>LR738709.1:97086882-97126869 GCA_902687465.1 Secale cereale
GGGGGGGAGGCGCCAGAGGCTTGGGGTGCGGCTGCCCTCTCTCCCCCCACTATATATAGGGGGCCAGGGGGGGCGTCGGCCCTAGGAGATCCAATCTCCTAGGGGGGCGGCGGCCAGGGGGGAGAACTTGCCCCCCAAGGCATAGGGGGTGCCCCCACCCCCTAGGGTTTCAACCCTAGGCGCATGGAGGGGGGCCCATGTGGGTGCGCCAGCCCACTAGGGGCTGGCCCCCTTCCCCATGCGGCCCACGGAGTCCTCCGGGATGGGTGGCCCCACCCGGTGGACCCCCGGGACCCTTCCGGTGGTCCCGGGACACTCCCAGTGACCCCCGGAACTCTCCCGATGGCCGAAACTGGACTTCCTATATATCATTCTTCTCCTCCGGACCATTCCGGAACTCCTCGCGACGTCCGAGATCTCATCCGGGACTCCGAACAACATTCGGGTTTCCACGTGCATGTATCTCTACAACCCTAGCGTCACCGAACCTTAAGTGTGTAGACCCTACGGGTTCGGGAGACACGCAGACATGACCGAGACGACTCTCCGGTCAATAACCAACAACGGGATCTGGATACCCATGTTGGTTCCCACGTGTTCCTCGATGATATCATCGGATGAACCATCGTGTCAAGGATTCACTCAATCCCGTATGTTATTCCCTTTGTCTATCGGTACGCTACTTGCCCGAGATTCGATCGTCCGTATGCCCAATACCTTGTTCAATCTCGTCATGGCAAGTCTCTTTACTCGTTCCGTAATCCATCATCTCGTGACTAACTCCTTAGTCACTTTGAGCTCTTTATGATGATGTCTTACCGAGTGGGCCCAGAGATACCTCTCCGTCATACGGAGTGACAATATTCCAGTCTCGGTTCGTACCAACTCAACAGACACTTTCGGAGATACCCGTTGCGTACCTTTATAGCCACCCAGTTACATTGTGACATTTGGCACACCCAAAGTATTCCTACAGTATTCGGGAGTTGCACAACCTCATGGTCTAAGGAATAAATACTTGACACTAGAAAAAGCTTAAGCATTACGAACTATACGATCTCGTGCTAGGCTTAGGATTGGGTCTTGTCCATCACATCATTCTCCTTATGATGTGATCCCGTTATCAATGACATCCTATGTCCATGGACAGGAAACCGTGACCATCTGTTGATCAACGAGCTAGTAACTAGAGGCTTACTAGGGACACGTTGTGTTCTATGTATTCACACATGTATCGCCGTTTCCGTACAATACAATTCAAGCATGAATAACAGACAATTATCATGAACAAGGAAATATAATAATAATCCTTTTATTATTGCCTCTAGGGCATATTTCCAACAGTCTCCCACTTGCACTAGAGTCAATAATCTAGTTACATTGTGATGAATCGAACACCCATAGAGTTCTGGTGTTAATCATGTTTTGCCCGCGGAAGAGGTTTAGTCAACGGGTCTGCCACATTCAGATCCGTATGCACTTTACAAATATCTATGTCTCCATCTTGAACATAATTCCAGATGGAGTTGAAATGGCGCTTGATGTGCTTGGTCTTCTTGTGAAACCTGGGCTCCTTGGCAATGGCAATGGCTCCAGTGTTGTCACAGAAGAGAGTCATCGGGCTTGACGCGCTTGGAATGACTCCTAGGTTGGCGATCAACTCCTTCATCCAGACTGTCGGTGTACTAAAGTAGGGGTACCTTAGTATCCCAACTTGTGCACGGGCAATAGCAGCGTCCCGTGGCAGGGCTTGCCGTGCGCCCACCAAGGCCCACTATGGTTCCTTTGGAGCCATTCAAGAACAAAGTATTCAAGTTAAAGAAACAAGGCCCCGGCAAGAGGAGCTTGCCGGGAAGGCCGCTCCAGGCTCAAGACCACCCCTTTGGCACAAGACCCTGGCAAGAGGAGCTTGCCAGGAAGGCCAAACATGGCATTTCAGGAGACTTGCCGCGACGCGCCATGCGTCCCGGCAAGGCCCGGGGAGCGACAAGCTTACGGGCGCGACAAGGTAGCAGCCGCAGCAAGGCGCTTGCCGCGGCAAACTTCCACTAGGTACCCGCGCTCCAGTGCATCCGCCCACGCATCGTCCTGGGGCCCTTCCAGGCGCACGTGGCGGAAGGCTGTGCAGCTTGGGGTACACGGTGGCGAGCTGCGATGACGAGGCCACCATCGTGGCGGACGGAGACGCCCTGACGGACGCTTTTTGCACTGTTTGGGGCGACAGCGACGGGCATTTAATGCCCTTGTCCCCTGCTGTCAGGGTTAGGTATAGAGCACTATGCATACACTGTTCCAACTACCACCATTTTTACGTTTTTACCCTCGACTGCGTTGCCACCTGTCGGTGACCCCTTTGACTTATAAAAGGAGGCCCATGCGCAACGTAGAGGAGGTTCCGATCTTCGATCACTCTCACGCTCGGTGTTGCTAGCGATAAAGCACTGTAGCTCTTCTCGCTCCCGAGCCAAGAACTCAATACAAACCAAGGCAGGAGTAGGGTTTTACGCCTCCGTGCGGCCCGAACCTGGGTAAACTGCTCGCGTGCTCGCCTCGATCCGCTCTTTGTGCATCCTCCGCCCCCTTGCCGTACCGAAAAGGGGCTCCGGTCCCATAGGTGTTCGTGGGCGACCAGTTTCCCCGACATCTTTGGTGCGCCAGGTAGGGGGAGTGTGTCGAGGTTGTGTGAACCTGATCCGGCGTTCACGCGGGCGAAATCTTCAGTAACTTCATCTACTCCATCGACATGCCGCCGAAGAAGAAGGCTTCGGAGGTAGCAGGCCCGTCCGCGTCGATCCCGCCACCACCAGAGCCAACGGTCGGTGGGGTAGACGCTGGCGGAAGGGCGGACGCCGGCGAGGAAACTCACGGCGTCGCCAAGTCCAAGGACAAGACGGACGACCGAGCGCACTCCAAGACCTCGGCGTCCGTGCACGCACCGCGCCCCTCTCAGGAGGTGCCGGACCGGCAGCGACGTGGTACACAAGGTACCATACGCTTGCTGGGACAAGGTCAAGCTGGCGGGTCGCGGGACGCTCAAGGCCAACGTGCTGGCACGAGCAAGGCGCGGTCACCGGGACGAGACCCTGCTCCTTCTAACGCAGTTAGAAGTCCGAGCATATCTCGCTCCCCCACCGCTCGCCACCGCTCCCCTCCACTCCAGCAGAAGCTCTAGCTCGAGCTCAGCTGCTCCTCGACTTCCCTCCAGCGGCAGACAAGGCCGACGACTGGAGGGCCACCTTCCAAAGCCTCATCGCCTTCGCCAATAACGACACACCGCAGCAGCCGACAACGTCGCGGCCGCGGCAAGTTAGCCAGGCGCGGGCTGATGTAGACAAGACCGCCGGGGGTCCAACTACCGTGGACTCCCCGCCCCGAAGGCCGAAATCGCCGACTCACCGGATCAACATCGACAACGACTCCACGGCGTCGTCGGATCCACGAGCTCGCCGCGATCAATGCCAAGTCCTTGACGACACACGACAAGAAGACGCTCGAACTCGCATCGAGCGTCGAAGAGAAGCGCGGCAACAATCCGATCAACGCGCCGGGCCCGCTGTCGACATGCACGCGCCCGGAGAACCAGGCGACTTGCCGTACGCGGCGGGTTGTCCTGCGTTCACCCGTGAGCTGCGGCAAGTCCAGTGGCCCAGCATGAAAAACTTCAAGCCCGACGTACCCGAGAAGTACGACGGCAAGACTCATCCGTCGGAGTTCCTCAGCATTTACACCATCGCGGTGCAGGTTGCCGGGGGACGAGACGAGAAGATACTCGCAAACTACTTCCCGCTCGTGCTCAAGCCAAACGTCAGGTATTGGCTCATGCACTTGCCGGAAAACTCTATTTCTTCTTAGGCCGACCTGTGCCACCAGTTTGTCGGCGCCTTCACAGGTGGCCACAAGCCCCATGGCCAGGAGAGCGACCTTCATATACTTGCCCAGAAGGAAGGAGAGTCCCTGTGAAACTACATCCAGAGATTCAGCCGCGTCCAGCACAACATCCTGGACGTCCACCCTGCCGTGGTTATCAGTGCGTTCCACCAGAACGTGCGTAACCGCAGGATGAGGGAAGAAATGGCGATGTGCAAGATCCGAGACGTCAGTGAGCTTTATGCCCAGGCCGACAAGTGCGCACGCGCTGAAGAGGGGAGGAGACTCCCCGGAGAGGATGCTGGAGCAGGGGGAACAGATAGTGAGGATGCCGCCCCGGCAAGGAAGAACCGGCGGCGGAACAACAAGAAAAAGAAGAACAAAGAAGTACTGGTCGTCGAGCAGTCCGGCAAGGAGGCTGGCGCCAAGAAAGCTCAGGCTGGTGGCTCCGGCAAGGAAGCTGCCACTGTAGCGGCCGCCGACAAGCAGGACGGCTCCGACAAGTAGTACTGCAAGATCCACCGCACCAAGGGCCACGACCTCCAGAACTGCAAAAGGGTCGAGTACCTCGTCGAACAGCAGAAGGTTGAGTACGAGCGACGCGACAAGGAGAAGGCCCAGGGAGGCGGTGGAGAGTCTGGCAAGAAGCGGCCGTTCAATGGCCGGGGAGGACGCCGCGGCAAGGCCAAGCAGCGGCAAGGAGACAGACCTCCCCGCGGCCGCGACAAGGACGAAGACGAAGACGACGATGAAGACATGGACGACGGAGATAACAGCGAGCAGGAGTTTCAAAAGGACACAGAAGTTCTGTGCGTCGATGGAGGTGCCTCTCTGCATACTTCCCACCGCCAACTCAAACAATGGATGCGGGAAGTTAATGCAGCAGAGCCACCCGTCGAGTCGCGCAAACTTCTGAAGTGGTCCAGCACACCCATCATCTTCGACATTGAGGATCACCCTGACCGCACAACTGCGGTCGGGTGTTTGCCGATGTTGGTTTCACCAACCATCCGCAACCTCAAGGTCACCAAGATGTTGGTTGACGGCGGGCCCGGCCTGAACCTGATCTCCTCTGCTGTGGTCCGGAAACTCCAGATCCCCGACAGTGAGCTCGAGGAAACCGGCACATTCCAAGGGATCAACCCGGGAAGGAGCAAGCCGAAGGGGAAAATCACACTGCCGGTGACTTTTGGCGGGGAGCTGAACTTCAGGACTGAGAGGATCACCTTTGACGTAGCCGATATCCCATTGCCTTACAATGGGATACTTGGCCGTCCAGCGCTTGCCAAGTTCATGGCAGCCTCTCATTATGCCTACAACATGCTCAAGATGCCAGGCCCGATAAGCGTCATCTCTGTCCCCGACGATAAGAAGGACGCGCTTATCTGTGCCGACAAGATTTACCGGGATGCAGCAGCCGCAACAGATAGCAAGACACTTGCCGCTGAAGCTCCCGGGGGGAAGAACAAGACCAAGTCCGGCAAGAGCTCTGGGGCCCACTTCGGCAAACGCACCTCTTCGGAGTGCTGCGCTGCCGTCGAGGACGCACCATCAAGCTCCACCGGCAAGTGCAAGAAGGCGATGGCAGCTCCACCCACAACCAAGAAGGTGTCCGCCAAGGAGGACAGCACTGGTGGTACTTTCACCATCAGTGCCACGCTCGATCCTAAATAGGAAAGCGCGCTCGTTGCTTTCCTGCGGGCGAATGTCGACGTGTTTGCATGGCAACCGTCTGACATCCCCGGTGTTCCCAGGAAAGTGATTGAGCACAAGCTTGCCGTTTGTCCTCATGCGCGGCCCGTCAAGCAGAAGGTTAGAAAGCAAGCGGTGGAGCGCCAAGAGTTTATTGCAGAAGAAATCAAGAAGCTGGAAGCGGCAGGCCTTGTCAGAGGCGTACTTCATCCCACGTGGCTGGCCAACCCTGTTGTCGTGCACAAAGCAAATGGGAAGTGGAGGCTTTGTATAGACTTCACCGATGTGAATAAAGCTTGTCCCAAAGATCCATTTCCCTTGCCGCGCATTGACCAGATCGTTGACTCCACGGCTGGATGTGAGTTGCTTTCGTTTCTTGATGCATACTCTAGATACCACCAGATATTTATGGCTGAAGAAGATGAAGAGAAGACCGCGTTCATTACTCCATGTGGCACTTCCTGCTTCATACGCATGCCCTTTGGATTGAAGAATGCCGGTTCAATGTTTGCAAGGGTAGTCCACACTGCCTTTGAGCCACAAATACACAGGAATGTAGAAGCTTACATGGATGATATAGTGGTCAAGAGCAAGGACAAGGATACTCTGATTCAAGATCTCGATGAAACCTTTGCGAATCTGCGCAAGATACAACTCAAGCTTAACCCCGAGAAGTGCGTGTTCGGAGTCCCCTCCGGCAAGCTTCTCGGGTTCTTCATGTCCCAGAGGGGGATTGAAGCCAATCCCGACAAGATCAAAGCCATTGAGCAGATCGAAGCTCCGAAGCGCGTCAAGGATGTACGAAGGCTTGCCGGCTGTGTGGCTGCTCTCAGCAGGTTCATTTCTAAGTCTGCAGAACGCGCTCTGCCGTTTTTCAAAATCTTGAAAAAGGCAGGTCCAATGAAATGGACTCCGGAAGCGGAGGCAGCGCTACAAGACTTGAAAAGGTACCTGTCCTCCACTCCAATACTTGTCGCACCTAGGCCACAAGAGAAGTTGCTGCTGTACTTAGCAGCAACCAATCAAGTGGTTAGTGCTGCGTTGGTAGCGGAAAGGGAGGCAGATGAGGAGCCCACAGCCCCGGCAAGCACATCCAGCGACAAGCAGGGGGCTTCCCCGACAAGCTCTGGCCCCGACAAGGATAGGTCTGCGCAGATGCAAGAAGAGGTGCGGAAGAAGATGGTGCAGCGCCCAGTTTATTTTGTCAGTTCCCTCTTGCAGGGGGCTAGGTCAAGATACTCTGGGGTGCAGAAGCTGCTTTTCGGCCTCCTCATGGCCTCGAGAAAGCTGCACCACTACTTCCAAGCACACGAGATAACAGTGGTCACTCGCTTTCCGCTGAAAAGGATATTGCAAAATCCAGAAGCAACAGGCAGGATTGTCGAGTGGGCACTGGAGCTGTCAAGCTTTGGTCTCAAGTTTGAAAGTACTTCAACTATCCAGAGCAGAGCATTGGCGGAGTTCATAGCAGAATGGACACCAACGCCAGACGAAGAAATTCCAGAGACAAGCACCCCCGTCAAAGAAGCAAGCAAAGAATGGATAATGTACTTTGATGGTGCCTTCTCGCTGCAAGGCGCCGGCGCTGGCATGCTGCTTGTCGCACCCACCGGTGAGCACCTCAAGTACGTCGTCCAGATGCACTTTCCCAAGGAGCAAGCAACGAACAATACTGCAGAGTATGAAGGTTTGCTTGCCGGCCTCAGAATCGCAGCAGAGCTTGGGATCAAGAAGCTGATTGTGCGGGGTGATTCGCAGTTGGTGGTCCGACAAGTGAACAAGAGCTACCAGAGTCCGCTGATGGAAGCTTACGTCGACAAAGTGAGAAAGCTTGAAGAGCACTTTGAAGGCCTAGAGATGGAACACGTTCCAAGAGCTCAAAACGACATCGCAAACGGCTTGTCAAAGTGTGCTGCACTAAAGCTACCTGTGGAACCAGGGATCTTTGTGCTCAAGTTAACTCAACCATCCGTTACACAATCAGTTGGACAAAGTAAGAAGAGGAAGTTGATTTCTGGTGACTACTTGCCGGCAGAGCTTCCCGAAGCTGCCGCCAACAAGGTCCCCAAGATCAACGACAAAGTTGCCGAGGAACAGTCTGCTCCTGCAGACCCTAGGGTTTGTACAGTTGAAGCAGGCGTTCCCGACAAGTTTTGCCCCGGCAAGCTTGCCAGAGAACGTCAAGCTCCGGCCGAGCCACAGGTTCTTGCCGTAGAAGCTAACGTTCCCGCAGCAGCACTGATGCCTCTAGCCCTTGTTGTTGAGCCTCAGGCTCCAGCATGGGCGCAGCAGATTGTCCGTTTCCTTCAAACCGGAGAACTTCCCGAAGAGCTAGAAGAAGCAGAAAGAATAACCCGGCAGTCAAGTATGTATCAGTTTGTCGGCGATGAACTGTACAAAAGAAGACTCAACGGTGTTAAATTGAAGTGCATTCCCCGAGAAGATGGGCAAAAGCTGTTGGCTGAGATACATGGAGGCATATGTGGCCACCATATTGGCGCAAGAGCACTTGCCGGCAAGGTTTATTTTGGCCAGAAGCCCTCCAAGATGCAACTGCACAAGTAACCAAGTGTGAAGCATGCCAGTTTCATGCCAAGCAAATACATCAGCCAGCTCAAGCTCTCCAGACGATCCCTTTGTCCTGGCCATTTTCGGTCTGGGGGCTCGACATCCTCGGCCCCTTTCCCCGCGCAGCCGGGGGCTTTGAGTACTTGTACGTCGCCATCGACAAGTTCACAAAGTGGCCGGAAGTGGAACCGGTGAGAAAGGTGACCGCACAGTCAGCAGTCAAGTTCTTCAGGTCGATTGTTTGTCGTTTCGGAATCCCTACCAGGATCATCACCGACAATGGCACGCAATTCACAAGCCGCACCTTCATGCAATACGTCCAAGACCTTGGCGCCAAGGTCTGCTTCGCTTCTGTTGCTCACCCGAGGAGCAACGGTCAAGCGGAGAGGGCAAACGCTGAAGTGATGCGCGGACTCAAGACAAGAACTTTTGACAGGCTGCACAAATGCGGAAGAAACTGGATTGAAGAGTTGCCGGCGGCTCTTTGGTCAATCAGGACGACACCAAATCGGGCCACTGGACAGACACCCTTTGCTCTTGTCTATGGAGCAGAGGCAGTTCTACCCACGGAACTCGCATACGGGTCGCCTCGAGTGCTCGCTTACTATGAGCTCGAGCAAGAGCAGCTGCGGCAAGATGACGCACTGCTCCTTGAGGAGGACCGTCTTCAGGCTGCTGTACGAGCTGCTCGATACCAGCAAGCTTTGCGCCGCTACCATAGCCGCAAAGTTAAAGCCAGAAGTCTCGAGGAAGGCGACCTTGTTCTTCGGTGTGTTCAGTCCGCCAAGAATTCCAACAAGTTGACGCCGAAGTGGGAAGGCCCTTATCGGGTGAGACAAGTCACAAGGCCCGGCGCTGTCCGCCTTGAGACCGAAGAGGGCTTACCGGTGAGCATCTCCTGGAACATTGAGCACCTTCACAATTTTTACCCATAAGGCGCGGTTGCCGCGATCCGCTCCGGCAACCACCTTTTGTACAAGTCTTGTCGCTGTTGCATGTAAACCTTTGTACAAAGCCGGGCGCAGACCCCGTGCATCAGTAAAACTTATGTGCCTGGCACAACTTGTCGTTTCATGCCTTTTCATTTTTCTTGCATGTATCATCTGACACTTTGTGCAGCACACACCCCCGGTAAGCAATAACGAGCCGCAAGGCTCCGTATCTGTGTTTCCCCCCTTTTCTTTTTCTCTCAAGAAGAAGAAGTTTTTCCTCGCGCACAAGTTTGCCGGGGGGAAGGAGACAGTGGTATGGACCAAGTGCCGTTCAAGAAAGCCTCGCTTTGCCGGGAAGCAAACGACACAAAAGCTAAGTTGCCAAAGTTTGAGTGATCAAATTTTTAAGTTTTAAAGTTATCTTCCTTGAACAACCGCACTTTGTATGGAAAACCTGTGCGCGGAGGAACCAACTCGTAGTTAGCCGCGCCCTTACCTTGTTTCGAGCACGCTCAACGGCTTAAGTGCGCTGCGACAAGTGTGGCGCCCTTACTTCGTTTTCGAGTTCGCTCAACAACCTAAGTGTGCTGCGACTAGCTGCGACAAGGTTTCTTGCCAGCAGCGGCATTGCCAGTAGGCTGCTGAAGTTCCGCACTCAGCGCTCGCGGCAAGAGTCCCTTTGCCGGCAAGTTCCCTAAAAAGCGTAGGGTAAAAGCATACAAAGCGAAGAAGTCAAGTAAAGGAAATAACATTGCATTAGCTACCCAAAATAGAGTTATATTACAAAGCAACTTGTCGCGGCACTAATAGAATTTTGTTCGTAACGTAATTGGCAGCAACAAAGGAAAACAGCCTAGTCTGCGCGGTCACCGTCGACTCTCTTGATCTTGCCCACCTTGGCCACGATGGGTGCGACAAGGGCCTTGAGTGCCTCCTGGTCGGCGTCGGGCGGCAAGGTCCTGAGGACGTTATCGAGGTTGAGTCCTGGGTTACGGAAGGCTATCTTCATCAGCACCCTCTCCATGACTCCCGTGCAAAGCCTGCACGCCTCGTTCGCGAGCTGCTTGGGGATCCTTTCCCGGAGCTGCTGGAGGGCCGGCGCTACTCCCCTGAAGAACAAGCTCAGCTTGGCACTATGAGGAAGATTCTCGTCGGTGGAGTACCCGAGGTGCTCCGTTCCCAGCCCCGCCAACTCCCTGTCGATGTCAGCGGCGGCGCCGACAAGCCCCTCGGTCCAGTGCTCCACCGTCAGCCTGAAGTTGTTTTGGGAGAGGGCGGCGCTGTCCAACAGTGCCCTCTCAGCCCTGAGATCCTCCTTCAGCTTCGTTTCCCGCTCTCTAGCGCCGTCAAGTGATGCGGTGAGGGTGGACAGCTTCAACTCCAAGTCTGCAACGGAATCCTTGGCGATGGCGAGCTCCTTGCCCTTGTCGGAGAGACGGACCTGCAGCTCGGAGTGGCTGTGGGCGTCCTTCTCCCTCTCCGACACGAGCGCAGCAACCTTCTCTTCGCTCGTTTTCAAGTGGATCTCCAGTTGCGCCACCCTCGCCTCCAGGTCTCTCTTGGCGGTCTCAGCAGCTGCAGCAGCGTCCTTCGCCTCCTGCAGAGCTCCGCCAAGAGACTGTTCGCGCGCGGCAAGGTCGTCCTCGTGGCTGTCGAGGTCGACTTTCCGCTGCGTTAGTTCACCTTCCCGCCGAGACAGCTCCTCGGCGGCGAGCCGTTGCTGCTCCTCTGCTTCGGCCTTCTCCAGTATAAACGCCTGATGCGCCTCGGCGAGCTCCTCCCGCTCCTCCACCAAGGATCGGAGGGCCGCCTAGTTGGCGGCCCGGAGCTCTTCGGCGCGCTTCTCCAAGTCGACGCCCGCCTTGGCGGCCAGAGCCTCTCGGGACTCCAGCTTGGCCTGCCTGGCGCGGTACAGGGCCAGAAGCCTCCGCATAAGCCGCTCCTCCTCGGGCTCGCTACTACTGCCGGGCGCGTCGATGAACTTCAGCCCGACGGAGGCGAGGACTTCCCCGTCGAAGGCCTCTCCCTCCGCGGGCGCCCTTGACATAGATGCCCACGGGAACTGAATGAAGACCCCGTTTCCGGCCTCCAGGTAGGCGCCTGTTTCGGCCGCGGCAGCAACAGGGTCGGCGGTCGGCGCAGCATCTGACGCTCCTGCGGCCACAGGGCCGTCAGTGCGACCGCCGGTCCCCTCCTCAGCTGCCGCGTCGGCGGCCTTGGCTGCCTCTTCGACGGCGGGCTCGTCAGCACCAATCGCCTCTTCAGAAGCCGCGGCGTCACCAGTGTTGCCGCGCGCGTCCTCCTCGGTGGTGGCCTCCGTCTCCAACGGCTCTGGAGCGGACGAGTCTGAAGACAAGAAAAGAAGAAGAAAGAAGAAAATAATGGTCAAGCAAATATCCAAAAAGAAAAATTCGGAAGGAGAAGAGTCCAAGGGTTACCTGCGCGGGCCTCTTCTTCGATGGGGTTCCTTGCCGGGGAGTTCTCCCTCGGCGGCGTGGTGGTAGCCCTCGCCGGCGGAGGGCCGCTGGTGCCTTCCCTTGGCGGGGTGCTCGCCCTTGGTGGAGTACTCGCCCTTGGCGGAGTATCCTCCCTCGCCGGGGAGCTCCTCCTTGGCGGAGAGGTCGAGACGTGCGGCTCGTCGGGAGCAATCTCTTGGCGCCCCTGAGGCTGCTGCTCTGCTTCTGCACAAGTCAACGAACAGACAAAACGATAATAAGGATAAGAAACCCACGCGCACCCAACGAAGCAGAGAATAGGCAGAAGACTCACGCTGGGGGCTGCGCTAGGGGCTGCGTTGGGGGCTGCTCTGGGGAGCAGCTGCCTGGTCCGGCAAGCTTGTCGCAGGCGCATCCCCTGCTGCTGCGACGAGCTCGTCCTCAAGATCGACCACCGGGATCTTGGCCCTCTTCGCCGCCCTCTGGGCCAGGGTCGTGGAAGACAGACAAAATCAGAATCAAGCAAAGAAAATTCAAGACAAGAGCAACAAAAATCGAAGGGAACAAGAGTTGACAGTGCTTACTCTTCCTCCTCCTCGTCGGAGCTGAGCACGGAGAAATCAAAGTCCGCCTCACGCGTCCCGGCGCGAGGAGCTGGAGGAGTAGGCTCCCTCGGCCGCTTGGCGGGAGCAGGGACGGTGGTCTGAGAAGACCCCACTCCAGTTGTCGCCGAGGCACGAGGGACGGCAGGAGCATTAGCCCCAGCCCGGGAAGACCCTCCTCCAGCCGCTGCTGAAACGCGAGGCACTCCCTTGGCAGCCTTGCTCGCTGCGGTGGCGCGTGTCGGACGGCGCTGCGGCTGCTGGCTCGCTGGCTGCCCCGCCACGTCTGCGGCTTTGCGGAGGCGCCTCCAAGCTGGAGCCGGAGGACTTGCCGGTGGCGGTGAACTACCCAAGGACGAAGAAGAAGAGTCGAGATTCAGAGACCCGCCTGAGTCTTCGGCAGAATCGCTTGATCCGACGCCCTGCTCGGCGGGCTCGCTCGACTCTGTGCCTTGCTCGGCGGCCTCGCTTGTCCCAGCAGGTTGCCCAGCAGGCTTTATCACTTTGAGGAGCTCTTCCTCCTCGGCCAGACTTACCGCCTCCGCTGCATCCGCCTCCTCCAAAGTATATCCGAACTCACCCGCGGCCCTGGCTGCAGCTGCCTCCTCCAACCTGGTGGCAATATACGCCATCTCCTGGTCGGTGGTGTCACGGGTGAGACCCCTCTTCTCGTCGGGTTTGATGGGCAGCTCCACCAGGTTGTCGAAGAACGTCTGCACGGCTTCGTCGGAAGGCTCCCGCCAAGTGGGGTCAATCCCATGGGAGTGACACAATGGCATCGCCGCGCGGATGGCGCTGAGCGACGAGTTGTTGCACAACGGAACTACACCCTGCGGCAATGCAAACCACTCTGGATGGTTGCGGTCGTACTTGAATAGCGCATGGAGCATTGCGTTGAGCTCCATGACAGTGAAATTGTAGTTGGGGCCCGGGCGCAGCCTCATAATGTCTGCCGCGTTATCAAACTCCCAAGCAGCCCTTTTCCTCTCCTGCAAGGGAGCGATGCGGCGGCGAAGAAAGTCCGCCCCGACGGCACCTACAGTGAGCCTGGCTTGCCGGTGGCGAAGAATCCTAGTAGTGGCTATCTTCAGCTTGTCGTCCTCAGGGGCCAGGTCACTCCAGTCATTGCCGCGCACTACTGCAACTTGGCGCCGGGAAGTGAACTGTTGTGGTTCGTCCTCCATGATCCAGCACCAGTTGGGCCTCCACTCCTCCCACTTGCCGCGGAGCTCCCCAGTCAAGTAAGCCTCTTTCCTATGGAGCCTGAAGATCCAAGTAATTCCGCCGGACAGAGGAGACCCAGACTCGACTCGAGGCGTAAAGTAATGGTGGAAAAGAGCTACATTGGGGTAGACTCCGACAAAGTTCTCGCACAGATGTGCGAAAACGGCCATGGTCAAGACGACGTTTGGGGTGAAATCAAGGAGATGAAACCCGTAGGTATTCATAATATCACAGAAGAACTCCGAGTAGGGCGGGCAGAGCCCGCAGTAGAGGAACAGAGCAAAAAAGGCGTATCCTCCGGGAAACATGTCGTAGGCCTCAGCGGGGAGTACCTTGGTGCGCGGCTGCGCTTTTGTCTCCCTCGACCAGAAGAGGTAGAAGGAGTCCTTCAGCTCCTCCGCGCTGAGTCTCGGTGGGAAGACCGCCATCTTCATCCGCATTGATGCTAGCTTCAGCGCCCTGGCAGTCTTCGCGGCCTTCGCCTTGTCGCCCTTCGGGGCCATGGCGGGGACGGCGAGGGAAGTCGACGGCGCCGGGGAGGCTGGCGGCGGTGGAGGAAGGGCGGGGCGCTGCTCTCTTTCAACCTTCGGAGAGGAGGGGAGCAGCGAGGGTTTCTGGAGGATGAAGAAGCAGCGGGCGAATGGAAGGAACTGCCCCTGTTTCCCCTGCTTTTAAGGGGGAGAGGGGGGCGTTCCGCATTTCCCCCATTAAAGAAACATGTCACAATCTCTCCCACGACGCCGCAATCGACGCGTGCCGTTAGGGAGGGGCGCGGTGGGTATGGAGTGGGATGCGGTGCGCCGTGGGCCGCGTGTGCCCATGCACTGTTTTGGGCCTGGCCCAACAGCGCTCGGCACCGTGTGTGGCCCAGGCCCGGGGGCTCCTGTCGGTGTACTAAAGTAGGGGTACCTTAGTATCCCAACTTGTGCACGGGCAGTAGCAGCGTCCCGTGGCAGGGCTTGCCGCGCGCCCGCCAAGGCCCAATATGGTTCCTTTGGAGCCATTCAAGAACAAAGTATTCAAGTTAAAGAAACAAGGCCCCGGCAAGAGGAGCTTGCCGGGAAGGCCGCTCCAGGCTCAAGACCACCCCTTTGGCACAAGACCCTGGCGAGAGGAGCTTGCCAGGAAGGCCAAACATGGCATTTCAGGAGACTTGCCGCGACGCGCCATGCGTCCCGGCAAGGCCCGGGGAGCGACAAGCTTACGGGCGCGGCAAGGTAGCAGCCGCGGCAAACTTCCACTAGGTACCCGTGCTCCAGCGCATCCGCCCACGCGTCGTCCTGGGGCCCTTCCAGGCGCACGTGGCGCAAGGCTGTGCAGCCTGGGGTACACGGTGGCGAGCTGCGATGACGAGGCCACCATCGTGGCGGACGGAGACGCCCCGACGGACGCTTTTTGCACTGTTTGGGGCGACGGCGACGGGCATTTAATGCCCTTGTCCCCTGCCGTCAAGGTTAGGTATAGAGCACTATGCATACACTGTTCCAACTACCACCATTTTTACGTTTTTACCCTCGACTGCGTTGCCACCTGTCGGTGACCCCTTTGACTTATAAAAGGAGGCCCATGCGCAACGTAGAGGAGGTTCTGATCTTCGATCACTCTCACGCTCGGTGTTGCTAGCGATAAAGCACTGTAGCTCTTCTCGCTCCTGAGCCAAGAACTCAATACAAACCAAGGCAGGAGTAGGGTTTTACGCCTCCGTACGGCCCGAACCTGGGTAAACTGCTCGCGTGCTCGCCTCGATCCGCTCTTTGTGCATCCTCCGCCCCCTTGCCGTACCGAAAAGGGGCTCCGGTCCCATAGGTGTTCGTGGGCGACCAGTTTCCCCGACACAGACTCCTTCTTGTGCTGCTTCGCAAGCAGCTATGTACTCCACTTCACATGTAGAATGTGCCACGATGCTCTGCTTGCAACTACACCAGCTGACTGCTCCACCATTCAAAATATACACGTATCCGGTTTGTGACTTGGAGTCGTCCAGATCTGTGTCGAAGCTAGCATCGATGTAACCCTTTACGACGAGCTCTTCGTCATCTCCATAAACGAGAAACATGTCCTTAGTCCTCTTCAGGTACTTTAGGATGTTCTTGACCGCTGTCTAGTGTTCCATACCGGGATCACTTTGGTACCTCCCTACCAAACTTATGGCAAGGTTCACATCAGGTCTGGTACACAGCATGGCATACATGATAGAACCTATGGCTGAGGCATAGGGAATGACACTCATCTTTTCTCTATCTTCTGCCGTGGTCAGGGACTGAGTCGTTCTCAATCTCATACCTTGCAAAACAGGCAAGAACCCCTTCTTGGACTGATCCACATTGAACTTCTTCAATATCTTGTCAAGGTATGTGCTTTGTGAAAGACCAATGAGGCGTCTTGATCTATCTCTATAGATTTTGATGCCTAATATGTAAGCAGCTTCTCCAAGGTCCTTCATTGAAAAACTCTTATTCAAATAGGCCTTTATGCTCTCCAAGAATTCTATATCATTTCCCATCAGCAATATGTCATCCACATATAATATGGGAAATGCTACAGAGCTCCCACTCACTTTCTTGTAGATACAGGCTTCTCCCCAAGTCTGTATAAAGCCAAACGCTTTGATCACATCATTAAAGTGAATATTCCAACTCCGAGATGCTTGCACCAGCCCGTAGATCGAGCGCTGGAGCTTGCATACCTTGTCAGCATTCTCTGGATCGACAAAACCTTCCGGCTGCATCATATACAGCTCTTCCTTGAGGAAGCCATTAAGGAATGCCGTTTTGACGTCCATTTGCCATATCTCATAATCATAGAATGCGGCAATTGCTAACATGATTCGGACGGACTTCAGCATCGCTACGGGAGAGAAAGTCTCGTCGTAGTCAATCCCTTGAACTTGTCGATAATGCTTAGCGACAAGCCGAGCCTTATAGATGGTCACATTACCATCCGCGTCTGTCTTCTTCTTGAATATCCATTTATTTTCTATGGCATGCCTATCATCGGGCAAGTCCACCAAAGTCCATACTTTGTTTTCATACATGGATTCTATCTCGGATTTCAAGGCTCCAAGCCATTTATTGGAATCCGGGCTCGCCATCGCTTCTTCATAGTTCGAAGGTTCACCGTTGTCCAACAACATGATTTCCATGACAAGGTTGCCGTACCACTCAGGTGCGGAACGTGTCCTTGTGGACCTTCGAAGTTCAGTAGTAACTTGATCTGTATCTTCATGATCATCATCATTAACTTTCTCCCTTGTCGGTGCAGGCACCTCAGGAACAACTTCCCGCGCTGCGCTACTTTCCGGTTCGGGAGGGGTGACTGTCACCTCATCAAGTTCTACTTTCCTCCCACTCAGTTCTTTCGAGAGAAACTCTTTCTCTATAAAGGATCCATTCTTGGCAACAAAGACCTTGCCTTCGGATCTGTGGTAGAAGGTGTACCCAATCGTTTCTTTTGGGTATCCTATGAAGACGTATTTTTCCGATTTGGGTTCGAGCTTTTCAGGTTGAAGTTTCTTGATGTAAGCATCGCAACCCCAAACTTTTAGAAACGACAGCTTAGGTTTCTTGCCAAACCAAAGTTCATACGGTGTCGTCTCAATGGATTTCGACGGAGCCCTATTTAAAGTGAATGCGGCAGTCTCTAAAGCATAACCCCAAAAAGATAGCGGTAAGTCGGTGAGAGACATCATAGATCGCACCATGTCCAACAGGGTACGATTTCGACGTTCGGACACACCATTACGCTAAGGTGTTCCGGGCGGTGTCAATTGTGAAACAATTCCACAGTTCCTAAGGTGCGTGCCAAATTCATGACTTAAATATTCACCCCCACGATCCGACCGCAAGAACTTTATTTTTCTGTCACGTTGATTCTCAACCTCATTCTAAAATTCCTTGAACTTTTCAAAGGTTTCAGACTTGTGCTTCATTAAGTAGACATACCCATATCTACTCAAGTCATCTGTGAGGGTGAGAACATAACGATAGCCTCCGCGAGCCTCAACACTCATTGGACCGCACACATCGGTATGTATGATTTTCAATAAGTTGGTTGCTCGCTCCATTGTTCCGGAGAACGGAGTCTTGGTCATCTTCCCCAAGAGGCATGGTTCGCACGTATCAAATGATTCATAATCAAGAGACTCCAGAAGTCCATCTGCATGGAGCTTCTTCATACGTTTGACACCAATATGACCAAGGCGGCAATGCCGCGAGTATGTGGGACTATCATTATCAACTTTACATCTTTTGGCATTCACACTATGAATATGTGTATCATCACAATCGAGATTCATCAAAAATAAACCATTGACCAGCGGGGCATGACCATAAAAGATATCTCTCAATTAAATAGAACAACCATTATTCTTGGATTTAAATGAGTAGCCATCTTGCATCAAACGAGATCCAGATACAATGTTCATGCTCAAAGCTGGTACTAAATAACAATTATTAAGGTTTAAAACTAATCCCGAGGGTAGATGTAGAGGCAACGTGCCGACGGCGATCACATCGACCTTGGAACCATTCCCGACGTGCATCGTCACCTCATCCTTCGCGAGTCTCCGCTTATTCCGCAACTCCTGCTTTGAGTTACAAATGTGAGCAACTGCACCGGTATCAAATACCCAGGAGCTACTACGAGCGCTGGTAAGGTACACATCAATAACATGTATATCACATATACCTTTGACGTTGCCGACCTTCTTGTCCGCTAAGTATTTGGGGCAGTTCCGCTTCCAGTGACCCGTTCCCTTGCAATAAAAGCACTCAGTCTCAGGCTTGGGTCCATTCTTTGGCTTCTTCCCGGCAACTGGCTTACCGGGCGCGGCAACTCCTTTGCCGCCCTTCTTGAAGTTCTTCTTACCCTTGCCCTTCTTGAACTTAGTGGTTTTATTGACCATAAACACTTGATGCTCTTTCTTGATCTCCACCTCCGCTGATTTTAGCATTGAGTACACCTCGGGAATGGACTTCTCCATCCCTTGCCTATTGAAGTTCAACACAAAGCTCTTGTAGCTAGGTGGGAGCGACTGAAGGATTCTGTCAACGACCGCTTCGTCTGGGAGATTCATTCTCAACTGAGACAAGCGGTTGTGCAACCCAGAAATCTTGAGTATGTGCTCACTGACAGAACTATTTTCCTCCATCTTACAGCTGTAGAATGCGTTGGAGACATCATATCTCTCAACTCGGGCATGAGCCTGGAAAACCATTTTCAGCTCTTGGAACATCTCATATGCCCCGTGGTGCACGAAACGCTTTTGGAGCCCCGATTCTAAGCTGTAGAGCATGCCGCACTGAACCAGGGAGTAATCATCACAACGCGACTGCCAAGCGTTCATAACATATTGGTTTGCCGGGGCGGGAGCGTCACCTAGCGGTGCTTCTAGGACATAAGTTTTCTTGGCAGCTATGAGGATGATCCTCAGGTGACGGACCCAGTCCGTATAGTTGCTACCATCGTCTTTCAGCTTGGATTTCTCTAGGAATGCGTTGAAGTTGAGGGTGACATGAGCGTGGGCCATTTGATCTACAAGACATATTGTAAAGAATTTAGACTAAGTTCATGATAATTAAGTTCATCTAATAAAATTTTAATGAACTCCCACTCAGATTGACATCTCTCCAGTCTTCTAAGTGATACATGATCCGAATCGACTAGCCCGTGTCCGATCATCACGTGAGACGGACTAGTCATCAACGCTGAACATCTTCATGTTTATCGTATCTTCTATACGACTCATGTTCGACCTTTCGGTCTTCAGTGTTCCGAGGCCATGTCTGTACATGCTAGGCTCGTCAAGTGAACCCTAAGTGTATTGCGTGTGTAAATCTGGCTTACACCCGTTGTATGCGAACGTTAGAGCCTATCACACCCGATCATCACGTGGTGCTTCGGAACAACGATCCTTAGCAACGGTGCACAGTTAGGGGGAACACAATTCTTGAAAAAAATTAGTGAGAGATCATCTTATTTACTACCGTCGTTCTAAGTAAACAAGATGCATAAACATGATAAACATCACATGCAATCAAATAAAGTGACATGATATGGCCAATATCATCTTGCTCCTTCGATCTCCATCTTCGGGGCACCATGATCATCTTTGTTACCGGCATGACACCATGATCTCCATCATCATGATCTCCATCATCGTGTCTTTATGAAGTCGTCACGCCAACTATTACTTCTACTACTATGGTAACGTTTAGCAATGAAGTAAAGTAATTACATGGCGTTATTCAGTGACACGCAGGTCATACCATAATTAAGACAACTCCTATGGCTCCTGCCGGTTGTCATTTTCATCGACATGCAAGTCGTGATTCCCTATTACAAGAACATGATCAATCTCATACATCACATATATCATTCATCACATCTTCTTGGCCATATCACATCACATAGCACATGCTGCAAGAACAAGTTAGACGACCTCTAATTGTTGTCAAGTTTTTACGTGGCTTCTATAGGTTTTCTAGCAAGAACGTTTCTTACCTACGCCAAAACCACACCGTGATTTGTCAATTTATATTTACCCTTCATAAGGACCCTTTTCATCGAATCCGATCCGACTAAAGTGGGAGAGACAGACACCCGCCAGCCACCTTATGCAACTAGTGCATGTCAGTCGGTGGAACCATTCTCACGTAAGAATACGTGTAAGGTCAGTCCGGGCCGCTTCATCCCACGATGCCGCCGAATCCAAATTGGACTAGTAATGGCAAGAAAATTGAACAAACTCAACGCCCACAACTTATTTGTGTTCTACTCGTGCAAGATGCTACGCAAAGACCTAGCTCAGATGCCACTGTTGGGGAACGTAGCAGAATTCAAAAAATTTCCTACGCTTCACCAAGATCAATCTAAGGAGTCATCTAGCAATGAGCATAAAGGAGTGCATCTACGTACCCTTTGTAGATCGCGTGAGGAAGCGTTCGAAGGAACGTGGATGATGGAGTCGTACTCTTCGTGATCCTCGTCACCGATGATCCCAGCGCCGAACAGACGGCACCTCCGCGTTCAACACACATACGGTATAGCGACCTCTCCTCCTTCTTGATCCAGCAAGGGGGGAGGAGAGGTTGACGAAGATCCAGCAGCACGACGGCGTGGTGGTGGATGCAACGGGAAAAGCTGCAGGGCTTCGTCTATGCCCTGCGTGAGGAGTTGGAGGTGTGACGGGGGGGGGGGGGGGGGGGGGGGGGGGGGGGGGGGAGGTGCCAGAGGCTTGGGGTGCGGCTGCCTTCTCTCCCCCCACTATATATAGGGGCTAGGGGGCGCCGGCCCTAGGAGATCCAATTTCCTAGGGAGGCGGCGGCCAGGGGGGAGAACTTGCCCCCCAAGGCATAGGGGGCGCCCCCACCCCCTAGGGTTTCAACCCTAGGGGCATGGAGGGGGGCCCATGTGGGTGCGCCAGCCCACTAGGGGCTGGCCCCCTTCCCCTTGCGGCCCACGGGGTCCTTCGGGATGGGTGGCCCCACCCGGTGGACCCCGAGACCCTTCCGGTGGTCCCGGGACACTCCCGGTGACCCCCGGAACTCTCCCGATGGCCGAAACTGGACTTCCTATATATCATTCTTCACCTCCGGACCATTCTGGAACTCCTCGTGACGTTCGGGATCTCATTCGGGACTCCGAACAACATTCGGGTTTCCACGTGCATGTATATCTACAACCCTAGCGTCACCGAACCTTAAGTGTGTAGACCCTACGGGTTCGGGAGACACGCAGACATGACCGAGACGACTCTCCGGTCAATAACCAACAGCGGGATCTGGATACCCATGTTGGTTCCCATGTGTTCCTCGATGATCTCATCGGATGAACCACTGTGTCAAGGATTCACTCAATCCCGTATGTTATTCCCTTTGTCTATCGGTACGCTACTTGCCCGAGATTCGATTGTCCGTATGCCCGATACCTTGTTCAATCCCGTCATGGCAAGTCTCTTTACTCGTTCCGTAATCCATCATCCCGTGACTAACTCCTTAGTCACTTTGAGCTCTTTATGATGATGTCTTACCGAGTGGGCCCAGAGATACCTCTCCATCATACGTAGTGACAATATTCCAGTTTCGGTTCGTACCAACTCAACAAACACTTTCGGAGATACCCGTTGCGTACCTTTATAGCCACCCAGTTACGTTGTGACGTTTGGCACACCCAAAGTATTCCTACGGTATCCGGGAGTTGCACAACCTCATGGTCTAAGGAATAAATACTTGACACTAGAAAAAGCTTAAGCATTACGAACTATACGATCTCGTGCTAGGCTTAGGATTGGGTCTTGTCCATCACATCATTCTCCTAATGATGTGATCCCATTATCAATGACATCCTATGTCCATGGTCAGGAAACCGTGACCATCTGTTGATCAACAAGCTAGTAACTAGAGGCTTACCAGGGACACGTTGTGGTCTATGTATTCACACATGTATCGCCGTTTCCGTACAATACAATTCAAGCATGAATAACAGACAATTATCATGTACAAGGAAATATAATAATAATCCTTTTATTATTGCCTCTAGGGCATATTTCCAACAGTTGTGATGTCTTTGATGCTCGTGTGGTTGGAACTCATTTATATACAATAAGACCATATCTAGCCATGTGCTATGCCGTCAAGCAAATATCTTATTGGTATATTTATGACTTCCTTGTGGATACCTTACTATTTCCTTTTTGCAACAATTTCGTGTGTACATCCCTTTTTTGTGGATTGATATCATCATGATCTTCATCTACCTAGAATCTTATACACTTGAGAGATGTTGCATATCTAATTGATATCCCCTTCTTTCACGTCCACCTTTTCTGTCTTGCATTATTTATTTGGTGGCTCCGTGAAGGTGTGTGTCTTGAGTGCGGATCTTATATCGTTGCATCTTGATGCACTCTTTTGTGGTGAAGATCATTCTCCTCATGCTTGTCTTGACAAAGCTTGCCATTTAATTGGTATTCCCCGTCTTGATGAGGCTTTCATTTTCTATCTTCACCATGGGTTGTCACAAGCATGGTTAATAGGTCTCTTTTTAGTGAGCTTATAAATCCATTTGCTTGGTGTGTGTGGGAAGGACATGTCATGCACCTTGTATCTCAACTATTAAAGACTATGTTGATGCTTAATGCTCATCCTTATATTAGTCTTCTCAAGTGCTTTGCCATGACTCGCACACATCTTTCTGGTTGAACCTATTTCCAAGTTGCCTCTTTTATATGTTTCTCAACCATTTTTTTATTGCAAGTGCTAGAGTTTGTTTCCTACATGCTCACTTGCACTTGTTGGGAGTTTCTATTGATTTTGGGGGAGTGATGATCCTATTTTTTGCACTTGGTATCCTAATGAAAATATTCTAAGGAGTGCAGAAATCATGGGGAGCTTCACTAGTGTATTTTAGAAAGCTTCGTTGGTTTCTTGCACTTATCGTGAGGTTCTATTGATCTTGGAGGAGTGACGATCCTATTTTGTGCTTGTTGTATCCAATTGCAAAACTATATTGTGCACAAAACAAGGGGAGCTTCTCTAGTTTCTCTAGAACACTCCTTTGCTCATATCATAATATCTTTTATTCATGTGGCACATAGGATCATTAGTCTAGTTGGTTCAATTGGTATCTTCTGATAGCTTGCTTGAATTGGTATCGTTTGATTGCTTGAGTGCTTGTTTCTCTCTTTGTTATGCCTTTGTGGCATATCATTCTTTTGGAAATCTTTGGGCCTCAATATATTTGTCTTCCTCCAAGTATTTACCATTGTATATGTGTATGGCATTCCACTCTCTTGTTGAGGAATACACAATTTATGGAGGAACACAAGTTATATTGGCCTTTTAAGCCTTTCGCCCATTTTGGCAATCGATGCCAACGGGGGAGAGGTTTTAGAGAGTTTTGTGGAGAAGTTTAGAGAGTAATCTAGTCATCTCCTCTTGCTTTGGTTTTGTTCCTAAGCTTTTGCATCTCATGCGCATACATTATTGTTGCATGGTGATGCATAATTCCTTGTATAAACTCTCTTGAAAGTGATTGTCATCAATTACCAAAATGGGGAAGATTGAAAGAACATGCGGTGCCCCAATGTTTGGTTTTGGTAATTCATGACAATCTCCATGGACTAATGGTTGCCTTGAGTTATAATTGAAGTATTCGTCCATAGGATTTTCTTGGAGTCCATTTGTTGGTTTCAAGGAGAGTTTGTGATGATCAAGGTGCTATTCAAGGAATTACCTAAAGATTGATCATGTGAGTGGTTGATCAAGACTAAGTACAAAGACTAATTCAAGTTGATCAACACACAAAGCGTAGAAGATGTAACGTGAGGGATCAAGTGATCTCATGGTATGGTTTGTTTCCATGGGCTTGCGTCAAGAGGAAGATATTATACAACCCATGGAGGATGACATCAAGTGATGATCGCCATCAAGATTGCGGTGTGCAAGTTCAAGTGGAGCATCACGAAGAGATCAAGTGTTTGATGCTTGCCATCCATTGTGGTGTCAATGGACTTGTGAAGATGTGCCGAAGAGTGGCTCACCCATAGTGGAGTATGAGGGAGAAATCTACTAGTCTTCATCGAGACAACGCAATCATGAAAGGCGGTCCAACTTGAGGAAGTCAAGATCATCATCATATAGCTCAAGTGGATTATGCGCAAGGCAAAGGTTTGTCCTTGATAGGTTTTCTATTTTACCGGTCACATGGTGTTAGTTGGGAAACCGGAATATAGGATCGATAGCCATAATATCAAGGGGGGCTCTCGAGTGAGTAGCTTATTCGTTTTGTTCGTAGAGATCTCAAACCTTTGCATCCTTGGCATCATATATCTTGGTTATTATTTGGCTTTTCTATTTGTGAGGTTTTAGATCTTGTGGTTATCTTCGTGACAAACTCAACTTCATCGAAAACCGATTCCATTTGCATCTTTTATTGCATTTTTAGTGTTGGAGTTTTTACCGGTCTTATTTGAGAAAGGGTTCTCACCATTTTATTTTGGGTTTTTTCTCAAGTGATTTTCTTGATATTTCTGTCAAGATTGTGTTAGGCCTTGTCTTTATCTTTCCAACAAACCTGGTTTCATCAAATTCCAAGTTCGTTTGCAAAAGTTGTGGCCGTTTCAATTTTACCAGTTCACGCATCTGTGTGCCTGGTGCGGGTGCCCGGGGTTGGGCCCCCGGGTGCCCGGCCCCTCTCTGCCCGGCACCCGCCTCCCCTGTTCGGTGCGGGTGCCCGGGGTAGGGGCCCCCGGGTGCCCGGCCCCTCTCTGCCCGGCGCCCCCCTCCCCTCTTCGGTGCGGGTGCCCGGACCCCTTTGCTCGGCGCCCCTCCCCCCTTCCTGTTCGGTGCGGGTGCCCGGGGTTGGGACCCCCGGGTGCCTGGCCCTCCTTTGGCCCGGCGCCTCCCCTCCCTGACCAGTGCAGGTGCCCGAGGTTGGGGCCCCCGAGTGCCCGGCCTCTCGGCCCGCCTTCTCTCTGCTCTCTCCGAGTGCATGGGGCCTTGATCCCCCCGGGTGCCCGGACTTCTCTGATCTTGTCCGGGTGCCCGGACCCCTTTAGTCCGGGTACCCGAGGCGGCGGCTGCTCAACGGGAAAAAATCTCTTGGGGTTATTTATACCCCTCCTTCTTCTTCCTCCCAACCCAATCCTTTGAGCAAGTTTCCCCCCCCCCACCATTGTTGACTTCTAGGAGCTTGCTATCTCTCAATCCCTCCATGGATTCTTGCTAGTTTTTGGGGGGAAAGAGAGAGGAGATCTAGATCCACATTTCCACCAATCACTTTCTCCTCTTTGTGAGAGGAACCCTTTGGATCTAGTTGTTGGAGTTCTTCGTGTTCTCTTCTCTGTTCTTCCTCTCATTTTCCTCCCTAGCATTAGTTGCTTTGGTGGGATTTGAGAGAGAAGAACTTGGGCACTCTGTGTGCCCTTGACATTGCATTTGGTGCATCGGTTTGAGCTCTCCACGGTGATACGTGGAAGTTACAAGTTGAGAAGCTTATTACTCTTGGGTGGTTGGTACCCTTGAGCTTGTTCCTCTTGGGTGCTTGGGCGCCCTAGACGGTTGAGGTCACCGCGGAGCCATATTCTATTGTGGTGAAGCTTCGTGGTGTTGTTGGGACCCTCCAATTAAGTTGTGGAGGTAGCCCCAACCTTGGTGGTGTTCGGAGCACAATGATTGTGGTGTAAAGCTCCGGGCAAGCGTCGGGGTCTCCAATTAGGTTGTGGAGATTGCCCCGAGCAATTTGTACGGGTTCGGTGACCTCCCCCAAGGGTTGCCATTTGTACAGGTTCGGTGACCGTCCTCAAGGGTCCCTTAGTGGAATCATGGCATCTTGCATTGTGCGAGGACGTGAGGAGATTACGGTGGCCCCTAGTGGCTTCTTGGGGAGCATTGTGCCTCCACACCGCTCCAAACGGAGATTAGCATCCGCAAGGGTGTGAACTTCGGGATACATCATCGTCTCCGCGTGCCTCGGTTATCTCTTACCCGAGCCCTTTACTTATGCACTATACTTTGTGATAGCCATATTGTTTCTTGTCATATATCTTGCTATCACCTAGTTGTTTATCTTGCTTAGCATAAGTTTTTGGTGCACATAGGTGAGCCTAGTTGTTGTAGGTTTTGTGCTTGACAAATTAACCGCTAGGTTTATTCCGCATTTGTTCAAGCCTAAACCGTAATTATTTTAAAACGCCTATTCACCCCCTCTAGGCGACATCCACGATCTTTCAATAATGACTTTGCTGTTAGAGTTGCCACTAGAGGTGGTAAAGTGACTCAGGAACCTTTGAATCCCGAAGGCCACCCTAAGAGAATTGAGCAAGATTCTCACAGAGCTAATTTAGACGCACCTAGTTCTTCTAAGAAGAAGAAAAATAAAAATGATAGGACTTTGCATACTTCTAGTGAACCTGTAGCTGACACACCTGAGAACCCTAATGATAGCTCTATCTCTGATGCTGAGACACAATCTGGTAATGAACATGAACCTAGCGATATATATATAGGAAGAAGGAGGGCACCGAGGGCCACACGGGCCAGCCTCGAGGCAGGGGGGCGCGCCCTGGGAAGGGGGCGCGCCCCTCGAGGGCAGCCCCTCTGTCCCCTGACTTGCTCCCGGCGTTTCTCGTGCGTGATTTTCTCCAAAAATGTCTCTCTCGAAGGTTTCATTCCGTTTGGACTCCATTAGATATTCTTTTTCTGCAAAACCCTGAAATAGGCAAAAAAAAACAGCAATCTGGACTGGGCCTTTGGGTTAGTAGGTTAGTCCCAAAAATGATATAAAAGTGAATGATAAATCCCATTAAACATCCAATACTTCATAAATAATAGCATGGAACAATAAAAAATTATAGATACGTTGGAGACGTATCAAGCATCCCCAAGCTTAATTCCCGCTCGTCCTCGAGTAGGTAAATGATAAAGAAAGAATTTTTTATGTGGAATGCTAACCAATATAGTTTTTCAATGTAATTCTCTTAATTGTAGCATGAATGTTCAGATCTGAAGGATTCAAGATAAAAGTCTATATTGACATTAGAAATAACAATACTTCAAGCAATACTAACAAAGCAATCATGTCTTCTCAAAATACTATGGATAAAGAAAGTTATCCCTACAAAATCATACAGTGTTGGCTATGCTCCCTTATTATCACACAAAAATATTCATATCATGCACAACCCCGATTTCAGCCAAGCATTTGTTTTCATACTCTATCTTTTCAAACCTTTCAACTTTCACGAAATACATGAGCGTGAGCCATGGACATAGCACTATGGGTGGAATAGAGGTGGTTGTGGAGAAGACAAAAAGAGGGAGATAGTCTCACATTAACTAGGCGTATCAACGGGCTATGGAGATGCCCATCAATAGATATCAATGTGAGTGAGTAGGGATTGCCATGCAACGGATGCACTAGAGCTAAATAATAATGAAAGCTCAACAAAAGAAACTAGTGGGTGTGCATCCAACTTGCTTGCTCACGAAGACCTAGGGTATTTGAGAAAGCCCATCGTTGGAATATACAAGCCAAGTTCTATAATGAAAATTCCCACTAGTATATTAAAGTGACTAAGCATGAGACTCTCTAGAATGAAGAACATGGTGCTACTTTGAAGCACAAGTGTGGAAAAAGATAGTAGCAATTGTCCCCTTTTTTTCCTTTTTTTGGCCTGTCTTTTTTTTTGCGGAGGGGCTTCATAGATTCAGCCTTTCCTCCCATGGGACAATGCTCTAATAATGATGATCATCACACTTTCATTACAACACGAAATTACAACTCGATACTACAACAACAAAGTATGACTCTATATGAATGCCTCTGGCGGTGTACCGGTATGTGCAATGAAACAAGAGTGATATGTATGATAAGATTATGCATGGTGGCTTTGCCACAAATACGATGTCAACTACATGATCATGCAATGGCAATATGACAATATGATGCGTGTCATATAAATGGAACTATGGAAAGTTGCATGGCAATATATCTCAGAATGGCTATGGAAATGCCATGATAGGTAGGTATGGTGGCTGTTTTGAGGAACAATATGGTCGCTATTTTGAGGAAGGATATATAGTGGGTTTATGGCATCGGCGAAAGTTGCGCGCTACAAGAGAGGCTAGCAATGGTGGAAGGGTGAGAGTGCATATAATCCATGGAATCAACATTAGTCATAAGAACTCATATACTTGTTGAAAAAATTTACAAGTCATCAAAACAAAGCAATCAAGGCATGCTCTTAGGGGGAAAGGTTGGTAGGAGTTAACCATCGTGCGCCCCCGACCTCCACACAAAGGTTGGCACTCTACAAATACCTCATGCTCTAACTTAGTCACACAATGGTTCACCATACGTGCATGCTACGGGAATCACTAACCATAACACAAGTATTTCTAAATTTCATAATAACTCCACTAGCAGGACTCTAATATCACTATCCTCATGTCTCAAAACAATTATCAAGCATCCAACATCTCATTCTATTCAATGCACTATGTGTGATTTTTTTTACTACATTGACATTGGATGTTTATCATGTGAAGACTAATTTCTTTAGCCTAAACACTTTACCATGCTGTTTTGATAGACTCTCAAAGAGATATAAGTGAAGCATGAGAGTTTGACAATTTCTACAAAATATTACCACCACCATGCTCTACAAGATAAAAGTGAAGCACTAGAGCAAAAACTATTCAACTCAAAAGATATAAATGATGCACTTAGAGTGTTCTAATAATTTCTAGGCCATATTTAACTCTCTCAAATAGGTGTGCCCGGCAAGGATGATTGTGTCAAACTAACAAGCAAAGACTCAAATTATACAAGACACTCCAAGCAAAACACATAGCATGTTGCGAATAAAAATATAGCTCCAAGTATAGTTACCGATGGATGAAGACGAAAGAGGGGATGCCTTCCCGGGGCATCCCCAAGCTTAGGCTTTTGATTATATTGAATTTACTTGGGGTTCCATGGGCATCCCCAAGCTTTGGCCTTTGCTACTCCTTGTTCCATAGTCCATCAAAGCAATACTCAAAACTTGAAAACTTCACAACACAAAACTTAGACAAAAATTCTCGTGAGCTCTGTTAGTAAGAGAAAGCAAACCACTACTCAAAGGTACATCAATGAATTCATTCTTTGTTTATATTGGTGTTAAACCTACTGTACTCCAAGTTCTCTATGGTTCATATCCTCCAATATTACTCATAGATGCATCAGAATAAGCAAACAACACACGAAAAACAGAATCTGTCAAAGACAGAACAGTCTGTACTAATCTGCAGGGTTTGCCTACTTCTGGAACTCCAAAAATATCAAACTAACTTGTTAAATTTTCGAAATTTGTCTACCAATCAGCAGCAAAAATAATCAACTAAAAATCACGCTCCAGTAAAATCCCACCACTACTTTAGTGAGCGCTAACGATTCTGTTTTTCACAGCAAGATCATATAAACTTCACACAAGTCTTACCAAAGGTTCTACTTGGCACAAACACTAAACAAAACATGAAACCACATCTAATCAGAGGCTAGATGCAATATTTATTCCCTAACAGCAACAAAAGCAAAAAAACATAAAATTGATTTGCCTCCCAACAAGCGCTATCGTTTTACACCCCTAGCTAGGCGCGATACAAGATAAATCTAGGTATTGCCATCTTTGGAAGGCAATCCATAAGTGGATCTCACGATAGATTCATATGGTAATTTGATTTTATTTTTAGGAAATTGTTCCATGCCTTTCCTTAATGGAAATTGGAATCTAATATTTCCTTCCTTCATATCAATAATTGCACCAATCGTTCTAAGGAAAGGTCTACCAAGAATAATAGGACATGAAGGATTGCAATCTATATCAAGAACAATGAAATCTACGGGCACATAATTCTTATTGGCAACAATAAGAACAACATTAATTTTTCCCATAGGTTTCTTAATAGTGGAATCCGCAAGATGCAAATTTAAAGAACAATCATCAAGCTCACGGAACCCTAGCAAATCACACAAAGTTTTTGGAATAGTGGAGACACTTGCACCCAAATCACACAAAGCATAGCATTCATGATCTTTTATTTTTTTATAGTATTTTACCATTCATAATAAAGCTTTCTAGGTATAGAAACTTCCAACTCAAGTTTTTCTTCATAAGAATGCATCAAAGCATCAACTATGTGTTTAGTGAAAGCTTTATTTTGACTATAAGCATGCGGAGAATTTAGCACGGATTGCAACAAGGAAATACAATCAATCAAATAGCAATTATCATAATTGAATCCCTTGAAATCCAAAGTAGTGGGTTCATCACTATGCAAAGTTTTAATCTCTTCACTCCCACTTTTAGAAATTTTAGCATCAAGATCTAAAAACTCCGAATCATTGGGACAACTTAAAGCAGAATCATCTCCAATCCTATTCTCATCAAGATTAATACTAGAAAATAAGGATCTAATGGGAGACACATCCATAACTTTCAAATCTTCATCTTTATTTTTATGATAACTAGAAGAACACGATTTTATATAATCTTCTCTTTTAGCACGCATTCTAGCGGTTCTTTTCTTTGCATTCATCAATGGAAATTCTTATGGCTTTGAGAGACTCATTGATTTCATTCTTAGGTGGGATAGATCTAAGTTTCACAGAATCAACATCAGCAGTAATTCTATCCACACTTCTAGCCAATTCATCAACCTTAAGCAATTTCTCTTCAAGCATAGCATTGAAATTCTTTTGCGAGATCATAAACTCCTTAACACTAGTTTCAAATTCAGAAGGCATCTTTCCATAAGAGTTGTTGTAGGAATTACCAAAATTATTAGAGGAATTACTAGGAAAAGGCCTAGGATTAAAATTACCTCTATAAGCATTGTTACCAAAATTATTCCTACCAACAAAATTCACATCCAAAGATTCATTGTTATTCTCAATCAAAGTGGACAAAGGCATATCATTAGGATCACAAGAAGCACTCTTAGCAGCAAACAATTTCATAAGTTCATCCATCTTTCCACTCAAAACACTAATTTCTTCGATAGCATGCACTTTTTTACTAGTAGATCTTTCGGTGTGCCATTGAGAATAATTAACCATAATATTATCTAGGAATTTGGTAGCTTCTCCTAAGGTGGTTTCCATGAAAGTGCCTCCGACGGCCGAATCTAAAAGATTTCTAGAAGCAAAATTCAAGCCAGCATAAAAGTTCTGAATAATCATCCATAGATTCAAACCATGTGTAGGGCAATTACGTATCATCAATTTCATTCTCTCCCAAGCTTGTGCAACATGCTCATGATCTAGTTGCTTAAAATTCATAATATCGTTTCTAAGAGAGATGACACTACTAGGAAAAGGCCTACTAATGGTGCACCTAATTTGGCCATTAATGGTGCATTAGTGGTGCGCCATTAGTGCCACGCCATTAGTATCTGGTATACTAATGGCGCACCATAGATACGTCATTAGTGTGCACAGTAGTGCGCCATTAGTATGCCTCCCAGGGGGCCATGTATACCCAGGTGCTTTGGCATACTAATGGCGCACGCCAGCAAGATGCGCCATTAGTAACTTCGGCATAGTAATGGCGCACTGTCTAATGATGCACCATTAGTATCCTTTGGCATACTAATGGCGCACTGTGATGTGATGCGCCATTAGTATGAATATTAGTTTTTTTTAATTTTCTGTTTTTTGCACAGGTTACAAAATGTATAATTGGAATATAGACAGCACACATCAACAACAGATTCATCGAATACAATAGAAGATTAGTCTGTGAATACAATTCATCATATTAGTCTCCGAATACAAGTCATCATATTAGTCTCCGAATTGAAAAGACCGAACAAAGATAGAACATTATATTACAAGTCTCGAGACCGCGAGTAGCGAGTTTGTCTTCACATTACAAGTCGATATCGATCATCTAAACTACCATCACATAGAAGAGAGCTGCGGTCATCACGATGAGCATCATCACGATGAAACTCGTCTTCATCCGGTTCCTCCAACGCTCCCTCCCATCTCCCGCTAGATAGCGGGCGTATCTAGATTCCGCCTCGGCCCTAGTGGTGTACCCTTTGTAACTGTTACCGCTGAATCGGAGAACCTGTCTCCGACACTCCTCCCAGTCGTCGTAGACTCCGGGAACCTTACCCTTGTACACAACATACGACGGCATCGCTATGCACTAGCCAAACGAAACATTAGTACCAATTCACAGACAATACATAAGCAATATATAAGTATGCAACAGAACGATCGAAAGAGAAAAGCAAGACATTAATAGCATCGATTACATCTAAGTTGAACGACTCTCGAAACCAAAGAGACATACTACAAGTTCATTAAAGTTTAATTACAACATGAGCCAATCGATGTTTCAGAACTAGACACAGCATCACTGCTTTCGACTCGACTCAAGGGACCGGAGCGTGGATGAAGCCGTCGTCTATCGTGGGAGTCATGAAATCACGGGCGTTGTCAGCCTGCATTTGTAGCATTGAGTCGATGTCACTGTTGGACGGTTGGTTCCTGAGGAAGAACTCCCCCAAGGTATGAAGGACATCTTGATGGATGATTTCCGCAAACTCCGACTGGATGCGAAAGAATTGTTGTCTGATGTCCGCGTCCTGGATTGCCGACACGCTCGCGGCCCAATCTTTGAGTTTACTCGGTAGCAGAAGTTGATGATAGTCCCGTACGATCGCCCGCATGTGATGGATGGCGTAGTAGGCACCCTTCTGACCGCCAGGCGGCTGCTTGACGCAGCAGAACGTCGTATTGTGGGAGAACACGTGCTTGCCGGTCTTACGAACTGTTCTGGTGAAGGTGCCTCCAGATTTGGCGTAGCCGGGGAGAACATCATCAAGAACCTTCTTGACATTTGTGTAGTCTACGTTCGACTGACGGTCCGGGTCGAAATATGTGGCCATGGAATATTTGGGGCTTAGGAGGATGAGCGTGCAATGTGTGTCACTACAGAAAACACGAAATGTTAAAAGAAAAACGATCGAAATCTAAGAATTCATATGTTGCGGGGCGGTTGAGGGGGAGGACTTACTCGGGAAAGTAAGGCACGGGGAAGTTATCCTTATCTCGGTTTGCCAGAATGATGCCTTCGAGGTAAGAACTCGCGACTTGCCGGTTCCCAGCGCTGCCCAAGATCTTGGCACGCATGTAGAAGGGGTCGACTATCACGATGTCCGGGGTCTTGTCGCGAATGATCCGCATCTCCATACTCAGCGAAAATAGCCGAACGAAGGTGTAGTGCAGCGGATGAAGGTTCAACATAGCGTGGATGTCATCAAACCACAGGACGATCGTACCCCCGATGGAGTTATCCACAAAGCCCTTGCCCTCTGGCACCTTGGCCGCGAAAACCGGGTATGCCACATCCTTCTCTCTGAGACGCCGCTTCTCCAAAGAAAGAACATTGTCATGCAGACTCCGCATAGCACCGGTTGCAGCATCGAGCATATTTGTCGGTAGCATCAGCCTACCTGCCACATGCACCCTCCTCATTAGATCCTCAGGTGAAGGTGGCCCGTCCTGAGCACGGATCGTACTCGGTGCCGGCTGGCTCGCACCCTTGTTAGTTTTTCTTTTGCGTGCCTTCTTCTTCTCCTGAATTGGGACCGAGTTCTGCTCACAGACCGCCTTCTTGAGTGTGTTCGGGCTGATAATATTTCGCACCTCGCCTATCTGAGGCTCGGTGAAGTCGGCAGCTGGAGGCGTCTCCTGAGAGCTGAACGGCAGACGACGCCTGTTGCAACTTAGCTTCTCCGCGGTACCAGCTAGATCGCGCAAGTCTTTTGTTGGGTTGGGTTCTTGAGAAGGAGGCCCCATGAAGTCGCCATCGTACCCATGATCGGCAAAGTACTGATCGACGTTGCCAAATGTATCGTCGGCGTCGTCGTTCTGATCCTGTGCCATATGCATGTTTGGATCTAGTGGCATAGGGATGTCCGGCACCATTGCGGCGGTCTTGCCATGGGGCCGACTTGGCACCGGCACGACTGGCGGTGTTGTCTTTGGGGTGGTGTCCCCCGCCCCCAAACGAATCTGGCTCTTTGGCCAAAGCAGGGGCCAGCTCAGGGAGGCGCTGAGGGTCATCACGTCATCATCGTCGGCCCCGACGGGTCGAATCGGAGGTAACACCTCGTCGTAGCCTGGCAGCACCCGAACCAGTTGAACTCTAAACAAGTTGGGTGGCATCTGGGTACCGTGGAACAAGGGTTTGCCCAGTTGAACGATTTTGCCCTTGGCGACATCGACCAACTCGTTGTTCACGAAGTGCAGGAGAGTGCACGGAACGTCGGCGGCGCCCTGCGAAAACATGTAGGGCGTCATCAGGGATGCCCAGTCAAAGGCAAGGAGATGAAGTCCTCGGCCGAGAGAGGCTTAATTAGTTACCGTGATGATGGCGTCGAGCTCGGCTAATGTCGAGGCACCGCCAACGGCGGGGGTGCAGTTGACGGAGGGGCCGCTTGCTGCAGAGGTGTCGGCCGGCGTACACCCGGGTGCATTAAGCTCCCGTGCCGGCGTCGGAGACACCAATGCCGCCTCCGCCGGAGACACCAATGGCCCCGCCATCGCGTTCTGCGAGTTGCTGGCCGTGAAGCTAGGAATCGGGGGCGGCCCCTGTTGGCCGCCCGCAATCCACGCACTCAACCCCTCGATCAAGGTAGGCACAATGGCGGTGATCGTTGCTCCGAGCTGTTGTTGCACTTGCTCTTGGACAATCTCCGAAATCCGCGCCACCTGTGCCTTGAGTTCTTGAACCTCGCGCGCCTGGCTTTCCGAGCTGGTATTTTTCTCCTTTCGCCCACCAGCGTTATAGTATGACGACCATTTTGTCGACAAGCCTTTGCCGGCCACACGACCAGCTGACGTCGGCTTACTGAGCTTATCCTTGTTCTTCATTACATTCAACGCCCTATTAAGAGTCGTGTCCCAAGGGTTGCTCTTAGTCGACCCCGCGCTACTGCTTTCAGTCGCCTGCGGAAGGAATGTGAACCATTTAGAAATTTGGCTTCATTAATTAGAATGCAACCATATGGAGCTAATTACGCGGGGGTGTATTCCTTACCAGAACAAGCTCAAGCGCCCTGGTCTTCGGATCCGTGGTAAGCTCCTTTGTTTTCGGGTCCTTCTTGTACCGGGCCCTGACAAAGTTCCTGGTCTGCTTGTCACCGTATTTATCGAAGAGGGGCGGTAGGCCTTGCTCGGCACGGTCCGCCTCCTCCTTGTCCAATATAGGCTCCGCCACTCTGTAACCGCCGGGACCGAGTGTGTGTTCCCCTAAGTTCAGCTCCCGCATTTCTTTCCCCCACTGACTTGATTCGGATTGTGCGGTGCTCGAGCAATTGATCTTGAAGTCGTTGTAGTAAGCTTCAGTGATCGAAGGATTTTTCTCCTTGACCTTCTCATAACTCTCACCTTTCTCGATCATTCTCTTCACATTGCTTTTCCATGTAGACAGGGCCTTGCTCATCTTCGTGAGGGCAGCATTGTTCACTTTATTCCCTTTGAGGCTTGTGTTTTCAAATTCAGCGGGGAACTTGTATCGTTCGTGGACCTTCATGAAGAGGAGGTTGCGCCAATTTCCTCGGTCAGGATGCCTCAGGTTCTCGGTGTTGATCGAGACGGTGCTCCGGAGAATGCACCCGAGCTGAAGCGAGTACCCCTTGATTATTCGTTCGGGCGCCGTTGGATTCCCGTCGGAGTCCACTTCAGTAACTTCCTCCTTGAGGGTGCGGAGCACGGCCGAGCGCCGGTCCTTCCGTTGCCTCTTCGGTTGGCTGCCATCTGTGCGTGCGCCGCCATCATCAGTGGTGGCATCCTCGACGGCACCATCAGTGGTGGCATCAGTGGGGTCATCCTCGGCGGTACCATCAGTGGTGTCAGGATCGGTGGGGAAGGCGGCGTCCTCATACAAGTGAGGTTGTTCCTCCATCTCCTGGGACATCTCCCAGAATGCCTTGCCGCCCGAACCCCCGGCCTCATCGTTGTTGGCCATGTTTCTCTCTAAATAGGAACAAAGTTTGGTCAAAAAGTTGGTTATTGTCAAGGAACAAGATCATGGTCTCATCATTTAGGGTTTGTCGACACCGAGGCATCCTAAAAGCTAAGCTTTCATAATTGAGGGTATTTGGACGCCGAGGCACCCTAAAAGCCTAAGCTTTCATCATTTCGGTTTTTATCGACACCGAGGCATCCTAAAAGCCAAGGTTTTTTAATTTATGGTTTGTCGGCACCGAGGCATCCTAAAAGCTAAGCTGGGAAGGAGAATTCTAAGTTGGGCCTAATCACTAGCTTGGCTCTATTGCCGCCTATGGTTTAATGCAGCTAGAATAAAGGGGCACTTGATCCTACTTAATTAACTACTAAGATACCCCGGCCCATGCATTAGTCACAAGTACCCCATATGTCCTATTTTTAGCAAAGTCATGCTAAAATTCACGGAAAATTTCAGCATGACCTTTGCTGAAAATAGGACATATGGAGTACCCGAATTTGCCGGAACGGAAGTTAATCGACATTCCAGCAAACTCAAGGGCCTCTCGGGGTGCCTGCAAAATCTTCACGACACGATGGTCGGAGACAAAACCCAGCAAAAAGCTGCTCGAGGTTCACCAATTGACTGATACTCATGGATAAGCAAAGCAAACTACTACTACCAAAACAAGAACCAGACAAACTAATATATAATGTCAAGCATGTCTAATACCAGCAGCTAATTGTAGCTTTTGCTTTTTAGTGCCAAATTCTAGCTAGTACCAGTAGTTTTTCTCTTCAGGTAAAATTAACAGCTAGCAGCAATTATTTTCAAATATATATACAAGACAAGTGAGACAACAAAATATATAAGAGAGACAGACACTTGCTGTAATAAAATGAGCCAGATTTGCATTCCCTTCCAAAAATAAAGTTGTATGCGTGGACTTATTATTTATCAACCAAAAAAGACACGCGCATATATAGGGTAGCTGCTAGTGTATATACACTTAACTTAATTTGACAGCTCCATCATGCATCAGCTGTAACTCAACTCTAACAGCAATTAAGCTAAGCAATTAACTACTAACTCTAACAGCAATTAAGCTAAGCAACTAGCATGCCAGGCCAGGCACCACCTCCAGCAAGGAAGTTTGTTTCTTGCTAGAGAGAGTTGGACCTTTCATTTTCTTTTTCAACCAGTTTTACAAGGAAGGAAGAAAATTCAACCAACTAGTAAAACTCAGGCACCTTCCTTCCTTCCTTCCTTTACATGATTGACTTCTCTTGTGATACTGCAGTACTAGTACTAAAGTAAAAATTCAGTCCAAGTTCAGACTAGTTCAGACTAGTGATACTGCAAATGCACTACTAAAACTACTCTGAATTCAGTCCAAGTTCAGACTAGTGATACTGCAGTACTAGTACTAAAGTACAAATTCAGTATGCAGTCAACATTAAGAGTACTTACACTGCACTACTAAAACAGCAGTCAGAATTTGTTGCAACTTCAGCTTGTGATCGTTAGCCGTTGTCCCAGAGAAGCTAATACGGTGGCCCATACTCTAACCAGAGTACTAGACAAGTAGACATGTGAAGGGTTCATATAGCATCTCTAGGAATATGGATGAACCTATTTCTTGATCGATGTAATAGTGAATGATCTAGTTAACTATGGACTATCATTTTCAGACTAAATTAACTGCTAATTTGACCTAGTTAACCTAGTTAATTAATTCGAGAGGGATTTGACCTAGTTAACCTAATTAATCCCTAGCAGTTAATTAATTTGACCTAGTTAACCTCCAGCAAGCAAGTTTGAACCTAATTTGACCTAAATTCGAGAGGGATTTGAACTAAACCTAGCAAAAGAGAGAAGACGAGGGCATGGCCAGGAGGGAGGAGAGGAGGAAGAGAGGAGAAGAGAGGCAGAGGGAGGAGGGTGATGTCTACACACGCTTCTATTCTTGTAGACAGTGTTGGGCCTCCAAGAGTAGAGGTTTGTAGGACAGCAGCAAATTTCCCTTAAGTGAGTAACCCAAGGTTTATCGAACTCAGGGAAGTGGAGGTTGAACGTACCCCTTTCAAGCAACCCTGCAATCAAGATACAAGAAGTCTCTTGTGTCCCCAACACACCTAATACACTTGTCAGATGTATAGGTGCACTAGTTCGGCGAAGAGATGATAAAATATGGATGATAGGAGTGGCAAAGCAAAGTAATATAAATCTGTAATAAAAAGTGCAGCAAGCAAACAAGTGGTAAACGTGAGCACAAATGGTATTGCAATGGTGGAAACAAGGCCTAGGGATCATACTTTCACTAGTGGCAACTCCCAACAACATTAACATAATCGAATCACATGATATTTCCCATAAAACATGCAAGGGGGACGCACTCGGAGGTCGTTCCTTTGTGGTCAAGAGAGGAAGAGAATTATGTAGGGCTACAAAAGCACACCTCAAAGTTCGTAGTTCTCAATCTATGAATTTCCCAATGTCACCGCGGCCATCCAAAGAGCGTACCACAATCACCACAACATATCTAAAGGATAGTCAAAGACAAGCACCAAGAGACTCTCAATCTTCAATCAACACACAAGAGAGGAAATCACTCATGAAAATATTCTTCTAATCCATGTCCAATAGACCGCAGTCACCTTGGTCTCGGGGATTATACTAGATAAAGACAAGTGAGTACATCAATCCAATACATAGAGGAAGGGGAAATATCATGGGATCACCCTAGATTAACATAGCCTATGATCACAACGAAGATCACATCATGGGAGAGAGAGATAACCACATAGCTAAACGTACGAGCCCTCAGCCCCGGAGGAGACTACTCACACATGGACATGGTGAGGAGGAGCTTGATGATGGTGTTGATGGAGAGGCGCAGCCCCTCGAGGAGAAGACGGCCAGCGGCCCTAGGGGGCGGCGGCGGCGAGGAGGAGACGGCGGCGGCCCTGGGGGCGGCGACGGCCCTAGGGGGCAGCGGCTCCTTGGTCCCCCTTCTTCCTTGTGGATGGTGCTGCAATGGTGCTGGTCCTCCCCTCCAAGACGGCGGCTTGGGAGGAGGAAAATTCGTGGCCCTTGGTGACCTAGGTTTCCTCGCTTTATATAGACTCTCGGATTCCCGTCATCAGATTTTGGGCCTCAGTAAAACGGGCTTTTCTTGGCCGTCCGGACTCCGATTTGGAAGAATTTTATATCCAGAAGCTTCCTCTCGAAATTCCCCACAACTTTCGCAACTAGACTTTTTCCGTTTGACATCGTCTTCGGGCCGGAACGTGACCATCTTTAAAAACATTCTCAGACAGATTTCAGGAAAGTCAGAGTCCTACTCCAATACGACTCCTTTTGCATTTTTTGTCAATTTCCAAGTAATTCCTACACAATAAAGTGTAAAACAAGAACATTGTGCACTTTTGCAACCATTAGTAGGTTAGTCCAAATATGATCAAAAGTGTATGGAAGTGCATAAATATCATAGCAATATCACATAAAATAGGCATGGAGCAAGCAGAAATTATAGATACGTTTTGGACGTATCAGAGGGTTACCTGAGACGGCGGAGACGACGGAGGGCGGAGACGACGGAGGGCGGAGACGGCGGGGAGGTCGCGGGCCTCCTCTCCTGGTGGACGTCCTCCCCGCGCGAAGGCGACGACGGCGAGCGGAGATAGTGGAGGGGGCGGCGCGTGGCGGGTGGTGGGGGGCGCGGGGGCGCGGCGGCGCGGGGGAGCTGCGGTGGTGAGGGGTGGAGTCGGGGAGAGAAAGGGGATCGATAGCTAGGTTGGGTATGGCCGCGGAGGAGATATGGATGGTGGGGGCGGCGCAATACTAATGGCGCACCACCCCTCGGTGCGCCATAAGTGCATACATACTAATGGCGCACCTCACCCTGGTGCGCCATTAGTATATTTTTTTTTCTGCTCGAGCCAACAGGGATTATCTTCCACCTGACCTGATCCACATCAAGTGTCCTCTACTAGCTCGACTGGTCAGCAGCCAGTTCTCACACCAGGAGGTCCTGGGTTTGATTCCCAGGCTCCACAATTTTTTTATGCATTTAAAATGCTGTTTATGCATTTAAATATGCGGTTGAGTAGGGGAGGGGTGCGGGGGGTCGGCGGCGGCGGCCGGTGGACCGGGGGGTGCTC
>LR738709.1:97127022-97157574 GCA_902687465.1 Secale cereale
AGGGGAATCGAGGGTGCGGGTGGTCGGCGACGGCGGCCAGTGGACCGGGGGGTGCTCGGCGGCGAGGGGGACCGGATCTGGCGAGGTGGGATAGCGATCGAGATGGAGTGGGGGGTCGAGATCGAGTGTCCATGAAATTTTAAAATATTCATGATAGTTCAAAAAGTGCCCATGAAATACAATCGAGAAATAATGGCTACGATTTAAATATATACAATCGATCTTAGCTAGCTATATGTTCACAATCTTCTTGCTCTTCTTTTTCGCAAATGGAGTTCTTCTGTGGAACGGACGTCCTTTAGGTAGGGTGGTCCTGCTTCTTCTTGTGGTGTATGCTGCTACTTCATCATCGTCGTCATGTTCGATCCTCGGGTCGCCGTACTTGTCGAAGTCTTGCTCATTGGCTACTCCATCCATTCCGATGATCTTCCTTTTGCCTCTCCTCACGACAACACGACTGGGCTTTGACGGGTCGGTAATGAAGAAGCATTGGTCAACTTGGGAAGCCAGTACCCATGGCTCATTTTCCGCGGTGACGTTTGCGCCCGCGGTCTTGGATTTGGCTTTGGGTATAACCATGGTGGTGAAATACCGGTCTTATTTTAGGACGCTCTTGGCCCATCAGACACGGAAAATCGGGACCTTCTCTCCAGCGTAGCTCAGCTCCCAGATCTCCTCAATTCTTCCGTAGTATCTGTCCTTGTCATTACCGGTGTAGGATTCCATCGTTACCCCGGAGTTCTGATAACCATCGCTCTTCATGTCCTTGGCCTCGGTGTAGAATGTGTAGCCGTTGATATCGTACGCCTCATAGGTCATCAGGTTGTGCTCGGCCCCCTGTGATAAGGCGAATATGAGTTGTTCTTCCGCGGAAGAATCCTCATGTAAAGGGTACGACAGAAGCTTCTGCTTGAACCAACGCGTGAAACATGAGTTGTGCTCTTTGATTATATCTCCGTCCGTCCTCTGTTGGCCTCGGTCATTGTACGTCTTCTCAATAAAGGTTTTGTGCTCTACCACCCAAGGATTGACCACGTCTATGTGTTGTAGCGCGACTAGGTTTGCTCTTTCAAAGTCGGCGAGTCGACCCTCGAAGTCGACATGCATTTCGCGGCGACCATCACGGTGACCCCATCCAGCGAGCCTGCCGAGGTGCCTGTTGACGAGCAGACCAACGGGGTTCTCGATGCCTAGATAATTCGTGCAGTAGGAGATGCACTTTTCGGTCAGAAAGCCCCTGGCTATGCTTCCCTCTGGACGTGACATGTTGCGAACGTATTCTTTGATGACACCATTCATCCTTTCGAACGGCATCATGCTGTGCAGGAACGTCGGCCCGAGTTGGATTATATCGTCCACGATATGGACCAGCAGATGCACCATAACGTCGTAGAATGCGGGCGGGAAGTACATCTCAAGCTCTCATAGTATCACCACGATCTCTTCCTGTAGCCTTCTGAGTTGCCTCACGCCAACAGACTTCCGAGAGATGACGTCGAAAAAGTTGCATAGGCCAAATAGGGTTTCACGGACGTGCGCGTCCAAGCCGCGGTGGTTGTCTTGCTGCCCTTCCTCATTTCTTGCCCGGCCCCCATGGACGACTTCGTAGTCATCTTCATCACCTTGCCACCGATAGCCATCCATGAAACCACGCAAGAGCAGGTGGTCCCGCACCTGCCCGGAATCCGGGTCCGCAATAAGGCTCTTCAGCTTGCATCTTCGACACGGACATCTTATCTCCGTCTCGTTCTTTTGAAGCATCTCGGCCTTCGCGGACCTCAAAAACCTATTCACGATGCCTTCGGTCATCGTGCGCACCATGGTCGCCTGCGGGGTAGAGCAAAACGATATTTTAGAACCAAGAAAAAATTTGCCATGACTTTCCCTAAAAATAGGACAAAAAAGAATGCTTAATGCCAAAATTCTCACCGAAACGGAAATGAATCAACATTCCGGGAAAATATTGGCAACTATCGCATTTCAAATACCGGTACACCTCCAAACACAAACACATATGCAACACAACAAACATATGCAACACCACGAACATACATAGATCTAGCTAGGCCATAAAAAGTGCATGTGCACATTGTTGTATGGAGAACAACATAAATATAGCTTCCCCCTTACTTACCTATCAAAACAAGGTAATTTAACCACTTAATTTGAATGAATCTATGGTGGAAATGAGGTGAAAAAGAGGAGGGACCCGAGACAAGGAGGAGGTGGAGAGAATGAAGTGGGGAGAAAGTGAGTGTGGATAGGAGAGGCTGTCCAAAATATCTTGTTGCTGCCCACTTACTAATGGCGCACCTACTATAAATGCGCCATTAGTAATCAAGGTTACTAATGGCGCATCTTTAGTTAGTGCGCCATTACTAGTTTTGAAACAAAAAAAAACAATACTAATGGCGCACTGTCCCACAGTGCGCCATTACTAGTTTAAACTAGTAATGGCGCACTATGGAACAGTGCGCCATTAGTAGTTTTGCAAAAAAAAGAATAAAAAATATAATAAAAAAAGAATATTAATGGCGTACTTTACTGCTTGTGCGTCATTACTAGTTACAACTAGTAATGGCGCACTTTTTCTGGATGCGCCATTAGTATGTCTGGACAGGCGCACTAGTTTAAAAAAACTTTTTGATACTAATGGCGCACTTTACTGCTGGTGCGCCATTACTAGTTACAACTAGTAATGGCACACTTTGTCTGGATGCGCCATTAGTATGTTTGGACAGGTGCACTAGTTCAAAAAAAACTTTTTTATACTAATGGCGCACTTTACTGCTAGTGCGCCATTACTAGTTACAACTAGTAATGGCGCACTTTGTCTGGATGCGCCATTAGTATGTTTGGACAGGCGCACTAGTTCAAAAACAACTTTTTGATACTAATGGCGCACCCTGGGCCAGGTGCGCCATTACTAGTTTGAACTCTAATGGCGTATCAGAGGTTGGTGCGCCATTATTATATACTAATGGCGCACTGCTTGTCTGGTGCGCCATTAGTATCAATTCCATCTATAGCCATTTTCCTAGTAGTGTGATCTTAGCAGGAGGGAAATACTTAGAGATAAAAGCATCTTTGCACTTATTCCACTAATCAATACTATTTCTAGGCAAAGAGGAAAACCAAGTTTTAGCACGATCTCTAAGTGAAAACGGAAATAACTTGTGACGCCCCAAGAGCGGCGCCCCAGAAGATTCCAGATGTTCCGTGTTTTCCCGTGTGTTTCATTTGTGCTTGTTTTATTTATTTTGCATTGCATCATGTCATCATGCCATCATGTCTGTAATTTCTGCAACTCAACTAAATAAACCGTATGGATCCTCGAGCCATTTAAATTGAGGGATACTCACTATGGTGACTTCTCTTTATAACATATAAAAGCCTCTCAATATTATTAGGGAGCTATATTAAATTATTCCATTTGTTTAGAATTCACCATATCACACTTGCATATTTTCCCCATGCCTTCTCTTTCTCAATTCCTTGCCTCAAACCTTGCCAACATTTCCTTTCCTTTTTATTAAGGCTCCTCCTAAAGTCTCAACATTTTTGGACACTTCAAAAACCAAGTCTTAGTTCAAACCCATTTGAGGTAAATTCAAATATGTTTGAATTATATCTCGATCATGCCACTTCTATTTTTCTCAGATTGCGCTCATTTTTATGAGCCCGAGAAAAATAATCCCATGTGCAAACTCCTTCCCTAACCTTCCTTTCTTTATTTCTCTTTTACTGTTTTTTTATTGTTATTTATTTAAGAGAGAGGAGAGAGGATCTAAGGCCATCCCAACTGCAGCCAGGCCCAGCCACGGCCTCCCTGGCCATCAGGCCACACCTAGGCCCAGCCGCCCCACCAGCTCCCAATCCCCTCGGCCCACTGGCCCATTAGGCCAGCTCCTAACCCTAGGCCCGACCAACCACCGCTGCTCGTCCCTCTCCCCGAACCCTCGATCCCATCTCTCCCTCCCAGTGCCACACCTCGTCTCGTTCCCCTTGCCCGACCCCCCAATCCCCTCGTCCTTCTGCCTCGCCCGAGTCTCCCTCTCCCTCTCGATCTCTCCCCTCCTGCCGAGCTCCTCGCTCCTGTATCCCCACTCCTCAAGTTATGGAGCCTCGTGCCTCCGCCGCGGGAGAAGACGGAGCAGCCGGAGCCCCGTCGGCCTCCCGCCGTCGTGCCTCCTTCCATCGCCGCCCGAGCCCATCGCCAGCTCCCTCCGCACCGGCGACCTCCAGCATCGTCCGCTCGTAGTTCCTCCGCTCGCGAGCTCCGTGCTGCCCCGTGCCCCTTCGGCCTCCTCGACGACCTCTGCGTCACCCGTGCCATCGGCTTCCCTTCCCTGCCGCCTCGCCAAGGCGCTCAAGCCCCGCCGGTCGCCGTCGTTGCAAGCTGTGCTTGCACCCGACCACCAGGAGGCCGCGGCCTCGCCGCCTCCCCTCACCGGAGCATGCCTGCATCGCCACCGCGCCGCGTCCTGCTGTCGTCCTTCCTCGCCGGAGCTGCGTCAAGTTCCCCTGCATCGCTCGCGTGTCGTTCCCTTTGTCAGATTCCCCAGCCAGATCCAGTGCCAGCTTCAACAACCAGCTCATCCCCTCGTACATGCCATGGCCTTGTGTGCTGTTTTTCAACGAGCTCCAAGTGCCAGTGACCGAGGCCACCGCAGACAATCTGTGCATCGCCAAGTTCCTCATACCGAGACGCCAAGACCACTTCGCCCGAGCGACTACACGGCGACACGGCAAGTACCACTACGACGCGACAAGTACCTCGACGAACCGAACATCTACGGGAACTTGAACATCTAAAAACGTGTACCACTACCTCCCACGACGACCGCGTCGACCCGTCAAGTTCAACTACGTGCACGAACCACTATCGTCCCCCGAGGACGTTCGATTCGTCAAGTACCTCTCCGAGATGAAACGAGAACGACTACATCCACTACCATCGTCCTCGGAGACCCATGGACATCAAGTTCCGCTACTGATGCCCCGAACGAACTACGGACCGCGAGTACCACTAATTCCCTCGACGAACCCAAACCGCTCCAAAAACGCACGCTCCGAAGGTATATCGCGAGACGACACCCGAGAACGTTTGCTTGTGTTGTATGAGATGCACCGTTTGTTGCACCGTGTTCGAAGTACCCCTCGTTGCCTTGTCACCGAACCCTGGGAACCCGGCAACGGGAGCACCCCATCTCTTGCATGACACGCTCACGCCACCTTTCTTTTGCACCGGTCTCTCGACGAGTTACCGGTACCGAAATGTTGTTGCGGCGCCATTTTCGGTTATCGTCTTCGTGGCACCCCTTTCCACCACGGTGACAAATGCTTCATATCCCTTATGTCAACTTTTAATAAAATTGCATAAAATTTGATCATGCCATCCGCATCATGATAACAACCTTTAAATGTTAAATTGTTTTTGCTTAATAATTGCTAAATATGCACATGGGGATTTTCCGGAATTGTTGTTGTTATTTTCGGCCTCATTTAAAATGTCTGGATAGTGTAGTTTGTTTAAGCTTCACCTCTTGCCATGTTTAATAAAAACATTTAATCTTGTCTTGTAAATAATGTGGTGTTTCATCAATATGCAACTCGTTGCATATTGAGCTCCATTTAACTTGTAGCTTTGTTTGTGCACCTTGCCATGCCATGCATATTTAAAACCGGACATGCATCATACTTGGATGTGCATCGTATGCCATGTTTATGCTTGTGTGTTTACCGCGTTGTTTGCTTCTTTCCGATTGCTTCTCTTGTTAGCTTCGGTTCCGTTCCGGAGTTGTGAGGTTTCACTCGACTATGTTGCTCTGTCTACTTCATGGACTTGTTCTTCTTCCTTGCGGAATCCCAGGCAAGATCACCATTCCCAGATACCACTACTATCTTTGCCTATGCTAGATGTCTCGCTCTCTAGATATTGCCTCGATGCCTATGTCTGTTTGTCATCCCTCTATTGTTGCCATGAAACCTCTAACCTTTGACACCTTCCCAGCAAACCGTTGTTTGGCTATGTTACCCGCTTGCTCAGCCCCTCTTATAGCGTTGTTAGTTACAGGTGAAGATGAAGTTTGCTCCATGTTGGAACTTGTTGTTGGAATATCACAACATCTCTAAAATATATTAACACACCTATATAATTAGCAATGGGTGGAAGGCTTGGCCTTTTGCTCGGTGTTTTGTTCCACTCATGCCACCTTAGGACTCGATAAACCGGTGTTATGTTCCCGGATTTTGCGTTCCTAACATGGTTGGGGTTTATGGCCCCCCCTCGATAACCCGCTTAGCGCTAAAGCTTTTCCAGCAAGGCCCAACTTTGGTTCTACATTTGCCTAACAACTAAAACTTGCCGAGGGAGTAATTAACCCGAGGATTTATTAATCAACCCCCTGGGCCAGTGCTCGTTTTGAGTGTTGGTCCAAACTGAGCAGACTGCGGGGCCGCCGTGGGGAAACCCGAGGTATTTGGTATACACTTGTAGGATGACTCATCCGGTCGTGGTCTGAGACTAGATACGCGCGGCTACTATCAGGGTGTCGGCACGCTGGGAGGTCTTGCTGGATTAGTTTTAACTTTGTCGGAATATCTTGAGCACGGGATTCCGAGAATACTCGGGTCTTCCCACCTTGGAGTTGTGACTCCGTAGATCGTGAGCTTGTGATGGGCTAAGTTGGGACACCCCTGCAGGGTTTGTGTGACACCCCGAGACCGATGCGCCAGGTGTCAGTCAGTTATTCGTCTTCGTTGCCATGTCATCTGCTTGCGTGTTACATCTTGCCATGTCATCATGTGTGTTGCATCAGCATGTTTTCAAAACTTGCATCCGCCCGAGTCCCCTCGTCCTTTCCGTTGTCCGTTCTAAGCCCAGACACACTCACACGCGCCCGCGGCGCCTCCGAATATTTATTTTATGAGTGGCCGAGAAACGTTCTCGAAATGTGTTGAAACTTGGCGTGTGGTCTTATTATAGCATAGGTAGACCGCCTGTCAAGTTTCGTCTCGTTCGGAGTTCGTTTGATAGCCCAACGGTTAACCGCGTTAATCGCCGGAAGCCTTTTCTCTTTTGGCCCAGCACCCCTTTCTCACAGCCCACCGAGCCCTTCCTAACCCCCTCCATGCTCTTGGCCGTTCGATCACGATCGCGTGGCCGCGAACGGCTCCTCATTTGGACACTCCTAGCTCCCTCTACCTATAAATATGTGGCTCCTCGCGAAATTTTCACGGATGAAACCCTAGCCTCCTCCCTCTCGCGCCGCCGGACATGTCCATCCGCGCCGGGCATGTCTGCCGGACACGTCGCTCTGTCCAATCAGAGCACGCCACCTCACCGCGCCGCCTCCCTCGTCCAACCAGGCGTTGCCACGTCGCCTCCCCGCGCCCACTTCACCGCGCCACCGCCCGGGGCCCAGATCCGGCCCGCCCCGGGGCCGTACCGGGCCGCGCTGGGCCCGCAGCCGCCGCCACCGTTCGCCCGGGACGCGCCGCTCGAGGAGCCGTACCCGAGCTCCTCCCTCGTCGGCATCGTCGGCCGGCCACCGGAGCCCGCCGCCGGCGAGCATCGCCGTCCTAGCCAGATCGCCGCCGCCTCCCCAGGCCAGCACCGCCGCCGTCGCCCTTCTCCTCCACTCCTTCCTCTCTCTCTCTCACCCCGCCGGCCCCGATGCAGGTACCCGCAGCCGCCGGAGCGAGCCTCCGTTCGCCAAGCCGCCGCCGGATCCGAGCTGGCCGCCCCCGGATCCGCCCATTCCGCATGTCCCCGGACATCCCCGCCATCCTGGAACCTCGCCGGAGTGCTGGCCATCGCGCGCCGCCATGGCCTCCAGCCCGTGAGGAGCACGGGAGGAGGACGACGCCTCTAGCCAGGCCTGGTCCGACCGCCCGGCCAGTTGGGCCGCGAGGCCCCGCGCCCAGCGCCCGGCCCAGCTCCCTCCTCTCCTCAGGCCCAGCCCGACCGGGCCCCTCTCCTCCTCCACAATAATAGGCCAGGCCCTAGGTGAGCAGCTGCTCAGATCCTTCGCCCCGTGCGCTGTTTATTATTCCACGCTCAGTTTGTTTTTCCTCTGTAAAAATAGCTAAGTCATGTTTCCTGTCATATTTTTTGGTGCATCTTTGTGAGGCTGTAACTATTTGTGTGCTTACCCAAATAATGCAAATAATATGTCAAAATGATCGTGATGATGTGCTCTACACTTTGTTCCATTGTGCGATGCTTGTTTGACTTTATCTAGATGCTCTAATATCTGTTGCAAGAGTGCTACTTGTTATAAACTGCTGCTACTTGTTATTTTGTTGCCATATTTGAGATATGATAGCTTGGTGCATGTTTATCCAAATGAAGCGTATGAGATGTCAAAATGTTCATTGTGAAGTGTACTACATGATGGTTGCTGTAGAATGCTTGTTTGAGTCCATATTGCCATGTTAATCTCTGTTGCAAAAGTGCATTTGGTTGTTAAGTTCTGAAACTTGTTATGAGATGCTGATTTCAATTGCTCTTTGCTATTAGTGTGTTTGTCCTCATGCCACATGTTTAGTTGTTTTAGAATCTCCATTATATGGTCTTTGCTGTGGTGCTTTTAAATTTCCATGATATGCCTTGTGTTGACATAAACATGCTTGCAAACATGCCATGCCAACATAACTGTTTTATACTTAGTGAAATTCTGCTAAGTCTGGAATCTGTCTTATCCTGATGCTATGTTTGCTTGATGCCCTAGTCAAATCCATGCTTGTTTTGGAGTGGCCAATGATCATGCCTTGTTGCCCATGTTATTGTCTATCCATTCATGCTCTTACTTGCTCATATGACCTGCTGTAGCTTATTTATTTCTTGCTCTCAAGTTGCTATAAAATATAACTGTCAGGTTTTTAACAGCATGTTCAATTTGGTGTAGCCTGTTGCTATTGATCCATGCCTCCTATGAAGATGCTCCAATGGAGTTGTTTGCTGTAGGATATGTCTACTACATGTCCATGCTCTTTATATGCTTAGTTGAGTGGATTTGCTTGTTGTTTTGTGCCTCCGAAGGTAGCATCGTGATGATGTTTTTGCCTTCCAGGATTTTGGCTAAGTCTGGATAATTTTATTGCAACTTATATATATATATATATATATATATATATATATATATATCTTGCTCCAAAGTTGCTATGTGGCTGTTAATTTCAGCTTGTTGTTATATCTTGTTTCATGTGTATCTTTTAGCACGTTGCTCCGTTTTGGGTGTGCCTTATATGAAACTTGTGTGATTTTGCATGTAGATTCTTAATATCATGTTGTTTTCATGTTTGGAGTGTGGTTGCTTGATGTTTGGGTGCATCTTGCACCGTTGCCATGCTTGTCTTGTTTTGCTCATATCTTCTAGACTGTAGCTCCGAATTAAACAAACTTTATATGAAACTTGACTAGAATTTCATGTAGATCATCATGGTGCATGTTAAGCTGCTGTTTAACAACTTTAACTTAAGGTTTGTTCAGATCTGGACTAATTTCAAATTATGCATATGAGGGCTTACCGGATTTGTTATATGTAGTTTTCGGCCTCATTTAAACTTGTTGACTTGTGTTGTTTTTGAGTGCTTCCTTCCTTGCCATGTTTTGCATCATATATAGACTTGTCTTGCATCCTACTTGGTTGAGCATATTGTCATGATCTTGTGTTGTTTTTCTGTGCTTCCTACCTTGCCATGTATTGCATCATATATAGACTTGTCTTACATCCTACTTGGTTGGGCATATTGTCATGTTCTTGTGTTGTGTGTTTACCGTATTGCTTGCTTCTTCTCGTTAGTACTTGTTTCGTTGCGATCGTGAGGATTCGTTTGTCTACCCGTGGTTCTTCTTCAAGGCTTCTTCTTCATCTTCTTCATGGATCCGTTCTTCTTCCTTGCGGGATCTCAGGCAAGATGACCATACCCTTGGATACCTTTACTATCATTGCCATGCTTAGTTGTCTCGATGCTTTCGTTATATGTCGCGCTACCCATCATTTTGTCAGCCCCTCTCCTTGTTGCCATGAAACCTTTAACCTTGACACCTTCCTAGCACACCATTGTTTGGCTATGTTACCCGCTTGCTCAGCCCCTCTTATAGCGTTGTTAGTTGCAGGTGGGAACTTGTTGTTGGAATATCAAAATATCTATTATTATTATTAACACACCTATATACTGGGCATGGGTGGAACGCTTGGCCTTTTGCTCGGTGTTTTGTTCCACTCATGCCACCTTAGGCGCCGATAAACCGGCATTATGTTCCTTGATTTTGCGTTCCTTACACGGTTGGGTATATGGGGACCCCTTGGCACTTCGTCTTTGAATAAAACTCCTCCAGCAAGGCCCAACATTGGTTTTAATTTGCCTCATAATAATAACTTAATTAATTAATTAAAATTTCATAGGGGGGACGCTCCCTCGAGATTCCTTTCTACATAGGAGGGGGGCCAGTGCTGATGGTGTTGGTCCCAAACTAGAGCCACTTGCGGTGCCACCCAGTTATCTGGGGTCTTCGGTTACTATACGTATTGCTCATCCGGACATGGCCTGAGACGAGATGCGCGCGGCTACCATCAGGGTGTCGGCACGCCGGGAGGTCTTGCTGGACTTGTTTTACCATTGCCGAAATATCTTGTGCACTAGGATACCGAGCCTAATCGGATTTCCCTAAGATAAGGGGTAAAAATTATTATTACTTCAGCTGATCATGAGAGCTTGTGATGGGCTAAGTTGGGACACCCCTGCAGGGTTATGATCTTTCGAAAGTTGTGCCCGCGGTTATGTGGCAGATTGGAATTTGTTAATGTCCGGTTGTAGAAAACTTGACAGAGGTTCCGAGATAAAACACACAACCACGTGAGTAACCGTGACTGTATCTTTTCATTTTGAGAAGAGAACATGGTGGGGTTATGTTTGACTCGTAGGTAGTCCAGGATCTTTAGCGATCAATACTAGTTTGCGACCGTTTGCGTAGATGCTCATATTATTCTTGTACTCGTAAGTTTAGCCACCATACTTTTGCTTAGCCGCTGCTGCAACCTCACCACTTTACCTCTTCCTACCTATTAAGCTTTGATAGTCTTGTTACCCATGGTTATGGGATTGCTGAGTCCTCGTGGCTCACAGATACTACAACAACAGTTGCAGGTGCAGGTTTCTGATGTCTTGATGTGAGAGCGTTGATCGTTGTGTTGGAGTTCTTTCTTCTTCTTCTTCAATCTTGGGTTAGGTTCCGGGTCGGCAGCCTGGGATAGCAGATGGATGTCATTGTGCTTTTCATGTTTGCATCCGTAGTCGGATGCCTTGTATTGATGTTGTTGTATTCATGTGACTTGTATGTATTATTGTATCCCCCATGTATGTATGTAATGGTACGATGTAATGATATCCATCTTGCTAAGCGCCCGAAATGTGGTTGTGCCCCAATCACGTAAGTGTCATGTGATCGGGATAGAATCACATCTTGGGTCTGACAGTTTGATCTTTCGAAAGCCGTGCCCGCGGTTATGTGGCAGATGGGAATTTGTTAATATCCGGTTGTAGAAAACATGACACTCTATCCTTAAGAATACACTACCTGTGTGAGTTCCGTGATTGTCTCTTATCGAAGGGGTTTCGAGAAGAAGAACACGGTGGGGTTATGTCTGACGTGAGTAGCTAGGATCACTTATTGATCACCTTGTCGATCGATGGCTCTTACTCTCTTCTCGCTCTGAACACGTAAGCTAGTTGCTTAGCGCTTGCTGCAGCCACTTTATTAGCCTTTCCTCACCTAAAGGCTTTGTTAGTTTTGATACCCGGGAATGGGATTGCTGAGTCCTTTGTGGTCATAGATTACTACACACACCAGATGTAGGTACATCCGAGAACAGTGCAGGAGGTGGATCAGAACTTCAGTGGGAGTTCGATGAAGAGTTTGGCCGTATGTATGTGACGTTTTCGACGATCAGTAGCGGTTCCTACTAGGGGCGATCGGGACCTTGTGTTGCTTTATTTATGGTATCTTTCTTTGGATCTTCGTCCGTAGTCGGACTGTGATGTTATTTGGATGATGAATGTTTATGTAATACATTATGTGACGTGGCGAGTGTAAGCCAACTACTCTTTTGCAATTTCATCCCTCTTTTACATGAGTCGTGCAAAGATACCATACTTGAGATCATTCTAGTATGAGATTATGCCTTTAAGTCATGCCTCGACACGTAGGAGGTATAGTCTCATACTGGGCATTACAAGTTGGTATTCAGAGCCTTCTCCGACCTAGAAGCCCCCCCCCTGATTGATCGAATCGTTGACGGTTGAGTCTAGGCACACACTTGAAAATATTTTGAGTCCTATATATATCGGAGAGTAGGATTTCTTTTTACTCCTCATCCCCTTTTCACTCTGGTGAGGACTCCTGACGATTACTTATCTCTTCTACTCTCAAAAAAAATCACTAAATTTTTTTTAGGTTCATGCGAGTATTGTTTGGATTGTTCCGATGTCTTTGTGACGAGAACATTGTTCTCGATGCCTCCTGTCATTTAGGGGTTGTGGCAGTGTCCCGGGGAGTTGAGCTCCGAGGTGTTATCGTCACAAATCTATCGCAGCAGTTCTGGAATACTTAAGACGGCCGACATAAAAAACTCTTCTATGCGGTTAGTGGCAACATAACCCCGACATCACCCAGTACTGGGGAGGTAGTTCGGGAGTATTGCCATAGCTTGTATAGCAGATGCGTTTCGAAGGTCCGAGGTAAACGGTTTCCGGAAATAACTGGTTATGTGTTGAAGGATGGATACAGCTGGATGTAGAATTAGAGTTGAGTGCGCGATGCTTCCCCTTGTATCCCCAACACCTGATTGCATAACTAGAAACTTTCGGAAATTAATAGGTGGGTTCATGTGGTAGTTCGTAGGCATTCTTCCAACGAATGCATGATATGGAGTTCGGGGTTCTACATTGAGTGAAGTGGTTTTATGGGCGTTGTTCCAATCGGGAGTTGCATCTTAAAGGGTCCTTGGCTATGCTGATCCGGGGATTGCAAAACCTTTTTGTAACACGTTCCATGAGCTTTCAGCACGCATATGTGGAATGAAACTTCTATCTTGTATTTGTTCTATCTGCTCCTTGTTGTTTTTTATTTACCTTTTGTTCTCCCAAGTGGCTTCTCGACAAGTGTTGTACCATTAAGCTATGGAATTCATTCGTTCGATTCTCTGTTCGGATGATGTTGTGAAGATTATGTTGCAACATGTCTATCCTTTGTTTTTGTTTTGATTCTGGTATTCAAGTTGCTTCAATGTCAAGTGTTGATTCCATACCTTTCCTAATCGGTGTTCTCATATTTCTATGGGAGTGCTAATCCTTCTTGATCATCAAAATTGTCCTGTAGATTCTTTTCAACCGGCGTGCTTCTCTTCAAGTTAATTCGATCTCTTCATCATTTGCAAGATGAACTCTCAATCTTTTCTCAACGGTGTCTATTTCATTCATCCCAAGTTGTCTTGTTTTTCCCCACCCTCCCACCCTTTTCTTATGGAGCCATAATTCTTAATCAAGTATCCATTTTATTCATGTGATGTTTCTTCATTGTTTTCCTTCAATGTTCTTATCCGGTGATTTATCGTGAAGATGCTCAAGAGTTTCAAGTTCATCATTCTTAATTCTAATATTCTTCTCTGGTGGACTAAATCCAAGCTTCCGTATTGATCATATATGTGCCTCTTGTTTCACTTGTTTTCTTATGTGGGAATTCTTATCCAAAGTCTCTCTTGATTATTCAACTCTCTCTAATTCTTATCCGGAGTGTACAAGAGATCTCAGAGGACTCGTGTTTCCATTTTCAACCTGTTCAATATATTTTGAGATTGTTATCTCATCCAAGACATTTAATTCAACCGGTGAAAAATCTCTCAAGTAATCATTCCAACGGTGTTTCTTTTGAGTGGGCCCTAACCCACATGTCTTTTCCCACCTGACTCTTCTATTTTTCCGGAGTTATTCTCAAATTATTTTCAAATTTGACATAAGAATGGATCTCTCATCGGTCAAACGTATCCTCCAAGATTGTCTTCATTCATTGTTGCTCCAACCTTCATATTTCATTCTTTCGGAATATATCAAAAATTCTTCGAGGTGTATCTCATCGTCATTCTACAATTGTGAAGACCGCAAAAGAGCTCCTCTTAAATCTTGGCCCGTTCTCTTGAAGATTCGTGGTTCTAGCTTCATGCCATCCTCATTATTGTTCCGATTGTGAGGAATTCCTTTTATACCCATCCGAAGCACTTCATGAATTCTTCCAATTGTGATCCTCCGAAGGCCATCATTTCAGAAGATTTCTTCGTTCTCAGTTTTCAACTATATCCTCCAACTATTCTTAATTGATGCATCTTCGTCCGTCTCCATATTATTCCCGGTGATTCATTCTTTTATATTCACTCAATTTCAATTCCTTACGGTGGCTTGTTCTCTGTCATCACTCCATTTCAATTGGTACGGTGGTTTGTTAAACATTCTTTACTGTGTTATCATGTCATTTCACTCGTTCTTTCCAAAATCCTACCGATGAGTCGTTCAAGACTTTCCTAAGTTTGTGCGAGATCTCTCTTTAATTCTTTGCAACAAGAATAAGTAGTATGCCAATCCGTTGCTTGTCATCAATTTAATTTGGTGAAGGATAAGCATACAATAAATCTTATTCTTATTTTCCCCAAAGTGATTAATCTCTTTTTCCGGAGCTTGTTCATCATATCATATTCTCGGTTCTAAGTTGTTCATCTTGTTTTCCGGAGCTCCAAGTTATTTCTATTATATCATTTCAAAGCTCCATCTAATTCATCACAGGCCTTGAATCCTATTCTTTTCATCTTTCACTTCTCATGCTTTCAGTACCGGAGTTCTTCATGGTGGTTCATCATGTTCTAATTCATCCTTGAAGTGTTCTTCAAGATTCTTGTTGGAGCTCAAGCATTCTTCATCATGCATTCCGAAGTGCAATTCTTTCTACCTTATAGTTTGAGATGGTGGTATGTCATTTTGATGTTTTCCCTTCATGTTTCATGATTCACAAGTTATCAAGAATGAGATATTTAAATCCATCATTTTCTTTGTTTAGGAGATCTTTCCAACCCTTCAATTTTATTCGTTGGAGTTATCTTGGATTGTATTTCACCCTAAAGCTTTTCCTAAGGATTGTTGCTATTATGGTGCATATAAATGACCCAACTTCTTCATCTATCCTTCCATGATATAATTTGTTCATCTCTTTGGTGCCTTCAATCAAAGCAATCGGTTCCGTTAGTGGCCGGTTGTCACCTCATAATTTTGAGATGTTTTCCATAAGCCCACATCAAGCTTATTCGTTTCGTTGTTGATTTTCCATCAACTCCGTTCAACCCTTCTTTGTAAGCATGATTTTCAGATTCATTCGTGGGAGAAGTTGTCATTTTCTTCTCCGTTCTTTCTTTCCAACGACCTAGCATATATTCTTTCATTCCGGAGGCATTGTGATGTTGCTCTCTCCAAACCACCATCTCGTTTTATCGAGATCATGTTCTTTCCTTTGCTTGTCCACTTAACGGGAGTGTTGTGTCCTCGTTCAAATTCTTTCATCGTATCAAGTTTTGCCTCTCTTTCAACCGGAGTGTTGTCTAAAGCCTTCCTTACCCTTGTGCCATTCTTTCATTGTTTCGGAGGCCATGTGTTGCTGATTTCATCAAGTATCATATCATCTCCTCAAGCTCATGTTAATTCCTTCCATTTTCAGTCGGAGTGCTGTCCAATTATGTCATTCTTATTCCTTGTCTATGACATTGCAGTTTCATATTCTTTTGGTTTGTAAGCTCTTGTTTCATGTCTTTCAACCTACAAGGTTCTCATAATGTACCTTGTTCCTCTTTTTCTAACGGAGTGTTTTCATCTTTGTTCATCTATGTTGTATTCGTCTTTCAATTTGTACAACCTCTCAAGGTTCGTGGTTTCACTAGTTTGCCGAAGAACCAACTTTGTTTTACCTCTTCCTTTATCCTCTTCTATCCGGTGCCATCTCCAGGATCTCGGGTCGAGATCCTCTGTTAGTGTGGGAGAGTTGTGACGCCCCAAGACCGGCGCCCCAGAAGATTCTAGATGTTCCGGGTTTCCCGTGTGTTTCATTTGTGCTTGTTTTATTTATTTTACATTGCATCATGTCATCATGCCATCATGTCTTTAATTTTGCAACTCAACTAAATAAACTGTATGGATCCTCGAGCCATTTAAATTGAGGGATGCTCACTATGGTGACTTCTCTTTATAACATATAAAAGCCTCTCAATATTATTAGAGAGCTATATTAAATTATTCCATTAGTTTGGAATTCACCATATCACACTTGCATATTTTCCCCATGCCTTCTCTTTCTCAATTCCTTGCCTCAAACCTTGCCAACATTTCCTTTCCTTTTTATCGAGGCTCCTCCTAAAGTCTCAACATTTTTGGACACTTCAAAAACCAAGTCTTAGTTCAAACCCACTTGAGGTAAATTCCAATATGTTTGAATTATATCTCGATCATGCCACTTCTATTTTTCTCAGATTACGCTCATTTTTATGAGCCCAAGAAAAATAATCCCATGTGCAAACTCCTTCCCTAACCTCCCTTTCTTTCTTTCTCTTTTTCTATTTTTTATTGTTATTTATTTAAGAGAGAGGAGAGAGGATCTAAGGCCATCCCAACTGCAGCCAGGCCCAGCCACGGCCTCCCTGGCCATCAGGCCACACCTAGTCCCAGCCGTCCCACCAGCTCCCAATCCCCTCGGCCCACTGGCCCATTAGGCCAGCTCCTAACCCTAGGCCCGACCAACCACCGCTGCTCGTCCCTCTCCCCGAACCCTCGATCCCATCTCTCCCTCCCAGCGCCGCACCTCCTCTCGTTCCCCTTGCCCGACCCCCCAATCCCCTCGTCCTTCTGCCTCGCCCGAGCCTCCCTCTCCCTCTCGATCTCTCCCCTCCTGCCGAGCTCCTTGCTCCTGTATCCCCACTCCTCAAGTGTTGGAGCCCCATGCCTCCGTCGCGGGAGATGATGGAGCAGCCGGAGCCCCGTCGGCCTCCCGCCGTCGTGCCTCCTTCCATCGCCGCCCGGGCCCATCGCTAGCTCCCTCCGCGCTGGCGACCTCCAGCATTGTCCGCTCGTAGTTCCTCCGCTCGCGAGCTCCATGCTGCCCCGTACCCCTTCGGCCTCCTCGACGACCTCCGCGTCACCCGTGCCATCGGCGTCCCTTCCCTGCCGCCTCGCCAAGGCGCTCAAGCCCCGCCGGTCGTCGTCGTTGCAAGCTGTGCTTGCACCCGACCACCAGGAGGCCGCCGCCTCGCCGCCTCCCCTCGCGGGAGCATGCCTGCATCGCCACCGCGCCGCCTCCTGCTGTCGTCCTTCCTCGCCGGAGCTGCGTCAAGTTCCCCTGCATCGCTCGTGTGCCGCTCCCTTCATTAGATTCCCCAACCAGATCCGGTGCCAGCTTCAGCAACCAACTCATTCCCTCGTACATGCCATGGCCTTGTGTGTTGTTTTTCAACGAGCTCCAAGTGCCATCGACTGAGGCCACCGCAGACAATCTGTGCATCGCCAAGTTCCTCGTACCGAGACGCCAAGACCACTTCGCCCGAACGACTACACGGCGACACGGCAAGTACCACTACGACGCGACAAGTACCTCGACGAACCGAACATCTACGGGAACTTGAACATCTACAAACGTGTACCACTACCTCCCACGACGACCGCGTCGACCCGTCAAGTTCAACTACGTGCACGAACCACTACCGTCGCCCCGAGGACGTTCGATTCGTCAAGTACCTCTCCGAGATAAAACGAGAACGGCTGCATCCACTACCATCGTCCTCGGAGACCCGTGGACATCAAGTTCCGCTACCGATGCCCCGAACGAACTACGGACCGCGAGTACCACTACTTCCCTCGACGAACCCGAACCGCTCCGAAAACGCACGCTCCGAAGGTATACCGCGAGATGACACCCGAGAACATTTGCTTGTGTTGTATGAGATGCACCGTTTGTTGCACCGTGTTCGAAGTACCCCTCGTTGCCTTGTCGCCGAACCCTGGGAACCCGGCAATGGGAGCACCCCATCTCTCGCATGACAAACTCACGCCATCTTTTTTTTGCACCGGTCTCTCGACGAGTTACTGGTTCGAAATGTTGTTGCGGCACCATTTTCGGTTATCGTCGCCGTGGCACTCATTTCCTCCACGGTGACAAATGCTTCATATCCCTTATGTCAACTTTTAATAAAATTGCATAAAACTTGATCATGCCATCCGCATCATGATAACAACCTTTAAATGTTAAATTGTTGGTGCTTAATAATTGCTAAATATGCACATGGGGATTTTCCAGAATTGTTCTTGTTATTTCCGGCCTAATTTAAAATGTGTGGATAGTGTAGTTTGTTTAAGCTTCACCTCTTGCCATGTTTAATACAAACATTTAATCTTGTCTTGTAAATAATGTGGTGTTTCGTCAATATGCAACTTGTTGCATATTGAGCTCCATTTAACTTGTAGCTTTGTTTGTGCACCTTGCCATGCCATGCATATTTAAAACCGGACATGCATCATACTTGGATGTGCATCGTATGCCATGTTTATGCTTGTGTGTTTACCGCGTTGTTTGCTTCTTTCCGGTTGCTTCTCTAGTTAGCTTCGGTTCCGTTCCGGAGTTGTGAGGTTTCGCTCGACTATGTTGCTCCGTCTACTTCATGGACTTGTTCTTCTTCCTTGCGGAATCCCAGGCAAGATGGCAATTCCCAGATACCACTACTATCTTTGCCTATGCTAGATGTCTCGCTCTCTAGATATTGCCTCGATGCCTATGTCTATTTCTCAGCCCCCTATTGTTGCCATGAAACCTCTAACCTTTGACACCTTCCCAGCAAACCGTTGTTTGGCTATGTTACCCGCTTGCTCAGCCCCTCTTATAGCGTTGTTAGTTGCAGGTGAAGATGAAGTTTTCTCCATGTTGGAACTTGTTGTTGGAATATCACAATATCTCTAAAATATATTAACACACCTATATACTTGGCAATGGGTGGAAGGCTTGGCCTTTTGCTCGGTGTTTTGTTCCACTCATGCCACCTTAGGACCCGATAAACCGGTGTTATGTTCCCGGATTTTGCGTTCCTAACACGGTTGGGGTTTATGGGCCCCCCTCGATAACCCGCTTAGCGCTAAAGCTTTTCCAGCAAGGCCCAACTTTGGTTCTACATTTGCCTAACAACTAAAACTTGCCGAGGGAGTAATTAACCCGAGGACTTATTAATCAACCCCCTGGGCCAGTGCTCGTTTTGAGTGCTGGTCCAAACTGAGCAGACCGCGGGGCCGCCTTGGGGAAACCCGAGGTATTTGGTATAAACCTGTAGCATGACTCATCCGGTCGTCGCCTGAGACTAGATACGCGCGGCTACTGTCAGGGTGTCGGCACGCTGGGAGGTCTTGCTGGATTAGTTTTACCTTTGTCGGAATATCTTGAGCACGGGATTCCGAGAATACTCGGGTCTTCCCACCGTGGAGTTGCGACTCCGCAGATCGTGAGCTTGTGATGGGCTAATTAAGTTGGGACACCCCTGCAGGGTTTGATCTTTCGAAAGCCGTGCCCACGGTTACATGGCAGATGGGAATTTGTTAATATCCGGTTTTAGAAAACATGACACTCTATCCTTAAGAATACACTACCTGTGTGAGTTACGTGATTGTCTCTTATCGAAGGGGTTTCGAGAAGAAGAACACGGTGGGGTTATGTCTGACGTGAGTAGCTAGGATCACTTATTGATCACCTTGTCGATCGATGGCTCTTACTCTCTTCTCGCTCTGAACACATAAGCTAGTTGCTTAGCGCTTGCTGCAGCCACTTTATTAGCCTTTCCTCACCTAAAGGCTTTGTTAGTTTTGATACCCGGGAATGGGATTGCTGAGTCCTTTGTGGTCATAGATTACTACACACACCAGATGTAGGTACATCCGAGAACAGTGCAGGAGGTGGATCAGAACTTCAGTGGGAGTTCGATGAAGAGTTTGGCCGTATGTATGTGACGTTTTCGACGATCAGTAGCGGTTCCTACTAGGGGCGATCGGGACCTTGTGTTGCTTTATTTATGGTATCTTTCTTTGGATCTTCGTCCGTAGTCAGACTGTGATGTTATTTGGATGATGAATGTTTATGTAATACATTATGTGACGTGCCGAGTGTAAGCCAACTACTCTTTTGCAATTTCATCCCCCTTTTACATGAGTCGTGCAAAGATACCATACTTGAGATCATTCTAGTTTGAGATTATGCCTTTAAGTCGTGCCTCGACACGTAGGAGGTATAGTCTCATACTGGGTCTTACATAACTTCAATTTAACAATATCATTATACGTATCCCTTTTCTTTTGCATATCACACAAATCAACAAAGTTGTTTAGATGGGTAGCGGCATCTTCACTAGGAACGCCGGAGAATTGATCTTTCATGACAAGATTCAACAAAGCAGCATTGATCTCACAAGATTCAGCATCGGTAATAGGAGCAATCGGAGTGCTAATGAAGTCATTGTTGTTGGTATTGGAGAAGTCACACAATTTGGTATTTTTACTCCTGCACAAACAAATAAGAACTTCGCCGCCAACGCGATAAGGGGTTGGAAATCCATTTACGGTCACTTACGAGAGTGAGATCTGATAGAGATGATAAGATAATATTTTTGGTATGTTTGGTTTAATAAAACAGCAAATAAAAGCGGTAAAAGTAAAGTAGATGTAGATTGATATGTTGAGAATAGACCTGGGGGCCATAGTTTTCTCTAGTGGCTTCTCTCATGATAGCGGTATTCTACGGCTGGTAAACAAATTACTGTCGAGCAATTGATAGAAAAGCGAATAATTATGAGACTATCTAGGCATGATCATTGTATATAGGCATCACGTCCGATACAAGTAGACCGAAACGATTCTGCATCTACTACTATTACTCCACACATAGACCGCTATACATCATGCATCTAGTGTATTGAGTTCATGCGAAGAGAGTAACACCTTAAGCAAGATGACATGATGTAGAGGGATAAACTCAAGCAATATGATGAAAACCCCATCTTTTTATCCTTGATGGCAACAATACAATACGTGCCTTGCTGTACCTACTGTCACTGGGAAAGGACACCACAAGATTAAACCCAAAGCCAAGCACTTCTCCCATTGCAAGAACTATAGATCTAGTAGGCCAAACCAAACCAATAATTCGAAGAGACTTGCAAGGATTATGAGCACACATAAAAAGTTCAGAGAAGAACCAAATATCTTTCATAGATAACCTTGATCATAAACTCACAATTCATCGGATCTCGACAAACACACCGCAAAAAGAGATTACATCGAATAGATCTCCTTGAAGACCGAGGAGAACTTTGTATTGAGATCCAGAGAGAGAAGAAGCCATCTAGATACTAGCTATGGACCCGAAGGTCTGTGGTAAACTACTCACAACTCATGGTGAGAGCGATGATGATGATGGTGAAGGCCTCCGTGATGGATCCCCCTCCCGGAACAGAATCCAAGATGGGATCTCCACGGGAACAGAAGCTACGGCGGTGGAATTAGGGTTTTCTCTCTGCGTATGGAGTTTCTGGGGTACGTGGATATATATAGGAAGAAGGAGGGCACCGGGGGCCACACGGGCCAGCCTCGAGGCAGGGGGCGCGCCCTGGGAAGGGAGGCACGCCCCCCACCCTCAAGGGCAGCCCCTCTGTCCCCTGACTTGGTCCTGACGTTTCCCGTGCGTGATTTTCTCCAAAAATATCTCTCGCGAAGGTTTCATTCCGTTTGGACTCCGTTTGATATTCTTTTTCTGCAAAATCCTGAAATAGGCAAAAAACAACAATCTGGACTGAACCTTTGGGTTAGTAGGTTAGTCCAAAAAATGATATAAAAGTGAATGATAAAGTCCATTAAACATCCAAGACTTCATAAATAATAGCATGGAACAATAAAAAAATATAGATACGTTGGAGACGTATCAAGGCTCTTCGAGTAAAAGTTCAGAGGATAAGCAGAAGGAAGAGAATAAGAAGCCCAAATATAATCTTCCTCGCACTACAGAAGTTCAGCCGTGTGAATGGCCTTGTAATGAGTTCTTGGAAGCCGCCGGGATGTATAGAGACTTTTATTATTTGGCGGATAATGCAGGCCTCACCGACTTCCTCCACGACCAGCGTGGACAATATCTCTTGCTCACTAATATTTTCACGCAAAACTTTCATTTTCATGCTAAGAAATCACCACCTTCAGTGGAGTTTCGTTTATATGATGATGTTAAGGAGATGTCGTTCTATGATTTTTGTCAAGTATGTAAGATACCTTTTACTGGTAGTCTTGAGGAACCCCATCGCAAGGATGTTGGGGGGTTTATTGATACGATAGCTGTAGGAGAAACTAGGCAAGTCTCAGGGGCAAGAATTACTAGTATACATTTTCCTGTTCTACGCTACTTTGTTATATTTGCTAGTAGATGCTTAATTGGTCGCGAGAACAGTGGGAATCTTAGTGACCCTGATATTGTCATTTTGCGCCATGCCTTGTTTCGAGACACAACTTTTAGCTTGGGTGTCGTCGTTGCTAAACGATTAAGTTTGAACTGCACAAAAGGTCTCGTCTTTGGAGGCATCTTTGCTTCTCGCCTTGCTGAACACTTTAGAATACCTATTAGGCATCATGAGAAGGAAGAAAAATTGCTAGCCCCTGCTTATCTAGATTATAAGAGTATGATAGCACATGATTTTATTGTTAAAGACAAGGAGAAGTTGCTTAAGTATAAATTGAGGTTTGATGAAAAATATTGTGAGATTATTACCTTGCCTGCACCATCTCTGTTTGATCTTTTTTCACACATATACCTCGTTTCATCAGATGGCTTCTAGAAGTACCAGAGCCAGGCACAAGTTTCGGAGCTGGTGCCAGAGTCACCACTTGACCCTTACATGCAGTCTGTTTATGGGTGGGATCCGGATGAGATTGCCAACCAGTGGCACCCAGAGGACACTCTTTAGTACACCGGAGAGAGTAGATTCGATCCGTGGCAATAGACCAACTTAGGCCAAAAGCCTAAGCTTGGGGGAGTACGTTTTTCTCACCGACATTACATTCACACTCACACACTTATTCCAGTAGTCGGTGCTCACACTCTTTCATTCTAGTATCCATGCTAGTTGATGTAGTCGAATGTCTTCGTGATCCAACCGATCCAAGCACCGAACGTACAGCACATCCGCGTTCAGCACACGTTCAGCTCGATGACGTCCCACGAGCTCTTGATCCAGTTGAGCGTCACGGGAGAGTTTTGTCAGCACGACGGCGTGGTGACGGTGATGATGAAGCTACCGCCGCAGGGCTTCGCCTAAGCACTGCAACGATATGACCGAGGTGTGTAACTGTGAAGAGGGACACCTCACACGGCTAAGACAAATCTTGGAGTGCCTTTGGAGTGCCCCCTGCCCTGTATATAAAGGAGGGAGGAGGAGGAGGCCAGCCCTAGAGGGGGCACGCCAAGTGTGGGGAGTCCTACTAGAACTCCCAAGTCCTAGTAGGATTCCCCTTTTCCTTTCCGGAGTAGGAGAGAAGAAAGAGGGAAAGAGAGAGGGAGTAGGAAAGGGCAAGGGGGGCGCCGCCCACTTTCCCCTAGTCCAATTCGGACCCATGGGGGGGCGCCTCCTTCCCTTTGGCCTGCCTACTCTATTCCCGTATGGCCCAATAAGGCCCAAATACTTCTCCCGGTGAATTCTCGTAACTCTCTGGTACTTCAAAAAATACCCGAATCACTCGGAACCTTTTTGATGTCCGAATGTAGCCTTCCATCACATCATTCTCCTAATGATGCGATCTCGTTGATCAAATGACAACACATGTCTATGGTTAGGAAACATAACCATCTTTGATTAACGAGCTAGTCAAGTAGAGGCATACTAGGGACATTCTGTTTTGTCTATGTATTCACACATGTACTAAGTTTCCGGTTAATACAATTCTAGCATGAATAATAAACATTTATTATGATGTAAGGAAATAAAAATAACAACTTTATTATTGCCTCTAGGGCATATTTCCTTCAACCTTGTCCTTAGCTAATCTTTGTTTAATCTGTAGCCCCTGTTTCGAGTTACAAATATTAGCAACCGAACCAGTATCAAATACCGAGGTGCTACTATGAGCATTAGTAAGGTACACATCAATAATATGTATATCAAATATACCTTTGTTCCGCTTCCGTTGACCAGTCCCTTTGCAGTAGAAGCACTCAGTTTCAGGCTTGGCTCCAGACTTGGGTTTCTTCGCGGGAGTAGCAACTGGCTTGCTATTCTTCTTGAAGTTCCCCTTCTTTCCCTTGCCCTTTTTCTTGAAACTAGTGGTCTTGTTAACCATCAACACTTGGTGTTCCCTTTTGATTTCTACCTCCGCAACTTTGAGCATAGCGAAGAGCTCGGGAATTGTCTTTTGCATCCCTTGCATATTATAGTTCATCACGAAGCCTTTATAGCTTTGTGGTAGTGATTAAATAACTCTATCAATAACACTATCTTCACCAACTTTGAATCCAAATTGAGTCATGTGATTGTAGTACCCAGACATTCTGAGTAAGTGTTCACTGATAGAACTGTTCTCCTCCATCTTGCAACTATATAACTTATTGGAGACTTCATATCTCTCAATTTGGGCATTTTCTTGAAATATTAACTTCAACTCTTGGAACATCTCATATGCTGCATGACGTTCAAATCGTCTTTGAAGTCCCGATTCTAAGCCGTAAAACATGGCACACTGAACTATCGAGTAGTCATCAGAACGAGCTTGCCAGACGTTCATAACATCAGGAGTTGCTCCTGCAGCAGGCCTGTCACCAAGCTGTGCTTCAAGGACATGATTCTTCTATGCACCAATGAGGATAATCCTCAAGTTACGGACCCGGTCCGTGTAGTTGCTACCATCATCTTTCAACTTAGCTTTCTCTAGGAATGCATTAAAATTCAAGGGAATGGTAGCACGGGCCATTGATCTACAACAACATAGATATGCAAAAACTATCAGGACTAAGTTCATGATAAATTAAAGTTCAATTGATCATATTACTAAAGAACTCACACTTAGATAGACATCCCTCTAGTCATCTAAATGATCACGTGATCCAAATCAACTAAACCATGTCCGATCATCATGTGAGATGGAGTAGTTTTCAATGGTGAACATCTTATGTTGATCATATCTACTATATGATTCACGCTCAACCTTTCGGTCTCCATTGTTCTGAGGCCATGTCTATACATGCTAGGCTCGTCAAGTTTAACACGAGTATTCTGCATGTGCAAAACTGTCTTACACCCGTTGTATTTGAACATAGAGCTTATCACACCCGATCATCACGTGATGTCTCGGCACGACGAACTGTCACAACGATGCATACTCAGGGAGAACACTTGTACCTTGAAATTTTGTAAGGGATCATCTTATAATGCTACCGCCGTACTAGAAAAAATAAGAAGCATAATAAGATAAACATCACATGCAATCAAAATATGTGACATGATATGGCCATCATCAACTTGTGCTTTTGATCTCCATCTCCAAAGCATCGTCATGATATCCATCGTCACCGGCTTGACACCATGATCTTCATCGTAGAGTCGTGGTCGTCTCACCAACTATTGCTACTACTACTATCGCTAACTCATAGTAATAATGTAAAACAATTACATGGCTTTCGCAATTCATAAATAAAGAGACAACCATAAGGCTCCTGTCGGTTGCCGATAATTTACAAAACATGATCATCTCATACAATATCGTATAAATCATCACGTCTTGACCATATCACATCATAACATGCCCTGCAAAAACAAGTTAGACATCCTCTACTTTGTTGTTGCAAGTTTTACGTGGCTGCTACGGGCTTAGCAAGAACCGTGCTTACCTACGCATCAAAACCAGAACAATTTTTTGTCAAGTGTGCTGTTTTAACCTTCAACAAGGACCGGGCGTAGTCACACTCGATTCAACTAAAGTTGGAGAAACAGACACCCACTAGCCACCTGTGTGCGAAGCACGACGATAGAACCAGTCTCATGAATGCGGTCAAGTAATGTCGATCTGGGTCGCTTCATCCAACAAACCACCGAATCAAAGTATGACATGCTGGTAAGCAGTATGATTATTATCGTCCACAACTCATTGTGTTCTACTCGTGCATATCTGATGTCTACACACGCTTCTATTCTTGTAGACAGTGTTGGGCCTCCAAGAGCAGAGGTTTGTAGGACAGCAGCAAATTTCCCTTAAGTGAGTAACCCAAGGTTTATCGAACTCAGGGAAGTGGAGGTTGAACGTACCCCTTTCAAGCAACCCTGCAATCAAGATACAAGAAGTCTCTTGTGTCCCCAACACAATTAATACACTTGTCAGATGTATAGGTGCACTAGTTCGGCGAAGAGATGTTAAATGGCAAGTGATATGGATGGCAAAACAAAGTAATATAAATCTGTAATAAAAAGTGCAGCAAGCAAACAAGTGGTAAACGTGAGCACAAATGGTATTGCAATGGTGGAAACAAGGCCTAGGCTTCATACTTTCACTAGTGGCAACTCCCAACAACATTAACATAATCGAATCACATGATATTTCCCATAAAACATGCAATGGAGACGCACCCAGAGGTCATTCCTTCGTGGTCAAGAGAGGACGAGAATTATGTAGGGCTACAAAAGCACACCTCAAAGTTCGTAGTTCTCAATCTATGGATTTCCCAATGTCACCGCGACCATCCAAAGAGAGTACCACAATAACCACAACATATCTAAAGGATAGTCAAAGACAAGCACCAAGAGACTCTCAATCTTCAATCAACACACAAGAGAGGAAATCACTCATGAAAATATTCTTCTAATCCATGTCCAATAGACCGCTGTCACCTTGGTCTCGGGGATTATACTAGATAAAGACAAGTGAGTACATCAATCCAATACATAGAGGAAGTGGAAGTATCATGGGATCACCCTAGATTAACATAGCCTATGATCACAACGAAGATCACATCATGGGAGAGAGAGATAACCACATAGCTACACGTACAAGCCCTCAGCCCCGGAGGAGACTACTCACACATGGACATTGTGAGGAGGAGCTTGATGGTGGTGTTGATGGAGAGGTGCAGCCCCGCGAGGAGGAGACGGCCGGCGGCTCTAGGGGGCGGCGGCGGCCCTAGGGGGTGGCGGCGGCCCTAGGGGGCAGCGGCTCCTTGGCCCCCCTTCTTCCTTGTGGATGGTGCTGCAATGGTGCTGGTCCTCCCCTCCAAGACGGCGGCTTGGGAGGAGGAAAATTCGTGTCCCTTGGTGACCTAGGTTTCCTTTATTTATATAGACTCTCGGATTCCCGTTATCACATTTTGGGCTTCAGTAAAACGGGATTTTCTCGGCCGTCCGGACTCCGATTTGAACGAATTTTATATCCAGAAGCATCCTCTCGAAATTCCCCATAACTTTTGAAACTAGACTTTTTCCGTTTGACGTCGTCTTCGGGCCGGAACGTGACCATCTTCAAAAAAGGTTCTCAAAAAGATTTCAGAAAAGTCCGAGTCCTACTCCAATACGACTCCTTTTGCGTTTTTGTCAATTTCCAAGTAATTCCTACACAATAAAGTGTAAAACAAGAACATTGTGCACTTTTGCAACCATTAGTAGGTTAGTCCAATAAATGCCTAAAAAGATAGGAAACTTGGATATAAACATGAGACAATGATGCAAAACAAGCATGTCACAAGCAAAAATTATGGATACGTTTGGGACGTATCAACATCCCCAAGCTTAATTCCTACTCGTCCTCGAGTAGGTAGAATGATAACAAACATAATTTATGTGGTGACATGCTACCAAAGAGTCTTTCACAATCACATGATAAATGCTTATTGAGATAATGAATCTTTAGTAATTAAGTTACCTCATGAGAATATCACAAAGAACTGAAAGTTTACAATATGATACTGAAACACCCAATAGATTTGTAGTGAGCATGGTGTGCAAACATGACAAAGTGATACCTCGCTTGCCCCCTTTAGTGAAGCAAAACATAAATGCAGGAGCACCTCCGAAGTTTAAGTGATGACTAGATACAATGATTTCGGAATAAGTGATATCACAATCATGCAGAAGACAATGGTACTTTGGGACAATGCACATTACACTCAGAATGACAATCATGCTCTCAATAGTTGGTGCTTTGAAGAAAGAAGGTGGAGACTCAACATAAAAGTAAAAGAATGGCCCTTCGCAGAGGGAAGCAGGGATTACTCATGTGCTAGAGCTTTTTATTTTGAAAACATAGAAACAATTTTGTCAACGGTAGTAATACTTCATATGTGTTATGCATAAGACATCCTATAAGTTGCAAGCCTCATGCATCGAATACCAATAGTGCTCGCACCTTGTCCTAATTAGCTCGGATTTCCATGGATTATCATTGCATTACATATGTTTCAACCAAGTGTCACAAAGGGGTACCTCTATGTCACCTGTACAAAGGTCCAAGGAGATAGATCGCATTTGATTTCTCGTTTTTGATAGATCCCAACTTGAGTACATCCATACCGGGACAACATAGAAAATAGATAATGGACTCCTCTTTAATGCTTAAGCATTCAACAACAGATAATATTCTCATAAGAGATTGAGGATTAATGTCCAAGCTAAAAATTCCACCATGATACATGGCTTTGGTTGGCGGCCCAATGTTCTTCTCTAACAATATGCATACTCAAACCATTCAACTCATGGCAAATCACCCTTACTTCAGACAAGACGAACATGCATAGCAACTCACATGATATTCAACAAAAGTGTAACAGTTGATGGCGTCCCCAGAAACATGGATACCGCTCAACAAGCAACTTATAAGAAATAAGATACATAAGCGACATATTCTTTACCACAATAGTTTTTAAGCTACTTTCCCATGAGCTATGTATTGCAAAAACAAGGAATTATTTTGAAGGTTTTAAAGGTAGCACATGTAAATTTACTTGGAGTGGCGGTGAAATACCACATAGGTAGGTATGGTGGACTCGTATGCCATAACTGGTTTCAAGGATTTTGGATGCACAAGCAGTCAGTCCGCTTAGTACAGGTGAAGGCTAGCAAAAGACTGGGAGCGACCAACTGATGGGCCTCGAACCCCTCGTTGGATTACCCCAAGTGGAAGGTGTAAGATGCAGTAAGTAGAAGTGTTTTCCCCTATCAAAGATGCCAATGATCGAATCCCCAGAGACTCCTAGGTTCAACAGGTAGGTGTCAATTGCGACGGCGCCAGATTAGTAGCAACCAACGTGGACCTGCACACAGATACAAATAACTTTGCTCCCAACGAGTACAGAGAGGTTGTCAATCTCTCCGGCCTTGTAGTTCACAAAGGGTTAAAAGCAATATGATAGTAGTGATAGATAGTGTTTTGCAATAGTAAGTAAAATAGCGAAAAGGTAAATAGTGTATGTGATCAATGATAGTAATATGGACCGGAGTCACATGATGTTCACTAGTGATGTCTCTCTCCCAAAAGACGATAAAACAGCTATGTGAGGTAACAAATTACAGCTGGGCAATTGACAGGACCACGAACGCAAACCAATGTTGACTACATTGCAAGAAAGGTTGAGGTTCAAAGCATGGGCGGTACGCCAAAGTAAGTAGACCGAAACCCATCTGCATCTACTACTAATCATCCACCTTGAGATATCTATCCAGAACATCTCGCTGGTATTAAGTTGCGAGTCCCACCCATAGTGTAAACTCAATGCAACAGACAACTGCATTAAAAGAACTTTGATTAAAGTAAACAATCCTTGCACCCGCGGGCACAAGCACCGTTGTTTTCCCCCTTGTGGCAACAGCACATCCCCTAGACTCATGTTTCTGTCACTCAAGCTAGTCATCGAGGGGCATGAACCCACAATCGAGCATAACGTTCCCTCTTGGAGTCACTACTTACTACTTGGCCATAGCAATAAATAACAACGGAGAACATGCAAGAATTACTTATGAACTAAAATATAAAAGAGGTGAATCAAATATATTACTCAAGATCAATCTGAACATAATCTCATAATCCATCGGATCCCAGCAAACTCAACATAGCAACAACACAAGGATTACATAGGTGCCTCGATCATGTAGGGCAGCTCACGAGGACTAATTAGTGAAGCACAAGAACGGGAGGAGAACATCACATAGCTACTGGTCATGGACTCATGGTCCAAGGGAGACTACTCACGAGTCATCCGGGAGGCGTCCATGGTGGTGGAGAAGCTCCCGGTGGTGATCCTCCCCTCCGGTAGGGTGCCGGGAAGAGTTCTCCTGGTGCTCCCGATCTTGGAAGCGGCGGCGGCGACGGAACAGAGATGGGATCGCGAAATGAAGTCATGTTTCAAGGGTTACGGGGGACCCTTTAAATATCTGCCAAAGTAGGGCACCGGGGGGCTCTCGGGGTGCCGAGGCGCCCCCC
>LR738709.1:97163010-97175838 GCA_902687465.1 Secale cereale
CCCCCGACGCGGCCCAGGGGGGCGCGCCCACAGGGCGCCTGGGGCCCCTGTGGCCCCCCCAGGCTCCCCTTCGGAAGCAGTGTCGTTCCCGATACGCTGATTTTTTATATATTTTTTCTAGATTTTTCTGGGCAGTTCTCGAAACGTGAAAACCTGAAATACAAAAACTACCGAAAACAGAAATTGGCACTGGGGTGCACTGGATTAGTAAGTTAGTCCAAATATGATCAAAAGTGTATGGAAGTGTATGAATATCATAGCAATATCACCCAAAAGTGGCATGGAGCAAGTAGAAATTATAGATACGTTTTGGACGTATCACCAACTAAGAGAGCAATGACGGCCATAATCATGCAGAGCGACAAAGCAACATTGAATCGGGCATGGAAGTTATATCACTACTCAGAAATTAAAGATCATCAAGGCTTGATAGACTTTCTTTACAGTCTTAAATATGCCTGAGCATATGCCAAGTCAATCAAAATAAATTCTTGGAGGAAGATATCACTAAACCATACCACATCATAGGCAAACAAATCATGTTGGTACTTCAATAACACATTAAGAACCCCCCAGCTATTTGAGACTAACCATAAGAAAACATGAACTACTAAGCACCATTATGCACATAGCATTTTTACCATAGACATATCAACCAGTGCCACAGACAAACTCTCTTAACAAGATAAGCATGATAACTCAAGAGAGTTCAGCAGCCAACTAAACAAAAGCTCTTTAAAAAGAAAAGCATGAAAACTAAGAGCTAAACATGACAGTAGCTATTGAAAGACAAAGAACATACACAGCAAAGATAAGCATGAAAATCCTATGTTGTGTTCTAGGTTGAAGTGGAGCGTGTTTCTCTCCCAAACAATGAAGGCTAGGATCTAACTTATTATGAACAGCAAGAAAAGCTACAGAAAACTAAAAAGGGAACTAAGAGCAAGACGCTCCAAGCATAGCACATAACGCATGAAGTGATTTAAATATAGTGGAACGAAAGACGAACTGATAATTGTTGATGGAGAAGGGGATGCATGGGGGCATCCCCAAGCTTAGACGCTTGAGTCTTCTTGAATATTTCTTGGGGTGCACGGGGGCATCCCCAAGCTTGAGCGTTTGACACTCCTGAATCTTTTTATCATCTTCCCTCGCACACTTGAAAACTCCCTTCATACATAACTCATCATAATCTGATTAGCGAGGTTAGTACCCATAATAAAATAATTTTTCCTTGCTGGAAATAAGGATATTCTTGAAGGTCTACTGTTTCTCAAGATTGCCAAAAGGTTTTTGCAAAGACAAAGCAAGCTCAAGGTTTGCAAAACGAAAGAGAGGCAAAACAGGACAGAGTCTGTGAAAAACAGACCAGCAGGTAGTAAATAATTTTTTCGGGGCACTTCTGCAACTCAAATCAAAAAACTCAGAACAGACGCCCAAAAGCCAATTGTATAGAGCACGCTGTCGAAACAATTTAGACCAAAAAGATGATCTGGTGATTTTATACGAATTTTTCTATCCAAGGACAGAATCTGTTTCCTGGACAGCACGTCACAACTTTTGAACTTTCTTGCAATCAGAGGCTACACTTGGCACAAAGCTGAAAAGTAAAGATACAACGATGTTGCTACAGTAGTAACAAACATCAAGACCACTAAAAACTGAAAGAACAAACTGAAAGCAAAGATAACAAGGGTTGTCTCCCTAGAGCTTGATGTCTACGCACGCTTCTACTCTTGTAGACTATGTTGGGCCTCCAAGCGCAGAGGTTTGTAGGACAGCAGCAATTTCTCTCAAGTGGATGACCTAAGGTTTATCGAACTCAGGGAAGTAGAGGTTGAAGATGGTCTCTCTCAAGCAACCCTGCAACTAAGATACAAGAAGTCTCTTGTGTCCCCAACACACCTAATACAACTAGGAGTTGTATAGGTGCACTAGTTCGGCGAAGAGATGGTAAAACATGGATGATAGGAGTGGCAAAGCAAAGTAATATAAATCTGTAATAAAAAGTGCAGCAAGCAAACAAGTGGTAAACGTGAGCACAAATGGTATTGAAATGGTGGAAACAAGGCCTAGGCTTCATACTTTCACTAGTGGCAACTCCCAACAACATTAACATAATCGAATCACATGATATTTCCCATAAAACATGCAAAGGGGACACACTCGGAGGTCATTCCTTCGTGGTCAAGAGAGGACGAGAATTATGTAGGGCTACAAAAGCACACCTCAAAGTTCGTAGTTCTCAATCTAAGGATTTCCCAATGTCACCGCGGCCATCCAAAGAGAGTCCCACAATCACCACAACATATCTAAAGGATAGTCAAAGACAAGCACCAAGAGACTCTCAATCTTCAATCAACACACAAGAGAGGAAATCACTCATGAAAATACTTTTCTAATCCATGTCCAATAGACCACTGTCACCTTGGTCTCGGGGATTATACTAGATAAAGACAAGTGAGTACATCAATCCAATACATAGAGGAAGGGGAAATATCATGGGACCACCCTAGATTAACATAGCCTATGATCACAACGAAGATCACATCATGGGAGAGAGAGATAACCACATAGCTACTGGTAGAAACCTCAGCCCCGAGGAGGAACTACTCCCGCCTCATGGAGGGAGGAAGCAACGTCGATGGAGATGAATCCGGGGGTACTTCCCCGTCCCGGCAGGGTGCCGGCAGAGGAATTCTGGTCCCCCGAAGCTTGATGGCGATGGCGGCGGAGATCGGATTTGCGTCTGGAGAAAAGGGGTCCGGAATCAGGGTTTCTGCGACGCGATGTAAATATATGCCAAAGGGGGTCGCCAGAAGAGGTCAGGGGGGCCCAGGCGCCCCCCGGCGCGGCCTAGGGGTGGGCCGCCTGGGCAGGCCTCCTGGAGCCCCTGTGGGTCCCCTCTGGCCCTACTTTGGCCGCATGGAAGCTTCCGGAACGCTGATTTTTTATATATTTTTCCCGGAATTTTTCTGGCAATTTTCGTAATGGGAAAACCTGAAATACAAAAACAGCAGAAAACAGAAACTGGCACTGGGGTGCACTGAGTTAATAGGTTAGTCCAAATATGATCAAAAGTGTATGGAAGTGCATAAATATCATAGCAATATCACACAAAAGAGGCATGGAGCAAGCAGAAATTATAGATACGTTTTGGACGTATCAGAGCTCTTTCTTTATAGCCATAAAGATAGGCTTAAGACTTTAATGATGCTCTTGTAGGAATAAGAGTTGAAGAACAAAAGAGAGCATCAAGGAGCAAATACCAAACACATTTAAGCCTAACATGCTTCCTATGCATAGGAATATTGCAATACAATAATTCATTGAAGCACAAAGCAATAAGCATAGGAAGACAAAACAAATGCAGCTTCAAAACCTTCAACATAAAGAGAGGGAACTTGATATTATTGAAATATCTATAAGCATATGTTCCATTCTCATAATAATTTTCAGTGGGATCACGAATAAACTCAACAATATAAGCATCACATAAAGCATTGTTACAATGATCCACATGCAAAAAGGTATCATTACTCTTCATATAAGCAAAATCTTTCTTATTAGGAATAGTGAGAGTAAAGCAATCATAACCATCATGGTAATCATTGTATTTAGGAGGCATAGTATCATCAAAGTAAATTTTCTCCTCAAAAGTTGGGGGATTAAAAATATCATGTTCATCAAACGTGTCATCCCCAAGCTTAGAGATTTCCATGTCATTTGCAATATTGATATTCAAAGAAAGCATACTAATAACATCACCACCATCATGATTGTTATGCAAATAATAAAGTTCCATAGGTTTTTTAATTTTCTCTTCAAACACATCATGTCCCAAAGCAAGGTAGAGCTTATAAAGCTCTCTCATATTTTTGTTGTTTTCCATTAAGCAAAACTAGTGAAAAGACATAAAGAAAACTGAAAGGTAAACTAACAAGACTAAAAAGCAAAGATAAAAGATAGCGTGCAACTCCCCTATCTTGAAGAGTGGAGTCCCCGGCGACGGCGCCAGAAATAGCTTGATGTCTACACACGCTTCTATTCTTGTAGACAGTGTTGGGCCTCCAAGAGCAGAGGTTTGTAGGACAGCAGCAAATTTCCCTTAAGTGAGTAACCCAAGGTTTATCGAACTCAGGGAAGTGGAGGTTGAACGTACCCCTTTCAAGCAACCCTGCAATCAAGATACAAGAAGTCTCTTGTGTCCCCAACACACCTAATACACTTGTCAGATGTATAGGTGCACTAGTTCGGCGAAAAGATGTTAAATGGCAAGTGATATGGATGGCAAAACAAAGTAATATAAATCTGTAATAAAAATTGCAGCAAGCAAACAAGTGGTAAACGTGAGCACAAATGGTATTGCAATGGTGGAAACAAGGCCTAGGCTTCATACTTTCACTAGTGGCAACTCCCAACAACATTAACATAATCGAATCACATGATATTTCCCATAAATCATGCAATGGAGACGCACCCGGAGGTCATTCCTTCGTGGTCAAGAGAGGACGAGAATTATGTAGGGCTACAAAAGCACACCTCAAAGTTCGTAGTTCTCAATCTATGGATTTCCCAATGTCACCGCGGCCATCCAAAGAGAGTACCACAATCACCACAACATATCTAAAGGATAGTCAAAGACAAGCATCAAGAGACTCTCAATCTTCAATCAACACACAAGAGAGGAAATCACTCATGAAAATATTCTTCTAATTCATGTCCAATAGACCGCTGTCACCTTGGTCTCGGGGATTATACTAGATAAAGACAAGTGAGTACATCAATCCAATACATAGAGGAAGGGGAAGTATCATGGGATCACCCTAGATTAACATAGCCTATGATCACAACGAAGATCACATCATGGGAGAGAGAGATAACCACATAGCTACACGTACAAGCCCTCAGCCCCGGAGGAGACTACTCACACATGGACATGGTGAGGAGGAGCTTGATGGTGGTGTTGATGGAGAGGTGCAGCCCCGCGAGGAGGAGACGGCCGACGGCTCTAGGGGGCGGCGGCGGCCCTAGGGGGCGGCGGCTCCTTGGCCCCCCTTCTTCCTTGTGGATGGTGCTGCAATGGTGCTGGTCCTCCCCTCCAAGACGGCGGCTTGGGAGGAGGAAAATTCGTGACCCTTGGTGACCTAGGTTTCCTTTCTTTATATAGACTCTCGGATTCCCGTCATCAGATTTTGGGCTTTAGTAAAACGGGCTTTTCTCGGCCGTCCGGACTCTGATTTGGACGAATTTTATATCCAGAAGCATCCTCTCGAAATTCCCCACAACTTTGACAACTAGACTTTTTCCATTTGACGTCCTCTTCGGGCCAGAAAGTGACCATCTTCAAAAAAGGTTCTCAGACAGATTTCAGAGAAGTCAGAGTCCTACTCCAATACGACTCCTTTTGCGTTTTTGTCAATTTCCAAGTAATTCCTACACAATAAAGTGTAAAACAAGAACATTGTGCACTTTTGCAACCATTAGTAGGTTAGTCCAATAAATGCCTAAAAAGATAGAAAACTTGAATATAAACATGAGACAATGATGCAAAACAAGCATGTCACAAGCAAAAATTATGGATACGTTTGGGACGTATCAATATCATGTACGCATAGACCTGGCTCATGATGCCACTGTTGGGGAATATAGTATTTCCAAAAAATATACCTACGATCACGCAAGATCTATCTAGGAGAAGCATAGCAACGAGCGGGAAGAGTGTGTCCACGTACCCTCGTAGACCGAAAGCGGAAGCGTTTAGTAACGCGGTTGATGTAGTCGAACGTCTTCGCGATCCAACCAATCAAATACCGAACGCACGACACCTCTGCGATCTGCACACGTTCAGCTCGGTGAAGTCCCTCGAACTCTTGATCCAGTTGAGGCTAAGGGAGAGTTTCGTCAGCATGACAGCATGGTGACGGTGATGATGAAGTTACTGACGCAGGGCTTCGCCTAAGCTCTACGACGATATGACCGAGGTGTGTAACTGTGGAGGGGGCACCGCACACGGCTAATAAATCAACTTGTGTGTCCATGGGGTGCCCCCTCCCCCGCATATAAAGGAGTGGAGGAGGGGGCCGGCCGGCCTCATGGGGCGTGCCCCAAGGGGGGAATGCTACTCCTACTAGGAGTAGGTTCCCCCCTTTCCTAGTCCAACTAGGAGGGGAAGGAAAGAGGAAGAGCGAGAGAAGGAAAAGCCCCCCCCCCCCAATTCGGATTGGGCTTGGGGGAGGGGGAGCACACCCCCACTTGGCTGCCTCCTCCTCTCTTCCACTAAGGCCATGAAGGCCCATTAACCCCCCGGGGGGTTCCGGTAACCGCCCGGTAATACGAAAAATGCCCGAACCTATCTGAAACCTTTCCGGTATCCAAAAATAACCTTCTAATATATGAATCTTGATGTCTCGACCATTTCAAGACTCCTCGTCATGTCCGTGATCTCATCCAGGACTCCGAACAACCTTCAGTACATCAAATCACATAAACTCATAATACCAATCGTTAGTGAACGTTAAGCATGCCGACCCTACGGGTTCGAGAACTATGTAGACATAGCCGAGACTCATCTCCGGTCAATAACCAATAACGGAACATGGATGCTCGTATTGGTTCCTACATATTCTATGAAGATCTTTATTGGTCAAACCGCACAACAACATACGTTGTTCCCTTTGTCATCGGTATGTTACTTGCCCGAGATTCGATCGTCGGTATTATCATACCTAGTTCAATCTCGTTACCGGCAAGTCTCTTTACTCGTTCCATAATACATCATCTCGCGACTAAATCATTAGTCATTTGCTTGCAAGGCTTATTATGATGTGTATTACCGAGAGGGCCTAGGGATACCTCTCCGACACTCGGAGTGATAAATCCTAATCTCGATCTATGCCAACTCAACAAACACCATTGGAGACACCTGTAGATCATCTTTATAATCACCCAGTTACATTGTGATGTTTGATAGCACACTAAGTGTTCCTCTGGTATTCGGGAGTTGCATAATCTCATAGTTATAGGAACATGTATAAGTAATGAAGAAAGCATATCAATAAAACTAAACGATCATAGTGCTAAGCTAACGGATGTGTCTTGTCCATCACATCATTCTCCTAATTATGTGATCTCGTTGATCAAATGACAACACATGTCTATGGTTAGGAAACATATCCATCTTTGATCAACGAGCTAGTCTAGTAGAGGCATACTAGGGACACTCTGTTTTGTCTATGTATTCACACATGTATCAAGTTTCCGGTTAATACAATTCTAGCATGAATAAAAGACACTTATCATGATATATAAGGAAATATAAATAAAATTTTTATTATTGCCTCTAGGGCATATTTCCTTCAATAATAATCATGAAACTTCGGTTCAAGTTACTACCGAACCTTGAAGGTCGACCAGAACATGTACCGCACCAGAGTGGTACGGTAACTCTATTCTAGAAGTCATGGTGTTAGACAACGATGAACCTTCGAACTATGAAGATGCTATGATGAGCCCATATTCTAATAAATGGCTTGAGGCCATGAAATCTGAGATAGGATCCATGTATGAGAACAAAGTGTGGACTTGCCCGATGATCGGCAAGCCAGTGAGAATAAATGGATCTTCAAGAGGAAGACATACGCTGATTGTAATATCCTACAAAGCTTGACTTGTTGTGAAAGGTTTTCGACAAGTTCAAGCTATTGACTATGATTATATTTTCTCACTCGTATCGATGCTTAAGTCTGTCCGAATCATGTTAGTAATTGCCACATTTTATGAAATCTGGCAAATGGATGTCAAAACTGCATTCCTTAATGGATTTCTTAAAGAAGAGTTGTATATGATGCAACCATAAGTTTTTGTCGATCCTAAATGTGCTAACAAAATGTGCAAGCTCCAACGATCCATCTATGGACTGGTGCAAGCATCTTGGAGTTGGAATATATACTTTGATGAGGTGATCAAAGCATGTGGTTTTATATAGACTTACGGTGAAGCTTGTATTTACAAGAAAGTGGGTGAGAGCACTACAACATTTTTGATAAGTATATGTGAATGACATATTGTTGATCGGAAATGATGTAGAAATTTTCTGGAAAGCATAAAGGATTGTTTAAAAGGATTTCTTCAGAGAAAGACCTCGGTGAAGCTGCTTACATATTGGGCATGAAGATCTATAGAGATAGATAAATACACTTGATAAGATTTTCGATAAGTACATACCTTGATAAAATTTTGAAGTAGTTCAAAATGGATGAGTCCAGGAAGGAGTTCTTGCCTGAGTTGTAAGGTATGAAGTTGAGTGATGTCTCTTGAAGCTACGTCATTTTTCCCCAAAGAGGAAGGGATGATGCAGCACATCGGCGGTAGGTATTTCCCTCAGATGTGAAACCAAGGTTATCGAACCAGTAGGAGAACCAAGCAACACAACGTAAACAACACCTGCACACAAATAACAACACCTCGCAACCCGACATGTTAAAGGGGTTGTCAATCCCTTTCGGGTAACGAACGTGAGAGAGATATAAATATTGGTAGATTGGTTGATAAATAAGATAAATTGCGGCAATGTATTTCTGGGTTTTTGGTTTAGTAGATCTGAAAATAAAAGCAAAGGCAAATATATCGCAAAGGCAAATATATGAGAAAGAAGACCCGGGGGCCGTTGGTTTCACTAGTGGCTTCTCTCGAGAAAAATAGCAAACGGTGGGTAACAAATTACTGTTGGGCAATTGATAGAACCTCAAATAATTATGACGATATCCATGCAATGATCATTACATAGGCATCACGTCCAATATTAGTAGACCGACTCCTACCTGCATCTACTACTATTACTCCACACATCGACCGCTATCCAGCATGCATCTAGTGTATTAAGTTCATGGAAAACGGAGTAATGCATTAAGAACGATGACATGATGTAGACAAGATCCGTATATCTATGGTGTTAGATATGAATCTCGTCATTTTATCCTTAGAGGCAATGATACATACGTGTCGGTTCCCTTTCTGTCACTGGGATCAACCACCGTAAGATCGAACCCACTACCGGGCACCTCTTCCCACTGCAAGATAAATAGATCAAGTTGGCCAAACAAAACCAAATATCGGAGAAGAAATACGAGGATATAAGAGATCATGCATATAAGAGATCAAAGGAACTCAAATAACTTTCATGGATATTAAAAGATAGATCTGATCATAAACTCAAAGTTCATCGGATCCCAACAAACACACTGCAAAACAGTTACATCATATGGATCTCCAAGAGACCATTGTATTGAGAATCTAAAGAGAGAGGGGAAGCCATCTAGCTACTAACTACAGACCTGTGGGTCTACAAAGAACTACTCACGCATCATCGGAGAGGCGCCAATGGAAGTGGTGAACCCCTCCGTGATGGTGTCTAGATTGGATCTGGTGTTTCTCGACTCTGCGGCGGCTGGATGAATATTTCTTCGACTCCCCTAGGGTTTCTGGAATATTGGGGTATTTATAGAGCAAAGAGGCGGTCCGGGGGGCACCCGAGGTGGGTACAACCCACCAGGGCGCACCCTGGTGAGCTGTCCCCTCCTCGGGACTCCCCCCAGGTGCCACCAGAGCCCATAGTGGTCCTTCTGGCCCAAAAAAAATCTCCAAAAAGTTTCGCGATGTTTGGGCTCCGTTTGATATTGATTTCCTGCGATGTAAAAAACATGCAGAAAACAACAACTGGCACTTGGCACTATGTCAATAGATTAGTACCAAAAAATGATATAAAATGACTATAAAATGATTGTAAAACATCCAAGAATAATAATATAATAGCATGGAACAATAAAAAATTATAGATACGTTGGAGACGTATCATTGAGTAAGACTCATAGACCGACCATGGCAGAAAAATAGAGAAAGAATGAAAGTCATTTCCTATGCCTCAACCATAGGTTGTATAAGGCATGTCATGCTGTGTACCAAAGAAAACGTGTGCCTTACCACATGTTTGGAGTGATCCAGGAGTGGATCACCGCACAACGGTTAGAATTATCCTTAGTAACTAGAGGACTAAGGAAATATTTCTCGATTATGGAGGTGATAAGGAGTTCTTCGTAAAGGGTTACGCCGATGCAAGCTTTGACACTAATACATATGACTCTGAGTATCAATCTGGATGCGTATTGAATGTCGGAGCTATTAGCTAGAGTAACTCTATGCAGAGCATTGTAGACATAGAAATATGCAAAGTACACATGGATTTGAATGTTGCAGACCAGTTGACTAAAATCTCTCTCACAAGCAAAACATGATCACACCTTAGAACTCTATGAGTGTTAATCATATAATGACATGAACTAGATTATTAAATCTAGTAAACTCTTTGGGTGTTAATCACATGACGATGTGAAACATGGGTCTTAATCACATGGCGATGTGAACTAGATTATTGACTCTAGTAAACTCTTTGGGTGTTAATCACATGGCATTGTGAAGTAGATTATTGACTCTAGTGCAAGTGGGAGACCGATGGAAATATGCCCTAGAGACAATAATAAAATGGTTATTATTATATTTCCTTATTCATGATAAATGTTTATTATTCACGCTAGAATTGTATTGATCGGAAACCTTAATACATGTGTGAATACATAGACAAACACTGTGTCCCTAGTGAGCCTCTACTTGACTAGCTCGTTGATCAAAGATGGTTAAGGTTTCCTAACCATAGACATGAGTTGTCATTTGATAATGGGATCACATCATTAGAAGAATGATGTGATGGACAAGACCCATCCATTAGTTTAGCATAATGATCATTCAATTTTATTGCTATTGATTTCTTCATGTCAAATACATATTCCTTCGACTATGAGATTATACAACTCCCTAAAACCAGAGGAATGCCTTGTGTTCTATCAAACGTCACAACATAACTGGATGATTATAAAGATGCTCTACAAGTATCTCTAAAGGTGTTTGTTGAGTTGGCATAGATCAAGATTATGATTTGTCACTCCGAGTATCGGAGAGGTATCTCTCGGCCCTCTCGGTAATACACATCATAATAAGCCTTGCAAGCAAATGACTACTAAGTTTGTCTCGGGATGATGTATTACGAAACGAGTAAAGAGACTTGTCGGTAACGAGATTGAACAAGCTATGAAGATACCGACGATCGAATCTCGGGCAAGTAACATACCGATGGACAAAGGAATTACATATGTTGTCATAATGGTTTGATCGATAAAGATCTTCGTAGAATATGTAGGAGCCAATATGAGCATCCAGGTTCTGCTATTGGTTATTGACCGGAGAGGTGTCTCGGTCATGTCTACATAGTTCTCGAACCTGTAGGGTCCGCACGCTTAATGTTCGATGACGATATTTTATTATATGAGTTATATGATTTGGTGACCGAATGTTGTTCGGAGTCCCGGATAAATCAAAAACATGACGAGGAGTCTCGAAATGGTCGAGAGGTAAAGGTTGATATATAGGATGATGGTATTCGGACACCGGAAGTGTTCCGGGGATACCGGGTACTTATCGGGTCACCGAAAGGGGTTTCGGGCACCCCCGACAAAAGATATGGGCCTTATGGGCCAAGAGGGGAAACACACCTGCCACAAAGGGGCTAGTGCGCCCCCCATATGGGTTGGCCAAATTGGAGAAGGAAAGGGGAAGGAGGAAAGGAAAAAGGAAATATGATTCCCCCTTCCCCCTCTTCCCTTCCTACTCCGAATAGGAATATGAGGGGGGGTGGCAGAATTGGAGAGGACCCCAAGTAGGATTCCTCCCCCAAGTAGGATTCCTCCTACTTGGGGAGCCCCCTTGGCTGCCTCTCCTCTCCTCCAACCTATATATACATGGGGAGGGGGCGCCTAGAACACACACCAACAATTGTTAGCCGTGTGCGACGCCCCCCTCCACAGTTTACGCCTCCGGTCATATTCTCGTAATGCTTAGGCGAAGCCCTACGCGGATCACTTCACCATCACCGTCACGAAGCTACCATGCTGACAAAACTCATTTACTTCCTCGACACTTTGCTGGATCAAGAGTTCGAGAGATGTCATCGAGTTGAACGTGTGCGGAACTCGGACCGTACGGTCGGTGCTTGATCTGTCGGAACGAGAAGAAGTTCGACTACATCAATCGCGTTGTCAAATGCTTCTGCTTTTGGTCTACGAGGGTACGTAGACACACTCTCCCCCTCTCGTTGTTGTGCATCTCATAGATAGATCTTGCGTGAGCGTATGATTTTTTTTAAATTGCATGCTACGTTCCCAACAACTGATGTATTACTTTGTTAGGACTTTATGAATAACCAATAAAATGGTTGCATGCATTGTAGAGACCAGGAGTATATCCTCCTTTAAATAAAATGTTTACTGCGTAATGAAATGCTAGAGTTCTAAAATTAGATACTCCCGGCGGAGACTAGCCAGTTGATTGTACTCAGTCGGCTATAACAAAATATAATAGTTCAGCGTCAGATATTATTTTTGTATCTAGCAAATGGGAATACGCATTCTTAAAATTGGTGTCACTGTCTTTAGCGTTGGATACTCCTCTAAGGTTTCTCTTTGTTTTCTATAACATGCCGCCTTAATTACTTGGTTAACCTCCCTCGCATCGCCCTCCCAGGGGCGACTCGGGGGCAACCAGATCTCGTTTGTCACTGTAGAAGGGAAAGAATAGGTTGTGCAACACAATGCATTGATCGGTGCACTAGGAACGAATATATGAGTACAGAAGGGGCCACAATCTCAACTATACAAAGGAACTAGGAGGTGGGCCCAAGACACAATATACACGTACACAATATATTCAACACCCCCCCCC
>LR738709.1:97176038-97230170 GCA_902687465.1 Secale cereale
CCGCAGTCGAAGCGGCGCCAGAGACGCAGAGACTAGAACGAAACTCCTCGAAGGTGGAAGTCGGCAAGCCCTTAGTCATCACATCGGCGAACTGTTGTGCAGTCGGAACATGGAGGACCCGAATACATCCAAGGGCCACCTGCTCGTGCACAAAGTGAATGTCCAGCTCAATGTGCTTAGTCCGACGATGATGGACGGGGTTGGCGGAAAGGTACACCGCAGAAACGTTGTCACAGTAGACAACCGTAGCCTGGGAGACATCATGATGCAACTCCTGAAGTAACTGTCGTAGCCAGGTGCACTCGGCGACGGCGTTAGCCACAGCTCGGTACTCAGCCTCCATGCTAGAGCGCGAAACCGTAGGTTGTCGCTTGGACGACCACGAGACGAGTGAAGGACCGAGGTAAACGCAGTAGCCAGAGGTGGACCGACGGGTGTCGGGGCAGCCAACCCAGTCCGCGTCGGAGTAGGACACCATCTCCAGAGAAGTGGACGCCGTGAGAGTAAGCCCAAGAGCCATCGTGCCACGGATGTAACGGAGAATCCGCTTCACGAGGGTCCAATGGGAGTCACGAGGGGCGTGCATATGCAGACACACCTGTTGAACAGCATACTATAAATCCGGCCGAGTGAGAGTCAGATACTGAAGAGCACCAACAATGGACTGGTAGAACGAAGCATCCGACGCGGGAGAGCCCTCGAGAGCAGAAACCTTGGCCTTCGTGTCAACAGGAGTAGCAACAGGGTGACAATTGAGCATGCCGGCACACTCAAGTAGCTCGTGCGCATACTTCTGCTGATGAAGAAAGAAGCCGTCGGGTCGCCGAACGACCTCAATGCCAAGGAAATAATGTAGAGCGCCCAGGTCCTTGATGGCAAACTCATCACGCAGCCGGAGAGTAATCTGCTGAAGAAGGGCTGCGGAGGAGGCCGTCAGGATGATGTCGTCGACATAGAGGAGCAAATATGCAGTCGTGTCGCCGCGGTGATAGACGAACAACGAGGCATCCGAGCGAGTGACGCTGAAGCCCAGTGTCTGAAGGAACCCAGCGATACGCTGGTACCAGGCCCGAGGTGCTTGCTTGAGCCCATAGAGAGACCGGGTCAGCAAACACACATGCCCAGGAAGAGATGCGTCGACGAAACCGGTCGGCTGCTCGCAGTAAACCTGCTCCTCAAGATGGCCGTGAAGGAAGGCGTTGGAGACATCCATCTGATGAACCGGCCGGCCTCGGGAAACTGCCAGTTGGAGAACTGTGCGGATCGTGCCCGGTTTGACAACCGGGGCAAACGTCTCGGTGAAGTTGACTCCAGCGCGCTGCCGAAAACCACGGACCACCCAGTGAGCCTTGTAGCGCTCAAGTGTACCATCCGAGCGGGTCTTATGGTGAAAGACCCACTTGCCGCTGATGACATTGGCGCGAGAAGGCCGAGGAACCAGTGTCTAGGTACGGTTCCGCTGAAGAGCGTCGAACTCTTCCTGCATCACGGCAAGCCAGTGAGGATCACGAAGGGCTGCGAGAGCGGATGCAGGGATCGGTGACGGATCGGTGGTGGAGGCGGCAAGAAGATACTCGTCGCTGGAGTACCATAGACTCGGGCGATGAATGCCGGCTCGAGCCCGAGTGATGGGGCGAGATGGCAACTCAACGACCGGCGAGGCGGCCGGCGAAGCAACCGACGAGGCAGCCGGCGAGGCCGCCGGCGAGATGGCCGGTGAAGAAGCGTCGCCAGAGGCCGTCGAAGCGCGTGTGCCCGAGGCGTAGGGGACATGCGAAGCAAGGGTGGCGGGCGAGGCGGGGGCGCCGCCCGAGGCGCCCGAGGCAGCGGGGCCGACCGAGACAGCCGACGATGGGGCGACGCCTGAGATGGCTGGTGAAGATACCGGCGACGGGGCAGCCGGCGAAGACGCCGGCGAAGCAGTGGCTGCCGGCGAAGATGCCGGCGAGGCAGGCGATGCTGAGGCCCCTGACGGAGTCAGCGAGGACGTCGTGGGGGCGCGAGTCGCAGCTCGTCCCACGGCGGGAGGACCGCCGAAGCCCGGAGGCGGTCCAAGAATCGAGCGGGAAGGTCCACCTGCCGGGGTCGCTAGAGGGCCGCCGGTGGCTGGCGGCAACGGGGCGGCGGGAGGTACCTGCTGAAATGGAAACACCGTCTCGTCAAAGTAAACGTGCCGGGAGGTGAATACACAACAGACAGGATCGTAGCAGCGGTATCCTTTGGTGTTAGGTGGGTAGCCGAGGGAGATGCAAGCGACTGAACGAGGTGCAAGCTTATGAGGCGCAGTGGCGGCGAGGCTAGGATAGCAGAGACAGCCAAAGATGCGAAGGCCATCATAAGATGGAGGCGCACCAAAGAGGAGATGGTGAGGGGCATAGTTCCAGCATGGGTGACACGGGCGGATGTTAATGAGGAGGGTGGCGGTGGCGAGAGCGTCCGGCCAAAACCGGGGAGGCACGTTAGAGTGAAAGAGTAACGTGCGGACGCAGTCATTAAGAGTGCGAAGGATACGCTCGGCACGACCATTTTGTTGGGACATGTAGGGGCAAGTGAGGCGGAAGATAGTGCCATGGGAGGCTAGAAGGTTACGAACAGCGGCGTTGTCAAACTCTTTTCCGTTGTCAGTTTGTAAAGCAAGGATAGGACGACCGAATTGTGTGGTGACGTAGGAATAAAATGCAGTGAGTGTGGCAAGAGCGTCGGACTTGCGACGAAGAGGAAATGTCCACACATAATGAGAGAAATCATCTAAGATCACCAAATAGTATAGGTAGCCCGTCTTGCTTGCAACCGGGGATGTCCAAACATCACTATGCAATAATTGAAACGGAAAAGTCGAAATAGTGGTAGATGCGCTAAAGGGAAGACGAACATGCTTGCTAAGACGACAGGCCTCACAAGTATGGTCGTCGATCTTATTGCATGAGAATGAAAAGCTCTTAAGTATTTGACTTAAAGTGGTGGAGTTCGAGTGTCCCAAACGAGCATGCCGAAGGTCGACACCTGCGGCGAGGGCGACTGGGGTGGTGGAGCCGGTGGTGGAGGAGTGCACCGGACAGAGCTCGTCAGGACTATCACAACGGTGAAGGACCATCCGAGTATGGGCGTCCTTCACAGAAAAACCGACATCATCAAATTCAACGGTAATGGGATTCTCACGGGCAAGACGACGAACGTATACAAGGTTTGTAACTAAATCAGGAGACACAAGAACATCAGACATACTGATAGGTGTAGATGTGGAAGGAAACAAAGCACGACCAACATGTGTGATAGGTAGAGAGGAACCATTGCCAACGGTGATGCAAGTAGGAGTATGAACCGGAGTGGAGGAGGTGAGAGTACCGGGATGAGATGTCATGTGGGCGGTGCCGCCCGAGTCCAAGTACCAAGCTTCGCCGGTACCAAGCGTCGCCGGTACCAAGCGTCGCCAGTGATGGGGCCGAGTGCAGGGCGGCCAAGGAAGTAGTGTCCCATGACGGTGAGACCGGCAGCGAGGCGAAGCCGCCGTAGGGCTGAACCAGGGCGGGCGGAGCATGGCGAGCAGAGGCGCAGGGCCGACACTGGCCGGCTGCTGCGGCACGGCGAAGTAGGCCGGATGGCCCGCCGGAAAAACCTGCGGTGTGGTGAAGGGATCCGTCGCGTCCGCGTACAGGTAGCCGAAGAGAAACGACGCGGCAGAAGACATCGCAGCGGCGATGGTTATAGCAGGGGACGGGTGGAGTAGCGGCGGCGCAAAAACGGAAGAGGATGGAGCGGCGGCGACCGGCGACAGGCGGCGGCCGCGGCGAAAGAGGAGCCGGCGGCAACGGCGGGTGGCGGCGGCGTCGGGTGAGGTGATGCGGCTGAGCGGGCAATCGCGTGAGCGCGCGGGCGGGCGAGTAAAGTGGCATGCAGAATAAACTTGATCGGAAGCGGATGAACTAGAACAGACATATGTATATATATGTTGAAGGAAATATGCCCTAGAGGCAATAATAAAGTTGTTATTTATATTTCCTTATATCATGATAAATGTTCATTATTCATGCTAGAATTGTACTAACCGGAAACTTAGTACATGTGTGAATACATAGACAAAACAGAGTGTCCCTAGTATGCCTCTACTAGACTAGCTCATTGATCAAAGATGGTTATGTTTCCTAACCATAGACATGAGTTGTCATTTGATCAACGGGATCACATCATTAGGAGAATGATGTGATGGACAAGACCCATCCGTTAGCTTAGCACTATGATCGTTTAGTTTTACTGCTATTGCTTTCTTCATGACTTATACATGTTCCTATGACTATGAGATTATGCAACTCCCGAATACCGTAGGAACACCTTGTGTGCTATCAAACGTCACAACGTAACTGGGTGATCATAAAGATGCTCTACAGGTGTCTCCGAAAGTATTCGTGGTGTTGGCATAGATCAAGACTAGGATTTGTCACTCCGAGTGTCGGAGAGGTATCTCTGGGCCCTCTCGGTAATACACATCATAATAAGCCTTGCAAGCAAATGACTAATGAGTTAGTCACGAGATGATGTATTACGGAACGAGTAAAGAGACTTGCCGGTAACGAGATTGAACTAGGTATAGAGATACCGACGATCGAATCTCGGGCAAGTAACATACCGATGACAAAAGGAACAACGTATGTTGTTATGCGGTTTGACCGATAAAGATCTTCGTAGAATATGTAGGAGCCAATATGAGCATCCAGGTTCCGCTATTGGTTATTGACCGGAGATGAGTCTCGGTCATGTCTACATAGTTCTCGAACCCGTAGGGTCCGCACGCTTAACGTTTGATGACGATCGGTATTATGAGTTTATGAGTTTTGATGTACCGAAGGTAGTTCGGAGTCCCGGATGAGATCACGGACATGACGAGGAGTCTCGGAATGTCCGAGACATAAAGATTGATATATTGGACGACTATATTCGGACACCGGAAGAGTTTCGGAAAAGTTTCGGATTTAACTGGATTGTCGGAGGGGGTTACCGGAACCCCCTACGAGGGGGGATGGTCCATAGTGGGCCTTGAGGAAAGGAGAGAGGCAGACCATAGAGGCTAGCCGGAGGCCCACCTAGGGATCCTAGTTGGACTAGGATTGGGGGGGGGGCGCCACCTCTCCCTCTTTTCCTTTCCCTCTCTTCCTTCTTGGTGGACTCCCACTAGGAATAGGATTGCAATCCTATTCCTAGTAGGATTGCCCTAGCCGCACCATAGGAGGCCGGCCGGCCCTCCTCCCTTGCTCCTTTATATACGGGGGCAGGGGGGCACCCAAAGAGACACAAGTTGAATTGTTCCAGCCGTGTGCGGTGCCCCCCTCCACAGAAACACACCTCAGTCATACCATCGCAGTGCTTAGGCGAAGCCCTGCGCCGGTAGATACATCATATCCGTCACCACGCCATTGTGCTGACGAAACTCTCCCGTGAAGCTCAACTGGATCAAGAGCTCGTGGGACGTCATCAAGCTAAACGTGTGCTGAACGCGGAGGTGTCGTACGTTCGGTACTTGATCGGTTGAATCGCGAAGAAGTTCGACTACATCAACCGCGTCACTTGACGCTTCCGCTTCCGGTCTACGAGGGTACGTAGACACACTATTCCCTCTCGTTGCTATGCATCTGGTAGATAGATCTTGCGTGATCGTAGGAAAATTTTAAAATACTACGTTCCCCAACAGTGGCATCATGAGCCAGGTCTATGCGTAGATGATATGCATGAGTAGAACACAATGAGTTGTGGGCGTTACTAGTCATACTGCTTACCAGCATGTCATACTTTGCTTCGGCGGTATTGTGAGATGAAGCGGCCCGGACCGACATTACGCGTACGCTTACGCGAGACTGGTTTCACCGTTATGAGCACTCGTTGCTTAAAGGTGACTGGAGGGTGTCTGTCTCTCTCACTTTAGCTGAATCAAGTGTGGCTACGCCCGGTCCTTGTGAAGGTTAAAACAGCACATACTTGACGAAACATCTTTGTGGTTTTGTATGCGTAGGTAAGAACGGTTCTTGCTAAGCCCGTAGCAGCCACGTAAAACTTGCAACAACAAAGTAGAGGACGTCTAACTTGTTTTTGCAGGGCATGTTGTGATGTGATATGGTCAAGACATGATGAGTTATACGGTTTTGTATGAGATGATCATGTTTTGTAATGTTATCGGCAACTGGCAGGAGCCATATGGTTGTCGCTTTATTGTATGAAATGCAACCGCCATGTAATTGCTTTACTTTATCACTAAGCGGTAGCGATAGTCGTAGAAGCAATAGTTGGCGATACGACAACGATGCTACGATGGAGATCAAGGTGTCGCGCCGGTGACGAAGGTGATCATGAAGGTGCTTTGGAGATGGAGATCAAAAGCACAAGATGATGATGGCCATATCATGTCACATATTTTGATTGCATGTGATGTTTATCTTATTATGCTTCTTATTTTGCTTAGAACGACGGTAGCATTATAAGATGATCCCTTACTAAATTTCAAGGTATAAGTGTTCTCCCTGACTATGCACCGTTGCGAAAGTTCGTCGTGCCGAAACACCACATGATGATCGGGTGTGATAAGCTCTACGTTCAAATACAACGGGTGTAAGCCAGTTTTGCACACGCAGAATACTCGGGTTAAACTTGACGAGCCTAGCATATGCAGATATGGCCTCGGAACACTGGAAACCGAAAGGTTGAGCGTGAATCATATAGTAGATATGATCAACATAAGATGTTCACCATTGAAACTACTCCATCTCACATGATGATCGGACATGGTTTAGTTGATTTGGATCACGTGATCATTTAGATGACTAGAGGGATGTCTATCTAAGTGGGAGTTCTTAAGTAATATGATTAAATTGAACTTTACTTTATCATGAACTTAGTCCTGGTAGTATTAGCATATCTATGTTGTAGATCAATAGCTCGTGATGTTGCTCCGCGTTTATTTTTTATGTTCCTAGAGAAAACTATGTTGAAAGTTGTTAGTAGCAATGATGCGGAATTGTTCCGTGATCTGAGGATTATCCTCATTGCTGCACAGAAGAATTATGTCCTTGATGCACTGCTAGGTGACAGACCTATTGCAGGAGCAGATGCAGACGTTATGAACGTTTTGACAAAAGCTCGGTATGATGACTACTTGATAGTTTAAGTGCACCATGCTTTACGGCTTAGAACCGGGACTTCAAAAACGTTTTGAACGCAACAGAGCATATAAGATGTTCCAAGAGTTGAAATTAGTATGTCATACTCATGCCTGTGTCGAGAGGTATGAGACCTCTGACAGTACTTTGCCTACAAGATGGAGGAGAATAGCTCAACCAGTGAGAATATGCTCAGACTGTCTGGGTACTGCAATTGCTTGAATCAAGTGGGAGTTAATCTTCCAGATAAGATAGTAATTGACAAAGTTCTCTAGTCACTATCACCAAGTTAGTAGAACTTCGTGATGAACTATAATATGCAAGGGATGACGAAAGTAATTCCCGAGCTCTTCGCGATGCTGAAATCGGCGAAGGTAGAAATCAAGAAAGAGCATCAAGTGTTGATGGTTAACAAGACCACTTGTTTCAAGTAAAGGGCAAAGGGATACAAGGGGAACTTAAAGAAGAATGACAAGCAAGTAGTCACTCCCATGAAGAAACCCAAAGCTAAACTCAAGCCTGAAACTAAGTACTTCTACTGCAAAGGAAATGGTCACTGGAAGTGGAACTGCCCTAGATACTTGGCGGATAAGAAGGATGGCAAAGTGAACAAAGGTATATTTGATATAAAGATTATTGATGTGTATTTTACTAGTGTTCATAGCAACCCCCCGGTATTTGATACTGGTTTAGTTGCTAAAGAGTAGTAACTCGAAATGGGAGTTGCATAATGAACAGAAACTAGTTAAAGGATGAAGTGACGATGTGTATTGGAAGTAGTTCCAAGATTGATATGATCATCATCGCACACACCCTATACTTTCGGGTTTAGTGTTGAACCTAAATAAGTGTTATTTGGTGTTTGTGTTGAACATGAATATGATTTGATCATGTTTATTGCAATACGGTTATTCATGTAAGTTAGAGAATAATTGTTGTTCTGTTTACATGAATAAAACCTTCTATGGTCATACACCCAATGAAAATGGTTTGTTGGATCTCGATCGTGTGATACACATATTCATAATATTAAGGCCAAAAGATGCAAGGTTAATAATGATAGTGCAACTTATTTGTGGCACTGCCGTTTAGTTCATATTGGTGTAAAGCGCATGAAGAAACTCCATAGTGATGGACTTTTGGAATCACTTGATTATGAATCACTTGGTGCTTGCGAACCATGCCTCATGGGCAAGATGACTAAAACTCCATTCTCCGGAACAATGGAGCGAGCAACAGATTTGTTGGAGATCATACATACAGATGTATGTGGACCAATGAGTGTTGAAGCTCGCGGCGGGTATCGTTATTTTCGGACCTTCACTAATGATTTGAGCAGATATGGGTATATCTACTTAATGAAGCATAAGTCTGAAACATTTGAAAAGTTCAAAGAATATCAGAGTGAAGTGGAGAATCATCGTAACAAGACAATAAGAGTTTCTACGATATGATCGTAGAGGTAAAATATTTGAGTTAGCGAGTTTGGCCTTCAGTAAAAGCAATGTGAAATAGTTTCACTACTCACGCCACCTGGAACACCACAGTGTAATGGTGTGTCCGAACGTCATAACCATACTTTATTAGATATGGTGCGATCGATGATGTCTCTTACCGATCTACCACTATCGCTTTTGGGGTTATGCATTAGAGACAGCTACATTCATGTTAAATAGGGCACCATCTAAATCCGTGGAGATGACACCGTATGAACTGTGGTTTGACGAGAAACCTAAGCTGTCATTTCTTTAAGTTTGGGACTGCGATGCTTATATGAAAAAGTTTCAACATGATAAGCTCGAACCCAGATCGGAGAAGTAAATCTTCATAGGATACCCAAAAGAAACTGTTGGGTACACCTTCTATCACAGATCCAAAGACAAGGTCTTTGTTGCTAAGAATGGATCCTTTCTAGAGAAGGAGTTTCTCTCGAAAGAAGTGAGTGGGAGGAAAGTAGAACTTGATGAGGTAATTGTACCTTCTCCCGAATTGGAAAGTGGAACATCACAGAAACTAGTTCCAGTGATTCCTACACCACTTACTGAGGAAGCTAATGATGATGATCATGAAACTTCAGATCAAGTTTTTGCTGAACTTCGTAGATCAACCAGAGTTCGTTCCGCATCAGAGTGGTACGGCAACCCGGTTCTGGAAGTCATGTTACTAGACCATGATGAACCTACGAACTATGAGGAAGCGATGATGAGCCCAGATTCCGCAAAATGGCTTGAGGCCATGAAATCTGAGATGGGATCCATGTATGAGAAGAAAGTGTGGACTTTGGTTGACTTGCCCGATGATCGGCAAGCCATCAAAAATAAATGGATCTTCAAGAGGAAGACTGACGCTGACGGTAATGTTATTGTTTAAAAGCTCGACTTGTCGCGAAAGTTTTTCAACAAGTTCAAGTAGTTGACTACGATGAGACTTTCTCACCCGTAGCGATGCTTAAGTCTGTCTGAATCATGTTAGCAATTGCCGCATTTTATGAAATCTGGCAAATGGATAACAAAATTGCATTCTATAATGGATTTATTAAAGAAGACTTGTATGTGATGCAACCAGAAGGTTTTGTTAATCCTAAAGGTGCTAACAAAATGTGCAAGCTCCAGCGATCCATCTATGGACTGGTGCAAGCATCTCGGAGTTGGAATATACGCTTTGATAAGTTGATCAAAGCATATAGATTTATACAAACTTGCGGTGACGCCTGTATTTACAAGAAGTGAGTGGGAGCACTACAACCTTTCTGATAAGTATATGTGAATGACATATTGTCGATCGGAAATGATGTAGAATTTTCTGGAAAGCATAAAGGAGTGTTTGAAAGGAGTTTTTCAAAGAAAGACCTTGGTGAAGCTGCTTACATATTGGGCATCAAGATCTATAGAGATAGATCAAGACGCTTGATAAGACTTTCGATGAGTACATACCTTGATAAGATTTTGAAGTAGTTCAAAATGGATCAGTCAAAGAAGGAGTTCTTGCCTGACTTGTAAGGTGTGAAGTTGAGTAAGACTCAAAGCCAGACCACGGCAGAAAAATATAGAGAGAATGAAAGTCATTCCCTATGCCTCAGCCATAGGTTCTATAAAGTATGCCATGCTATGTACCAAACATGTTGTGTACCTTGCCATGAGTTTGTCAAGGGGGTACAATAGTGATCCAGGAGTAGATCACTGTACAGGGGTCAAAATTATCCTTAGTAACTGGATGACTAAGGAAATGTTTCTCGATTATGGAGGTGATAAAGAGTTCGTCGTAAAGGGTTACGCCGATGCAAGCTTTGACACTAAATCCAGATGACTCTAAGTATCAATCTGGATGCGTATTGAAAGTGGGAGCAATTAGCTAGAGTAGCTCTATGCAGACCATTGTAGACATAGAAAATTTGCGAAATACATACGGATTTGAATGTGACAGACCCGTTGACTAAACTTCTCTCACAAGCAAAACGTGATCACACCTTATTACTCTTGGGTATTAATCACATAGTGATGTGAACTAGATTATTGACTCTAGTAAACCCTTTGGGTGTTGGTCACATGGCGATGTGAACTATGGGTGTTATTCACATAACGATGTGAACTATCGGTATTAAATCACATGGCGATGTGAGCTAGATTATTGACTCTAGTGCAAGTGGGAGACTGAAGGAAATATGCCCTAGAGGCAATAATAAAGTTGTTATTTATATTTCCTTATATCATGATAAATGTTTATTATTCATGCTAGAATTGTACTAACTGGAAACTTAGTACATGTGTGAATACATAGACAAAACAAAGTGTCCCTAGTATGCCTCTACTAGACTAGCTCATTGATCAAAGATGGTTATGTTTCCTAACCATAGACATGAGTTGTCATTTGATCAACGGGATCACATCATTAGGAGAATGATGTGATGGACAAGACCCATCCGTTAGCTTAGCACTATGATCGTTTAGTTTTACTGCTATTGCTTTCTTCATGACTTATACATGTTCCTATGACTATGAGATTATGCAACTCCCGAATACCGTAGGAACACCTTGTGTGCTATCAAATGTCACAACGTAACTGGGTGATCATAAAGATGCTCTACAGGTGTCTCCGAAAGTATTCGTGGTGTTGGCATAGATCAAGACTAGGATTTGTCACTCCGAGTGTCGGAGAGGTATCTCTGGGCCCTCTCGGTAATGCACATCATAATAAGCCTTGCAAGCAAATGACTAATGAGTTAGTCACGAGATGATGTATTACGGAACGAGTAAAGAGACTTGCCGGTAACGAGATTGAACTAGGTATAGAGATACCGACGATCGAATCTCGGGCAAGTAACATACCGATGACAAAAGGGACAACGTATGTTGTTATGCGGTTTGACCGATAAAGATCTTCGTAGAATATGTAGGAGCCAATATGAGCATCCAGGTTCCGCTATTGGTTATTGACCGGAGATGAGTCTCGGTCATGTCTACATAGTTCTCGAACCCGTAGGGTCCGCACGCTTAACGTTTGATGACGATCGATATTATGAGTTTATGAGTTTTGATGTACCGAAGGTAGTTCGGAGTCCCGGATGAGATCACGGACATTACGAGGAGTCTCGGAATGTCCGAGACATAAAGATTGATATATTGGACGACTATATTCGGACACCGGAAGTGTTCCGGAAAAGTTTCGGATTTAACTGGATTGCCGGAGGGGGTTACCGGAACCTCCTACGAGGGGGGATGGTCCATAGTGGGCCTTGAGGAAAGGAGAGAGGCAGACCATAGAGGCTAGCCGGCGCCCCACCTAGGGATCCTAGTTGTACTAGGATTGGGGGGCGCCACCTCTCCTTCTTTTCCTTTCCCTCTCTTCCTTCTTGGTGGACTCCTACTAGGAATAGGATTGCAATCCTATTCCTAGTAGGATTGCCCTAGCCGCACCATAGGAGGCCGGCCGGCCATCCTCCCTTGCTCCTTTATATACGGGGGCAGGGGGGCACCCAAAGAGACACAAGTTGAATTGTTCCAGCCGTGTGCGGTGCCCCCCTCCACAGAAACACACCTCGGTCATACCATCGCAGTGCTTAGGCGAAGCCCTGCGCCGGTAGATACATCATATCCGTCACCACGCCATCGTGCTGACGAAACTCTCCCGTGAAGCTCAACTGGATCAAGAGCTCGTGGGACGTCATCAAGCTGAACGTGTGCTGAACGCGGAGGTGCCGTACGTTCGGTACTTGATCGGTTGAATCGCGAAGAAGTTCGACTACATCAACCGCGTCACTTGACGCTTCCGCTTCCGGTCTATGAGGGTACGTAGACACACTCTTCCCTCTCGTTGCTATGCATCTGGTACATAGATCTTGCGTGATCGTAGGAAAATTTTAAAATACTACGTTCCCCAACATATGTGTGTAGAGATGTATACTGTGGAAGAATTTGGAATAGAAGACTCGATGGTAGTAGACGTGGCGTAATAGTACTAGAGCTAGACTAAATGGATGGATTAGCTAATGGTGATCAGCAGCGGCGACGGCGGCGGAGTAATTAGCATGACTCGTACGTGAGCTTCTAGTGCTAGAGAGGCAGAACTTGGCGGGCGACGCAGAAAGCTGGAGTACGGGCGACGCGGTTAGCAGCTATAGGCGACACGGGCGAGGTGGAGTACGGACGACGCGAGCGGGCTGCGAGAGATAGGAGCGGCGGCTAGCGCGGGTGGCGGCTGGATGGTGGCGGCGGCGGCGCGGTAGAGGAGGCGCGCGGCGGCGGCGGAAGGCTAGGGTTTAGAACCCGAAAACTGATACCATGTAGAAGGGAAAGAATAGGCTGTGCAACACAATGCGTTGATCGGTGCACTAGGCACGAATATATGAGTACAGAAGGGGCCACAATCTCAACTATACAAAGGAACTAGGAGGTGGGCCCAAGACACAATATACACGTACACAATATACACGTACACAATATATTCAACAGTCACGACCCTCCTCCTCCGCATACTCCCCTTGCCTTCGCCGGAGGCAGTCGCCGGCATCCCCTCGCGGCCGCCGATGAGGGTGGCGGCAAGATCCCCGGTCGCTTTCCCCCTTGGGATTGGACCCAGGGTTCCGAGTGGCAGCTCAGGTGGAGTGGACGGCGTCATCCCGATGACGGGCGGCGTTCGCCGGAGTTGTTGGCCGCTCCCCCTCGACTGCGTGGGTAGCGAGGCGGCGGTGGACATGGGCGTCGCGCGGCGGGTCCCCCGCGCCTCCCTGCACCAGATATGAAGACGACGCCCCCGACGCGTGTAGCCGCCTCCTCCATGTCTTGGCCGCCGGATCTGGCTGTTGGCTGCGTGGCTGTGGGGTGGGAGCTCTGGATTGGGGTAACCCCTTGGCCGTCGGCGGCGGCCTCTTTGTCGGTGGCGCTCTGGGCGCGTTCCCTTTCATGAAGGCGACTTTGAGGTCCATCTCCCCCTCCTCCTACCTCCCCAGCACCCCGGTGAAAACCCACAACCTCGGCTTGGGCGGCGGCGACACCATGGCCGCGCCGTTGCCTTCTTGAAGGTGCCGTTTTGGACGAGGAAGTGTGTATGTGGCTGCTTGCTTAGGGCGCTCCTGGTGGCGGTGGTCTCTTCTTCAGGTGGCGACACTTCACCGCGGAAGTCCGGTTGTCTCCTCTGGTCGACGTGCTCTCCTCCTTTTGCGGTCCTGTTTGTCCAGATGATCGACACCCACAAGCCTAGGCAAGAGGGGATAGTGGTCCCCTCTTCGGCGGCTTGGATGCGTAGGTGTGAGATGGTGGCATTGGCGAGTTCTAGCTCCCCCTAGAGGTTTCGTTGCTCTTTCATTGCCGTGTCTTCTTGGGATGCCCCTATTCTATAGCTAGTCTCTTCGGCGAGCTTCATTGTTTGGGCGGTAGCTTGTGTCCTCATGGTTTGCAAGCTGTAGTCTTTTTCATTTCTGTATGTGGTGTTTTAGCTTCCCTTCGGCTCCTTGTATCGGCCGTTGTGGAGTTGCATTTCCGGTTCTTTTCTTTCTTTGGTTGTATGGTTCAATTTTGATGTAATCCTGGCCGGTTGATAGCTTTGTTAATTCAAAGTCGGGCTAGGTTCGAGCCCTTACTCAGGCTCGGCTTCATTCTTTTCTCTAAAATTACTTGGTTAAAGGGTGTTCTCTATTTCTGCTCATGATAAATTCAGGCTTAAAACATTAGTTCTTGAGTATAATGTTTTTCTTAGAAGTAGCGAAAAAGAAAGTTATCATGTTTGCTTGAGTTGAGTTTTCTCCTATTCTTGGGTGACGTTTACTGTGCCTGGACACTGGAGATGCAAAGACAGAGGTGTGATTGTACGATTCCATTTAGGGCTTCTCTCTTTATTTCAGAGTTGAGACGAAGTGGAGACCGCAAATCGCGAAGTGATCGCTCTCGCGCTCATATTGTTGGTAGTTGGTACTCAAATTTACCCCTTTTTTGGGAAGGCCATCATGGCAGGCTTTATTGAATTATATAACACTTACATTGCCCACGAGCTTACTGACAATGACATCAGGTGGCTCGTTTAACCAACTGAGTTTCGACTTATTACAAAAAGAGAAGTTAGCTAGCACATGCGCCGCTTGATTACAAGAACGAATACAATGCTTAAAAATGACCTTCCCAATCGACGTACTAATATCAGCACATTCCGCGAAGAGAGCCGCAGCTTCATCCTACCATCTTTCTTGGCCATTGCAGAAGTTAATTACCTGAAGAGAATCTGATTCTGCTTCAATCTGATTTAGTCCTAGAGAGTTGGCAAAGAATAGCCCATCCCTCATGGCCATCGCCTCCATTGTAATTGCATCCGCCGCCACCGGTACAAAATTGCATTGCGCGGCAATGAAGTTTCCATGAATATCCCTGATAACAACCGCAGTTGCCCCACTCCCTTCATCTGGAAAAAGGTTGCATCAACATTTAGTTTTGTGTATCCTGGGTCCGGCTTACACCATTTAGTCTCAGGCATTACATGTGATCTTGTCAATGAATTCTGGAAAGTTGAAGCAATCGATAGAATGGATATTGGCCATCTCCAAGAAGGTGGCACAGGCTCATCATGTGTCATTCGCCTACGTATCCACCACAAGTACCATGCTCCCACCATTAGTGCTTGTTTGAAGTTGACATTAGAATGTACCATCATTAGATCATCCAGAAGGGTTAAAAGATGTTCGAATATAATCGAGCGACCTATCCACTAGTACAACATCTTCCACCGGTTGCAACATCCCAAGGCGCCTCCACACTTCCTTTGCATGCACACATAGAAATAAAAGATGCCTAATATCCTCAGCACCTTGATGGCATATCGGTCACGCCCCATTAGAACCAATGTGTCTGTTTGTCAGGATTGCTTTTAGCGGAACGATTCCTTGTAGAACCCTCCACCCGAAAATCTAAATTCTACGTGGGACTTGCACTTTCCAAAGTGCATTCCACACTGCCAAAGGCACTGAAACACCGGCCCTCTCCATCGTATTTGCATGTGCTCTATAAGTGTGCATCCATTGCAAATGGTACGCAATTTTCACTCAAAAAATTCCGGTGCGATTAGGTTGCCAGGCAATGAAATCCTCAAATGTGTGTGTGTTGAGCGGGATCTGAAGTATTCTTCTAACATCCACAGGGTAGAAAAGGCTATGTAATATCTATTCATCCCACTCCCCGGTCACCGGATCAATGAGTTCACAAACACTTGTAATAATTGATTGGCCTCTTGGTGTAATTACCTTCATATCTGAGCTTGAAGGTATCCAAGGATCCCTCCATATATTTACCTCCTCACCAGTACCAATCCTCCATATGTAACCTTTCTTGAATGTATCAAGGCCCTTTAAAATACTTTGCCATGTAAATGATGACCCATTCTTTGGGGTAGCATCCAAAAGAGTTCCATTGGGGAAGTATTTAGCTTTAGGTACTTTTGCAACCAAGGAATCTGGATTAGTGATGAGCCTCTAGCATTGCTTAGCTAGCATAGCTAAGTTGAATGAATATAAATCACGAAATCCCATACCTCCCTCATTTTTTGGAATACATAGCTTCCACCACGCCATCCAATGCATTTTCGTGTGCTCTTCATCATCACCCCACCAAAATTGTGCAATAACATATGTGATTTCTTTTCAAATTCCTTTTGGAAGACTAAAAATTGACATGGCAAAAACTGGAATGGCCTGTGCCACATACTTTAATAAAATCTATCAACCTCCAATTGATAGTTGTTTCTTCATCCAACCTATCAATCTTGCTTTAATTATGTCAACGAAATGCCTGAAACAGTCACTTTTGTCAGCTCCCACAATTGCCGGTAACCCAAGATACTTGTCAGATAATGCTTCGGTGTCAATATGAAGAATTTGACTGGTTTCTGCTTTTGAAACAACTGAGGTGTTGGGACTGAAGAAAATGCTAGACTTGGCCAAACTCACCATTTGTCATGAACATGCACAAAGGGTATCCAGTATGTTTTGTAAGGAAGTTGCATTCATCACACCTGCTCTCATGAGAATTAGAGAATCGTCAGCAAATAAAAGGTGTGAAACTGACGGTGCATTTCGGCACACTCTAATCCCATCTATGCCACCAACTTCTTCTTCAAACGTCAACATACTAGACAACCCTTCCGCACAAAGAAGGAACAAATAAGGGGAGAGGGGGTCCCCTTTACGAATCCTCCTAGTAGGGGTAAATATCTCAGTCTCCTGGGAGTTGAATCTGACCTTATATCTAACAAAAGATACACAGGCCATTATCATGTCTATCCAACCAGAATCAAAACCAAGTTTTTCCATCATAGCTCTCAAGAATATCCACTCAACCCGGTCATAGGCCTTATGCATATCCAATTTCACTGCACATACCCCCTGCGACCTTCTCTTGAGTTTTTTTATCTTATAAACACACTCATATGCTATTAGTACATTATCAGTAATTAAACGTCCAGGAACAAATGCACTTTGAGTGGGGGAGATAATGTCATGTAGAATACCTTTCACTCTAGCAGCCAACATCTTTGAGATAATTTTGTACAACACATTACATAGACTGACAGGTCTATATTGTGTAATTTGTTCAGGTGAGTCTGCCTTGGGAATGAGTACAATGGACGTATCATTCCACTCCGTCGAGATCTGCCTTGTATTGATCGCAAACAACACCTCTTGGGAAATCTCATCACCAATAATATGCCAGAACTTCTTAAAAAATATAGCATGGAGACCATCTGGGCCAGGCGCCTTGAGATCTCCTATACTGTGCATAGCCTTACGTACATCATCATGGGTATACGGGGCTAATAACATTTGCACATTTATTTCAGTAACTTTCGTTTGCACATTTTGCAGAACAACAGGGTCAACATGGTTTACTTCTGAAGCAAAGAGGTTACCGAAATAATTCTGGACATGTATGTTGAGTGCTGATGTACCTTCAATCACATTACCTTGGTCATCATTTAATTTTTTATCAAGTTCTTCTTACGCCTCGCCGAAGCAAATGCTTGGAAGAAACCTGTGTTCCGATCCCCATGCTTGAGCCATCCTGCTCTAGATCGTTGCATGACATGTATGTCCTCGAATTCTAGCAGAAACTCGATTAGCTCAGATAGTTCTTTCCTTTTTGATTCACTTTCATCATTCATAGGGCCAGGCATAATTTTCTCGAGCTCTCTCTATGCTTTCCGAAGTCTCTTTTTTGGCTTCTTCAAAACTCTCTGATCCAAATCATGGAACTGATCGTGCATGCGATTTAGTTTTTCATAGACCGTATTTTGTCCCGCAGCCGCGCTTGCCGAGTCCCACGCCTCCTGGACGACATCCGAGAATGACTGTTCACGCAGCCACCTAGCTCGCCTCGTTTTTCTTGCTTGCTGCACCATTGGCTGCCACTCCCGAGTAATACTGTGTGTCCACACACAAGGGTCTATGATCTGAATGATTATAGTTTAAATTTTGTAATGCGACATGAGGATAAAGAGTGGACCATGCATCATTAACCAAGCCCCTATCCAGTCGTTCTCTAATCCTGCCTCGAAACCACGTGAATTGGTCTCCCACATATCCCATGTCCCTCAACTCGCAGTCCTCAATGGCTGCCTGAAAGGCGTGCATATACTGTTGTGGTCTTTGATTACCACCTTATTTCTCATGTAGGAATTGTATTTCATTCAAATCCCCAATCAGAAGCCATGGTAATGTATTATTATGATGCAATCTTCTCATTCTCTCCCATGTTCTATGCTTGTGTTCCTAACGGAATTCACCATACATGCCGGTTAATCTCCATTCGTTATTCTGTTCATCCGTCACTCTAACATCAATGAACATAGGATCAAATTCCACGCGCTGCACTTTTATTTCTTTCCTCCACAATAACATCAGTCCACCTTTCATTCCATCTCCAGCACATACCAATTTCTGATCCATTCTCAATCTCCTCCTCAAACACTCCGTCGGATAGCTTTCTAAGTGTGTCTCCGACAAAAAAACATCACATCTGGCTACAGCTTCGCTGGATATCCAACAAAGCACGAACCACTAGGGCGTTATCAAGCCCCCGGCAGTTCCAACATAACAGTTTCATTGCTGCACTAGAGAGCCAGCTTCAAAGAGAACCGATCGTTGTCAACCAACGTCGGGACAGAAAACCGATCACTGCATCAGGCAGCGCCGGGACAAAAAAGCTTGAACAAATCCAAAAGTTGTCTTCAGATCTGATCAACAACCAATTTCCCTAAGCACTATCAGGGAAGCTATACACCAACACAATGAATAAATTCCTCATGGCATGCAAGCACTAGATAGACGATAAGATCGAGTCATGAAGTCAGCACCATCGCCGGACTTGTGGCCGCACGAAAGCAAGGCGGAAACTCTAGCAGAGCACACTAGACCAGCCATGGCACCTCCGGTACAGTCCTGGGAAAGATACGCCGGCAGCCGCGCCGCCCGCCTCGGCGGCGAGCCGGCTAAACCCTAGTCGCCTTGGAAATCGCCTTCCACAATAAAACGCTTCGATATTGGACTAGAGCAACCCAAATTTTTCCCAGGCTACGTTGATCCTCTCCTTTTACTAGATGACTCGTTGCGCCAATGGCGCAAAGGCCGAGAGGGAGCCAAGTACTGTGAGAATATTTAGACACCAAGACGAAAACCAAATGTGACCAAAACTCTCGTATCCTTTTTTTGGAAGCCACCTTTTCTCACCGGTTCTAACATAGATACATGATTCTTCAAGAGCAAATTTCAAAGAAAATATAAAGCATGGAAGGCTTTAAGTTGTACTATTGATACCATACCACCATATCTTCATTTAGTTTCTTTGGAAATCTAAAGGTCTAAGAGGACGGTACATGTGAGAAGTGAAGGAAATATGCCCTAGAGGCAATAATAAAGTTATTATTTATTTTCTTATATCATGATAAATGTTTATTATTCATGCTACAATTGTATTAACCGGAAACTTAATACATGTGTGAATACATAGACAAAACAGAGTGTCCCTAGTATGCCTCTACTAGACTAGCTCATTGATCAAAGATGGTTATGTTTCCTAGCCATAGACATGAGTTGTCATTTGATCAACGGGATCACATCATTAGGAGAATGATCTGATGGACAAGACCCATCCGTTAGCTTAGCACTATGATCGTTTAAGTTTTACTGCTATTGCTTTCTTCATGACTTATACATGTTCCTATGACTATGAGATTATGCAACTCCCGAATACCGGAGGAACACTTTGTGTGCTACCAAACGTCACAACGTAACTGGGTGATTATAAAGGTACTCTACAGGTGTCTCCGAAGGTACTTGTTGGGTTGGCGTATTTCGAGATTAGGATTTGTCACTCCGATTGTCGGAGAGGTATCTCTGGGCCCACTCGGTAATGCACATCACTATAAGCCTTGCAAGCATTGCAGCTAATGAGTTAGTTGCGGGATGATGTATTACGGAACGAGTAAAGAGACTTGCCGGTTACGAGATTGAACTAGGTATTGAGATACCGACGATCGAATCTCGGGCAAGTAACATACCGATGACAAAGGGAACAACGTATGTTGTTATGCGGTTTGACCGATAAAGATCTTCGTAGAATATGTGGGAGCCAATATGAGCATCCAGGTTCCACTATTGGTTATTGACCGGAGACGTGTCTCGGTCATGTCTACATAGTTCTCGAACCCGTAGGGTCCGCACGCTTAAGGTTTCGATGATAGTTTTATTATGAGTTTATGAGTTTTGATGTACCGAAGGAGTTCGGAGTCCCGGATGAGATCGGGGACATGACGAGGAGTCTCGAAATGGTCGAGATGTAAAAATCGATATATTGGACGACTATATTCGGACATCGGAAAGGTTCCGAGTGATTCGGGTATTTTCGGAGTATCGGGGAGTTACGGGAATAGAGGAGAGAGGCCAAAAGGAAAGAGGCGCGCGCCCCCCTTCTGGTCCGAATTGGACAAGGGGTGCAGCCCCCTTTTCCTTCTCCCTCTCCCCCTCTTTCCTTCTCTCCTACTCCGGAAAGGAAAGGGGAATCCTACTAGGACTTGGGAGTCCTAGTAGGACTCCCCACACTTGGTGCGCCCCCTCTAGGGCCAGCCTCTCCCTCCCTCCTTTATATACGGGGGTAGGGGGGCATCTCTAGACACAACAATTGATCTCTTGATCTCTTAGCCGTGTGCGGTGCCCCCCTCCATCATAGTTCTCCTCGACAAATATTGTAGCGGTGCTTAGGCGAAGCCCTGCGACGGTAGAACATCAAGATCGTCACCACGCCGTCGTGCTGACGGAACTCTGCCTCGACACTCGGCTGGATCGGAGTTCGAGAGACGTCATCGAGCTGAACGTGTGCTAGAACTCGGAGGTGCCGTAGTTTCGGTGCTTGATCGGTCGGGCCGTGAAGACGTACGACTACATCAACCGCGTTGTTCTAACGCTTCCGCTTTCGGTCTACGAGGGTACGTAGACTCACTCTCCCCTCTCGTTGCTATGCATCTGGTAGATAGATCTTGCGTGATCGTAGGAAAATTTTAAAAATACTACGTTCCCCAACAGTGGCATCATGAGCCAGGTCTATGCGTAGATGATATGCACGAGTAAAACACAAGTGAGTTGTGGACGATACTAGTCATACTGCTTACCAGCATGTCATACTTTGATTCGGCGGTATTGTTGGATGAAGCGGCCCGGACCGACATTACGCGTACGCTTACGCGAGACTGGTTCTACCGACGTGCTTCGCACACAGGTGGCTGGCGGGTGTCAGTTTCTCCAACTTTAGTTGAGTCAAGTGTGGCTACGCCCGGTCCTTGTGAAGGTTAAAACAACACATACTTGACGAAATATCGTTGTGGTTTTGTATGCGTAGGTAAGAACGATTCTTGCTAAGCCCGTAGCAGTCACGTAAAACTTGCAACAACAAAGTAGAGGACGTCTAACTTTTTTTGCAGGGCATGTTGTGATGTGATATGGTCAAGACATGATGAGTTATACGGTTTTGTATGAAATGATCATGTTTTGTAAATTTATCGGCAACTGGCAGGAGCCATATGGTTGTCGCTTTATTGTATGAAATGCAATCGCCATGTAATTGCTTTACTTTATCACTAAGCGGTGGCGATAGTCGTAGAAGCAATAGTTGGCGAGACGACAACGATGCTACGATGGAGATCAAGGTGTATCGCCGGTGACGAAGGTGATCATGACGGTGCTTTGGAGATGGAGATCAAAAGCACAAGATGATGATGGCCATATCATGTCACATATTTTGATTGCATGTGATGTTTATCTTATTATGCTTCTTATTTTGCTTAGTTCGACGGTAGCATTATAAGATGATCCCTTACTAAATTTCAAGGTATAAGTGTTCTCCCTGAGTATGCACCGTTGCGAAAGTTCGTCGTGCCGAGACACCACGTGATGATCGGGTGTGATAAACTCTACGTTCAAATACAACGGGTGTAAGCCAGTTTTGCACACGCAGAATACTCGGGTTAAACTTGACGAGCCTAGCATATGCAGATATGGCCTCGGAACACTGGAGACCGAAAGGTCGAGCGTGAATCATATAGTAGATATGATCAACATAAGATGTTCACCATTGAAACTACTCCATCTCACGTGATGATCGGACATGGTTTAGTTGATTTGGATCACGTGATCATTTAGATGACTAGAGGGATGTCTATCTAAGTGGGAGTTCTTAAGTAATATGATTAAATTGAACTTTAATTTATCATGAACTTAGTCCTCGTAGTATTAGCATATCTATGTTGTAGATCAATAGCTCGCGATGTTGCTCCCCGTTTATTTTTTATGTTCCTAGAGAAAACTAAGTTGAAAGATGTTAGTAGCAATGATGCGGAATTGATCCGTGATCTGAGGATTATCTTCATTGCTGCACAGAGAATTATGTCCTTGATGCACCGCTAGGTGACATACCTATTGCAGGAGCAGATGTAGACGTTATGAACGTTTTGACAAAAGCTCGGTATGATGACTACTTGATAGTTTAAGTGCACCATGCTTTATGGCTTAGAACCAGGACTTCAAAAACGTTTTGAACGCCACGGAGCATATAAGATGTTCCAAGAATTAAAATTAGTATTTCATACTCATGCCCGTGTCGAGAGGTATAAGACTTCTGACAGTACTTTGCCTACAAGATGGAGGAGAATAGCTCAACCAGTGAGCATGTGCTCAGATTGTCTGGGTACTACAATTACTTGAATCAAGTGGGAGTTAATCTTCCAGATAAGATAGTAATTGACAAAGTTCTCTAGTCACTATCACCAAGTTAGTAGAACTTCGTGATGAACTATAATATGCAAGGGATGACGAAAGGAATTCCCGAGCTCTTCGCAATGCTGAAATCGGCGAAGGTAGAAATCATGAAAAAGCATCAAGTGTTGATGGTTAACAAGACCACTTGTTTCAAGTAAAGGGCAAAGGGATAGAAGGGGAACTTCAAGAAGAATGACAAGCAAGTTGTCACTCCCGTGAAGAAACCCAAAGCTAAAACTCAAGCCTGAAACTAAGTGCTTCTACTGCAAAGGAAATGGTCACTGGAAGTGGAACTGCCCTAGATACTTGGCGGATAAGAAGGATGGCAAAGTGAACAAAGGTATATTTTGATATACAGATTATTGATGTGTACTTTACTAGTGTTCATAGCAACCCCTGGGTATTTGATACCGGTTCAGTTGCTAAAATTAGTAACTCGAAACGAGAATTGCAGAATGAACAGAGACTAGTTAAAGGTGAAGTGACGATGTGTGTTGGAAGTGGTTCCAAGATTGATATGATCATCATCGCACACTCCCTATACTTTCGGGATTAGTGTAAAACCTAAATAAATGTTATTTGGCATTTGCGTTGAGCATGAATATGATTTGATCATATTTGTTGCAATACGGTTATTCATTTAAAGTCATAGAATAATTGTTATTCTGTTTACATGATTAAAACCTTCGATGGTCATACACCCAATGAAAATAGTTTGTTGGATCTCAATCGTGGTGATACACATATTCATAATATTGAAGCCAAAAGATGCAAGGTTAATAATGATAGTGCAACTTATTTGTGGCACTGCTGTTTAGGTCATAATGGTGTAAAGCGCATGAAGAAACTCCATAGTGATGGACTTTTGGAATCACTTGATTATGAATCACTTGGTGCTTGCGAACCATGCCTCATGGGAAAGATGACTAAAACTCCGTTCTCCGGAACAATGGAGCGAGCAACAGATTTGTTGGAGATCATACATACAGATGTATGTGGACCAATGAGTGTTGAAGCTCGCGGCGGGTATCGTTATTTTCTGACCTTCACTGATGATTTGAGCAGATATGGGTATATCTACTTAATGAAGCACAAGTCTAAAACATTTGAAAAGTTCAAAGAATTTCAGAGTGAAGTGGAGAATCATCGTAACAAGAAAATAAGAGTTTCTACGATATGATCGTAGAGGTAAAATATTTGAGTTAGTGAGTTTGGCCTTCAGTAAAAACAATGTGAAATAGTTTCACTACTCACGCCACCTGGAACACCATAGTGTAATGGTGTGTCCGAACGTCATAACCGTACTTTATTAGATATGGTGCGATCGATGATGTCTCTTACCGATCTACCACTATCGCTTTTGGGGTTATGCATTAGAGACAGATACATTCACGTTAAATAGGGCACCATCTAAATCCATGGAGATGACACCGTATGAACTGTGGTTTGACGAGAAACCTAAGCTGTCATTTCTTTAAGTTTGGGACTGCGATGCTTATGTGAAAAAGTTTCAACATGATAAGCTCGAACCCAAATCAGAGAAGTAAATCTTCATAGGATACCCAAAAGAAACTGTTGGGTACACCTTCTATCACAGATCCGAAGGCAAGGTCTTTGTTGCTAAGAGTGGATCCTTTCTAGAGAAGGAGTTTCTCTCGAAAGAAGTGAGTGGGAGGAAAGTAGAACTTGATGAGGTAATTGTACCTTCTCCCAAATTGGAAAGTGGAACATCACATAAACTAGTTCCAGTGATTCCTACACCAATTAGTGAGGAAGCTAATGATGATGATCATGAAACTTCAGATCAAGTTTCTGCTGAACTTCGTAGATCAACCAGAGTTCGTTCCGCATCAGAGTGGTATGGCAACCCGGTTCTGGAAGTCATGTTACTGGACCATGAACCTACGAACTATGAGGAAACGATGACGAGCCCAGATTCCGCAAAATGGCTTGAGGCCATGAAATCTGAGATGGGATCCATGTATGAGAACAAAGTGTGGACTTTGGTTGACTTGCCCGATGATCGGCAAGCCATAAAAAATAAATGGATCTTCAAGAGGAAGACTGACGCTGACGGTAATGTTACTGTTTACAAAGCTCGACTTGTTGCGAAAGTTTCTCAACAAGTTCAAGGAGTTGACTACGATGAGACTTTCTCACCCGTAGCGATGCTTAAGTCTGTCCGAATCATGTTAGCAATTGCCGCATTTTATGAAATCTGGCAAATGGATAACAAAACTGCATTCTTTAATGGATTTATTAAAGAAGACTTGTATATGATGCAACCAGAAGGTTTTGTCAATCCTAAAGGTGCTAACAAAATGTGCAAGCTCCAGCGATCCATCTATGGACTGGTGCAAGCATCTCGGAGTTGGAATATACGCTTTGATAAGTTGATCAAAGCATATAGATTTATACAGACTTGCGGTGAAGCCTGTATTTACAAGAAGTGAGTGGGAGCACTACAACCTTTCTGATAAGTATATGTGAATGACATATTGTCGATCGGAAATGATGTAGAATTTTCTAGAAAGCATAAAGGAGTGTTTGAAAGGAGTTTTTCAAAGAAATACCTAGGTGAAGCTGCTTACATATTGGGCATCAAGATCTATAGAGATAGATCACGACGCTTGATAAGACTTTCGATGAGTACATACCTTGATATGATTTTGAAGTAGTTCAAAATGGATTAGTCAAAGAAGGAGTTCTTACCTGACTTGTAAGGTGTGAAGTTGAGTAAGACTCAAAGCCAGACCACGGCAGAAAAATATAGAGAGAATGAAAGTCATTCCCTATGCCTCAACCATAGGTTCTATAAAGTATGCCATGCTGTGTATCAAACATGTTGTGTACCTTGCCATGAGTTTGTCAAGAGGGTACAATAGTGATCCAGGAGTAGATCACTGTACAGCGGTCAAAATTATCCTTAGTAACTGGATGACTAAGGAAATGTTTCTCGATTATGGAGGTGATAAAGAGTTCGTCGTAAAGGGTTACGCCGATGCAAGCTTTGACACTAAATCCAGATGACTCTAAGTATCAATCTGGATGCGTATTGAAAGTGGGAGCAATTAGCTAGAGTAGCTCCATGCAGAGCATTGTAGACACATAGACATTTGTGAAATACATACGGATCTGAATGTGACAGACCCGTTGACTAAACTTCTCTCACGAAGCAAAACATGATCACACCTTAGTACTCTTTGGGTGTTAATCACATAGCGATGTGAACTAGATTATTGACTCTAGTAAACCCTTTGGGTGTTAATCACATGACGATGTGAACTATCGGTGTTAAATCACATGGCGATGTGAACTAGATTATTGACTCTAGTGCAAGTGGGAGACTGAAGGAAATATGCCCTAGAGGCAATAATAAAGTTATTATTTATTTCCTTATATCATGATAAATGTTTATTATTCATGCTACAATTGTATTAACCGGAAACTTAATACATGTGTGAATACATAGACAAAACAGAGTGTCCCTAGTATGCCTCTACTAGACTAGCTCATTGATCAAAGATGGTTATGTTTCCTAGCCATAGACATGAGTTGTCATTTGATCAACGGGGTCACATCATTAGGAGAATGATCTGATGGACAAGACCCATCCGTTAGCTTAGCACTATGATCGTTTAAGTTTTACTGCTATTGCTTTCTTCATGACTTATACATGTTCCTATGACTATGAGATTATGCAACTCCCGAATACCGGAGGAACACTTTGTGTGCTACCAAACGTCACAACGTAACTGGGTGATTATAAAGGTACTCTACAGGTGTCTCCGAAGGTACTTGTTGGGTTGGCGTATTTCGAGATTAGGATTTGTCACTCCGATTGTCGGAGAGGTATCTCTGGGCCCACTCGGTAATGCACATCACTATAAGCCTTGCAAGCATTGCAGCTAATGAGTTAGTTGCGGGATGATGTATTACGGAACGAGTAAAGAGACTTGCCGGTTACGAGATTGAACTAGGTATTGAGATACCGACGATCGAATCTCGGGCAAGTAACATACCGATGACAAAGGGAACAACGTATGTTGTTATGCAGTTTGACCGATAAAGATCTTCGTAGAATTTGTGGGAGCCAATATGAGCATCCAGGTTCCGCTATTGGTTATTGACCGGAGACATGTCTCGGTCATGTCTACATAGTTCTCGAACCCGTAGGGTCCGCACGCTTAAGGTTTCGATGATAGTTTTATTATGAGTTTATGAGTTTTGATGTACCGAAGGAGTTCGGAGTCTCGGATGAGATCGGGGACATGACGAGGAGTCTCGAAATGGTCGAGACGTAAAAATCGATATATTGGACGACTATATTCGGACATCGGAAAGGTTCCGAGTGATTCGGGTATTTTCGGAGTATCGGGGAGTTACGGGAATAGAGGAGAGAGGCCAAAAGGAAAGAGGCGCGCGCCCCCCTTCTGGTCCGAATTGGACAAGGGGTGCAGCCCCCTTTTCCTTCTCCCTCTCCCCCTCTTTCCTTCTCTCCTACTCCGGAAAGGAAAGGGGAATCCTACTAGGACTTGGGAGTCCTAGTAGGACTCCCCACACTTGGTGCGCCCCCTCTAGGGCCAGCCTCTCCCTCCCTCCTTTATATACGGGGGTAGGGGGCATCTCTAGACACAACAATTGATCTCTTGATCTCTTAGCCGTGTGCGGTGCCCCCCTCCACCATAGTTCTCCTCGACAAATATTGTAGCGGTGCTTAGGCGAAGCCCTGCGACGGTAGAACATCAAGATCGTCACCACGCCGTCGTGCTGACGGAACTCTCCCTCGACACTCGGCTGGATCGGAGTTCGAGGGACGTCATCGAGCTGAACGTGTGCTAGAACTCGGAGGTGCCGTAGTTTCGGTGCTTGATCGGTCGGGCCGTGAAGACGTACGACTACATCAACCGCGTTGTTCTAACGCTTCCGCTTTCGGTCTACGAGGGTACGTAGACTCACTCTCCACTCTCGTTGCTATGCATCTGGTAGATAGATCTTGCGTGATCGTAGGAAAATTTTAAAAATACTACGTTCCCCAACAAGAAGTTGTGAATCCACAGCAAAAAACTAAACCAACTTCCAAACAAACATTTCAAGTTTGGAAGCCACAAAGAAGCATCCCAGATCTCTCGTTGTAGTACAGGTACATGTCCTTAATCCTGCATCCACAGCCCATAATTTTTCAACACCTAAATCCATGAAATCCAACCGAAGAAATGGCAGAAACATGCGCCGTGGCTTACGCCTCCGAGAAGGACTTCTTGGCTTTCTTGTGCAGGTTTGACACAGCAATCCTTCACCTTGTAGGCACCTTCCTTCACCTTGCCCTTCGGGAGGAGGGGGGGCAACACTTGCAGTGCCGCGACAAGGCCTCATTAGACAAACCTTTACTCTTGTAATGTACGTTGGTGAATCCATTGATAACTTTATTTACCATATGCTCATTGAACCTTCAAAACATTATAAGTGGTCGACCTATCAAGACAAACTGTTTCAACTGACCAAAAAGAGAAATCAAAGCTAGCAGAAAAACAGATGATAGACATCCAAGAAAAAAAGTTGTATTTACAACCATGTCAATTATTGCTTCAAAAGGCCAGTATTTCTCTAGAACTTCTTTCACCGCAAGCCCAATGCTTTTTCACACGATTGCACGGCAATGTACTTGGGTCAAAAGCAAGCCCAATAGAGTGCAATGAACATATCAAAGTGAAAGATGCCAACATATACGTAGGAAAACATGAAGTAATGATCTTGGATTAAATTTCATCCTAAAACCTGAACACGCACGTTGAATGTACCATGACAGTACGTCGCCAACTGCCCATTTAATAATAGGTAAAAAAACAAATTAGGTGAACGCTCACACTTATCTTACTACTTTATATTTCATCCTGTCAATTAATAAAATCAAGCATCGCTACTTTTATTGCCTCTTGCAGCAGGTTCATTCATCAGAATGTTACACACTGTATTTGTGTCTTATTTACTTATTAAGAAACTGTTCTCTTATCAAATTCTACAATTCTTTTGGTGATGTGAAGTTTCAGGCCCCCACTGACTGTAACTACAATAGAACACAATCTTCTCTTAGAGAAGAAGCATACAGAAACAATCAATAGTTCGACAAAAATCTGTCGAAGCTACTGAAGATCTGCATAGTCTGCTTCAGCCATTATAATAGCAGGTAAAACTTTAGTTGTCAGGAAACCTTCATAGTGAGTCTTCTCCAGGTTCACATATTCAATGAAAGAAACTACCATCAGTATATACATGCTACAGAAGATTGAGTGATCACTATTTGGAAGTACTTATAACTAACCGGTGGCCTTGGATGAAACTAAATCAAAACAGCAAAAATAGTTGAATATTAACAAATTTAAGTACGTACCTAGCATAAGCAAAGGTTGCTATTCTCCTTCGGAATTAACTACAGTCTGTGTCTCCTGAGAAACATGCATTTTATCTGACAAAGCACACACCAACTAAACATGTGTTAGCATAACAATATTCAGTTGTTGAACCCTTTGTGCATTGCGTCGACAGCAGATGGAATCGAAAAATACATCGTTGTAGTGACAACAAAAACTGCAGTCTAGTGTAGCATTTTAAGGGAAAACAAGCAATGTTAAGGCCTCCTTTGGTTCATAGGATAGGATTATCATAGGAATAGGAAATTTGTAGGAAATGAGATGACATGTATCTCAAATCCTATGAGTAGGAATAGGAAAAGAGATGTCATTTGGTTCACACCAAAGGAATTTTTCCATTGTGTCTAGGCTCATTTTTATTTTCCTATGAAATGTGGAGGATAGGAACCAATCCTATGTAGGAATAGGAATCCATTCCTATGAACCAAAGGGCTCTAAACGAAAAATTCCTATAAGAATCCTATCCTATAAAATTCTTATGAAATTCCTCCAAACCAAAGGAGGCCTAAGAATAGATGGAAATAGGCAGGAGAGTTATTCTGTTTGGTGGCATTCTCTAATGCATCAAAAATATTTCTTAAAATCAACCAGTTTTAAAAATAAGTGCCAATGCGCAGAGAAATGGCACAATCAATTGCATCATTCTCAAACATATCAAGGTCGGTCAATTGTCACACGGTCTTTATCTCCAACCTATGGGTCAACTTCAGCAACCGTCTACCGAGGCAGATTGGTGTGCTCAATACACACAGCCTATAAATTAAACATAAAGAGGTGTCAAGAGCTAATATCTTTTGTTTATAGCACGACTACTAAAACCATTATGCCAACAAAATTAAAAAAAACAAGACAATGTTCTGGCCTTCAATGAAAATACTCTGGATATCAGAAAGATCGATAAAAGATTGGTCACGGAGAGGAATTAGGGATCAATCAATCTGCCTGTGTGGTTGAGCTAGCTTAGTATGTACAAATAGATGGGATCAGGGAGAACCAGGAGGCAGGGAAGGAGAAGAAGAGCATAGAAGAGATGTATTCCATCAACAGGGAGGGCCGCTATAGGGGAGGGGGCGCGATGGGAGGGAAGGCACGGGATGGATCTCACCGGTGCCGTCGGGGAGAGGAAAGAGGAGGGTGCGGGAGGGAACTCACCTGCGCCGCCGCCGACCGCCTCTAGACGCCGCCTCGACGTGGGGTGGGGTTGTGGAGGGCTCATGCGTGGGGGAGTGGAGAGGTGGATCTGCTCCTACCGCCGTGCGTGAAGAAGAGGTCGGAGCCCACCGTGGCTGCCTGCGCGCCCACGCGCCTCGGATCCGGCGGGCGCGCCACCGCCTGGTCCTCCTCCTCCTCACGCATCTTCCCCTTCCCTCTCCTCACTCACCTCATGCCTCACGACCAGCACGCTGGCACCGACGGGGAGACGAGAGGAGACTATGCACAATGAACATGGTACAGAAACAATTACAATGATGAATAAATAAATTGCTCTATCGATGGAATCCACAAACACCTCGGCAATAAAAATTATATTGTATATCGAATAGGAAAGCTAATCCAAACACAACCTTCAACAAAAAACCTGCAACGTGAGAATGGCCCAAGACAGAAGGCATGTCTGTTATTAACCTACCGCATAAAGGTGTCGTCGTAATGGCTATATGCAGAATTTGACAAGGTTCAACTCCTTGGACTCTGAAAAAAAGAATGATAAATATGATGAGCACATAATAACATAACATTGAAGTTGTAATGTTCAATCAACACACTGCAGCCATCTGCATGTGCGTAAACCACTACTGTTGTACAAACCGATATTACCAGGGATAATTATTGTGTTCTATCATCAGTGAAAACATGCCTATGAGGCATCCTTTCTTCCCTCCATTGTTTTGGTGATATTTCTCATCTTCGCCCTACTACCATTTGGATCTTTATTTTATACTCCCTCCATCCCAATATAAGTGACTCAGAAGTAACTCAACTTTGTACTAAAGCTAGTACAAAGTTGAGTCATTTTTGAGTCACTTATTTTGGGACGGAGGGAGTACTTCACACCCAAAAAATGAGTCTTTGGGGGAGTAAGTTGACCATGTCTTCTAGCATAACTATTCCAATTAAAATGCAATTATTTTTGCGGGACCATTGCAACACATGCCATGAAATGGAGCTGCATATAACCAGCCACGACAGTTCCCAAGTTTTTTTAATGAAAAATACATATGTCTTGCAAATTAGTAACCAATTTCATAACATCATATGAAAAGAAAAAGAAAAAGGAATATGAAATACTTTCACAATTTCATACAAAACTCTACACTGAACCACACATTGTTTTGTGAAGCTACTTTGTCGAGTTGAGCGAAAGCGCCAATATGCCAAACCAAGAGATCTCTAAAACAAACTAATACATCAACGGGTTTTGAGTAATCAACAGCTCCGTACCCAGCAAGAGCTCTCTGAATTTTAGCAAGTGAAAATCAGTAACTAAATAAGCTCTTTTTCAAGGTCATGCGATAAGAAAATGGGCTAAATGACCATCATAGCAACATGTAGAAGCAACAAAAATATGGGCTTGTTGTGTAACTGATCATGAATGTCAATGAACAATATAGCTTGCAGTTCTTTCCTCTTTATCATGTTGGAGCAAAGCCCATAATAGCATATTACTATAAATTGTGAATAATAAGCTCACAAAAAAGTATATTTGTCCAGGGAAATCAAATGGGCATTGCCTGCACATTCGTTTGGTAATTAGAGCATCTATCCTTCAACTGAAAAATACTGATAGGAATATGCTAGAATAAATGAGCGAACAGAAAAATAAGGAAAATGGATGAAGGAACTGGATGAATAGAAATATGCAAACTATATGCATCACGAGATCCAGCATCGGCTGCTGGTATACTTAGCTTGAAAATACCATGTCTAATACATTTTTCCTTCAACCATGATGATCGATGGAGGATCATAATGGTAATGCTTGCTAATATTTTGTCTCAGCCTGCAAGATGCCAAGAACATGGACAACATGTCATTTCAGAACTCAGACCCTAGTTGCATTTTCTGATCATCATTCCAAAGTAGGAATTTAGATGTGTGGGTGGCAAACTGCATGTAAAAGACACATACCTGCCTAGAGGTCAGTACTATGCAGTTGTGCACGGATCTGCAACGATGAGAGCGGGGACTCCTCGCTGCTCCAGTCATCCTGCACCAGGGCTGCATAATGCAGGTTCCAGAGCACGTCATCGACTAAAGGCCTCAGTGTTGGCTCCTTGGTCAGGCACCGCAGGCAGATCTCCATGACGGAGCACCCCTTGCTCACAGATGGGTCGACGAAGTCCCTCCTCTTCCTCAGCACGTCTGCCGTCAGCGCCGATTGCAACTGGTGGGCAATGAATGGTAAGTTGGGTTTAGACTTTATTTACAAATGAGGCATTGTCAAGTGTACATGGTTAACAAGAAATGGAAGCATACCTGTTCTTTCATTATCTCTACATCGAACTGATAGGGCCTGTCAGAGACAACCTTCAGTGGTATCACACCAAAATCAAATATGTCAATCTTATCACCATTAGGAACCCTGCAAATTATCAGTTTTCATGATGAATGAAAATAGGGAGCCAGGCTCCTCAATTCGAAAAAGGAAGTCACTGAAAAATGGGATAAATAATTCTATGATGTTTCAAGTACCTATCAAATGGACACACTTCCTTCTAGCTCCTCCCCGCATTCGTCAAAAACAACATTGTTAGTCCAAACCTAACTCAGTACTGAGTAGCTCTTGACTCAGCAAAATCTAGTAGTATCTATATACCTCGGATTTCATGGTCACAAATAGGTTGGGGATGTTGTAGCTGCCGGTTTTGTCCACCTGATTTAAAAGAATTTCTGAATAAAGCAACAGGGAAAAAGGCTAGATCGGAGCACTGGACCTAGACGATGACTACGAACCTGACGGTTGTGGTGGATGACGAGGACCTCCTCCTCCTACTTGATGTGGTGATGTAGGACAAGGGCCACCCCTGCTCCTCCACAAGCACCAGAAGACCAGGCCACCCTTGCTCTCCCGCGGCGGCGACCTGCGCCGATCCAGAACCACGCCCCATGGCGGCTGCAACGGGTTGTACACTCCTCTCGTCGACACGGCCATGCCGCTCATCGCCGTGGAGTGCCCTCTCCTCGCTCACCTCAAGCCCGTGGAGTGCCGTCTCCTCGCTCACCTCACGCCTCACGACCAGCGTGCTGGCGTCGACTGGGAGAGGAGATGAGCCGACGGCCGTGGCCTCCTCCTCCTCACGTGTCTGTCCTCTCCCTCTCCTCGCTCTCCGCACGCTGCGACCCACGCACTCGCACCGACGGGGAGAGGAGAGGACCCGACGGCGGCAAGAGGGGATGAGGGTAGCGGGAGGAAGAAGAGGCCAGGAGGTAGGGTCCGGCACGGGGCAGAGGAGAGTGGTAGCGACGGCGGTAGGCGGATCCGGCACGGGGCAGAGGGGAGGGGTGGCGGCGGCAAGGCGGGCTCGGGGGACGCGGGGGGCGGGCGACGGCTAGGTCTTCTCCACAGGAGCGGCTACGTTTTATACTCCGATGCTCTGATGCGTGAAATGACTAAAATGCCCCTGGCGGGGCACCGAATTAACAGGCGGTGGCACGAGCGATTTAAAGGCGACGTGGAGCCAACGGTACTGCCTAGGAGTTCTTCAAGGTTTATATGTTCAATTCTATTTTCTTTTCTTCCAAGAGAGCCTTATCCACTCAAATTTACCCCTTTATTTATTCGATGTGTATCTCGAAGGCCATTCAGCAAAAGAATATCTCACTCTCACATCTGAGATCAGACGTGAAGAGAGACGATGCAGATTCACCGAGTAATTCGGCCGATAATTTTCGCCTTCTCCCGCGCATGTATTTGCAAGACAGTTTGCATGCATGCAAATGTAGTACCAGTGGAAAAGCTCCACGTGTCGGCCGCTCCCTTTGTCCTTGCCTCAGCGCGTCGCGCGCTACACCCCAGTCTCGGCCATGAAGCAGAGCAGTTCCTGCGACCACGGAGAGAATAGGAGGAGCAACGGAAGGGAGGTAAAAAGAATGGAGAACAGATCGACTGGCTTCCATAGTTTCGATTTCCAGGCCGCAAAACTCAGTTGCCAACGACCGGTTTTGCTCGTTCTCTGACTCATCGATCGTCTTCGTCGTCGATACCTGTGAGAACCGCCGCCGGCATGCCGCCTCGGGCATGCACCGTGTGGTGATCGGCGTGTACCAATGATGATGATGACCATGCAGCAGCATGCAGCCGCCTCCGCCCTAGGTCCCGGGGAGGGAGACCATGTTCTCCAGCTGCGGCGGGCATAGGTTCCGTTTCATCGACGACCACGACGGCCGCAAGCAAAGTTCCTGAGGTTGGAGGAGACGGTCAGCCCAAGGATCGCCGCCATGGACGACATCCCTGGCAGCGGGCACCAGATGGACACCTACTTCTCCCGCCCCAAGATCCGGTCCCGGTCCATCCGCATGGCGGCCGTCGGCGTGATCAACCGGTCGGAGCGGCTCAAGAACATCGGCCGCGTCTTCCAGGAGGACCTCAAGAACATCTCGCTCAAGATCTACGACCCGCAGGACCCGTTCCTGATGCGCATGAACCGCCTCTTCGTCTTCTCCTGCATCATCTCCGTGGCCGTGGACCCCATGTTCTTCTACCTCCCTTCCGTGACCGAGACCGAGTTCAACACCTGCATCGGGTTCAACCGCATTCTGGCAGCAGGCGCCACCGCCGTGCGCTCCGCCATCGACTTCTTCTACCTGGCGCGGATGGTGTTGCAGTTCCACACCGCCTTCATCGCGCCGTCGTCGCGGGTGTTCGGCCGCGGGGAGCTCGTCATCAACAACAGGGACATCGCGCAGCGCTACCTCCATCGCTTCTTCATCGTGGACCTCCTCTCCGTGCTCCCGCTGCCGCAGATCCAGATGATCAAGTTCTTCCTGCGGCCCAAGGGCGCGGACCTGCTCCCCATCAAGACGGCGCTCTTCTTCATCGTGCTCACCCAGTACGTGCCCCGTCTCCTCCGCTTCTACCCCATCATATCCGAGCTGAAGCGCACCACCGGTGTGTTCGCCGAGACCGCCTTCGCCGGCGCCGCCTTCTACCTCCTCCTCTACATGCTCGCCTCCCACATGGTGGGCGCCTTCTGGTACCTCCTTGCCGTGGAGCGCGTCGACGACTGCTGGCGCGAGAAGTGCGCGGGGCTCAAGTTCAATCGGTGCGTAAAATTCATGTACTGCGGGGGCGCCGGGGCGACCAAGGATGGCCAGTTCACCGAGTTCATGGAGTGGCGGACCATGATCCGGCAGGTGCTCAAGCAGGAGTGCGCGCCCATGGACAACAACGGCACGGGCTTCAACTACGGAATCTACGGCAATGCCATCACCTCCGGGGTCACCCACACCCAGGACCTCATCCCCAAGATCCTCTTCTGCCTCTGGTGGGGCCTCCAGAACCTCAGCACCGGCGCCCAGGGGCTCGAGACCACACACTACAAGGGGGAGGCCCTCTTCGCCATCCTCCTCGCCCTCTTCGGCCTCATCCTCATGGCGCTTCTCATCGGCAACATGCAGACGTACCTCCAGTCCATGACGCTGCGGATGGAAGAGATGCGGCTCAAGCGGCGGGACTCGGAGCAATGGATGCGCCACCGCCACCTCCCCGACGACCTCATGGAGCGCGTGTGGCGACACAACCAGTACAAGTGGATGGAGACGCGGGGCGTGGACGAGGACGGGCTGGTGAGCTGCCTCCCCAAGGACATCCGGCGAGACGTGAAGCGCCACCTCTGCCTCCGCCTGGTCCGCCGCGTGCCGCTCTTCGCCAACATGGACGAGCGCCTCCTGGACGCCATCTGCGAGCGGCTCAAGCCCAGCCTCTGCACGGAGTCCACCTACGTGGTGCGGGAAGGGGACCCCGTGGACGAGATGTTCTTCATCATCAGGGGCCGCCTCGAGAGCTCCACCACGGACGGGGGCCGCATAGGGTTCTTCAACAAGGAGCTCCTCAAGGAAGGGGACTTTTGCGGCGAGGAGTTGCTCACCTGGGCGCTGGACCCCAAGGCGGCGGCGAACCTGCCCTTGTCCACGCGCTCCGTCAAGGCCATGTCAGAGGTGGAGGGCTTTGCGCTGCACGCCGATGAGCTCAAGTTCGTGGCCGGGCAGTTCCGGCGGTTGCACAGCAAGCAGCTGCAGCAGACATTCAGGTTCTACTCGCAGCAGTGGCGCACCTGGGCGTCGTGCTTCATCCAGGCCGGATGGAGGAGATACCAGAAGCGGAAGAGGCTGGAGCAGCGGAGGAGGGAGGTGGAACAGATGTACGGCATGGCGTCCACGTCGTCGTCCAGCCAGATCAAGACAACGTTCCTTGTGTCAAGGTTCGCCAAGAACGCCATGCGCGGCGTGCTACGTCGGCGGTTGCTCCGGGAGGAGAGCCTCATCTTGCTGCCTAAGCCGCCAGAGCCGGACTTTGGCAGAATCAACTATTGATTAGGTTGTGATCCGCAGCTGCCGTTGCTACACTGATATGCTTGGACGTGAAATTCAGGAAATAAAACTTCTTTGGCGAGAGCAGTGAAGACAAGAAAAACATGAGCATGTAATACGATTTCTTTTGAGGCGTAGTTATTTTTTTGAGAAACGCCTTCGGGCAATTTTATGAAGTTTTAGGTGGAACCAACACTGGTTGAACAAGGTCAACTAGATAATCAGAAATTACATCAAAATAAGTAAAACTATCAAGCTCGCTAAGTGCCGGCTTAGCCATCAGATGAGCAGCGACATCGGCACTTCTTTGGAGTGTAGTACATCACACGATCATATCGGGCGCAACAGCATCAATAACCAAGTTGTGATGATGTCATTGTGACATCACACTCACTGCGGCAAGACTCCTTGGGGCAGTGCATACCTTTCTCTAGAGCTAAAGACAAGAGTCTGTTTATGTCACATCTAGATATGAGATATTTTATCACATCTAACTCCTCACCCTTAAAATTCATGAGAGATTTTAAAAAATAAAATCAAGGATGAGTGTGTTAGATGTGAGATAATATCTCACATCTAGATGTGAAATAGCAAACCTATAAAGACAAAGGGTAAAATAGGAGAACTTTCGACAAACTCCTACCATAACCCGGTGAGAAGTAAGTTCCACTCGAACACAATAAAACCACAACCCAAAAAGAGCATGTCCTAAACTAACTATGAAAATAGTGTCTCCGCTAACGCCGGTCACCTCCAAGGAGGAACAACTCCAAAAGATCTCTCCTTGCCAATGCACCAACCGCCTTGAGTGCCTAAAAGAGTTGGAAGGTGGGTGGCGGGCATAGATAGCCTCGAGAAATCTATCTTCATAGACCCACCCACGATGGCGTACATAGCGCCCTTGAAGAACAATCCAGAACTGCGACGAGCACCAAATGAACGCAACATTAAGAAATTCCCTGAACTCCCGTGACTCCCACGTCCATCTCAGAGACAACACGGGGGAACTCAAGCTTTTCCCGCCACCGGGCCTCCCCTTCCACCACCACCCCTTGCCGCCGCTGAGGGACTCTGCGGAGTAAGTGGGCCGTGGATCACAAGCCTTTCAGTTAAGAAAATCAAGTTATTCTACATACAAAAGGGTTAGCAAAAGGGTACAAGGAGGGAAAATAATCCAACAGTTCTCATGCAGATGAGCGCTAGGGCCGCGATCTCCTAGTAGGCCATCCTTGTGCCACTAAGAACCGGTGCGTTCTCTCCTTCCACACATTGCCTTGACATGCACACAAGTGGTCACTTTGTTTTGACAGAGCACATTTGTACATGAACCGATCACACGATCACGTAGTCTGAGAGAGATTCTGATGTGTGCCAGATCATGAAGAAGGCATCAAAGAGTGAGGTTCATGCTAGCACAAATTTTAAACTATTAGAGCACCCAAAGGAAGATATGGGCAACACCATTATCTATGTTGGCGAGCTTCCGGTGCCTATTTTGGGAGAAATGCCACATCAGATTTTCAGCTACAACTTTCCACGTAAACCTAATTAATTATAGAAGGGTCTATCATGTTTTAGGGGCGGGATAAGATTCTGTTGAAGTCACCTTTCATGCAAAACAAATGGTGGATCATCTGAGGTCTTCAGTCAAAAGTTATGCAAGTTCCCATGCAAGCTGTCCAGGAATTAATTACATCACGAGGCTCAACAAGTTTGCTCATGCTATAGCTTGGGGCTCATGAATGTATGCTTTGTTTTGAGTTGTTTTCACACCTAAGTAGTAGGTGCTTCTAGTGTAAATACTACCTTGCTATTTCATGTGAAGGGGACGCGATTTCTGTGTTTAAGTTTGTAGACAACGTGTGAGGTTTTGTGTGCTATGTTGTGAACACTAGTTTCTATTGAATGTTTGCTCGTGTGTGTGTGTGGATTGGAGGGCCTGCCCTTAATCCATATAGGATCCTTGTGATTCCCTCTTATTATTCAAACTAGGTTCACAACTTTCGTGGTTTGGGTTGTGTCCTTGTCAACCAAGCTAGTTATCTGCTCCAATATATTTGAGAGTGTTTCTCGTGTTCTTTACCACTCGAGAGAGATAGTTGTTGTTTGTGAGTTGTTTGATATTGTGAAAGATCTTTCCAGCAGCGTCCCGCATCAGATTCCTTATTTGCAGTGATGTGTGTACTTTGCAATCTCCTATTTGAGACAAGAAGGGGAGAAATGTAAAGTTGGTGACGTTGCTTCATCTGAGAAATATAAAACCTTGCCCCTTGCACTACAAAAAAGACACATCCGTAACATTATGGCCCGAACAAAAACTTTTTCTGTCATGGTTATGACACTTCTATGATGATAATTCTGACGAAAATACGTATCACCATAGATGTAGTGGGCTCCTAATTCTAAGTGTTATCATTCACATGGTTAGTTCATGATCTTTGCTAAAAACATGATTATTATTTAAGCTTATGTACGGATACAAGAACAAAAGAATTCGTAAAAGTTTTTCTTTATCACTTTCAGTTTATCAACTGAATTGCTTGAGGACAAACAATGAGTTAAGCTTGGGGGAGTCGATACGTCTCCTTCGTAACTACTTTTCCAAACACCTTTTCTCTTGTTTTGAACTCTAATTTGCATGATTTGAATTAAACTAACCGGGACTGGCGTTGTTTTCGGCAGAACTACCATGGTGTTATTTTTTTGTGCAAAAATAAAAGTTCTCGAAATCGGACGAAACTTTGCGGAGATTTTTTTATTGAATATATAGAAAAATACTGGAATGAACATCCATTGGAGGGGCCACCAGTTGCTCACAAGACAACAGGGCGCGCCTACCCCCTCCCCAAGGCGCACCCTGATGCCTTGTGGGTCCCACAGGTGTCCGTCGGCCCTAATTCCAAGCCTATAAATCTCGTTTCCCCGAGAGAAAAATAAGAGAAGAGGCTTTATCATGTTTTAAAATACGGAGCTGCCGCCACCTCCTGTTCTTCATCGGGAGGGCAGTTTTGTAATCCATTCGGGCCTCTAGGGAGGGGAATTCGTCGCCATCATCACGACCAACTCTTCTTCATAAACAACTCCATGATGCTCACCGCTAGGAGTGAGTAATTCCTTCGTAGGCTTGCTGGACGGTGGTGGAGTTGGATGAGATTTATCATGTAATCGAGTCAGTTTGTTAGGGCTTGATCCCTAGTATCCACTGTGTTCTCAGATTGATGTTGTCATGATTTTGCTATGCTTAATGCTTGTCACTAGGGTCCGTGCACTAAGATTTCAGATATAAACCTATTATGTTTTCATGAATATAAGTTTGTTGTGGATCCTATCTTGCAAGTTGTATGCACCTATTATGTGTTACGATCCATAGACCCCAAGGTGACAAAAACTGGGATTCATTTTGGAGATGACCGTAGTATGAGGAGTTCATGTACTCCCCATGGGTTAATGCTTTGTTCTAGTTCTCTATTAAAAGGAGGCCTTAATATCCCTTAGATTTTCTTATAGACCCCGCCGCCACGGGAGGGTAGGACAAAAGATGTAATGCAAGTTTTTATTATAAGCACATATGACTATATACGGAACACATGCCTACATTGAATTGATGAATTGGAGCTATTGTGTGTCGCTCTAATTTGTGATTGTTATATGATGAATGTCATCCAACACAAATAATCCATCACTGATCCAATGCAAAACGCTTTTGTCATATTGATCTTTGCTAAGTTACTTATGTTGCTATTGTTGTTACAATCACTACAAAACTGCTACTATCACCATTACTATTGCTACTATTACCATTGCTATCAAACTATCATACTATTGTGCTACTAAACAATTTGTTGCAGATATTTAGTGCTCTAGGTGTGGTTGAATTGACAACTCAACTGCTAAGCTCGTAAATATTCTTCGGCTCCCCTTCTGTCGAATCAATGAATTTGGGTGAAATACTACCCTCAAAGACTCTCATGACCCCCTATACTTGTGTCAACAAATTCAAGGTTAATATATGATATTTGCTCTGTCAGCTCATTTTCAAACATACTGGTATGCCCTTCTATGAAATTCAATGATACAAACTACTATTCATGGACACCGCGGCCACCTCTTCAAGTTATGTGCTCATCCATTTTTGCATGTTCATTTGAATTACATATTAACATGAGTGTTGGCACTTATGTATCCTATCCTTGCCATTTTTTGCACTGCCCAACGGTTTAGAATGTATATATGCTAATATTCTATAATGATGTACATGCTAAGCACTAGAAGCTAAAAATTCAGGCCACAGAATGGTTTATGGTCTCAGTGGAAGATTGGTGCTACATGATGATACGTCTCCATCGTATCTACTTTTCCTAACACTTTTGCTCTTGTTGGATGAAACTAACCTTGACTCTAATTTGCATGATTTCAATGAAACTAACCTTGGCTGACGTTGTTTTCAGCAGAACTACCATGGTGTTGTTTTTGTGCAGAAATAAAAGTTCTTGGAATTGGACAAAACTTTTTGGAGAATTTTTCTGGAATAAAAGGAAAATACTAGAGCAAATATCAACCTGAGGGGGGGGGGCACGGCTGCCCACGAGGCACCAGGACGCGCCACTCCCTCCTGGCATGCCCTGGTGGGTAATGGGGCCCATGAGGCCCCTCTGGCCCTAACTACACCACTATAAATTCCTATTTTCAGAGAAAAATAGGAAATGAAGTTTCATCGGGTTCATGGGTCCTCAGGCGTCCGGGTCAATGAAGCTGGGCCGCATTGATGGGCCACGAAGATAGAGGCAGAAGACTCTCCATCGTATTCGGCCAGGACTCCTATGTGCGTAGAAAGGCAGTCATGTTGTCCGAATGTAGCTATTACTTCCTCCCCAAGTCACCTTTGTAACCCTAGGCTCCCTCCGTTGTGTATATAAGCCGGAGGGTTTAGTCTGTAGAGGAGACGACTGAATCATTATATCCACATAGGCTAGGCTCTAGGGTTTAGCCATTACGATCTTGAGGTAGATCGACTCTTGTAACACATATTCATCAATATCAATCAAGCAGGAGTAGGGTTTTACCTCGATCGAGAGGGCCCGAACCTGGGTAAACATTGTGTCCCCTGTCTCCTGCTAGCATTGGTCCTTAGACGCATAGCTTGGGCCCCCCTACCCGAGATCTGTTGGTTTTGACACCAACAATGGTGCTTTCATTGAGGGCTCCGTTGTGCGCTCGCAATAAGCAATCGATGGCTCGTCTTGTCATCAAAGATGACATCGCCGTCGGAAACAACTTGGCCATTGGCCAGGTTCTCCAGCTCGGCGGGTTCGCTGTATACGCCCGTGTAGCCTTCGGGCCGGCTGCACTTCCTGCGGTCATCGAGCATCACCCTTATGTTGACTCTGGCCACTCCGATGACGCGACATCTAAAGATCTCTCACCCTTAAACAAGATGCTAAATCGCATTGTCGCCCTGGGGCTTTCATCGCCAGGAGATCAGATCGGACTCAAATCCGATCAGGATGAGATTGATCCCACCCCGATCACTCATCTAGTGGCGGCAGTCGAGGATGGAGCCGAAGATACTCCCCCTCTTGAGACGGAGACTGTCACGGTTCGGATCTCCGAACCCATCGAGCCGAACACGCCCTTGTTGGGTGGCACTTTGTGTTTTTCGAGCTCTGGGATTGACGTCGGGCCCACGAAACGTTCAGATCCTGCTGAGCCCAGATCGTCCACACCGGAGGTTTTCAAAACCCCGAATACCACGTTGGGTCGGGACTTAAAATTACCAACACCCACCCAACCTGGGAAAAACTCTCCAAGTAAATCCGGATTCCGGACATAAACGATCTCGCGAACATACAACAGCAGCCCGAGGAGACGGTCAACCACTTTTGGGCCAGATTCCTGCTTGTCAAGAACAAGATTAAGGATTGTTGCGATGACGATGCAGTTCCCTTATTTCACCATAACTGTACGGATGAGGGAGTTTTAAACACACTCAATCGACGTCGTGTTCTTAGCTTCACACACCCGTCGCACTTAGTACGAAAGTACTGCGCAATGGAAAACACTTGGAAAGCCCAAAATACACCTGTAGAACAGTCCATATTCGGACAATACACTGTTAAGGCTAAACGGACATACCCCAGCAGATCATCCGATAATATGCCTATCGACAAGAAGAACAAACCTTCTACAGGACGCATGTCCGTACTGGACGAACTTCTCGACAAACCTTGCCAAATACATGCAGCCCCGGACAATATCCCAAACCACTGCCTTAGGGCATCCTGGGTACTCCGGTAGGTAGAAAAGAGCGGTGCAGCAATCCTTGCCACCGCAGTATCAGCGGATAAAGACGTCGGTGTCTTCACTATCTTCGAGACTTTCTCCTCAAACAACCGCCGCAAGAGAGCAATCGCGAACTTGCCGAGGTCTATCAAATTATCTCTGCAAGCCCATGGAGCGACACGGCAATCACTTTTTCTGCCGAAGACGCACCTCGAGTCCAGCCGGTCCAAGCAACAACGGCTCTTATACTAGATCCAATAGTAGATGGCTTTCGCCTCACTAAAGTACTCATGGAGGAGGAAGCGGACTCAACCTCCTATACGAGGAAACGCTTGCAAAAATGCAGATTGACAAATCCCGCATTGAGCACACTAACACAACCTTCAGAGGAATTATTCCCAGCCGGGAAGCCCGGTGTTCGGGAAGCATTAAGTTCGTCGTAGTATTCAGCACACCCGAGAACTACAGGTTGGAGGAACTGCTCTTCCACATTGTTCCCTTCAATAGCGGATACCACGCCCTTTTAGGACGGGACGCTTTTTCATGCTTTCAAGCCATACCCCATTATGGGTACATGAAGCTTAAAATGCCAGGGCCCAATGGAGTAATCACATTAACAAGTGATCCCGACGGAGCACTCCGCGCCGAGAACAAAACGACATCTTTAGCCCTAGAGGCATTATCCGAAGCTCTCGCGGCCGAGGAATTAACCACCTTACGATCCACAGTGGACAAGGACGATGTAATCCTTGCCAAAAGATCGAAATCTACCTCCTTCAAGCCAGCGGATGAAATTATAAAATTTCAAGTGCACCCAACGGACCCTAATAAGACAACGTCTATCGGGGCACAACTTCATCCGGCGGTAGATAGCACGTTATGCGCCTTTCTTCGCGAAAATTGGGTTATATTCTCCTGGCACCCTTCAGATATGCCAGGAATCCCACGCAGGCTGGCCAACCACAGCCTCAACATTATCAAAGAGTTCAAACTAGTCAAGCAGTCACTATGACGATTTTCCGAACCCAAAAGACAAGCAATGGGAGAAGAGCTAGCCAAGCTATTGGAGGCCGGATTCATCAGAGAAATTAAACATTCGGATTGGCTGGCCAACTTAGTCATGGTACCGAAGAAGGATAAATCATCGCGCCTCTATGTCGACTTTACAGACCTAAACAAGGCTTGCCCTAAGGATCCCTTTCCTCTGCCCCGCATTGATCAGATAATTGATGCAACGGCCGGACACGACTCGTTGTGTTTCCTTTATGCTTACCCCGGATACCATCTGAATGAGATGAAGGATTCTGATCAGGCCGCAACGGCATTTATCACCCCGTATGGTCCCTTATGTTTCAACACTATGCCCTTTGGACTTAAAAACGCTGGTGCCACGTATAAACGCATGATTCAAACATTCTTAGAAAAACAAATCGGCAAGACAGTGAAGGCATATGTTGACGACGTAGTCGTTAAGACAAAACACGTCGAGATATTGGTGGATGATCTCCGCCTTACGTTTGATAACCTTCGAGCATATGACATAAGGCTCAATCCAGAAAAATGCATCTTCGGTGTTCCGGCCGGAAAGCCATTAGGGTTCATTGTATCCCATAGAGGAATCGAAGCTAACCCAGCTAAAATCCGGGCCTTGTCACAGCTCAAAATGCCAACCGATCTCAAACAAGTGCAAAAACTAGCAGGCTGCGTAAAGGCCTTGAGCCTCTTCATCTCCATGTTAGGAGAGAAAGCATTCACACTTTATAGATTGCTACGACGCACTGACAACTTCAAATGGACGGACGCGGCCACAGCTGGATTGGAAGAAATAAAAACTCTACTAGTGAGCAACCCAATCCTAGCCGCCCCAGGTGTTGGCGAACCAATGTTGCTTTATATATCAGCCACTCACCAGGTAGTGAGTGCCGTGCTCGTCGTCGAGGTTCCCCGTTCAAAAACCCATATACTACATATCCGAGGTTCTCACACCGTGTAAATCGCGGTACCCCCACTATCAGAAAATTGCCTATGCGGTCTTCATGTCATCTCGAAAACTCCGACACTACTTTCAAGAGTGTTCGATCATAGTGGCATCCAAAGTACCACTTAATGATATCATCAACAATAAAGACTCCACTGGACGCATAGACAAATGGGCCATCGAGCTCTTACCGTTTGAAATATCATATAAGCCACGCCGGACTATTAAATCCCAGGTGTTGGCTGACTTCGTCGCAGAATGGACTGAAGCCGAACTCCCTAAAGAGTACGGCTCATATTCCCACTGGATAATGTAATTTGATGGTTCCAAAGTGCTAGCCGGATTGGCGGCCAGCGTCATCCTGATATCCCCAACAAGGGTTACAGTTCGGTATGTACTACAAATCATGTACATGGACTCAAACAATGCAGCCGAATATGAGGCACTATTGCATGGTCTCCGCCTAGCTATATCCATGGGCATACGACGTATCGAGGTACGCGGAGACTCAAACCTCGCCATCTCTCAAATAAACGGAGAATTTGACGCGAAGGATTCAAAGATGGCAGCTTATCGCAATGCCATATTGAAAATATCGGCTTGATTTGAGGGGTTGGAATTCCACCATCTTGCCCGGGATAATAAGTAGGTGGCGGATATACTCGCTCGTATGGGCGCTAAATGCGACCCAGTCCTGCCTAACACCTTCGTGGAAAGGTTGTTTAAGCCACCAGTAACATGGCAGGACGAGAACGGCGATACTAATTCGGATCCGAACACACCCCCAGCCGAACTTAACCCAGACGTCATCAGGGACTCAGACGTGGAGATAACATCTTCGGCTCACGAGATCATTGCTGTCATAGCCCCCTGGACAGAGCCCTTCTTAGGTTACCTTAATAGGCAAGATCTCCCGATAACCAAAATGAGGCCCGCCACATAATTCGGCATTCTAAAGCCTACAAAGTTCATGAAGGTGAACTATATAAAAAAAAGCTCTACTGATGTTCTCCAAGGGTGCATCTCCGAAGAGGAGGGACGACAACTTCTCACTGAAATACACGCTGGAATGGGCGGCCATCACGCCGTAGCTCGGGCGCTCGTGAGCAAAGCTTTTCGAGCTGGCTTTTTCTGGCCCACTGCCCGAGCAGATGCCCAGACCTTAGTCCAACATTGGGTTGGCTGCCATCTCTTTGCAAATCAAAGTCACATGCCTCCCACCGCTTTGAGAACCACCCCCATTACTTGTCCGTTTGCGGTCTGGGGGCTTGATATGGTCAGATCTCTTAAAGGGGGAATCCATAAAAAGAAATACTTGCTGGTGATGGTGGATAAATTCACTAAATGGATAGAAACCAAGCCAGTAAAAACAGTTGAGGCAGGGCCGGTGATAGATTTTATATCCGGTGTAGTACACCATTATGGTGTCCCGCATAGTATTATCACAGATAATGGCACCAACCTTACAGCTGATGAGGTAAAAAACTGGTGCGCAAAGTTAGGCATTAAACTTGATTATGCTTCCGTGTACCATCCTCAAACAAACGGTCAAGTCGAAAGAGCCAATGGTCTGATAATGAGCGGCATTAAACCCCGACTAGCGCGCTCCCTATGGGAGTCTGATAAACACTGGGTGGAGGAGCTTGACTCCATACTCTAGGGGCTGCGGACCACACCTAATCGGACGACCGGATACACACCCTTTTTCATGGTGTACGGCGCAGAGGTTGTTCTGCCCTGCGACATTATTCATGACTCACCTCGAGTGCGCATGTACGAAGAGCGAGAAGGCGAACTAGATCGGTAGGACGACCTAGATGGACTTGCAGAGGAGGGCGATATAGCGCAGGCCCGTTCCGCATTTTATCAACAACAGGCCAGGCGGTACCAGAGCAGAGAAGTGTGGGCTAAGACGTACAATGTCGGCGAACTTGTTTTACGCCTCCCGGAGAAGAAAAGGGACAAGCTCAAACCAAAACGAGAGGGCCCCTTCATTATCGACGAAGTACTGATCGATGGAGCCTTTCGCCTTCGGAATGCGCAAGACAACCGCCTTGAGCCGAACTCGTGGAATGCTGCCAGGCTCCGACGATTCTATGGATAGTTCGGTAGCATTTTTTCCTCCCTTTAAGTCAGGTTTTTTCTTTTATTTTTACTTTTCTCCTCTTCTTTTTTCTTACTTTTCCTTTCATTGGTAAGTATTCGGCTCACCCGAACTATCACAAGATAGAACATCTTTGAATGAATCTACCTCGAATATACTTGGGGGCTTCTTTGACGAAGCCCGTTATCAAAAAGTTTCTTGCTTACAATGTCGTCTATTTTTTACAGTCTTTCCTTGCCATTATATGCACCAATATGACTTAAGTTTTGGCCAAACTGGGTTGCCTAGCTCCTGTGCTTACCCCTACGTCCCCGATTGTTCGGGTAGGGTGTAAAGGGAGCACCTCTGCGATTGTTACAACCGGGTAATCCGGACCTGTACCTCAGACTGGGTGAAGCCGAAAGCTAGTGTTCTTAAGGGAATAATTGGTCCATGGATACACAACATATTGCTTTTAATGCATACATTTTAAACTATCATAGGACATGGCATCCTACAATCCTTTTACAGGATGAAAAGCCTAGGCATGCATATGTACGCATGCTGACCCGGGGAAAGGAACCCTTAACGGAACTATTCTCTTTGGAACATGTTTCTTACGTTAAATAGTAATATAACATAACTCCCTGAACGCAGTTTGTCTGTTCAAGCAATTATGACCGGATTGCCTAGTTTCCGAACATACCACGTGTTTACCACATGTATAGTATTCGGAAACACTCTAGCCTTTGGGTTTATAGAGGTTAAAGCGGAAGGTCAGCCATGACAATCTTTTTATAATTTCGGCCGGAGATAAGTTTGATATTAAAGTACATTGATACATAGAATCAAACGACTACTCTTTTTCTATTCCCTCTATATAAGCTATCTAGTTTACAGTCCTGTTGGGAAAACTTGGCAGCTATCTCCACTTGGTCATATACCAAGCTCACGGGAATTTCTTGTCCATCCGATCCTCGAGGTCCCACGCGGGCCATATGATTCGGTTCAAGGGTGGTGTAGCGTGTCTTCACCATGGCCCAGGCTTCTCGAGCACCCATACGACATGCCGACGCTTTCCACTGTTCAAATCGGCGTCGAGCCCCTTTGAACAAATCCGCCATGTCCTCCATAGTTTCTAGAGGGGAATCACCCGACCATAAAGCCTTGGCCATATTCTTCATGACCTTCCGAGCTCGCTCATGTACTCTGGAACGCTCTTGCATCACGTCTCCTTGAAAACCAGACACTTCCCCTTTGGGCCGCCCAATTAACAAACCTGCAGGCACAATTTTATGAAAAACTTTGAAAACAAGGGACTGTAAGGAGAGCTAGGTTTAAGGACATACTGAATATGTCACCTTTAAGCTTCTGGTTCTCTTCCAAGGCATCTGAGAGTTGGGCTCGCATGTCCTTTAACTCATGTTCTAGCCTGACATTTTTATCATGTGCTTGGTTTCTTTCACCTATGGTTCATGTCAATACATGTTTACCAGCAGTTGTTTCCCCTTCGGCATATATTTTATCCGCTAGAGCAGCCTTTAGCTTCTTCTCCCATTGGTCGGCCGACCCTGTTGCTGTATTTCAATCAATAAGTACTTAGAGACTATTGATCGGCACAAATATCATACTGCCCGGCCACTATTGTTCTTACCATCAGTATCCTTTTTGGATTTCTTCGAATTTTCCAATTCGGTGGTGACAGTCGTCAGCTGGGCCAACATTCTTTCAGCTCCTTGGATAAGATGTTATTCTTTTCTTGGAGTTCTTGCAAAACACAACGATCCTCAAATCAGTTAAACCAGCTGCTTTAAGTCACGGGGGCTACTGGCACGGGAACACTAAATTAACACTTACCCGCATATCTTTTGAAAGCTGGTGAGTGGCTCCAGCGTGTCCATCTTGGGCGGCTCGGATATAAGCATCTGCAGAACTAAGGGCGTTAAACACCTCCTCAGAAAAGGTTGGGTCATGCATGGCTGCTTTTCGCCGCCAGTGAACCATCGCGAACTCTGTTTTGGAATTTTTGACTGACATTTCATCTGAATCCTCTTGAAGAGGACAATCCGACGCTGCATCCGGATTGACCCTTGTCCTCGTAGACGAGCCTGATGCCGGATTGGTTGGAGCTTGATCTGCAGGATTCCCAGACACAGTCCGGTGTATGTTCCTCCTAAAAGGAAAAAGGCAAAAAGTTGTAATACCGGGTTGATCACCTAGTATATATTAAAACAAACATACCTCTTCGAAGGATCGGTGGTGTTCACGGTCCTCTTTTGCTTCAAGGCCTCACCCGATGCAAACGTCGCCCTTTGGGATGATGTTCTTCGCACAGTTCGAAGTGAGGAGCGCCGCCCCTTTTGAGCATAAAAAAGTGCGATGGGTGAGGCGCACTGGGAATCTTCTCTTTGAGGAGGTATGTCCTGGGTATTTATGTGAGAGGAACGAATAAGGCCGGGATAATCGGCTTCGATAGCCACTTCGATGCCGTCATGGCTGGCTTGATAGAAAACTCCATTTTCTAGCTCTATGACTATATCCGTATCTTAATCGTATCTGGGGCCCATGTTTCGAAAGTGATCCTCTGGTTGTGGGGCGGGACTATTAATCCCCGCGACCACCTTCCTCCACTCCTATTGGGAATAACCGAAATCAGTTTGGCCAATACATCTTAGAATGAAAAACGGGCAAGAATAGCAGTCAAGAGAAAGACTTACCCAGTCGGGAGGATTGTACATAGAGAAACCTTCCTGGCACTTCAAGCGAAGAAAGTCTTGCTTCTCTCCCTTGTAAAGATCTTCTAGGATGGCGGCTAGAGCAGCAGGGTTGTCCGGACCTAGGCGTATGCAGCGTGAGGCATCATCCTGGGCATTATACTACCACATAGGAAATCCTCTAGCTTGGAGCGGCTGCACGCATCACTTTATTGAGATCGCCGTCACTTCAATTATTGAAAGCCCTGAATTGGCAAGCAATCTGATCTTGCTGGCCAGTCTTCTGAACTCCGCACTTTCTTCTTCTATGGGACTGCGGGGACGCCAGTTGAAAAGCTTCTTCGAAGGAGCATTGGAATATTTGGGGAGGCCTTGCCGAACTGGATCCGGCAAGGCAATGTCCTCGATATAAAACCACTCCAAAGTCCACTCTTCGGATGTTTTCTTTGGAGTGCCGGACAGATAACCTGTCCCTACTATGCGCCATACTTCGGCGCCGCCAACCTCGAATATGGATCCCTCCTCGGAGCAAGGAACAAGGAAGAAGAACTTCCGCCACAGCTCGAAATGAGGCTCGCAGCCCAGAAATAATTCGCATAAAGCGATGAATCCCGCAATGTGCATGATAGACCCCGGCATGAAATCATGCAGTTGAAGACCATAGAACTCCAGGAGCCCCCTAAGGAAGGGGTGGACGAGAAATCCTACGCCTCTTAGAAGGAAGGAGACAAAGCATACCCGCTCTCCACTAGAGGGCTTGGGAAAATTCTCTGTCAGGGTTTGATTGTCGATGGAAGTTAATCCGGCCCAGACGGGGACTAGATCCTCGGGAGGAAGATACCCCTGCGTTTGAAGATTTCTCAGATGCGCATGGGATACGGAGCAACTTTCCCAATCGCCCGCTCGAGGGCCGTGAGGGCACGAGGAAGAGCTGGGAACGCTGGCCATGTTTGAAGATTTTTCATGGCAGGCACTAGAGATTTTCCGCGTGGAATGGATTGAAATGGCATCTGAGATCTACTCTCCTTGTATAGGCGCCTTCCCTACACAGTCAAGGGGGTAATTGCAAAAATACCCAGACGGTTCACATTCATTGGACACATGGAGGCAAAGGCGACAACGGCGAGGAATTGACGGAATATAATATTAAATAAAGTCGAACTATCATGCAGAAGGACTCACCTTGCAAGACCGAAGACATGAAGCCGGACAGAATCTCATCCTTGAAGGAAAGTCTGGGGGCTACTGAGGGAGTCCTGGGCTCAGGGGTCCTCAGGCGTCCGGGTCGATGAAGCTGGGCCGTATTGATGGGCCGCAAAGATAGAGGCAGAAGACTCTCCCCCGTATTCGGTCAGGACTCCGATATGCGTAGAAAGGCAGGCATGATGTCCGGATGTAGCTATTACTTCCTCCCCAAGTCACCTTTGTAATTGTGGGGACCCCGACTCGTAAGTCGTGGTCACCGAATGCACGTGTACAGTGATCCCAGAGATCAATGCTCACTGAACACACAGAAGCTGAATAACAAGAGTCTTACATCCTTACATACCGTGTTACACAAGTAGGACCATAATGGTCAAGTCTTGAGTATATCATCGCAGCGGAAAATCTTCAAAGACAACTAGGACCCATGCCATCTGCCTTAACCCTACAGGCATTCTGACTGGGAAGCGTCCTAGCTCGCATGCTCGTCACCAAGAAATCTTCATCGTAACCTGTTCTCTCCTGCCTGGCCAATAAAATAACCAGTGGCAAGCCAATGAGTACATTGAATGTACTCGCAAGCAACCCAAGTGTGGTAACAGAATAATTATGCAAGGCTCTACTACTAAATTGGTAGTTTTGCGGAAAGCTAGTTTTTCATATGCACTTATGATCAACATATAACAAGGATATGCATGTGTCTGTAACAAGTATCAGGAGGTCACAGACATCATTTTCAAGGAAGAGTTGTAATCAACTCATGCTCAAGCTCATTGTGACTTCCTCACAATCACATCAACAATATCACTGAACCATATTGACTTCATCAATACCACTGAACCATGTTGTTTCCTCACACACACACACCAGGTTTCGCAAACATTGGACGTAGCCCAAGAGCGGTTACCCAACTGTCCATGACCGTGGACACGGCTATTCGAATAGTTTTACACTCTGCAGAGGTTGCACACTTTACCCACTAGATCCGGGGAACTTCCGTGTCATCCACGACCCGCGGTACCTCAAGTACCCGGGGTAAGCACCCGATCACTATCTTTCCCTAGGTGACACTAATATGGAGTCCACTCGATTGGTAACAGCCCCAGTGCCAAACATTTCGCATCTCAAGGTTTGTGGAGTCTCGCTCCGAATTCATCACATATCACAAGCACGGGGTACCAACGGTGTGTCCGGTGCCCTGTAAAGACAGTCATGGCCGCCTATCCAAGCGCGACCCCGTCCCAAGAGTGACCTCATGTCACTCCCGTCACTAGTAATGCGGGCACCATGCTAGTATCGACCTAGGTAATCAATAGTGCCCTTTCCCATATAAGGGTAGAGTGGTTGCGCATGTAAGGTTGGAATAACGGTCGCAACTTAAACCAATCCGTTTTCAAAACAACACACACACTTGCCTCGGTACACCACTTCGTCATCAAGTGGTTACCAATCTCACCATCTCCCTCGGGCATAAATGGCACCCGACGGGGTTTTCGAAAAGTCTATTGAAAGTATCCTGCCTCCGTCACCATGCATATACCCGTCCCACTTGCGTAGCTACTATTAAAGCAACCTAACTACTCCCACCCACATAACCCTCATAGGAAGGTAGGGTCATGTTTGATGCAAGTATCAATAGTAAGCAGCAATGGTAGCAACCAAAGTGGTTCCCACCTCAACATGATTCCGATGCATTGAATAATAAGGTGCTATGAGACATGCATAAAAAGGTTTCTTGAACATGGTCAAAGGGCTGCTTGCCTTATTCTTCAGAGTCTTCAAATCTTCTGGTCCATCTCCGAATACTCCGTTTATTACGTCAACTAACGATGGAAACAATCACAATAAGCAACACAATCAAAGCAACAATAAAAGTGCTCTAGAAATAGGAGTTGGACTTTTCTAGGATACCTCTGGTCATATTAGAAATGACCAAGGTGGTTTCATAGGTGTTGGATCAATGGATGAGTTGGAACATTCCAATATGATGGAATCAAGGGTTTTATGGATTTGGAAAAAGTATACAGAAATAATTCCTTGAATGATGAGCAAAGGTACTCATCATCAAGTCATGATTTTAGAAGCATTTAGGAGTTGGTTTCAATGGATTTGGAATTGAAATGAATTTCCTAGGATTTCCCAAAGCTGATAAATATAAAGAAATGGCTCATTATTTGGTGGGGTACAGAAACTATTATTAAAAATGTTCCAAAACTAAGTTTGGACATGACAAGCATCTAGGAATTTGAATCACTGCATTTGGGTCAAAAATGAGCTCTCTGTGATTTTCTAAAGTTCATCAGAGAAAATGAAATATGGGTATTTGATAAATATTTGTATAGAAAAAGTTTCTGGAATATTGTGCATGTAGCACCATGTGATAGGGCATGATTTTAGAAGCTACCAGAAATTTGAATCATGCCATTTGGAGTTTATATGAATATTTGGGAAATATTTGAAGTTGACAGAATAAAGAAAAAGAAAAAAGAGAAGGGGTTATACCCTATCTTGCGCTCTGGGCGAAAGATAGCTTGCGGGCCGGCCCATCTCCACAGCAGCGCGCAGGGTTCGGCCACGTCGAAAGCGCCTTCAAGGGAATACGTCTCCGTTTGCCAGAAACGGACTTCACGGAGTACGTCTCCACTTAAACGGTGGGGCCAGGCCGCTGGGTCACTTACAGCCTGGGCCCACCGGGCTCTTTCCCTCCCTCATGGCTCCTTCTTCTTCCTCCCGACGGAGACAGAGGAGGGCGCCGGCCTGCTCGCCGCCGGCGCTGCTCAGCCTGCCGGCGTCGAACCGCGGTGGAGTCAGGGCCGCGGGCCTCGCCGCATCCGCATGGGGGGTCGCAGGGAGGCGCGGCGAGCTTCCTGCGTCCGTGGAGGCTGACGGGTCCTGCGCTCGGTGGTCTCCCGTGCCGGCGACTGCGGCCGTCTCCGACGACGTCCGGTGCACCGGCGGGTTCGTGAGGCCGAGCCGCGCCCATCCCTGGCCTCC
>LR738709.1:97231743-97307103 GCA_902687465.1 Secale cereale
CATGATCATTGGGAAAAGGTTTTGGGTCAAGGAGATGAAGTATAAGAGTTGGAGGATTTATTTGATTTTTAGAGCACTAGCAAACAACAGACAAAAGTCAAATCAAGCAAAGTCAAAAACACTCAAAAGTTTTTGCAAATCCACATTTTTGACATGAAAATTAGCTTAAGCAATGTGATATGAAAATCAGGGTGTGACAGACCTACCCCCCTTACAAGAATCTCGTCCCCGAGATTCCCAGACTAGGCGTGGAAAGAAAAACGGAGTCTTGGATACGGGGTAGTCTTCACTTCTTCTTGTTGGTTCTGCTTCCGAGCGGTGCTCCTTGGAATCTTGAAGTGCTTGATGGTATGGCTCCTTGCTTGAGGTCGTCCTTGATGGAGGTTGCTGAGGGGTCTCTTGCATAGGTTAGGTTGGGTTAGCTGACAAGGGCTCGGTGATCGATGTCCTTGCGGCCATCGGGCTAGCTAGGAGGTAAGAAGTACTTCCAGAGTGGGGGCTCGTGGAAGATTTGGTGCACGGGGGGTATCTCAGGTGGTAGATCTAGCTGGGGAGCCATCCACCACATGACTTGCAGCGATCACAAAGGGTCCAATGAACCTTAGTGCGAGCTTCCCCCTTGACGTGGAAACGCTTGGTTCCCTTCAGAGGGGTTACCCGTAGGTACACGTGGTCCCCGACATGGAAACTCATGTTCCGACGGTGAGTGTCAGCATAGCTCTTTTGTCTTGACTTGGCTGCCTTCAAACGTTCTCCGACTAGTTGGACTTGCTCCTCCGCTGCGCGGAGAATATCTGGTCCAAAGACTAGTCCTTCTCCAGTCTCTGACCAGTTGAGGGGTGTGCGACATCAGCGTCCGTACAACACCTCAAATGGTGTCGTCCGAAGGCTCGACTGGTAACTGTTGTTATAGGAGAACTCGGCAAAAGGGAGACAATCCTCCCACTTGGCTCCATATGCCAAGACACAGGCTCGGAGTCATGACTTCGAGAATCTGATTGATTCGCTCAGTCTGACCTCCGGTCTGGGGGTGGAAAGCCGTGCTGAAAGATACTTGGTTCCCAAGGCTTCTCGGAACTTCTTCCAGAACCTTGAGCTGAACTGGGTTCCTCGATCTGACAGATCTCCTTGGAATACCATGAAGACTTACGACTTGGTCGATGTAGAGAGCTGCCAGCCGGTTGCCATCATAAGTGGTTTTGACATGAATGAAAATGGGCCACCTTGGTCAAATGATCGACTATGATCCAAACAGAGTCGTGTCCTCCATCCGACCTTGGTAAACCAGTGACGAAGTTCATTCCGTCTTTATCCCACTTCCACCCAGAAGCCTTGAGTGGTTGAAGCAATCCAGCGGGTCGCTGATATTCAGCTTGACCCTTTGGCACACATCACACTTTGCAACATAGGTTGCAAATTTCTCTTTCCATCTCGTGCCACCAGAATCGTGCCTTCAAGTCTTGATACAATCTTGGTGTGAGCGTTCCTTCGACACGGAAAAGCTCGGCTTCTCCGGGAGGAGTGGTTTGCAGATACGCCCGGTCTTCGATGCGGAAGTTTCTTCTTGATGTCGATGGTCGGTGTAGATCTTCCTTCTTGACAGGGCGGTCTTCAGATGTCTTCTATCCAGTTGTCCGTCTCTTCTTTGTCTTCGGGCAGACAAGTAGGCCATCAAATAATGATGTTACCCATCTTGTCCATTTACTCCATGAGGTCTAAGGGGTACGCAAGGTAAGCTGGGGTATTGGTGGTGGTCTCGGAGGAGTATAGCAGAGGCCTTCTTGACTGTGAGTCAAGGCCTGTGGTCAGAATCTGACCAGGTTGTGGCTTGGTGGGGCTTAAGGGTTTCAAGGATTCTAGTGAGTGAATGAACTTATATCATCTTATCCTTAAGCACAGTTTCTGAGATGCCAATAGCTCTATCTAGTACTCCGAACGGAAAAGCGGCCTCTCGCATAGACCAACTTTAATCACCACTCATTGCCATACATATCCTCATGACTCTCAAGAGACGGTCTAACAAAAGCATACTTGTCTAAGATCCCCAAATCCATATGCACGTCTACCCCTAAAATCCAAAGGTAGATCATATATGCAGCTGAGCCTAAATTAATCTCCACAATCCAAGCACTCAACCTAGTCTTGCAAGGCTCAAGATAATGCATCTCTAATCTAAGGAAACACGTCATATGCCACTCCAAGATTTGTTTCCTTCCTATGGATCAACTCCAATAGCCTGGTAATTCCATCAATCACCACATAATCCAACAATCCTACAAATCCGATGTCTACGGTGATCCACAAGATCTCAAGTCTCTATAATACCCAAATACTTGGAAGGACTATGCATCACGATAGTAAGTCCACCAAATTCCCATCATCCGGGTCAAGTAAACTCCAAGATCATGACTAAATAGATCCCTGAATCAACTCCGACAAATAATCCAATCTCCTAGGTTAATGTCCACCGAGAAGCATGATATCATAATCAGGATCATAGGCCTAAATCCAATCTTACTCCGAAACATGCAGACATATCCAGCATTATACCGACCAGAATCACTTACATAAATCCAAGTCTCATGTCCAACGGGCACTCCTTCATACTTTCCCAAAGTCATGATCCCACCAATATGAAAACCTCACAATCCATCAAGGTCTCAGATAGCTCCTCGAAGTTACTGATATAAACCACCAAGTCATCTGTCCAATATCCTCGAACTGGTCTATCTATGGCATCGTCAGACCTCGTGCTATGTCAGGATGAGAATGTGCTCACTCATCGTGTCCACTAGCTCCTTTACGAACGCAGTGTTGTGCAAGGTTACAAAGGCTTAACAGGTTCTCTCGCTTTACCATGGGTTAAGCACATGGTTAAGGATTCGTGCTGGAGTGTCTCGGAAAGTCTCAAAGGGTCTAGGAATGGGGTTACTGGTCTGGAGATTTAAACATAACTCTACGGGGTTGCACTTGGTCACGGGGGTTGTAGCAGAAGTCTTCGGTGCCAGTTGGTTGCCGAGGTAGAATCCTTGGTGCATCTTGTCTTGCGGGTCTTCAGTTGGGGAGAGAGAGGATAGAGGGAAGAAGCAGCGTAGAGGAGGGGAATGCCTAAAGGGGTTCTATAGTGCAGGTGCAACAAACAGGTGCAAAAAGGCAGAAACAAAGGAAGCAAGGCAAGGGAGGTGATATAGCCATGCACTTGTTGCCTGGGGCAAAAGTGTGACTTATATCAAAACACAAACGAATTAAAAACAAACAACACACAATCATGGTTCTATTCGAACCATCATATGGACTCGACTGCGCATAGGGGGTACACGACTAATCCTACCCTAGGGGTTCTCGGACTATGTGTCGTGACTTGTGCCTCGTGCAGTCTTCTGAGCTTCCTCAGGTGTTGCCATGTCCCTTGTAGTTGCTTGATGAATGATCCGGGTTGAGCCTGAAGAATCTTCAACATCTTCTCGCCTGCCGAGGTGATGGGGTGAAGGTGCCTCCTTGTGGCTGGTGTTGACTTGGTCTTCTCTTGTCTCTTTAATCATGACGATCCCTTGTGCCTTCTGGGGCGTCGAGGGTACCAGGTAGGCAATCCATATGTAATGACAATAACATGGCATAATAGAGGTCCACCATGTCGGGTTCGTTGATGAAAACATCGACACCAAGAGCGGGGGATGAAGAGAACCGTTTTCCTGCTCACCGTAGTGAGGCGGACCAAATGGCGAGGTTCTCATCCACCGGTGGTTGCCGATACAACAACGGTAGTGACATGATTACTCTATTAGCGATGCATATCATGACTTTGCATAACCTATACCCTGGTCATCGTAGGCTAGGGTTTCTCCATCTTGGGGGCTCTGTCAAGGGTACCACCATCTTCTGGGTCTTCATGTCCTCACTCATCGAGGATGTAGTTTCCGTTGGTATCATCTTGTCGTGGTGTCACCAATCTTGTGTGCAAAAGTGGTGGGTGAGTGTTCGGCAAGGTGCACTCCACGAGGATATCAGAAAATCCAGTGGCCAGGGGCATAGGGCTTTTAGCGACCAATGTTTTGAAGGGGAAGAGATCAAGTATAGCCTAGTTTTCGAAAAACTGAGAAGGGAAGAGAAGTATAGATAGTTTTGAAAACTACTAATAGTTTTGGAAATAGTTTTACCCTAACTAACGACCATGCTAACTAAGGCTTCCTACAGTCAGGATGGCTCTGATACCAGCTCTGTGGGGACCCCGACTCGTAAGTCGTGGTCACCGAATGCACGTGTATAGTGATCCCAGAGATCAATGCTCACTGAACACACAGAAGCTGAATAACAAGAGTCTTACATCCTTACATACCGTGTTACACAAGTAGGACCATAATGGTCAAGTCTTGAGTATATCATCGCAGCGGAAAATCTTCAAAGACAACTAGGACCCATGCCATCTGCCTTAACCCTACAGGCATTCTGACTGGGAAGCGTCCTAGCTCGCATGCTCGTCACCAAGAAATCTTCATCGTAACCTGTTCTCTCCTGCCTGGCCAATAAAATAACCAGTGGCAAGCCAATGAGTACATTGAATGTACTCGCAAGCAACCCAAGTGTGGTAACAGAATAATTATGCAAGGCTCTACTACTAAATTGGTAGTTTTGCGGAAAGCTAGTTTTTCATATGCACTTATGATCAACATATAACAAGGATATGCATGTGTCTGTAACAAGTATCAGGAGGTCACAGACATCATTTTCAAGGAAGAGTTGTAATCAACTCATGCTCAAGCTCATTGTGACTTCCTCACAATCACATCAACAATATCACTGAACCATATTGACTTCATCAATACCACTGAACCATGTTGTTTCCTCACACACACACACCAGGTTTCGCAAACATTGGACGTAGCCCAAGAGCGGTTACCCAACTGTCCATGACCGTGGACACGGCTATTCGAATAGTTTTACACTCTGCAGAGGTTGCACACTTTACCCACTAGATCCGGGGAACTTCCGTGTCATCCACGACCCGCGGTACCTCAAGTACCCGGGGTAAGCACCCGATCACTATCTTTCCCTAGGTGACACTAATATGGAGTCCACTCGATTGGTAACAGCCCCAGTGCCAAACATTTCGCATCTCAAGGTTTGTGGAGTCTCGCTCCGAATTCATCACATATCACAAGCACGGGGTACCAACGGTGTGTCCGGTGCCCTGTAAAGACAGTCATGGCCGCCTATCCAAGCGCGACCCCGTCCCAAGAGTGACCTCATGTCACTCCCGTCACTAGTAATGCGGGCACCATGCTAGTATCGACCTAGGTAATCAATAGTGCCCTTTCCCATATAAGGGTAGAGTGGTTGCGCATGTAAGGTTGGAATAACGGTCGCAACTTAAACCAATCCGTTTTCAAAACAACACACACACTTGCCTCGGTACACCACTTCGTCATCAAGTGGTTACCAATCTCACCATCTCCCTCGGGCATAAATGGCACCCGACGGGGTTTTCGAAAAGTCTATTGAAAGTATCCTGCCTCCGTCACCATGCATATACCCGTCCCACTTGCGTAGCTACTATTAAAGCAACCTAACTACTCCCACCCACATAACCCTCATAGGAAGGTAGGGTCATGTTTGATGCAAGTATCAATAGTAAGCAGCAATGGTAGCAACCAAAGTGGTTCCCACCTCAACATGATTCCGATGCATTGAATAATAAGGTGCTATGAGACATGCATAAAAAGGTTTCTTGAACATGGTCAAAGGGCTGCTTGCCTTATTCTTCAGAGTCTTCAAATCTTCTGGTCCATCTCCGAATACTCCGTTTATTACGTCAACTAACGATGGAAACAATCACAATAAGCAACACAATCAAAGCAACAATAAAAGTGCTCTAGAAATAGGAGTTGGACTTTTTCTAGGATACCTCTGGTCATATTAGAAATGACCAAGGTGGTTTCATAGGTGTTGGATCAATGGATGAGTTGGAACATTCCAATATGATGGAATCAAGGGTTTTATGGATTTGGAAAAAGTATACAGAAATAATTCCTTGAATGATGAGCAAAGGTACTCATCATCAAGTCATGATTTTAGAAGCATTTAGGAGTTGGTTTCAATGGATTTGGAATTGAAATGAATTTCCTAGGATTTCCCAAAGCTGATAAATATAAAGAAATGGCTCATTATTTGGTGGGGTACAGAAACTATTATTAAAAATGTTCCAAAACTAAGTTTGGACATGACAAGCATCTAGGAATTTGAATCACTGCATTTGGGTCAAAAATGAGCTCTCTGTGATTTTCTAAAGTTCATCAGAGAAAATGAAATATGGGTATTTGATAAATATTTGTATAGAAAAAGTTTCTGGAATATTGTGCATGTAGCACCATGTGATAGGGCATGATTTTAGAAGCTACCAGAAATTTGAATCATGCCATTTGGAGTTTATATGAATATTTGGGAAATATTTGAAGTTGACAGAATAAAGAAAAAGAAAAAAGAGAAGGGGTTATACCCTATCTTGCGCTCTGGGCGAAAGATAGCTTGCGGGCCGGCCCATCTCCACAGCAGCGCGCAGGGTTCGGCCACGTCGAAAGCGCCTTCAAGGGAATACGTCTCCGTTTGCCAGAAACGGACTTCACGGAGTACGTCTCCACTTAAACGGTGGGGCCAGGCCGCTGGGTCACTTACAGCCTGGGCCCACCGGGCTCTTTCCCTCCCTCATGGCTCCTTCTTCTTCCTCCCGACGGAGACAGAGGAGGGCGCCGGCCTGCTCGCCGCCGGCGCTGCTCAGCCTGCCGGCGTCGAACCGCGGTGGAGTCAGGGCCGCGGGCCTCGCCGCATCCGCATGGGGGGTCGCAGGGAGGCGCGGCGAGCTTCCTGCGTCCGTGGAGGCTGACGGGTCCTGCGCTCGGTGGTCTCCCGTGCCGGCGACTGCGGCCGTCTCCGACGACGTCCGGTGCACCGGCGGGTTCGTGAGGCCGAGCCGCGCCCATCCCTGGCCTCCAAGCTGGCCGGGAGGAGCAGGAGCGACGGCGACCGAGGCATCAGCGGCGGCTTCGGGTCGAGACGGGGCGGCGCCAGAGGGTGCTCGGGGAAAGGAAGGGAGGAGTGGGGGGAGTCTCCACGGTCCTGGGGTCTTCCTCCTGGTGGCCAACAGAGAAGAGGGAGAAGGGAACGGCCGTGGTGCCCGATGCCGAGCGGTGGCTGGCGGCGGCACTTCGGCCGTGGAGAGAGGGAGAGCGCCGGAGAGGGAGAGAGGGAGTGTCTAGGAGGTGCACGGGGAAGGGGAGGTTCCAGAAGAAGCAACGGGCGCTCGGGGGGAGGGCTTAAATAGACGCAGCCACGGTGCACCGTGAGCACGGTCCAGGGCGCGCACGGCGAGCTCGTGGAGAGAGAGGAGGAGGGCCGGAGAGGATAGGGCCGACCGTCCTGCAGGTCGTGGACGTCGAGGCCTCCTCGGGGGACACGCTCTCTCTGCCCAAGGCTGTCTGGAAGCCTCGGGAGGGCCGAGCTACAGTGCCTTGGTGCACTGTAGCGTGCTCCAGAGCGCGTCTATGGCCGGCATGGTCGTGCCTGTGCTGTCCTGGTCGTGTCCTCTTGTGTCCAACCATGTCTAGTGGGTATAGGGAGTAGTAAAGAAAGGGGGAGGCAGACTTGGATGCTCCAGGAGCCACTGGAGTGAGGAGGGAGGTGAGGGAGAGGGTGAATCTTGCTGTCCAGCAGTGTAACTTGGGGTTTTACCCCCTCCAATAATTGAGATAAGGCAGAGGAGAGTTACTGGAGGGTAGAGGATGATCAGGGGGAGCTGTGGTAAGAATTTGGGGCCATGGAGAAAAGTAAAAGAGGTTCAACCACTTGTTTTGGTAAAAGAACAGAAGGTGTTTGATCAGTGTTTGGTCAAGCAAATGACATCCAATTGGCATGGGACTTAACAGGATCAAATGTCACACATAATTAGGCCCCTACACCAAATTTGAGCTCATTTGGGCAAAGTGGCCAATGTAAATTTGGTGAACCCTAGAAATGAATAGAAATGGTTTCACCTTGTTTGAGTCAAGCAATTCATCTCCCCTTGATGCACCACTTGGTTTAGCATCATCATTTGGGGTTATGAACATGCCCACAAAGTTTGAGGCTCCAGATAAAAAGTTGACAATGTAAAGTTGTTCAAATTTGCATTTGAACAGAAAGGGGTTTGGGGTGATCTGATCAAGTTTCTCTATTCCAAATCTTGTGCCATTTGGTCTAGATGCCTTATTAGGTCATTCTAGCATGTGCACCAAGTTTGAGAGCATTTGGACAAGTTTGGCAATGTAGAGTTGCTCAAACTTCAAATATGGACAGAATGGTTTTGAAAGGGTTTGAAGATGTTTCCTTGATCTCCTATGCATGAGGCTTTGCAAGATCATCAAATATGTCATATGTGACATGATAGAATTTCCCTGGAATTTTTGGAGAATATTTCCTTTGTAAATATTTCAAAAGCTTGAAATATCCAGAAAGGGTTTTGGAAGGATTTGTCCAATATTTTGAACATGACCATGTGTTAAAACTCTTATATATGGACAATATATGTCCTATGAGTCTCCCTGAGTTTTGGCAAATATTTTTGAAATGTTTAAATAATTTTTCCCTATTAAAGACCATTTCTGGCCTTAAGAAAAAGCTTTTAAATAAAATATAAAAATAACTTTTAAAATTATACTTTTGTGGTTTCTGGGAGTCCTATATCTAATAGGATTCAAATAAACTTTTTGAAAGATTTTTCTCACCCTAAATAAGGTACTTGCAGTGCAAACCTCAATTCAGGGGTTTTTGGAAAACTAATTTCAGAAAATACCATTTGGCCAAAATATTTTTATAAGAAAATTCTATACTGGTCTATACACATGGCATGATCATTGGGAAAAGGTTTTGGGTCAAGGAGATGAAGTATAAGAGTTGGAGGATTTATTTGATTTTTAGAGCACTAGCAAACAACAGACAAAAGTCAAATCAAGCAAAGTCAAAAACACTCAAAAGTTTTTGCAAATCCACATTTTTGACATGAAAATTAGCTTAAGCAATGTGATATGAAAATCAGGGTGTGACAGTAATCCTAGTCTCCCTCCGGCGTGTATATAAGCCGGAGGGTTTAGTCTATAGAGGAGACGATGGAATCATTATATCCACATAGGCTAGGCTCTAGTGTTTAGCCATTATGATCTCGAGGTAGATCGTCTCTTGTAACACATATTCATCAATATCAATCGAGCAGGAGTAGGGTTTTACCTCGATCGAGCGGGCCTGAACCTGGGTAAACATTGTGTCCCCTGTCTCCTCTTACCATTTGTCCTTGGACGCATAGTTTTGCCCCCCCCCCTACCCAAGATCTGCCAGTTTTGACACCGACAGCCGCCGCAACCTCTTGTTCTTCATCAGGAGGCCAAATATGGGGTCCATTCGGGGCTCCGGAGAGGGGGATCTTCTGTATTTGTCATCACCAACCATCCTCCTGTTGGGGAACGTAGTATTTCAAAAAAAATCCTATGATCACGCAAGATCTATCTAGGAGAAGCATAGAAACGAGCACGGAGAGTGTGTCCACGTACCCTTGTAGACCGAAAGCGGAAGCGTTTAGTAACGTGGTTGATGTAGTCGAATGTCTTCGCGATCTAACTGATCAAGTACCGAACGCACGGCAGCTCCGCGATCTGCACATGTTCAGCTCGATGACGTCCCTCGAACTCTTGATCTAGTTGAGGCCGAGGGATAGTTTCGTCAGCACGACGGCGTGGTGACGGTGATGATGAAGTTACCAATGTAGGGCATCGCCTAAGCACTACGACAATATGAACGAGGTGTGTAACTGTGGAGGGGGGCACCGCACACGGCTAAGAAATCAACTTGTGTGTCTATGGGGTGCCCCTCCCCCTGTATATAAAGGAGGGAGGGAGGAGGAGGGCCGGCCAAGAGGAGAAGGCGTGCCATGGGGGGCAATCCTACTCCAAGTAGGATTCGCCCCCCCCCCTTTCCTATTCCAACAAGGAGAAAGGGGAAGGAGAGGGAGGAGAGAATGAAAGGGGGGCGTGATACATCTCCAACGTATCAATAATTTTTTATTGTTCCATGCTATTATTTATGATGTTTTGGATGTTTAATGGGCTTTGTTATACACTTTTATATTATTTTTTAGACTAACCTATTAACCCAAAGGCGCAGTCCAGATTGTTGTTTTTTTGCCTATTTCAGGGTTTTACAGAAAAGGAATATCAAACGGAGTCCAAACGGAATGAAACTTCGGGAGATATATATTTGGAGCAAAATATGCACGGGAGACTTGAGAACCACGGAATAGGGCTGATGTGGCGTCCACGAGGGTGGGGGACGCCCCCCTACAGGGCGCGCCCCCTGCCTCGTGGGCCCCATGTCTCGCCCCCGGTGCCCTCCTTCCTCCTATATATACCTACGTACCCCAAAACCATCAGAACAACAGAGAAAAACCTAGTTCCACTGCTGCAACCTTCTGTTCCCGTGAGATCCCATCTTGGGGCCTGTTCCGGAGCTCCGCCAGAGGGGGGGTCTACCACGGAGTGCTTCTACATCATCATCATCGCCTCACCATGAGTTGTGAGTAGTTTACCACAGACCTTCGGGTCCATAGTTAGTATCTAGATGGCTTCTTCTCTCTCTTTGGATCTCAATACCAAGTTCTCCTCGGTCTTCGAGGAGATCTATTCGATGTAATCTCTTTTTGCGGTGTGTTTGTCGAGATCCGATGAATTATGGGTTTATGATCAAGATTATCTATTAGAAATATTTGGTTCTTTCTGAACTCTTTTATTGTATGATTATAATATCCTTGCAAGTCTCTTCGAATTATCGGTTTGGTTTGGCCTACTAGATCTATAGTTCTTGCAATGGGAGAAGTGCTTGGCTTTGGGTTCAATCTTGCGGTGTCCTTTCCCAGTGACAGTAGGGGCAGCAAGGCACGTATTGTATTGTTGCCATCGATGATAAAAAGATGGGGTTTATATCATATTGCTTGAGTTTATCCCTCTACATCATGTCATCTTGCTTAAGGCGTTGCTCTGTTCTTATGAACTTAATACTCTAGATGCATGCTGGATAGCGGTTGATGTGTGGAGTAATAGTAGTAGATGCAGAATCGTTTCGGTCTACTTGTTTCGGACGTGATGCCTATATATAATGATCATGCCTAGATATTCTCATAAGTATTCGCTTTTCTATCAATTGCTCGACAGTAATTTGTTTACCCGCCGTAGAATTCTGCTATCATGAGAGAAGCCACTAGAGAAACCTATGGCCCCCGGGTCTATTCTCAACATATCAATCTACAATCTACTTTACATTTCTGCTTGTACTTTCTGTTCTTATATCCAAAAATACCAAAAATATCAAACTATCATATCTATCAGATATCACTTTCGTAAGTGACCGTAAAGGGATTGACAACCCCTTATCGCGTTAGCTGCGAAGTTCTTATTTGTTTGTGCAGGTGCGAGGGACTCGCGCGTGGTCTCCTACTGGATTGATACCTTGGTTCTCAAAAACTGAGGGAAATACTTACGCTACTGCGCTGCATCACCCTTTTCCTCTTAGAGGGAATACAACGCAAGCTCGAGAAGTAGCAAGAAGAATTTCTGGCGCCGTTGCCGGGGAGGCTTACGCAAAAGTCATATACCAAGTACCTATCACAAACCCTTATCCTTCGCATTACATTTATTGCCTCTCGTTTTCCTCTCCCCCATTTCACCCTTGTCGTTTTATTTGCCCTTCTTTTTGCCGTGTGTTTATCGTTCGCTTGCCCTCATGTCTGAGATGAGGGAAGATTTTATTGAGAAGGGTAGTAATGTTGAGGGCAACGTCTATGTTGACCCTCCAGATGAAACTACCACTTTACATATTAAGAAGTTCCGGGTTGGTAGTGGTAATATCATTGGAAAAGGAGTTCTTCAAGACTTCTTTACTGGTGCCGGTGCTTTGCCTACTATGGGTGGTTCCATTCTTCATAGAACTAGTAGCCTTGCGGATGCCATATCTATGCTTATAGTTGAAATCGAAAGGTAATTTATCTATATGCATCCCTGTATTCAGAGAATCTTTCTGGAATTTTCCAATGTTGAGCATTCTTCTGTTAAGCGTGCCACTACTATCTTTTTGGCTCATGAATTCAGATTTATCATGAAAGAGGCCAAATAAATCTTTGCTCATTACGAGGTATATGTTGGTTGACCTTCAATAGAGGCTACCTTGTTTAATCAAGAAGACATAATGCGGTTGCGACCTCCTGATCACGTTGCTTTAATGAAAACCTTAGAAAAAAGGTTCCTACCAATGTCTTGGTTGATAGAATTTCTGAATTAAATGATGATTTTGCTATCCAAAATAATGGGTTAGGTTTTTTCCTTGAACGAAGGCTCATGACCTTTTTCCAAAAGAACGCTTATAATGATGAATTGGTTGTGCATTATAAAGGGCCAAAGGAGAAACATATACCTCCTGAGCTTGATATGGGGGACTTTTGTCCCATTAAATTTAGCCCTTTTGATTACTTTTGCTTGCCACAAAGAAAACTTGCTGCTGAACGTAGGGAATATGAGATGAGTTTTCGTGATATATCTTATCATTATGGCAATATCTAGATCTATCCATGTATCGTGCCTAGCTAGGGGCGTAAAATGATAGCGCTTGTTGGGAGGCAACCCAATTTTATATTTTTTGTTTTTGCTTCTGTTTAGGAATTAATATTGCATCTATCTTCTGATTAGATGTGGTTTTATGTTTTAATTAGTGTTTGTGCCAAGTAGAACCTTTGGGAAGACTTGTGTGAAGTTTATATGATCTTGCTGTGAAAAACAAAATCGTTAGCGCTCACTAGAATAGTCACCAGATTTTACTAGAGTGTGCTCTTTAGTTGATTATTTTTGCAGATGATTAATAGACAAATTCCTCACATTTAACAATTTATTTCAATTTTTTTGGAGTTACAGAAGTATGCGAAAGTTACAGATTACTACAGACTGTTCTGTTTTTGGTAGATTCTGTTTTTCGTGTGTTGTTTGCTTATTTTGATGAATCTATGAGTAGTATTGGGGAGTATGAATCATAGAGAAGTTGGAATACATTAGGTTTAACACCAATATAAACGAAGAATGATTTCATTACAGTACCTTTGAGTAGTGGTTTGTTTTCTTATACTAACGGAGCTCACGAGATTTTTGTCTAAGTTTTGTGTTGTGAAGTTTTCAAGTTTTGAGTATTGCTTTGATGGACTATGGAACAAAGAGTGGCAAGAGCCTAAGCTTGGGGATTCCCAAGGCACCCCAAGGTAAAATTCAAGTACAACTAAAAGCCTAAGCTTGGGGATGCCCAGGGAAGGCATCCCCTCTTTTGTCTTCATCTATCGGTAACTATACTCGGGACTATATTTTTATTCACCACATGATATGTGTTTTACTTGGAGCGTCATGTATAATTTGAGTCTTTGCTTGTTAGTTTGCCACAATTATCCTTGCTGGACACACCTTTTTTGAGAGAGATAAATATGGCCCAGAAATTGTTAGAACACTCTAGGTGCTTCACTTATATCTTTTGAGCTAAATAGTTTGCTCTAGTGCTTCATTTATATCTTTTAGAGCACGGTGGTTAATTTTATTTTGTAGAAATTGTTGATCTCTCATGCTTCACTTATATCCCTTTGAGAGTCATTTAGAACAACATGGTAATGTTCTTTGGTTATAAAACTAGCCTTCACATGATAGGCATCCAAGATCAATGTAGTAAAAACTTTCATACTAAGTGCATTGAATATGAAGAGAAGTTGGATGCTTGATAATTGTTTTGAGATATGAGGATAGTGATATTAGAGTCATGCTAGTGGAATTATTATGAAATTGAGAAATACTTGTGTTAAAGTTTGTGATTCCCGTAGCATGCACGTATGGTGAACCGCTATGTGACGAAGTTAGAGCATGAGGTATTTGTAGAGTGTCATCCTTTGTGTGGAGGTCGGGGGCGCGCGATGGTTAACTCCTACCAACCTCCCCCTAGGAGCATGCATTGATTGCTTTGTTTTGATGACTCATAAATTTTTGCAATAAGTATATGAGTTCTTATGACTAATGTTGAGTCCATGGATTATACGCACTCTCACCCTTCCACCATTGCTAGCCTCTCTAGTACCGCGCAACTTTCGTCGGTACCATACACCCACTATATACCTTCCTCAAAACAGCCACCATATATCTTCCTCAAAACAGCCACCATACCTACATATCATGGCATTTCCATAGCCATTCCGAGATATATTTCCATGCAACTTTACATCGTTCCGTTCATATGACACGCTTCATATTGTCATATTGCCATGCATGATCATGTAGACGACATCGTATTTGTTGCAAAGCCACCATGCATAATTTTTCATACATGTCACTCTTGATTCATTGCACATCCCGGTACACTGCCGGAGGCATTCATATAGAGTCATACTCTGTTCTAGTATCGAGTTGTAAATCAATATAAGTGTGATGATCATCATTATTATTGCAGACTAAGGCATAGCCTAGTGGTGGGAAGGGGCTGATGCCTTCCCACCCACCCAGGTTCAAGACATTGTACTTGCAATTTGGGTTTGTTGCACCAATTATACTGTAAGGGGTTCCCTTACAGTCTTTCTATCAAACAAATGATCATCATTATTAGAGCATTGTCCCAAAGAAAAAAAAGAAAAAAAAAGAAAAGAAAAAAAGAAGGTAAGGCCAAGAAAAAGAAATGCCCAAAATAAGAAAAAAAAGGGAAAAAAGAAAAGAAAAAGGGGAAATTGCTACTATCTTTTTCCACACTTGTGCTTCAAAGTAGCACCATGTTCTTCATGATAAAGAGTCTCATGTTTAGTTACTTTCGAACTTGGCTTGTATATTCCAACGATGGGCTTCCTCAAATGCCCTAGGTCTTCATGAGCAAGCAAGTTGGATGCACACCCACTGTAGCGACCAGACCTCAAACAGTCTGATCTCTGTGCATCAGTGTCATCCCTGAAGGAAATATGCCCTAGAGGCAATAATAAAGATGTTATTTGTATTTCCTTATATCATGATAAATGTCTTTTATTCATGCTAGAATTGTATTAACCGGAAACTTAGTACATGTGTGGATACATAGGCAAAACAGTATGTCCCTAGTATGCCTCTACTAGACTAGCTCATTGATCAAAGATGGTTATGTTTCCTAGCCATAGACATGAGTTGTCATTTGATCAACGGGATCACATCATTAGGAGAATGATGTGATGGACAAGACCCATCCGTTAGCATAGCACTATGATCGTTTAGTTTTACTGCTATTGCTTTCTTCATGACTTATACATGTTCCTATGACTATGAGATTATGCAACTCCCGAATACCGTAGGAACACCTTGTGTGCTATCAAACGTCACAACGTAACTGGGTGATCATAAAGATGCTCTACAGGTGTCTCCGAAAGCATTCGTGGTGTTGGCATAGATCAAGATTAGGATTTGTCACTCCGAGTGTCGGAGAGGTATCTCTCGGCCCTCTCGGTAACACACATCATAATAAGCCTTGCAAGCAAAAGACTAATGAGTTAGTCACGAGATGATGTGTTACGGAACGAGTAAAGAGACTTGCCGGTAACGAGATTGAACTAGGTATAGAGATACCGACGATCGAATCTCGGGCAAGTAACATACCGATGACAAAAGGAACAATGTATGTTGTTATGCGGTTTGACCGATAAAGATCTTCGTAGAATATGTAGGAGCCAATATGAACATCCAGGTTCCGCTATTGGTTATTGACCGGAGATGAGTCTCGGTCATGTCTACATAGTTCTCGAACCCGTAGGGTCCGCACGCTTAACGTTTGATGACGATCGGTATTATGAGTTTATAAGTTTTGATGTACCGAAGGTAGTTCGGTGTCCCGGATGAGATCACGGACATGACGAGGAGTCTCGGAATGTCTGAGACATAAAGATTGATATATTGGACGACTATATTCGGACACCGGAAGTGTTCCGGAAAAGTTTCGGATTTAACTGGATTGCCGGAGGGGGTTACCGGAACCCCCTACGAGAGGGGATGGTCCATAGTGGGCCTTGAGGAAAGGAGAGAGGCAGCCCATAGAGGCTGGCCGGCGCCCCACCAGGGGATCCTAGTTGGACTAGGATTGGGGGGCGCCACCTCTCCCTCTCTTTCTTTTTCCCTCTCTTCCTTCTTGGTGGACTCCTACTAGGAATAGGATTGCAATCCTATTCCTAGTAGGATTGCCCTAGCCGCACCATAGGAGGCCGGCCGGCCCTCCCCTCTTGCTCCTTTATATACGGGGGCAGGGGGCACCCAAAGACACACAAGTTGAATTGTTCCAGTCGTGTGCGGTGCCCCCCTCCACAGAAACACACCTCGGTCATACCGTTGCAGTGCTTAGGAGAAGCCCTGCGTCGGTAGATACATCATATCCATCACCACGCCGTCGTGCTGACGAAACTCTCCCGTGAAGCTCAACTGGATCAAGAGCTTGTGGGACGTCATCAAGCTGAACGTGTGCTGAACGCGGAGGTGCCGTACGTTCGGTGCTTGATCGGTTGAATCGCGAAGAAGTTTGACTACATCAACTGCGTCACTTGACGCTTCCGCTTCCGATCTACGAGGGTACGTAGACACACTCTTCCCTCTCGTTTCTATGCATCTGGTAGATAGATCTTGCGTGATCGTAGGAAAATTTTAAAATACTACGTTCCCCAACAATCCCTGGATCAATAATTCTGACACGCACAGTACTTGAAGGATTTATAACAGAGTAGCAATCACACACTTATTACATCGATAGCCCAACGATGATCTTATTACAATAAATATGGCTGAAGGCCATCTAATACGATAATAGCGGAAGGCTTGGAAGATAAGTGAGTCCATCAACTCCAACGGCATCACTGAGTATAGAACCACGACCTAAAAGGCATCTTACTCGTCGTCTGAAAAGTCTGCAACATAAAACGTTGCAGCCCGAAAACGGGTCAGCACATGGAATATGCTGGCAAGGTAACACAAGAGAATGCAATGGAAGTAAAGCTATACTATATGCATATTTGGCTGGTGGAAAGCTCTATGGTTAAGTTTTTGCGTAAAGCCAATTTTTCCCTACTTCAAAGGAATAGATGTTAATTAACTATCATGGTAGTTGAAACATCATTGAGAAGATAGACATCCTCTCAACACCAATTAAAATAATCATTAAACCCAACAAAATTAATTAAAGTAACATGATGAGATTCACATGATAATCCAAGTACTAGATACTCAAGACGTCCGTAACCGGGGACATGGCTAATCATGATCAGTTTGTACACTCTGCAGAGGTTTGTGCACTTTTCCCACAAGACTCGATCGCCTCCGTTTGGTTTCTCGCACTGCATGCTGTTTGAGAAACGGATGACCGAGACACAGTCTTTCCGAAGAGGTCCCCTTAACCAGATAGATAGGCCGGTACACCTACAACCCTCTACATCTGCTAGCCCATCATGGAAAGGTTTCCCACAACTTACTCAACTATGCCAGAGCCCATATTGGCATGTGGCTGCACACGGAAGTTTCTAGTATGAAAAATCTCATGATCCCTTTGAGCCTGGGTGGCGGTCCAAAAGAAAAACAAGCAATCAATGGAATACCCAGATGCCTCAATCCACCCAGATGTGTGTTAAAGTTGCCACCTTAAGTTGAACCATTAATTAACAAACTCACATCTGTCATGGATACACTCACCCAATCCACGTCTACGAGCATAGCATGTCCTAACAGCAAACGTAGAAGTACCTCCCAAAGGTTTGAATGTAATGCAGGTAATAGGTACTACCTCAATCTACTTCCCAATCCCACAAGTTAATTGATCCTACTCATGCAATGTGTGAGGGTTGGACTAATGCAATGAAAACTGGGTAATTGGAAAGTATGATCAAAGTGTTACTTGCCTTGCTGATGATCCGCAAAACCTAGAGACTCAAAGTAGCAAGCGGCGCACTCCGGGTACTCTATCGCAATCAAACAAGCACACAATAAGTACTTAACTAATGCACGGGTAAAACTCAAATAAGAGATCTAACCAGAAATTTCAACTTAAGAACTCCGGTTTGCAAAAAGAATCAACTCGAAAGAAGCAACAAAACTCAAATTGCGAAAGAAACGAGCTCCGGTTACTAATTGGCCTAAAGTCAAATTTTACAGTAGCCAAAATCTTGTTCAAGTTGATTAAACGTAAAGAGGGCATCGAGATGAAGATCTAGGATTTTGAATCACCTGATTCCGACTCTCGAGCGAAAAGTAAAACGGAAAACAAGATCAGGGCAGAAATCGCGATCGGAATAATCGCGGATAAATACCCCGAAAAAGAAAACGGACGAACAGGCTAACGAACGAACGTTCGCTGTCTGCAACTAACTGACGAAAACCGTTCGTTAAAACGAACGTACGGACGAACGTCCGCTAAATAACTAAACCGACGAAAACAGAACCGATCTAAAACAGATCTACGGTTTTAAAAAAACCGAGCGGTTCTTAAAAAAAACCGTAACTACCTCGACGACTCCGGCGAGATTCCGACGCTCCGACGGCGGTGGTGGTCCGGAAGGCTGACGGGGCGGTCGGTGGCGGCGGCAGCTAGCGTGGCGGTGGCGGCTAGCGGCGGCGGCGCCCAGCGCGGCGGGGCGGCGGCAGGCGGCGGCGGCGGCGCACTAGGGTTTCGCGAGCGAGGCGGGGCTGCGGGCTGGCGGGGCTGGCGACTTGGGCCGGCGGCTGGCGCTTATAAAGCCCAGTCTCCTGACCCTATACGTGTCTAAGTCGGTTCACTTTTTTTTTAAAAGAGTCCTGGCGCAGAAAAATTAGCGAAAAAATACTAAACGGACTCCAAAATTCCCGAAATAAATTTTCACCGTCCTCTAATAATATTTAGGACAAAGTGAACATTTTCCCTGGACCTAAATGCAATTTTGAAAAACGCGCATTTTTCCTATGCAAATAAATTCGCAAATAAATCCAGAAAAATACCAAAAGTGATTTTAACATTTTTCCTCGAATATTTCTGTTATTTTGGAGAAGTCATATTATCTCCGCTCATATTTTGTATTTATAAATATTTTTAGAAGAGAAAAATAATTAGAATCACATTGTCCTCATACCGGTATTCGAGCGAACTCAAATACGAAAACGGTAAAATTCCCAACTCTCTCCGTAGGTCCTTGTGTTGCTTAGAATTTCGAGGAACGCCACAAACAAAAATGCAAAAAGCATGCAATGCGATATGATCTATGTATAACATTCCAAATTGAAAATTTGGGATGTTACAAACCTACCCCCCTTAGAATGAATCACGCCCTCGAGATTCGACTTGGCTAGAGAACAGGTGTGGGTGGTCCTTGCGTAGATCATCTTCTCGTTCCCAGGTGGCTTCTTCCTCGGTGTGGTGACTCCACTGAACTTTGCAAAACTTGATAACCTTGCTGCGAGTGACTCTGCTCGAAAATTCGAGAATCTTAACAGGCTTCTCCTTGTAAGTCAGATCACTGTCCAATTGAATTGCTTCCAGGGGTACTGTGTCTCTAAGCGGTATATCGGCCATATCCGCATGGCACTTCTTAAGCTGCGAAACGTGAAACACATCGTGCACTCCTGACAATCCTTCGGGCAATTTCAACTTATAGGCAACCTCTCCCATGTGTTCCAAAACATGGTAAGGTCCCACAAATCTCGGGGCTAACTTCCCTTTAACTCCGAAACGTTTAACTCCTTGCAGAGGCGATACTCTCAGGTACGCTCTGTCTCCGATCTCATAGGATATCTCCTTGCGCTTCGAGTCTGCATAACTCTTCTGCCTGGACTGAGCTACCTTCAGTCTATCTCGGATCAACTTCACCTTCTCCTCAGACTCTTTGATCAAGTCTGGTCCAAACAACTGTCGGTCTCCAACTTCGTCCCACGACAACGGTGTTCGGCATCTCTTTCTATACAATGCCTCGAACGGTGCCATCTTCAAACTGGCTTGGTAACTGTTGTTGTATGAGAACTCCACGTAGGGCAAGTTGTCATCCCAACTAGATCCGTAATCTAATGCACAGGCTCTCAGCATATCCTCCAAAATCTGATTGACTCTTTCAGTATGTCCATCTGTCTGCGGGTGAAAAGCTGTGCTAAACTCTATTCTGGTACCCAGAGTTTCATGTAACTGATTCCAGAACTTTGAGGTAAACTGGGTTCCTCTATCTGATACGATGCTCCTCGAAACTCCATGCAGACATACAATTCGGGTCATGTATATCTTTGCCAGTTTTGCACTGGTATATGTGGTTTTCACAGGGATAAAGTGGGCTACCTTCGTCAATCGGTCTACTACTACCCAGATTGAATCATATCCTGTTTTGGTCCTGGGCAATCCAGTGATAAAATCCATGCCAAGCTTCTCCCACTTCCATTCGGGTATTGGCATAGGTTGTAACAATCCTACTGGCTTCTGATGTTCTGCCTTCACTCTCTGGCATACATCACAAACTGCTACATACTCCGCAATATCCTTCTTCATATCGGTCCACCAGAAAATATCGTTCAAATCCAAATACATCTTAGTATTCCCTGGGTGAATCGATTATGGTGAATCATGGGCCTCCTGTAAAATCAACCTCCTGATCTCCGGGTCATTAGGCACATAAACGCGGTCCTCAAACCATAAGGTGTCGTGTTCATCCTCACGAAATCCTTTAGCTTTTCCTTCGCTCATCCTCTCCTTTATAGCGACAACCTCCTTGTCAGCTTTCTGAGCTTCTCTGATTTTATCCATCAGGGTAGACTGGATTTCTAATGCTGCTACATAGCCTCTCGGAACTATCTCCATACGTAGTTCTCGTAGGTCCTCGGCTAACTCCTTTGGAAATTCTTCCATCATAAGGGTATTGACATGGCTCTTACGGCTTAGCGCATCGGCTACTACGTTAGCCTTTCCGGGATGATAATGCAATCTCATGTCATAATCCTTAATGAGTTCTAGCCATCTCCTTTGCCTAAGATTCAACTCCTTCTGAGTGAATATATACTTCAAAATCTTGTGATCCGTATATACTTCACAATGGTTTCCAATGAGGAAATGTCTCCACGTCTTCAATGCATGCACTACGGCTGCTAACTCCAAATCGTGGGTGGCATAGTTCAACTCATGAGGTTTCAGTTGTCGTGAAGCATACAAAACAACTCTTCCTTCCTGCATAAGAACTGCTCCAAGTCCTCGACGTGAAGCGTCGTAGTACACCTCATAATCCTTATGTTGATCTGGCAGAATCAACACAGGGGATGAAACCAACCTTTTCTTTAATTCCTGGAAACTGGCTTCACATTCTTCTGTCCAACTGAACTTGGTGTCCTTCTTTAACAACTCCGTCATTGGCTTTGCAATCCTTGAGAAATTCTCGATAAATCTCCGGTAGTATCCTGCAAGTCCAAGAAAACTTCGGATCTCTCCAACTGTTGTTGGTGCTTCCCAATGGGTCACAGTATCCACCTTGGCGGGATCTACTGCTATTCCTTCTCCGGATATAACATGTCCGAGGAATCCGACTTCCTTCAACCAAAACTCGCATTTGCTAAACTTGGCATATAACTGATGTTCTCTGAGCTTCTCCAGTACCAATCACAAATGCTCTGCATGCTCCTCTTCATCCTTCGAGAAGATCAAAATATCATCTATGAACACTATGACGAACTTATCAAAATACTCTATAAACACTTTGTTCATCAGGTTCATAAAGTATGCCGGTGCGTTAGTCAGACCAAACGACATAACGGTATACTCGTACAACCCGTACCTGGTGGTAAAGGCCGTCTTAGGTATATCCTGCTCTTAGATCTTCAATTGGTGGTACCCTGATCACAGATCGATCTTGGAAAATATCTTAGCTCCTTGTAATCTATCGAACAGATCATTGATCATCGGCAATGGGTACTTGTTCTTGATCGTTACTTCGTTCAGCCCTCGGTAATCAACAACCATTCTTAACGATCCATCCTTCTTCTCCACTAAAAGTACTGGCGAACCCCAAGGCGAAGAACTTGGGCGTATGAATCCTTTATCCAGTAACTCCTTAATCTGTTTCTTTATCTCCTCCAAATCCTTTGCGGGCATCCTGTATGGTCTCTTAGAAATTGGCCTGGTGCCTGGCAAAAGTTCAATCAAAAACTCTATATCTCTATCCGGTGGCATGCCAGGTAACTCCTCTGGAAACACATCCGGATAATCCTTCACTACTGGCACTTCCTCCTGAACAACTCCCGTGAGAGAATGTACTTGAGTCCTTGTAGGCGAATGCCTAGATACACACTTAATCCTTTTTCCCTCCGGGGTGGTGAGCAAAATAGACTTACTGGCACAGTCAATGTTACCTCCATACTTCGATAGCCAATCCATACCTAATATCACATCCAATCCTTGTGACTCCAGGACTATTAGGTCAGAGGGGAAAGTATGGCGTCCTATGATTAATGGCGTCTGAAAACATCCTTGGTGTGCCATATAATCTGCTCCAGGTGAACTTACTAACATGGGGGTCTTAAGAACTCAGGTGGACATCCTATGTCTATTTACAAATCCCCTTGAAATATATGAATGCGATGCACCAGTATCGAAAAAAACTATTGCGGTAAATGTCTTAACCAAAAACTTACCGACAACAGCATCTGGTTGCTCTTCTACCTCCTCCACGGTCACGTGGTTCACTTGTCCTTTGTTGAACGGGTTGGGCTTCTTCGCGGCGCTTCCATTGCCGTTCCCATTCTTAGCTTCTGGGCATTCATTGGCATAATGTCCATTCTTCCCGCACTTGTAACAAGTGACATGGCTGAAATCCCTCTTGGTGGGTGTGGACGGTGTAGGGTGGCTCTAGTTACCATTTGCTCCATTCCCATTTCTATTTCCATTCTTGGTGCCATTGTGGGTGTGCGAGCTACCTCCTCCATGGGTATGTTGAAACTGTCCTACCATTTTAGGGGTAAAACGGGGCTTCTGATGTGCTCCAGAATTATACTTTCCTTGTCCATACTTCCTTTTTCGACTTTCAACCTGTTGATGCTTCCTTTCAATCATTAGGGCGCGGTCAACCAACTCCTGGTAGTTATTGAAAGTTGCCACCATCAACTGTACACTCATCTCATCATTCAGCCCTTCCATGAATCTCTCCTGCTTAGTGGCATCTGTGGCCACATCATCTGGGGCATAATGAGATAGGGTACTAAACTCATCCACGTACTGAGCCATAGTACGATTGCCTTGGCGCAAATTGTGAAACTCCTGCTTCTTCATACTCATGGCTCCAGTTGAGACATGGGCGGTACGAAAAGCTTGCTGGAATTGGTCCCAAGTCACATTGGCTACGGGATAAGTGGCTGTGTAATTCTCCCATCATGCCGCGGCTGGTCCAGCCAACTGGTGTGCGGCAAATCGCACCTTCTCAGCATCCGAGCAATTGGCGGTGGTCAAATCCCTTCCAATCTTGCGTAGCCAGTCATCAGCCACTATTGGTTCGATGCTGCTAGCAAACACGGGTGGTTGCAACCTTAAGAAACGTGTCAGGTTGTCCACGGGTGGTGGTGGTGGTGGAGGGTTGTTGTTGTTGTTCTGGTTGTTCTGAGTGTTCTGGACAAGAAGTTGCATCAGGGTGTTCTGCTGCTGGATCAGCTGGGTGAGCTCAGGGGGAAACTCAAATTCACGTCTTGGAGGCATCTGATGGGTGTAGAGGGAAGAGATTAGAATAGAAAAGAGGTCTAAGGGAAAAATCACTACCCATATGCACATGAGGCAAACACACAATCATATCACACCATTCAATTTCAAACAAGGTCTTACAATTCTAACGATCATTACAAAAGTGCTCTAAAACTAATATATGGAAGTAAACTACTAGTCATAGGGTGGTCATCTAGAAATATTGATCGGCAGAGGATTCCATGATATCTGCCCCAGCTTCATCTTCATAGTCTTCGTCCTTGCTATCGCCAGCTTCCGAATCTGTGTCATCTATGATAATGTAGTCTTCGGGTGGAATCTCCTTGGGTTCTTCTTCCTCGTCTTCTTCTCCCATGAGTATCCCTAATTTCCGTGTCAAATCATCATTCTTCTCCACAAGTATTTTCATCTCCTCCTCGTATCCGTCGCGTGTAGACTTGAGTTCTTCCTCTAGCTCCAAATTCCTATTTAGGGCTTTCTTCAAATCTATCATCCCAGCACACATCTGGTGCTCCTGGCGACGAATGTGATGGTTCAACTCCTGGATGAATGCTGCAATGGATCTATCCTTCCGGGTGCTGATCATGTCCCAACTCTCATCTCGACGTCCACAAATCTGGTAGATGGTGTCCTTTAGCTCCTGCTTGTAGACTTCTCCAATCCTTCCCATAGCGATGTGGGCGGCCATGCTCTTTCCTAGGCTCCATGTAGGCGCATTAAAGGAAAATGCTATGAGTGAGGTGACGGGTGTGAACGTCCTTCCTGGAACTTGGGCTTGAATCAACCAACGCTCCTCCTCAGGTAGAGTGGCATTGTAGGTTCCGGTGAAACTTGGTAGTCCAATATTTAGATATCTTGTGACTTCCTTCAGGTGTCGTCCAAATGGTGTATCATCATCTGGTTGCATGAACTTGTTCTTTGCATCCACCATCCTAAAGAGTAGAAAATATGAGGAGTCAGAAAAGAGAAGAGTGAATAGTGCTCGAGGGTTTTAGCTTAGTGGTCGTGTCCTACAGTCAGCGTGTGCTCTGATACCATCTTGTAGCGACCAGACCTCAAACAGTTTGATCTCTGTGCATCAGTGTCATCCCTGGATCAGTAATGCTGACACGCACAGTACTTGAAGGATTTATAACAGAGTAGCAATCACACACTTATTACATCGATAGTCCAACGATGATCTTATTACAATAAATATGGTTGAAGGCCATCTAATACGATAACAGCGGAAGGCTTGGAAGATAAGTGAGTCCATCAACTCCAACGGCATCACTGAGTATAGAACCACGACCTAAAAGGCATCTTACTCGTCGTCAGAAAAGTCTGCAACATAAAACATTGCAGCCCGAAAACGGGTCACACATGGAATATGCTGGCAAGGTAACACAAGAGAATGCAATGGAAGTAAGGCTATACTATATGCATATTTGGCTGGTGGAAAGCTCTATGGTTAAGTTTTTGCGTAAAGCCAATTTTCCCCTACTTCAAAGGAATAGATTTTATTTAACTATCATGGTAGTTGAAACATCGTTGAGAAGATAGACATCCTCTCAACCCCAATTAAAATAATCATTAAACCCAACAAAATTAATTAAAGTAACATGATGAGATTCACATGATAATCCAAGTACTAGATACTCAAGACGCCCGTAACCGGGGACACGACTAATCATGATCAGTTTGTACACTCTGCAGAGGTTTGTGCACTTTTCCCACAAGACTCGATCGCCTCCGTTTGGTTTCTCGCACTGCATGGTGTTTGAGAAACGGATGACCGAGACACAGTCTTTCCGAAGAGGTCCCCTTAACCAGATAGATAGGCCGGTACACCTACAACCCTCTACATCTGCTAGCCCATCATGGAAAGGTTTCTCACAACTTACTCAACTATGCCAGAGCCCATATTGGCATGTGGCTACACACGGAAGTTTCTAGTATGAAAAATCTCATGATCCCTTTGAGCCTGGGTGGCGGTCCAAAAGAAAAACAAGCAATCAATGGAATACCCAGATGCCTCAATCCACCCAGATGTGTGTTAAAGTTGCCACCTTGTGACGCCCGAAGACCGACGTCCCAGAAGATTCCAGAAGATTCCAGATGTTCCGGGTTCTCCCGTGTGTTTCGTTTGTGCTTGTGTTATTTATTTTTGCATTGCATCATGTCATCATGCCTTCATGTCATATTTATTTTTGCATCTCAACCTAAATAAATTGTGTGGACCTTCGGTCCATTTAAATCGAGGGAAGAATGACTTCTCTTTAAAACACATTCTCCTAGTATTATGGAGCTATATTAAATATTCCATTTGTTTGGAATTAACCGCTAACACACTTGCAAATATTCCCCATGCCTCTTAATTCAAGTTTCCCTCCTACCTTGCCAACAAATTCTAATCCATTTTATCGAGGCTCCTCCAAAAATTCGATCATTTTTGGACACTTCATAAATCAAGTCTTAGTTCAAACCCATTTGAATTAAATTCAAATGTGTTTGAATTATTTTCTCGATCTTGCCTTTTCTAATTTTCTCGGACCGTGCTCATTTTTGCGAGTCCAGGAATAATTGCCTCTTGTGCTAACTTTTGCCCTAACCCCCTCCTCATTTTTATTCTCTTCTCTTATTTTGGTTTCTGCTAAAAACCAGATAAGGGAGTGAAGACCAGCCCCGCAGCTGCAGGCCTCAGGTTCTTCTGGCCCGAGCCGGCCCAGCCTCCCTTCCCTCCTGGCCTTTTCTCTCTCCTCAGCCTCCTGGCCCATCTCTCCCTTCTGGCCCATTGGTCCGACAGCAGCCGCCCGAACCCTAAGCGACCGATCCTCTCACATCTCACGCTCGCTCTCTCCCTCTTTTCCTTCGTCCGCCGCCACCCGCTCCTCCCATCGAACCCAAGCCCGATCCTCCCGCATCCCCCTCGTTTCCACCCGCTCGCTCGTTCCTCTCGTTCTTCCCCCTGTCCGCCGCCAGGCTCGTCTCCCTCTCGTTCCCCGTGCCCCTTCCTCGATTCCCTCGCAGCGCCCGAACCCCATCTCTCCTCCCCGAGTCGATCTCACCCTCCTCCCAGCGCCTCCCTTCTCTAGGGCCGCGCCCCCATCGCCGGCTTGCTGCTGCAACCTCCAGCGCCGGCGCCGCCTCACCATCTCCCTCGCCTTGCTACCGTTCTGCTGTCCTTCGAGGCCCCTTGGCCGTGCTTCATTTTGGAACGCCAAGTTTGCTGCTGTTTTTGTTTTCGCTGAGTGCCAGGTGGACATGTACTACTACGCGAGACCGGACCGACAAGTACCACGACCGCGACAAGTACCACGACGACCCGGTCATCTACAGAAAAACGAGCTCGTGAACAACTACCGTCGCCGAGACCAAGTACCACTACATAACGTGTACCACGACGACCGACTCGGCAAGTACTCCGAACGTGAACGACTACCGTCGCCAAGTTCCACTATCGTCGCCCCGAAGATGTTGGGTTCATCAAGTCCCTCTCCGAAACGAACATGTACCACTACTTCAACTACCGTCGCTCGACGACCCGTCAAGTACCTCTTCGGAAACGTGAACGACTCCTTCCTCTACGATCTCGATCCGCCCCGAAACGAGTGTTTCGAAGGTATAACTCCGAGACGATGACACGTGGATGTTGCTTGTGTGTTGTATGAAATGTTTCCCTTGTGTGCATCGTGCCCGTTTCGACCTTTTGTCATGTTCCTCGGTTGCCTCGTCGCCGACCCGTGGGAACCCGGCAACGGGATCATCCCACCGTTTCATCTTGTCCCGCTCGCTCACTCCACCTTTGCTTTTGCACCGGACTCTCACCGAGTTACCGGAACCGAGATGTTGCGTTGCATCATTTTCGGATCGTTGTCGTGGCACCCTTTCTTCCACCACGGGGACAAGTGCTTCATATCTCTCTTGTCAACCTTTTAATAAACTTGCATAAACTTGATCATGTCATCCGCATCATGTTAACAACATTATAATGTGTGTTTGTTGTTTGCTTATAATTACTAAACATGCTCATGGGGATTTTCCGGAATTGTTGTTGTTTTTCCGGCCTCATTTAAAATGTCTAAATAGTGTAGTTTTATTATGCTTCACCTCTTGCCATTTAACAAACATTTAATCTTGTCTTGTTAATAAACGAGAGTCAATTAAATAAATGTGGTGTTTCGTCAATATGCAACTCGTTGCATTTGAGCTCCATTTAAATTGTAGTGTTGTTTGTGCACTTTGCCATGCCATGCATATTTAAACCGGACATGCATCATACTTGTTTGTGCATCGTATGCCATGTTTATGCTTGTGTGTTTACCGTGTTGTTTCTTCTTTCCGGTTGCTTCTCTTGTTAGCTTCGGTTTCGTTCCGGAGTTGTGAGGATTCGCTCGACTGTTGCTCCGTCTTCTTCATGGACCCGTTCTTCTCCCTTGCGGAATCCCAGGCAAGATGATCATACCCTTGGATACCTTTACTACCATTGCCATGCTTAGTTGTCTCGATGCTATCGTTACATGTCGCGCTACCCATCTTTATGTCAGCCTCTCCTTGTTGCCATGAAACCTCTAACCTTTGACACCTTCCTAGCAAAACCACTGTTTGGCTATGTTACCCGCTTGCTCAGCCCCTCTTATAGCTTTGTTAGTTGCAGGTGAAGATGAAGTTCGTTCCAGGAGGGAACTTGTTGGAATATCACAATATCTATAATTATTATTAACACACCTATATACTGGGCATGGGTGGAAGGCTTGGCCTTTTGCTCGGTGTTTTGTTCCACTCATGCCACCTTAGGCGCCGATAAACCGGCATTATGTTCCTTGATTTTGCGTTCCTTACACGATGGGTGGATGGGGACCCCTTGACAGTTCGACTTTGAATAAAACTCCTCCAGCAAGGCCCAACATTGGTTTTAATTTTCTCATAATAACAACTTAATTAATTAATTAAATTGCATAGGGAGTTAGCGCTACCCGAGGATTCTTTCTACATATCAGGGGGGGCCAGTGTTGATGGTGTTGGTCCCAAACGGGGAACCTGCGGGGCCACCACGGGGAAACTCGAGGTTTGGCTCCCGTAGCTTCTCCCATCCGGTCGTGGCCTGAGACGAGATACACGCGGCTACTATCAGGGTGTCGACACACCGGGAGGTCTTGCTGGACTTGTTTTACCATTGTCGAAATGTCTTGTGCTACCGGGAAGCCGGGCCTGATCGGTTTTCCCTAAGATAAGGAGTGATGATATTGTAATTATCGCTTCAGCTAATCGTGAGAGCTTGTGATGGGCTAAGTTGGAACACCCCTGCAGGGATATGATCTTTCGAAAGCCGTGCCCGCGGTTATGTGGAAGATTGGAATTTGTTAATGTCCGGTTGTAGAAAACTTGACAGAGGATCCGAAGTAAAACACACAACTGTGTGAGTAACCGTGACTGTCTCTTTTCAATTTGAGAAGAGAACACGGTGGGGTTATGTTTGACTCGTATGTAGTTCAGGATCTTTAGCGATCACCTTTTTGCGACCGTTTGCGTAGATGCTCATCTTATTCTTGTACTTGTAAGCTAGCCACCATATTATGCTTAGCCGCTGCTGCAACCTCACCACTTTAGCTCTTCCTACCCTTAAAGCTTTGTTAGTCTTGATACCCATGGTTATGGGATTGCTGAGTCCTCGTGGCTCACAGATACTACAACACCAGATGCAGGTTCAGCCGAGTTTGATGCAGGAGCTGGTTCAAGTTCTTCACTGGGAGCTCGATGAAGAGAGTGGTCGTATGTTTGTGACGTTTCAACGATCAGTAGTGGTTTCCACTAGGATTCGATCCTGACATGTGGCTTTATGTTGTTTTGGTATCTTTCTTTTGGATCTTTGTCACACCCCAAAAATAGTTATTTGGAATTTTGAAAACTTTTCAAAATTTTAGCTAAGATTTTAAAATTTTCTTGGAGGGTTCTGTTTGAAGGGTGGACTTATTTGATTTAATTGTTTTGGAGGTTTTCAAAAGTTTTTCTCTCTAAAGAATCTTTGGTTTTTAGCTATTTATTTTCAAAGGCAAAAATCCTTTTCACCCCTTCTAATACCATAAAACTTCTCCAAATATTTTCTGTCACTCCAAAATTTTCCTCTCAAGTCATGCACACCTTCTGTGGTATTATTCAACTCCTTCCCACTCCACAATAATATTCTTTCTATATATTCTAAATTCCAAAAGTGGAATTTGAATTAATCATAGTTTCTTGACATTTACAAAGGAACTATATTTTCTATGACTCTTCTGCCTCTACCAAAATTATTCCTACATATATATGGTACCCTCAACCCATTTCTCCAAAAACATTTGGTCCCACAGTTCAAAAATTTCAAACCAAATTCAATTCAAATTTGGTCCAGAAGTCATATTTCTGCCCCAAACCATTTCCAAACTTCACCAAAATTCTTGGCCTCCTGGCAAACTCATTTTTGAGTAACTACACACCACCACACAAGACCCCATGATCAACCAAGTTGTTTAAGACCTCAAATCATTTCATCAAACAGTTGGCGGGCATACTGTTCCACACTGAATAAAATTCAGTTAACTGAATTTCGGCCGACAGGGACAGCGATGCCGTGCATCCATCGTCTTCCTCTTCCGCACGGCAATGTCGCCCGTTTTCATTACCGCAGCTCCCCCTGGCCCAGCGCCCAGCCACTCCACTCCGGTGAGATGGCACCGGGCCGGTGCAGCCTCCCCGGGCTCGTCCACGGCGGAGCCGAGCGGAACGCCTCGGCCATCAATCACTCCTTTACTCCACTTCAGCGCTCATACCTACCTCCCTGCACACGCGTCATCTTCCTTCGCCTCTACGCGCAAAGGACACACCGGCCACGCCGCACGGGGCCCGTTTGACAGTCGCCGGAGCCGGCCGCTCCGCCGCGCCCGTGCGGACAGCACACCGCAAACGTGTCAAGCAGGCACGAGCTCGTCCACGCGGAAGCATCGGACGAACACCACGGACCTCTTGAATGCTCCATCGCCCAGACCACCGGCCAGAACCAACCTCGGCGACCTCATTAACTCCGGCGATCTTCACCCGCTTCGGCTATCTTCGAACCGCCTATAAAAAGGGTCCCCGAGCCCCTCTAGCGCTAGCACTCGCCTCCACCACCACCCACACTCCCTCCTGACCACCCACCAGGCCCCGAGGGAGTCATCTTCTCCCTCTTCGGCCACCGCTCCGCCGCCTCTGTCCTCGAACCGAACCGAGCACGTACACCACCAGAGCAGCCCAAACTCCGTCGATCTTCCCCTTTTCCACCACCATGCCGAATCCCTAGATCAATTTACCTTTCCGAGCCCTCTCCGACGAGCCACCACCTCACCCGAATCTTCGTCCGCCGGCGACGAGCTCACCGCCGTTCAGGTGACCGCCGGTGGCCACCTCCACCACCCCTGGATGCGGAAGTCCACGCTGGTCACTTTGCGACCAGCGCCGGGCCCTGAGACCCCGGCGATCGTCGCCGGCGATCGCCGCCGCTTCTCTGTACTCACGCGCGAGCGCGTTCAAATTTTAAACCTGACGGGTGGCCCCCACCCGTCAGCTCTCTCTCTCTCTGTTTCCGTTTTAAGTGGAAGCGCACTCTGCGCTTTACGTCTTCTACTCTGGAAGACGCACTCGTATCCGAAACGTTTTCTTTTAAAACAACTCAGGGACTTCTGTTTTACAGAAAAACCCCTGGTTTTGAAAAGCTAATAACTTTTAAAATATAAATCCAAATGAGTTGATTCTTTTTGCTAAAATTTTCTTTTCTGCTCTAGTTTATTTTAAGATTTATTTAAAAATATTTTGAGAACTTTTTCTGTTCTGTGTTTATTGTCTTATTCGAATTCAAATTTGAATTTTTCAGAAAAAGAAGAAGGAACTTTTGCTGGGATTTCTGAAGGGTTTTCTCCTGATTACTTTGGACAAGGCAAGCATTATTGAACTTGAGTTATGGTGTTGCTTCCTTGCATGGTTACATAAAATGGTAGTGCATCATATACGTTGCATGTTATATCACATGTGCATGCATGGTCATGTCATGTTTGTTTTACCTTGGCTTGCATGTCACACTAGCTTGTCTGGCATACAAATGGTTACGTGAGGGCAGAGATGCTGCTGCTGGTTGGGACATGCTAGTAGGCATGGTCCTTTGTGACACAGTGGTGTCATGTGGTACTGGTGAGGAACACTGGTGTTATTTTTGACAATACCTCCTGAGTCTGCCTAGATCGAGTCTTGCTCTATACACCTAGCTATACACCGTGCTGCCACGGGTCCTTCCGAAAGGAAGGTACGGCCTAGTAAGTTGATGACCCCTGTACGGGTGCACGCCACACAGATACTACGATGAAGGTTGTAGCCTGTCATCGGGTCAGGGGCATGGGTGTTTCCGGTTGTAGCCGAGAGGGGGGCACCCCTTGTAATCCGCGCGTTTAATAGTGATCCCATGCTTTTCGGAGGTTGTAGCCTCCCTGACTTAAGGTTTCTGGAGCGATGCTCTGGGTGAGTCCTGGCATCCGGTCGGTGTGTATGCGTCAGGCGTGTTTTCAACCTAAAGTCCGTATTGGGTATTAGTCAGTACACGGTACTGGCTAAGGAAAGCCCATACGCGTGGGTAAAGAGTACACCCTCTGCAGAGTTATATCTATTCGAATAGCCGCGTCCACGGTCAAGGATTTAGTTGGGTGGGTCAAGTATCGGTCTCGGTGTCAGTCTCTGGAGGAAAATAGACTACTTGAGCATGTTATGTTTGCAGGACATTGTCTTTGTCACAGTCAGTATATTATCATAAATTTATTTATGGTGAATATTATGCTTATGGACTAACCTTGTGATTTTATTATTACCTTCGAGAGTGTCTCAGGGGCTGGCTAGACTACCCCGGACACTCGCTTTTCTTTTAAAGTCCTTTTGAGGCGTCCCTCGAGTGTCAGGCGGTTTATCTCGCCACTACTCTTGTGGACACCCACTGTCATTTCTTTTAAAGTCCTTTTGAGGCGTCCCTCGAGTGTCAGGCGGTTTATCTCGCCACTACTCTTGTGGATACCCAACTGGCATTTCTTTTCAAGTCCTACCGTGATGTCGCTTGATATCCGACTGGCATTCCTTTTTTTTTTTTATATAATATAGTGACCAATATTTATTTTGAACTAACCATGTTTCATCATGCCAAGTCTTGATATTTGTTGCATGCATATAGTATTTCATCATGGCTTTCGCTTTAGTATACCCTATGTTCATAATGTTTGCGAGTACATTCAAAGTACTCACTGGCTTGTCCCTGGCTATTTACTTGGCCAGACTTGGAGGAGGACGAACCGTTGGAGGAAAATTGCGCTAGCGAGGCCGACGCTTAGAAGGTTTCCAGTCAGCACACCCGCGTCTTGGAGTCTATCACTTGTACCATCCGTCAAGCTTCCGCCACACCAATAAATTAGTCAAGCCTCACACTGACGCTTGACCCTATGCTAGTATATCAGTGTTGAGTTCCACTACCCACTGTCATATTCCACCGCCTAGTACGTTGAAATGTTGTAATAAACTATTGAGTCACCCTGACTCAACCCTGTGTAATATTATTGTACTGGTTATCTATATCAAGGTTGTCCACTGGCTGTGCTTGGGAGCTAGTGTGACTTAAGGCTATTCTCTGATTTATTTCTCAGAAATGAGCCTGACAGACCTTGGTATCAGAGCCAGGCTGACTGTAGGAGCCCTAGGCACGATCGCTAGTCACCGAGTCAGTGCTAACATTTTTCCAGCATGCATCTCATGCATCGTAGCAAATTTTCCTTAGTCATCATACACTTATGACATGGCTACTTGGATTTTTGTCTACTGTTGTAGATGGCTGGTGGCAGCTGCCCATCTCAGATTTTCGCCAACGAGCCTGCGGGATTTTCCCGCCTTCTCGCGAGCATCGCGAGGGACGCGATGGGGTCCCTCGGGCGTCCGGAGTACGTCGTTTACCCGGACAAGATCTCAGAGACCCTGACTATGTACCAGGCTTCGGTATATATTCGGGGTGGTGCGTCTGTGTCTTTCCGCAACTATCGCTTCATGGGGAGAGCCATGCCCACTGAGAGGCATGCTATCCAGATGGCCGCACGTGAGGCTATCGCACGTCTCCGGGACATCCTGAAAGTTATGCAGGACCGTCCCTACTACTATCTGCCTTGCCACGTTCCATATACTAGCCACTATGCTTTTTCCTGCACCATAGGGGAAAAGGATATGGCTATTGAGCCACTTGTCCAGTATATCATGGCCTTGGAGTCAGCTTTCACCTCCCTGGTGGATGACTACCTCACTGCGCGGATGGACTTGTCTCGTGCGAGGATTATTCGCAGGAGCGAGTACCGCTCCCCTTCGCCTCGTGCCCCACGCACTTCCAATCCACCAAATACTTCTCTGGCTAGTCCCGCGGCTCAGCGCTCGACCACAACTGGCGATGCTAGCCGTCCGACTGCACCCATTCCTACCAGAGCTTCTCCACTGACGAGCACAGTGCCACCCCCAGCAGGCACGGCATCAACAACCACCCGACTAGAGGCGATCCTCGAGGAGGAAGAGGAGGAGGGCGATATCACATCCTGGGTGCCTTGCCTGAGTCTCACTCTCAGCAGGACCTAGGATGAGCCATGGGGACGAACGCAGTTTTCTTTGCCAGATGACTGCTTGAGAGCATGGATGTAATATATTTATTTCCTGTTCTGCCTAGCCTTTGTAAGATAGCGATGTAGGACCGCTGGTCGATGAGAGCACGGAGAGTGCGCTAGTAGAATAAATGATCTTGTATGATACAGTTTCCGCATGTATCCTGTATAATTAGATCCTGCTTGTATAATTAAATCCCTTGTGTAATATATTTGGCTGCCTTGTCTTACCTTGTCCGGGGGAAAATTTTGTTTGGGAATTTATTTTCTGATATTTGATTATTTTTCCTTGGTGTTATGCAAATACCCCAGAAAGAAAATGCATCGTCCCTGGACCCGTTCTATGCCAACTCAACCTGAAAACAACTCTGGACAAATGGGAAATAATTTTACCCAAGGGCAGACTAGTCAGCAGAGCAGTGAATCAGCTTTCTCACAAGTATGCCGCCTATATGAGCAGAGTCAGCAACAGCATCAGGAGATGATGCAACATTTGATGAACATGGGAAATCAACAAGGACAACCACAACCCAGGTCCAAACTGTCGGAATTACAAAAGACCCGCCCAACGGTCTTTACGCACACTGACAAGCCACTAGAGGCAGACGACTGGCTTTGAGACATGGAAAGAAAATTAGTTATTGCCCAGTGTACTGACCAGGAAAAGGTGCTGTACACGCCACACTATTTTTCTGGAACGGCTGCTTCGTGGTGGGAAAACTTATGTCACACCCACCCTGACGGAGCAAATATGACATGGGAACAATTCAAGGAAAATTTCCGAGGAGCGCATATTCCAAATAGCATTATGAAACTGAAGAAGAGGGAATTTGAGGATCTCAAACAGCGAAGCTCCACAGTATCCCAATATCTGGATCAGTTTACTCAGTTGGCCCGGTACGCCAACGACGAGTATATGACAGAGAACAAAAAGATGGAGAAATTTCTCGACGGACTTATTTCGTCGCTAAAATGCCAGCTGATGGTTCATACCTTTCCAGACTTTAAGACACTGGTGGATAAGGCTATTATCTTGGAAAATGAACACCGCAACATGGATGAGGCCCGCAAGCGCCGCATGAACCAGTCAGTACAGGTTCGCAACAACAGACCTAGGAATGATGTTCAAAAGCCAGTAGTAACCCGACCAACAAATACAGCTCCACCACAGAACCGCAGTGCATTCCACAATAGGACCAAGGATACAAACTTTTACCCTGGAGTCACCTGTTACTCCTGTGGAGAAGCAGGGCACTATGCTAAACAGTGCCCAAAACAAGGAAACAACCCTCCCAAAGCCAACAACAACAACAATGGCCGTGGTACGACCAACGCTCCGCGACGCAACAATTTCAACCCCAATAACAACCACAAGCAAGGGCATATCAACCACGTGACTTTTGAGGAAGCTCAGAACGCACCGGATATCGTGTTTGGTACGTTCCCTGCCAACTCAGTAGATGCTACAATTTTATTTGATTCCGGAGCTTCCCACTCTTGCATTTCTAAAAGATTTGCCTCGAATCAGTTTCCCTTTTTGCCGTTACAAAATTCCATGGTTATTCAGTCCCCGGGATCAAAGCAAAATACTCAATGGTACTGTAAGGATGTGAACATCGAAATTGAAGGAATGGGATTCCTAGCCAATCTCATCGTTCTAGACGCAGTTGATTTGGACATTATTCTGGGAATGGATTGGTTAACCACCAACAAAGGTTTCATAGACTGCTACAACCGTACGGTAACTCTTACCAATTGCCAAGGAAAGACAATAAAAGTGGGTACAAGGAAGATTGCCACATCCCAAGGGAAATTAAATCAAGTGGATACGATGGAATTAAGTAAGGTTCCTGTAGTCTGTGAATATCCTGATGTATTTCCTGAAGAATTACCAGGAATGCCACCGGACCGCGAGATTGAGTTCGTTATTGAACTAGCACCTGGAACGACACCCATATACAAGAAACCGTACCGTATGGCCCCAACAGAATTGGCAGAATTAAAGAAGCAAATTAAGGAGTTGATGGAGAAAGGTTACGTACGACCCAGCTCGTCACCATGGGGTTCGCCAGTTTTATTCGCCAAAAAGAGGGATGGTACCCTACGGCTGTGCATTGATTACAGGGCACTTAATATGGTCACTATCAAGAATAAATATCCACCGCCCAGAATCAACGACTTATTTGAACAGCTAGCAGAAGCCAAAGTCTTCTCAAAGATAGACCTGAGATCAGGTTATCATCAGTTAAAAATTCGGACGACAGACATACCTAAGACGGCGTTCACGACCAGATACGGATTATATGAATTCACAGTGATGCCATTTGGTTTAACCAATGCCCCGGCATATTTTGTGCATCTCATGAACAAGGTTTTTATGAAATATCTGGATAAATTTGTGGTGGTATTTATCGATGACATACTTATTTACTCTAAGACGCCTGAAGAACATGAGCAGCATCTTCGGATAGTACTGGAGGAGTTAAGAAAACATCAGCTATACGCCAAATTCAGTAAATGTGAATTTTGGTTGAGAGAAGTTGGTTTCCTTGGGCACGTATTGACCCAAGACGGAATCGCTGTAGACCCGGGAAAGGTAAAGGATGTGTTGGAATGGAAGCAGCCCACAAACGTGACGGAAGTCAGAAGTTTCCTCGGTTTAGCAGGCTATTATCGAAGGTTTATTGAAGGGTTCTCCAATATAGCCAGACCCATGACCCAGTTACTCAAGAAAGACAAGAAGTTCGAATGGACTGAAGCTTGTGAAAAGAGTTTTCAGGAGTTGAAAAAGAGGTTAACAACATCACCAGTTCTGGTCGTGCCCGATGTGCACAAAAATTTCGATATATATTGTGACGCATCCGGGAAAGGCCTTGGATGTGTGTTAATGCAGGAAGGAAAAGTAGTGGCTTACACCTCAAGATAGCTTCGGCGACATGAAGAAAATTACCCCGTTCATGATCTGGAACTCGCTGCAGTAGTACACACACTCAAAGAGTGGCGACACTATCTTCTGGGGAACCGATGTGAAATATACACGGATCATAAAAGTCTTAAATATATTTTCACGCAGCCAGAATTAAATTTGAGACAACTGCGTTGGCTTGAGCTAATTAAGGATTATGACGTAGGAATTCACTATCACCCAGGTAAAGCCAATGTTGTGGCAGATGCCCTCAGCCGGAATCCATACGCTGGAAATGGCAGTGTACAACTTTCGCAACATGTGCTCAGCCAGGAGTTTGCCAAGCTCAACATGGCCCTAGTCACGGAAGGAACCATTTCCCAGTTGGAAATAAAACCAACAATAGAGGACCAGATCAGAGAAGCCCAGAAGGGGCACCCAAGTATTGAAGGGATTAGAAAGAAGATGAAAATGGGCAGGGCGCCCGAATTTATGGAAGACAGCCAAGGGGTCATTTGGTTTGGACAGAGACTGTGCGTACCAAACATTGAAGATTTAAAACAACAAATAATGGCAGAAGCACACACCACTCCATATTCCATTCATCCCGGAGGGACCAAAATGTACAAGGATCTACAAGAGAGATTCTGGTGGCACGGGATGAAAAGGGATATAGCCATATATGTGGCATGTTGTGATACATGCCAACGTGTGAAAGCGGAACACCAGAGACCAGCAGGGTTATTGCAACCAATTAAGGTGCCTGAATGGAAATGGGATAGGATTGGAATGGATTTTGTTGTCGGCTTGCCAAGATCACGACATGTGAATGATGCTATCTGGGTAATAACAGATTCGCTGACCAAGGTAGCACATTTCATTCCGGTAAAAACCACCTACTCAACACAGAGGCTAGCCAGGCTGTATCTATCTAGGATTGTTTGTCTACACGGGGTACCCAAAATAATTGTCTCTGACAGAGGCACCCAATTTGTCTCTAGATTTTGGGAACACCTACAGCAAGCCTTAGGCACGCAATTGGCTTTCAGCACTGCATACCACCCACAGACCGGAGGACAGACAGAGCGGGTAAATCAAATATTAGAGGACATGTTGAGAGCTTGTGTGCTTACCTACGGAGTCAGTTGGGAGGATAGTTTGCCTTATGCAGAATTCTCCTACAACAACAGTTATCAAGCTAGCCTAAAAATGGCACCGTTCGAAGCATTATACGGACGACGATGCCGAACCCCATTGAATTGGTCTGAAACCGGAGACAGCCGAATTTTTGGACCAGAAATGCTAATAGAAGCAGAAACCAAAGTAAAGCTTATTCAGGACCGACTAAAGGCAGCTCAAAGCCGACAGAAGAGTTATTATGATCAAAAACACCGCCAGGTCCACTTTGAGCCAAATGACTACGTATACCTTAGAGTATCCCCGACAAGGGGGCTACAGAGGTTTAAGGTTAAGGGGAAACTAGCACCAAGATTTATTGGACCGTTTAAAGTAACCGCAAGAAGGGGCAAGGTTGCCTATCAACTAGAATTACCGGCAGAATTATCAGATGTCCACGATGTGTTCCATGTATCCCAGCTTAGGAAATGTGTTAGCAACCCGGAGAAGCAGATCCAGCACCAGGAGTTGGATCTTCAACCAGATCTTACCTATCGGGAACGTCCCATAAAGATTTTGGAGGAGTCTGAACGGAGAACCCGACAGAGCGTAATAAAATTTTGCAAAGTTCAATGGAGTAATCACACCGAGGAAGAGGCAACCTGGGAAAGAGAAGATCATTTAAGGACTGAATATCCGTACCTGTTTGAGGGACAGCTGGAATCTCGGGGACGAGATTTTTCTTAAGGGGGTAGGTGCTGTCACACCCCAAAAATAGTTATTTGGAATTTTGAAAACTTTTCAAAATTTTAGCTAAGATTTTAAAATTTTCTTGGAGGGTTCTGTTTGAAGGGTGGACTTATTTGATTTAATTGTTTTGGAGGTTTTCAAAAGTTTTTCTCTCTAAAGAATCTTTGGTTTTTAGCTATTTATTTTCAAAGGCAAAAATCCTTTTCACCCCTTCTAATACCATAAAACTTCTCCAAATATTTTCTGTCACTCCAAAATTTTCCTCTCAAGTCATGCACACCTTCTGTGGTATTATTCAACTCCTTCCCACTCCACAATAATATTCTTTCTATATATTCTAAATTCCAAAAGTGGAATTTGAATTAATCATAGTTTCTTGACATTTACAAAGGAACTATATTTTCTATGACTCTTCTGCCTCTACCAAAATTATTCCTACATATATATGGTACCCTCAACCCATTTCTCCAAAAACATTTGGTCCCACAGTTCAAAAATTTCAAACCAAATTCAATTCAAATTTGGTCCAGAAGTCATATTTCTGCCCCAAACCATTTCCAAACTTCACCAAAATTCTTGGCCTCCTGGCAAACTCATTTTTGAGTAACTACACACCACCACACAAGACCCCATGATCAACCAAGTTGTTTAAGACCTCAAATCATTTCATCAAACAGTTGGCGGGCATACTGTTCCACACTGAATAAAATTCAGTTAACTGAATTTCGGCCGACAGGGACAGCGATGCCGTGCATCCATCGTCTTCCTCTTCCGCACGGCAATGTCGCCCGTTTTCATTACCGCAGCTCCCCCTGGCCCAGGGCCCAGCCACTCCACTCCGGTGAGATGGCACCGGGCCGGTGCAGCCTCCCCGGGCTCGTCCACGGCGGAGCCGAGCGGAACGCCTCGGCCATCAATCGCTCCTTTACTCCACTTCAGCGCTCATACCTACCTCCCTGCACACGCGTCATCTTCCTTCGCCTCTACGCGCAAAGGACACACCGGCCACGCCGCACGGGGCCCGTTTGACAGTCGCCGGAGCCGGCCGCTCCGCCGCGCCCGTGCGGACAGCACACCGCAAACGTGTCAAGCAGGCACGAGCTCGTCCACGCGGAAGCATCGGACGAACACCACGGACCTCTTGAATGCTCCATCGCCCAGACCACCGGCCAGAACCAACCTCGGCGACCTCATTAACTCCGGCGATCTTCACCCGCTTCGGCTATCTTCGAACCGCCTATAAAAAGGGTCCCCGAGCCCCTCTAGCGCTAGCACTCGCCTCCACCACCACCCACACTCCCTCCTGACCACCCACCAGGCCCCGAGGGAGAAATCTTCTCCCTCTCTGGCCACCGCTCCGCCGCCTCTGTCCTCGAACCGAACCGAGCACGTACACCACCAGAGCAGCCCAAACTCCGTCGATCTTCCCCTTTTCCACCACCATGCCGAATCCCTAGATCAATTTACCTTTCCGAGCCCTCTCCGACGAGCCACCACCTCACCCGAATCTTCGTCCGCCGGCGACGAGCTCACCGCCGTTCAGGTGACCACCGGTGGCCACCTCCACCACCCCTGGATGCGGAAGTCCACGCTGGTCACTTTGCGACCAGCGCCGGGCCCTGAGACCCCGGCGATCGTCGCCGGCGATCGCCGCCGCTTCTCTGTACTCACGCGCGAGCGCGTTCAAATTTTAAACCTGACGGGTGGCCCCCACCCGTCAGCTCTCTCTCTCTCTGTTTCCGTTTTAAGTGGAAGCGCACTCTGCGCTTTACGTCTTCTACTCTGGAAGACGCACTCGTATCCGAAACGTTTTCTTTTAAAACAACTCAGGGACTTCTGTTTTACAGAAAAACCCCTGGTTTTGAAAAGATAATAACTTTTAAAATATAAATCCAAATGAGTTGATTCTTTTTGCTAAAATTTTCTTTTCTGCTCTAGTTTATTTTAAGATTTATTTAAAAATATTTTGAGAACTTTTTCTGTTCTGTGTTTATTGTCTTATTCGAATTCAAATTTGAATTTTTCAGAAAAAGAAGAAGGAACTTTTGCTGGGATTTCTGAAGGGTTTTCTCCTGATTACTTTGGACAAGGCAAGCATTATTGAACTTGAGTTATGGTGTTGCTTCCTTGCATGGTTACATAAAATGGTAGTGCATCATATACGTTGCATGTTATATCACATGTGCATGCATGGTCATGTCATGTTTGTTTTACCTTGGCTTGCATGTCACACTAGCTTGTCTGGCATACAAATGGTTACGTGAGGGCAGAGATGCTGCTGCTGGTTGGGACATGCTAGTAGGCATGGTCCTTTGTGACACAGTGGTGTCATGTGGTACTGATGAGGAACACTGGTGTTATTTTTGACAATACCTCCTGAGTCTGCCTAGATCGAGTCTTGCTCTATACACCTAGCTGTACACCGTGCTGCCACGGGTCCTTCCGAAAGGAAGGTACGGCCTAGTAAGTTGATGACCCCTGTACGGGTGCACGCCACACAGATACTACGATGAAGGTTGTAGCCTGTCATCGGGTCAGGGGCATGGGTGTTTCCGGTTGTAGCCGAGAGGGGGGCACCCCTTGTAATCCGCGCGTTTAATAGTGATCCCATGCTTTTCGGAGGTTGTAGCCTCCCTGACTTAAGGTTTCTGGAGCGATGCTCTGGGTGAGTCCTGGCATCCGATCGGTGTGTATGCGTCAGGCGTGTTTTCAACCTAAAGTCCGTATTGGGTATTAGTCAGTACACGGTACTGGCTAAGGAAAGCCCATACGCGTGGGTAAAGAGTACACCCTCTGCAGAGTTATATCTATTCGAATAGCCGCGTCCACGGTCAAGGATTTAGTTGGGTGGGTCAAGTATCGGTCTCGGTGTCAGTCTCTGGAGGAAAATAGACTACTTGAGCATGTTATGTTTGCAGGACATTGTCTTTGTCACAGTCAGTATATTATCATAAATTTATTTATGGTGAATATTATGCTTATGGACTAACCTTGTGATTTTATTATTACCTTCGAGAGTGTCTCAGGGGCTGGCTAGACTACCCCGGACACTCGCTTTTCTTTTAAAGTCCTTTTGAGGCGTCCCTCGAGTGTCAGGCGGTTTATCTCGCCACTACTCTTGTGGACACCCACTGGCATTTCTTTTAAAGTCCTTTTGAGGCGTCCCTCGAGTGTCAGGCGGTTTATCTCGCCACTACTCTTGTGGATACCCAACTGGCATTTATTTTCAAGTCCTACCGTGATGTCGCTTGATATCCGACTGGCATTCCTTTTATATTTTTTTTATATAATATAGTGACCAATATTTATTTTGAACTAACCATGTTTCATCATGCCAAGTCTTGATATTTGTTGCATGCATATAGTATTTCATCATGGCTTTCGCTTTAGTATACCCTATGTTCATAATGTTTGCGAGTACATTCAAAGTACTCACTGGCTTGTCCCTGGCTATTTACTTGGCCAGACTTGGAGGAGGACGAACCGTTGGAGGAAAATTGCGCTAGCGAGGCCGACGCTTAGAAGGTTTCCAGTCAGCACACCTGCGTCTTGGAGTCTATCACTTGTACCATCCGTCAAGCTTCCGCCACACCAATAAATTAGTCAAGCCTCACACTGACGCTTGACCCTATGCTAGTATATCAGTGTTGAGTTCCACTACCCACTGTCATATTCCACCGCCTAGTACGTTGAAATGTTGTAATAAACTATTGAGTCACCCTGACTCAACCCTGTGTAATATTATTGTACTGGTTATCTATATCAAGGTTGTCCACTGGCTGTGCTTGGGAGCTAGTGTGACTTAAGGCTATTCTGTGATTTATTTCTCAGAAATGAGCCTGACAATCTTCACCCGTAGTCGGGTTGTGATGTTTTGAATGATGTCTTGCTTATGTAATGTATTGTGTGAAGTGGCGAGTGTAAGCCAACTATCTCCTTTTGCAATTTAATCCCTCTTTTACATGAGTCGTGCGAAGATACCAAACTTGAGATCATTCTAGGATGGGCTTATACCTTTAAGTCGTGCCTCGACTTGTAGGAGGTATAGTCCCATCCTGGGCATTACAAGTTGGTATCAGAGCCTTCTCCGACCTAGAAGCCCCCACTGATTGATCGAATTGTTGATGGTTGAGTCTAGGCACACACTTGAAAATGTTTTGAGTCCTATATATATATCGAAGAGTAGGATTTCTTTTGCTTCTCATCTCTTTTCACTCTGGTGAGGACTCCTGACGATTACTCTTGTCTCTTCTACTCTAAAAAATGCACCAAATTTTTTTAGGATCTCGCGAGTATTGTTTGGATTGTTTCGATGTCTTTGTGACGAGAACATTGTTCTCGATGCCTCCTGTCATTAGGGGTTGTGGCAGTGTCCCGGGGAGTTGAGCTCTGAGGTGTTGTCGTCACAAATCCATCGCGGTAGTACTAGAATACTTAAGACGGCCGACATCGAAAACTCTCCTATGCGGTTAGTGGCAAGATAACCCCGACATCACCCAGTACTGGGGAGGTAGTTCGGGAGTATTGCCATAGCTTGTATAGTGGATGCGTTTCGAAGGTCCGAGGTAAACAGTTTTCGAGAACTACTGGTTATGTGTTGAAGGATGGATACAGCTGGATGTAGGATTAGAGTTGAGTGCGCGGTGCTTCCCCTGTATCCCCAACACCTGATTGCATAACTGGAAACTTTCAGAAATTAATAGGTGGGTTCATCTAGTAGTTCTAGGCATTCTTCCAACGAGTGCACGATATGAAGTTCGGGGTTCTACATTGAGTGAAGTGGTTTTATGGGCTTGTTCCGATCGGGAGTTGCATCTTAAAGGGTCCTTGGCCATGCTGATCCGGGGATTGCAAAACCCTTTTGTAACACGGTCCATGAGCTTTCAACACGAATATGTCGAACGAAGCTTCTATCTTGTATTTGTTCTATCTGTTCCTTGTTCCTTTTTATTTACCTTTTTGTTCTCCAAGTGGCTTCTCGACAAGTTGATGTACCTACGGAATTCATTCGTTCAATTCTCTATTCAGATGATATTGTGAAGACCTGCTGCAACATATCTACCCTTTGTTTTTGTTTTGATTCTGGTATTCGCGTTGCTTCGATGTCAAATGTTGATTCCATACCTTTCTTAATCGGTGTTCTCATATTTCTATGGGAGTGCTAGTCCTTCTTAATCATCAAGATGGTTATGTTAAATTCTTTTTCAACCGGTGCCCATTTTGTTCGTCTCAAGTTGTCTTTGTTTCCCCGCCCTCCCACCCTTCTTCCTCTCGGAGCCAGAAATTCTTAAATGAAGTATCCATTTTATTCACGTGATGTTTCTTCATTCTTTTCCTTCAATGTTCTTATCCGGTGCTTTATCGTGAAGAGGCTCAAGAGCTTCAAGTTCATCATTCTTTTGTTCTCTAATTCTGCCGGTGGATGTAATTCAAGATTTCGGTGTTGATCTTATCCTTTTCCTCATTTCAGAATGCTTTCTTATTCCGGTGCTCCAATTAATTTCTCCTCTTGCTATTCATATCCGGAGTGTTCAAGATGTCTTAGAAGATTCATAATTCCATTCTTAATCCGTTCAAACTATTTTGAGCATTGTCATCTTACTCAAGCCATTTAATTCAACCGGTGCAATATCTCTTAAACAATCTTTTCAACGGTGATTTCTTTAGTGGGCCATAACCCACAGGTCTTTTCCAGGATCTTACCTGACTCTTCTTTTTCCGGAGTATTCTGAAATTCTTTTCAAGTGTGACGTAAGAATGATTTCCATCAGTCACATGCCTTCTCCAAGATCGCTTTCAAATTCTTTTCATCATTGGTTCAACCTTTTAATTCTTCATTACGGAGTGCCTATACAATTCATGGTGGTGTATCTCATCGTCTTCTCAGATTTTGAAGACCCGAAGAAGTGTTTCTCTTAAATCCTGGCTCGTTCTCTTGAAGATTCAGGGTTCTAGCTTCATGCCATCCTCATTATTGTTCCGATTGTGGGGAATTCTTTTATACCCGTCCGGAGCATTTCAGGAATTCTTTTCTTTGTGATCCTCCGAAGGCCATCATTTTAGAATATTTCTTCGTTCTCAGTTTTCAACTTCGACCTCCAAATAGTCTTCATTGATGCCTCTTCGTTCGTCTCCATATTTTTACGGTGGTTCTTTCAAGATTACCTTCCGTTGTTATCGTTTTAATTCATTTGTTCTTTTCATAATCCTACCGGTGCTTTGTTGAAAATTTACCCAAGTTTGTGCGAGATCTCTCTTTTAATTCTTCCCAACGAGAATAAGTAGTATGCCAAATCCTTTGGTTGTCATCAATTTAATTGATGAAGGAGATGCATGACATAATTCGTATTCTTATTCCTTCAAGGTGATTTAATTCTTTTGTCTGGAGCTTGTTCTTCATATCATATTCTCGGTTCTAAGTTGTTCATCTTGTTTTCCGGAGCTCCAAGTTATTTCAATTATCATTTCAAAGCTCCATCTAATTCATCGCAGGCCTTGAATCTTATTCTTTTCATCTTTCACTTCGCATGCTTCATTACCGGAGTTCTCACGGTGGTTCATCATGTTTTAATTCATCCTCGAAGTCTTCATCAAGATTCTTGTTGGAGCTCAAGCATTCTCCATCATGCTTTCCAATTGCAATTCTTTCTACCTTAGCTTTTTCAGATGGTGTTATGACATTCTTGACAGTTCCTTCATGTTTTATGATTCACGAGTTATCAAGAATGAGATATTTAAAACCATCATTTTCCTTGTTCAGGAGATCTTGTCAACCCTTTAATTATTCGTTGGAGTTATCTTGGGTTGCATTTCACCTAAAAGCCTTCCCTTGAGGATTGTTGCTAATTATGGTGCTTATAATGACCCAAGTTCTTCATTTATCCTCCCGGTGAGATAAGTTTATCGTCTCCTTGTTGATCTCAATCCAATTAAATGTTTCCGTTAGTGGCTGGTTGTCACCTCTTAATTTTGAGATGTTTTCCATAAGCCCACATCAAGCTTATTCGTTTTCGTTGTTGATTTTTCCAACAACTCCGTTCAACCCTTCTTCGTAAGGATGCTCTTTCAAATTCAATTTTGAGAGAAGTTGTCATTTTCTTCTCCATTCATTTCTTTCATTGATTTATATGCTATTCCTTCATTCCGGAGGCCTTGTGATATTGCTCTCTTTAACCATCATATCGTTTTATCGAGATCATGTTCTTTCCCTTGCTTATCATTTAACCGGAGTGTTGTATTCTTCATTCAAGTTCCCTCATCTTATCAAGTTTTAACTCTTTCAACCGGAGTGTTGTCTGAATCGTTCTTACCCCCTTGTGCCATTCTTTTAATTGTTTCGGAGGCAATGTGTTGTTGATTTCATCAACTATCATCCATCTTCTCAAGTTCTTGTTCAATTCCTTCCATTTTCAGACGGAGTGCTGTCCAAATTCTGTCATTCTTATTCCTTGGCTATACCATTGCAGTTTCATATTCTTTTGGTTCGTAAGCTCTTGTTTAATGTCTTTCAACCTTCAAGGTTCTCGGAATGCTCCTTGTTCCTCTTTTCTAACGGAGTGTTTTCATCTTCGTTCATCTCTGTTGTATTATTCCGTCAAGATTGTTCAACCTCTCAAGGTTCTTTGGTTTCACTCGTCTGTCAAAGAAGCAACTTTGTTTTACCTCTTCCTCTTCCGTTTTTTTACCCGGTGCTATCTCTAGGATCTCGGGTCGAGATCCTCTGTTAGTGTGGGAGAGTTGTGACGCCCGAAGACCGACGTCCCAGAAGATTCCAGAAGATTCCAGATGTTCCGGGTTCTCCCGTGTGTTTCGTTTGTGCTTGTGTTATTTATTTTTGCATTCCATCATGTCATCATGCCTTCATGTCATATTTATTTTTGCATCTCAACCTAAATAAATTGTGTGGACCTTCGGTCCATTTAAATCGAGGGAAGAATGACTTCTCTTTAAAACACATTCTCCTAGTATTATGGAGCTATATTAAATATTCCATTTGTTTGGAATTAACCGCTAACACACTTGCAAATATTCCCCATGCCTCTTAATTCAAGTTTCCCTCCTACCTTGCCAACAAATTCTAATCCATTTTATCGAGGCTCCTCCAAAAATTCGATCATTTTTGGACACTTCATAAATCAAGTCTTAGTTCAGACCCATTTGAATTAAATTCAAATGTGTTTGAATTATTTTCTCGATCTTGCCTTTTCTAATTTTCTCGGACCGTGCTCATTTTTGCGAGTCCAGGAATAATTGCCTCTTGTGCTAACTTTTGCCCTAACCCCCTCCTCATTTTTATTCTCTTCTCTTATTTTGGTTTCTGCTAAAAACCAGATAAGGGAGTGAAGACCAGCCCCGCAGCTGCAGGCCTCAGGTCCTTCTGGCCCGAGCCGGCCCAGCCTCCCTTCCCTCCTGGCCTTTTCTCTCTCCTCAGCCTCCTGGCCCATCTCTCCCTTCTGGCCCATTGGTCCGACAGCAGCCGCCCGAACCCTAAGCGACCGATCCTCTCGCATCTCACGCTCGCTCTCTCCCTCTTTTCCTTCGTCCGCCGCCACCCGCTCCTCCCATCGAACCCGAGCCCGATCCTCCCGCATCCCCCTCGTTTCCACCCGCTCGCTCGTTCCTCTCGTTCTTCCCCCTGTCTGCCGCCAGGCTCGTCTCCCTCTCGTTCCCCGTGCCCCTTCCTCGATTCCCTCGCAGCGCCCGAACCCCATCTCTCCTCCCCGAGTCGATCTCACCCTCCTCCTAGCGCCTCCCTTCTCCAGGGCCGCGCCCGCATCGCCGGCTTGCTGCTGCAACCTCCAGCGCCGGCGCCGCCTCACCATCTCCCTCGCCTTGCTGCCGTTATGCTGTCCTTCGAGGCCCCTTGGCCGTGCTTCGTTTTGGAATGCCAAGTTTGCTGCTGTTTTTGTTTTCGCTGAGTGTCAGGTGGACATGTACTACTACGCGAGACCGGACCGACAAGTACCACGACCGCGACAAGTACCACGACGACCCGGTCATCTACGGAAAAACGAGCTCGTGAACAACTACCGTCGCCGAGACCAAGTACCACTACATAACGTGTACCACGACGACCGACTCGGCAAGTACTCCGAACGTGAACGACTACCGTCGCCAAGTTCCACTACCGTCGCCCCGAAGATGTTGGGTTCATCAAGTCCCTCTCTGAAACGAACATGTACCACTACTTCAACTACCATCGCTCGATGACCCGTCAAGTACCTCTTCGGAAACGTGAACGACTCCTTCCTCTACGATCTCGATCCGCCCCGAAACGAGTGTTTCGAAGGTATAACTCCGAGACGATGACCCGTGGATGTTGCTTGTGTGTTGTATGAAATGTTTCCCTTGTGTGCACCATGCCCGTTTCGACCTTTTGTCATGTTCCTCGGTTGCCTCGTCGCCGACCCGTGGGAACCCGGCAACGGTATCATCCCACCGTTTCATCTTGTCCCGCTCGCTCACTCCACCTTTGCTTTTGCACCGGACTCTCACCGAGTTACCGGAACCGAGATGTTGCGTTGCATCATTTTCGGATCGTTGCCGTGGCACCCTTTCTTCCACCACGGGGACAAGTGCTTCATATCTCTCTTGTCAACCTTTTAATAAACTTGCATAAACTTGATCATGTCATCCGCATCATGTTAACAACATTATAATGTGTGTTTGTTGTTTGCTTATAATTACTAAACATGCTCATGGGGATTTTCCGGAATTGTTGTTGTTTTTCCGGCCTCATTTAAAATGTCTAAATAGTGTAGTTTTATTATGCTTCACCTCTTGCCATGTTAACAAACATTTAATCTTGTCTTGTTAATAAACGAGAGTCAATTAAATAAATGTGGTGTTTCGTCAATATGCAACTCGTTGCATATTGAGCTCCGTTTAAATTGTAGTGTTGTTTGTGCACTTTCCCATGCCATGCATATTTAAACCGGACATGCATCATACTTGTTTGTGCATCGTATGCCATGTTTATGCTTGTGTGTTTACCGCGTTGTTTCTTCTTTCCGGTTGCTTCTCTTGTTAGCTTTGGTTTCGTTCCGTAGTTGTGAGGATTCGCTCGACTGTTGCTCCGTCTTCTTCATGGACCCGTTCTTCTCCCTTGCGGAATCCCAGGCAAGATGATCATACCCTTGGATACCTTTACTACCTTGCCATGCTTAGTTGTCTCGATGCTATCGTTACATGTCACGCTACCCATCTTTATGTCAGCCTCTCCTTGTTGCCATGAAACCTCTAACCTTTGACACCTTCCTAGCAAAACCACTGTTTGGCTATGTTACCCGCTTGCTCAGCCCCTCTTATAGCGTTGTTAGTTGCAGGTGAAGATGAAGTTCGTTCCAGGAGGGAACTTGTTGGAATATCACAATATCTATAATTATTATCAACACACCTATATACTGGGCATGAGTGGAAGGCTTGGCCTTTTGCTCGGTGTTTTGTTCCACTCATGCCACCTTAGGCGCCGATAAACCGGCATTATGTTCCTTGATTTTGTGTTCCTTACACGATGGGTGGATGGGGACCCCTTGACAGTTCGACTTTGAATAAAACTCCTCCAGCAAGGCCCAACATTGGTTTTAATTTGCTCATAATAACAACTTAATTAATTAATTAAATTGCATAGGGAGATAGCGCTACCCGAGGATTCTTTCTACATAGCAGGGGGGCCCAGTGCTGATGGTGTTGGTCCCAAACGGGGAACCTGCGGGGCCACCACGGGGAAACTCGAGGTTTGGCTCCCGTAGCTTCTCCTATCCGGTCGTGGCCTGAGACGAGATACGCGCGGCTACTATCAGGGTGTCGACACACCGGGAGGTCTTGCTGGACTTGTTTTACCATTGTCGAAATGTCTTGTGCTACCGGGAAGCCGAGCCTGATCGGTTTTCCCTAAGATAAGGAGTGATGATATTGTAATTATTGGTTCAGCTAATCGTGAGAGCTTGTGATGGGCTAAGTTGGAACACCCCTGCAGGGTTATGATCTTTCGAAAGCCGTGCCCGCGGTTACGTGGCAGATTGGAATTTTTTAATGTCCGGTTGTAGAAAACTTGACAGAGGATCCGAAGTAAAACACACAACTGTGTGAGTAACCGTGACTGTCTCTTTTCAATTTGAGAAGAGAACACGGTGGGGTTATGTTTGACTCGTATGTAGTTCAGGATCTTTAGCGATCACCTTTTTGCGACCGTTTGCGTAGATGCTCATCTTATTCTTGTACTCGTAAGCTAGCCACCATATTATGCTTAGCCGCTGCTGCAACCTCACCACTTTACCTCTTCCTACCCTTAAAGCTTTGCTAGTCTTGATACCCATGGTAATGGGATTTCTGAGTCCTCGTGGCTCACAGATACTACAACACTAGATGCAGGTTCAGCCGAGTTTGATGCAGGAGCTGGTTCAAGTTCTTCACTGGGAGCTCGATGAAGAGAGTGGCCGTATGTTTGTGACGTTTCGACGATCAGTAGTGGTTTCTACTAGGATTCGATCCTGACATGTGCTTTATGTTGTTTTGGTATCTTTCTTTTGGATCTTCACCCGTAGTCGGGTTGTGATGTTTTGAATGATGTCTTGCTTATGTAATGTATTGTGTGAAGTGGCAAGTGTAAGCCAACTATCTCCTTTTGCAATTTAATCCCTCTTTTACATGAGTCGTGCGAAGATACCAAACTTGAGATCATTCTAGGATGGGCTTATACCTTTAAGTCGTGCCTCGACACGTAGGAGGTATAGTCCCATCCTGGGCATTACACACCTTAAGTTGAACCATTAATTATTAACTCACATCTGTCATGGATACACTCACCCAATCCACGTCTACGAGCATAGCATGTCCTAACAGCAAACGTAGACGTAACTCCCAAAGGTTTGAATGTAATGCAGGTAATAGGTACTACCTCAATCTACTTCCCAATCCCACAAGTTAATTGATCCTACTCATGCAATGTGTGAGGGTTGGACTAATGCAATGAAAACTGGGTAATTGGAAAGTATGATCAAAGTGTTACTTGCCTTGCTGATGATCCGCAAAACCTAGAGACTCAAAGTAGCAAGCGGCGCACTCCGGGTACTCTATCGCAATCAAACAAGCACACAATAAGTACTTAACTAATGCACGGGTAAAACTCAAATAAGAGATCTAACTAGAAAGTTCAACTTAAGAACTCCGGTTTGCAAAAAGAATCAACTCGAAAGAAGCAACGAAACTCAAATTGCGAAAGAAACGAGCTCCGGTTATTAATTGGCCTAAAGTCAAATTTTAAAGTTGCCAAAATCTTGTTCAAGTTGATTAAACGTAAAGAGGGCATCGAGACGAAGATCTGGGATTTTGAATCACCTGATTCCGACTCTCGAGCGAAAAGAAAAACGAAAAACAAGATCAGGGCAGAAATCACGATCGGAATAATCGCGGATAAATACCCCGAAAAAGAAAACAGACGAACAGGCTAACGAACGAACGTTCGCTATCTGCGGCTAACTGACGAAAACCGTTCGTTAAAACGAACGTACGGACGAACGTCCGCTAAATAACTAAACCGTCGAAAACCGAACAGATCTAAAACAGATCTACGGTTTTAAAAAAAACCGAGCGGTTCTTAAAAAAACTATAACTACCTCGACGACTCCGGCGAGATTCCGGCGCTTCGGCGGCGGCGGTGGTCTGGCGGGCTGGCGGGGCGGTCGGCAGTGGCGGCGGCTAGCGGGGCGGTGGCGGCTAGCGGCGACGGCAGGCGGCGGGGCGGCGGCAGGCGGCGCTAGCGGCGGTGGCGCGCTAGGGTTTCGCGGGCGAGGCGGGGCTGCGGGCTGGCGGGGCTGGAGACTTGGGCCGGCGGCTGGCGCTTATAAAGCCCAGTCTCCCGACCCTATACGAGTCTAAGTCGGTTCACTTTTTTTTAAAGAGTCCTGGCGCAGAAAAACTAGCGAAAGAAATACTAAACGGACTCCAAAATTCCCGAAATAAGATTTCACCGTCCTCTAATAATATTTAGGACAAAGTGAACATTTTTTCCGGACCTAAATGCAATTTTGAAAAACGCGAATTTTTCCTATGCAAATAAATTCAGAAAAATACCAAAAGTGATTTTAACATTTTTCCTCCAATATTTCTGTTATTTTGGAGAAGTCATATTATCTCCGCTCATATTTTGTATTTAGAAATATTTTTAGGAGAAAAAAATAATTAGAATCACACTGTCCTCGTACCGGTATTCGAGCGAACTCAAATACGAAAACGGTAAAATTTCCAACTCTCTCCGTAGGTCCTTGAGTTGCTTAGAATTTCGAGGAACGCCACAAACAAAAATGCAAAAAGCATGCAATGCGATACGATCTATGTATAACATTCCAAATTGAAAATTTGGGATGTTACACCCACTTAGTTTCTTCTGTCGAGCTTTCATATATTTTTAGCTCTAGTGCATCCGTTGCATGGCAATCCCTACTCACTCACATTGATATCTATTGATGGGCATCTCCATAGCCCGTTGATACGCCTAGTCGATGTGAGACTATCTCCCTACTTTTTGTCTTCTTCACAACCACCATTCTATTCCACCCATAGTGCTATATCCATGGCTCACGCTCATGTATTGCGTGAAAGTTGAAAGGTTTGAAATAATAGAGTATGAAAACAAGTGTTTGGCTGAAACCGGGATGGTGCTTGATATGAATATTTTGTGTGATGAAGAGGGAGCATAGCCAGACTATATGATTTTGTAGGGATAACTTTCTTTAGCCATAGTATTTTGAGAAGACATGATTGCTTTGTTAGTATGCTTGAAGTATTATTATTTCTTATGTCAATATAGACTTTTGTCTTGAATCTTTCAGATCTGAACATTCATGCCATAATTAAGAGAATTACATTGAAAATTTTGTTGGTTAGCATTCCACATCAAAAATTCTGTTTTTATCATTTACCTACTCGAGGACGAGCAGGAATTAAGCTTGGGGATGCTTGATACGTCTCCAACGTATCTATAATTTTTTATTGTTCCATGCTATTATTTATGATGTTTTGGATGTTTAATGGGCTTTGTTATACACTTTTATATTATTTTTGGGACTAAACTATTAACCCAAAGGCCCAGTCCAGATTGCTGTTTTTTTGCCTATTTTAGGGTTTTACAAAAAAGGAATATCAAACGGAGTCCAAACGGAATGAAACTTCGGGAGAGATATTTTTGGAGCTAAATATGCACGGGAGACTTGAGAACCACGGAATAGGGCTGACGTGGCGTCCACGAGGGTGGGGGCCCCCCTGCCTCGTGGGCCCGACGTCTGCCCCCCGGTGCCCTCCTTCCTCCTATATATACCTACGTACCCTGAAACCATCAGAACAACAGAGAAAACACTAGTTCCACCACCGCAACCTTCTGTTCCCGTGAGATCCCATCTTGGGGCCTATTCCGGAGCTCCGTCAGAGGGGGGATCTACCACAGAGTGCTTGTACATCATCATCATCGCCTCACCATGAGTTGTGAGTAGTTTACCACAGACCTTCGGGGTCCATAGTTAGTATATAGATGGCTTCTTCTCTCTCTTTGGATATCAATACCAAGTTCTCCTCGGTCTTCGAGGATATCTATTTGATGTAATCTCTTTTTGCGGTGTGTTTGTCGAGATCCGATGAATTGTGGGTTTATGATCAAGATTATCTATGAGAAATATTTGGTTCTTTTCTGAACTCTTTCATTGTATGATTATAATATCCTTGCAAGTCTCTTCGAATTATCGGCTCAGTTTGGCCTACTAAATCTATAGTTCTTGCAATGGGAGAAGTGCTTGGCTTTGGGTTCAATCTTGCAGTGTCCTTTCCCAGTGACAGTAGGGGCAGCAAGGCACGTATTTTATTGTTTCCATCGAGGATAAAATGATGGGGTTTATATCATATTGCTTGAGTTTATCCCTCTACATCATATCATCTTTCTTAAGGCGCTACTCTATTCTTATGAACTTAATACTCTAGATGCATGCTGGATAGCGGTCGATGTGTGGACTAATAGTAGTAGATGCAGAATCGTTTCGGTCTACTTGTTTCGGACGTGATGCCTATATATAACGATCATGCCTAGATATTCTCATAAGTATTCGCTTTTTTATCAATTGCTCGACAGTAATTTGTTTACCGTCATAGAATTCTGCTATCATGAGAGAAGCCACTAGAGAAATCTATGCCCCCCGGGTCTATTCTCAACATATCAATCTACAATCTACTTTACTTTTTTGCTTTTACTTCCTATTCTTATATCCAAAAATACCAAAAATATCAAACTATCATATCTATCAGATCTCACTTTCGTAAGTGACCGTAAAGGGATTGACAACCCCTTATCACGTTGGCTGCGAAGTTCTTATTTGTTTGTGTAGGTGCAAGGAACTCGCGTGTGGTCTCGTACTGGATTGATACCTTGGTTCTCAAAAATTGAGGGAAATACTTACGCTACTACGCTGCATCACCCTTTCCTCTTTGAGGGAATACAACGCAAGCTCGAGAAGTAGCAGGGCGCCCCCCTAGTCTGATTCGGTTCGGGCTAGGGGAGGCGCGCGCCACACCTTGGTGTGCCTCCTCTCTTCCACATCTAGGAACATGAGGCCCAATAACCCCCCGGGGGGTTTCGGTAACTCCCCGATACTCCAGAAAATACCCGATACACCTCGGAACCATTCCGGTGTCCGAATATAACCTTCCAATATTTCAATCTTCATGTCTTGACCATTTCGAGACTCCTCGTCATGTCCGTTATCTCATCCGGGACTCCGAACAACCTTCAGTACATCAAATCACATAAACTCATAATACCAATCATCATCGAACATTAAGCGTGCAGACCCTACGGGTTTGAGAACTATGTAGACAAGACCGAGACACATCTCCGAAATAACCAATAGCGGAACCTGGATGCTCATATTGGTTCCTACATATTCTACGAAGATCTTTATCGGTCAAACCACATAACAACATACGATGTTCCCTTTGTCATCGGTATGTTACTTGCCCGAGATTTGATCGTCGGTATCATCATACCTAATTCAATCTCGTTACCGGCAAGTTTCTTTACGTGTTCTGTAATACATCATCTCGTGACTAACTCATTAGTCAGTTTCTTGAAAGGCTTATTATGATGAGTATTATCGAGAGGGCCCAGAGATACCTCTCCGACACTCGGAGTGACAAATCCTAATCTTGATCTATGCCAATACCACAAACACTTTCGAAAACGCCTGTAGATCATCTTTGTAATCACCCAGTTATGTTGTGACGTTTGATAGCACACAAGGTGTTCCTCTGGTATTCGGGAGTTGCATAATCTCATAGTTTTTTTGACTATATACTGCAAGGCAACAACCTCACAACTCTTTATTTAAAACAACAGAGGAAAAAAAGTCCTTTACAAGTTAATTATAAAATAAATCAGAAATAGATACTTACAACCCAAACTGGGTAACAAGAGCTAACTATGGATGATTAGAGATCCAAGTCAGAAGGCTATTCCTGTATTTACATTTTATCCTATGAGAGAGCAAGGTTATATCATGAATACAATTATGTCTCCAGGCTCTGAAATTAGCCCTCTCATTCCTAAAAACCTTGCCATTCCTTATAATCCAAATATTCCAAGCAGCTGTGAAGACCACTTCAGTGAAGAAAATATGCCCAAAATCCTTCCTAGCCTTTGCAACCATGTTATAGGAGGTCATCCCAGGTTGAGGATCCCAGTTAATCTGCAAGTAATCCCAGACTCTAACACTGAAATTATAGGAGAAAAACAAGTGAGCAACATCCTCATGAAAAAGATATGGGCATAGCCCACAAGTATGATCCTCCACATGCCAATGCCTCCTCCGTAGCATATCTCTGGTATTTAAATGATCCCTCAGCAGAAGCCATCCAAACATTTTAATTTTCAGGGTACATGAAGATTTCCAAATCCATTGGAAAATAGGATCAACAACAATATGCTGATGTTCATGCACATCAAAGGATTTAGGTCTGAAGCACCCCTCATTAAAAGGCCATACCATGTGTCATTATCTGCAGTGCAAACATAAGAATTTATCATTTATTGAAGACATTCCAGATCAGCAAAAGCCTATGTAGATAGAGGTAGATGCAAAGTTGACAAGAGCTCTTGGGAAAGCACATCAGACACAGAAAACTGTCCATCAATAACAAAGGATAAGAGACTAGGAAAATTTTCACTGATGGAGGAACCCTTAAGCTCAACCACCCAAATGTCAGTCAAAATAGAATAGACCTGCCATCTCCTAACTATGGAGTAGCCAGCTGACAGTATTTGTGTGTCAATTTAAACACATCACGCCACCAAAAGGACCCACAAAGGCTGGTAGTATGAGGGACAGAGCTATCATAGTAATACTTTCAGATGAGACCAACCCAGGGGATGTCATGGTGATTATAAAACTTGTGCAAGAATTTCATAAGCAAGGCCTCATTCTGCACCCTCAAATTTAGCACACCAAGACCCCCCTTATTTTCTGGTAGACATACCAAATCCCAAGCTGCCAGAGATTATCTTAGAGTATCAGAATTCCCTCTCCAAAGGCATTGTCTCTGAATCCTTTCAATTTGCTTCAGAATTCTAGGAGGGATGACAAGTGTGCATAGAAAGTATATAGGCATAGAAGTTAAAATAGACTGGAGCAACTGTAGCATACTTCCTTGGTCCAGAAAGCAAGAAGTGGCAGATAACCTCCTTTCAATCCTATGTACAAGAGGCATCTGATCCTGAATTGAGGGCCTGGTAGTCCCCATGGGGAGACCCAAATATGTGAAAGGCATGACCCCCAATTTGCATCCTAGGATTGAAGCCAACCTATTAGCTTCATCATCTGATATGTTCATAGGCACCATAAGAGGTTTTGCAAAATTCACAGATAACCCAGTTGTAGCAGCAAAAACATCAAGCATGTCTTTAAGAGCAAGTAGTTGTTGGTCAGAAGCAGGTAACACAATTAGTGTATCATCAACATACTGCACTATAGGATAATCCTGACTGTGAAATGGGATTGGAAGGGTCAAAATTCCTTTACAGCACATAACATTGCCTACAGAATGGAGCAGGTCAGCATCAAGCACAAACAGTAAAGGTGACATTGGGTCACCTTGCCTAACTCCCCTCTTACATTTGAAATGATGACCATACACACCATTAAGAAGCATAGAAGATGAGCCAGATGACAAGATGGATTGCATCCAAGAAATCCATTTATCATTAAAACCCTTGTATCTCTGAATCCTGATAATGGCATCATGCTCAATAGTGTCAAAAGCCTTAGTAAAATCCAACTTCAGCATGACAATTGGTCTTTTTGATGCTTGACATTGGTGGATGTACTCAAAACACCAAGCTAAACAATCCTGAATAGACCTAGATTTGATAAATCCATATTGGTTTTTGTGAATGCAAGAGAGAATCACTTTTTGTAGTCTATTTGCAAGAAGTTTAGTGAGAAATTTCAAACTGGTATTTCTTAAAGAAATTGGCCTGTAGTCATTCAAACCCTCAGGTGCTAGCTTTTTTGGAATCAAAGTTATGAGAGAGCTGTTGATACATTCCAGATCAAGATGTCCTTCAGAAAACTCCTTGACCAAAAGGTGAAAATCATCCTTAATAATCTCCCAACACTTTTTGAGAAAGATGCCAGTGAAGCCATCCGGCCCAGGAGCTCTGTGAGGTGCCATCTCTTTAATAACATAGTCAATTTCCTGCTGAGAAAAAGGCTTGGTCAAATCATCAAGTCCCTCAACCTTTTTGATGATATTTGGCATGTCAAAGCCCATTTGTGTGTTATTGGAACATCCCATCCTTTGCTTGAATTCTTGCAAAAAAAAGTCCAGCAATTGTTGCATGATCGGAGGTCACTTGCCCACTATCAGAAGTTATACTAGATATAGAGTTGCTCCTGTAGGGCTCAGTGGCCATAGCATGAATTTTGTGTGTGTTTTCCTCTCCAACTTTAATACTCCTGATGGTGCATCTCTGCTTCGAGTAGATGAACTTCAATTTGAGAATTTCCTCCAGATGGAGCTTAACAATCTTCCTGAAAGTTTCCTCAGGACCAGACAAAGGCTTATATTCCTCAAGGCCATCCAAGCAAAGAATGGCTTTATTGCAATTAGAGATCATAGATTTCACCTTAGAAAGGCCAATATGCCAATATTTGATGGCATGTCTGAGGGCTTTAAAATTTGTAGAGATGACAGCAGCAGCATATTTCCTATGAGTTGGCCTGTTCCAAGAATCACTGACACAATCAAGAAATCCAGGCAAATTAGTCCAATAATTTTCAAATGTAAAGACTTTGGCCTTAGGAATAGAAGTTTTGATTTGAACCACACAGGGCACATGATCAGAAGTAGTTCTGGCTAGTGGCAAGACCATAGTGTTAGGATAAGAGCAGGTCCATGAAGGAGTTGTGAAGAACCAATCAATATGTTCAAGCAGAGGAGTAGTTTGCATATTTGACCATGTATATTTCCTGCCCTTGAGTGGAAGTTCAATTAAGCCAAGATGTCCAATAACTTCATTGAACATAAACATGTCATTAATGTCACCACCAGGCTTGTTCCTATTGTCCATCGAACGCAAGAAATTGAAATCGCCCAACAACAGCCAATTAGCATCATCAGGGATAATCAGGTCATGCAACCAATTAACAAAATAAGTCCTAGCTGGGTTTTGACAGGGCCCATAGTGTTGGAGATATGCCCTAGAGGCAATAATAAAAGCATTATTATTATATCTCCTTGTTCATGATAATTGTCTGTTATTCATGCTTGAATTGTATTGTACGGAAACAGCGATACATGTGTGAATACACAGACCATAATGAGTCCCTGGTAGGCCTCTAGTAGCCAGCTCGTTGATCAACAGATGGTCACGGTTTCATGACCATGGACATGAGATGTTGGTGATAACGGGATCACATCATTAGGAGAATGATGTGATGGACAAGACCCAAACTTGAGCATAACACGAGATCGTATAGTTCGTAATGCATAAGCTTTTCGGTGTCAAGTATTTATTCCTTAGACCATGAGGTTGTACAACTCCCGGATACCGTAGGAGAACTTTGGGTGTGCCAACCGTCACAACGTAACTGGGTGGCTATAAAGGTACGCATCGGGTATCTCTGAAAGTGTCTGTTGAGTTGGTACGAACCGAGACTGGGATGTTGTCACTCCGTATGACGGAGAGGTACCTCTGGGCCCACTCGGTAAGACATCATCATAATGAGCTCAATGTGACTAAGTAGTTAGTCACGGGATGATGAATTACGGATCGAGTAAAGAGACTTGCCATAACGAGATTGAACAAGGTATCGGGAATACCGACGATCGAATCTCGGGCAAGTACCGTACCGATGGACAAAGGGAATAGCATACGGGATTGAGTGAATCCTTGACACAGTGGTTCATCCGATGAAGATCATCGAGGAACACGTGGGAACCAACATGGGTATCCAGATCCCGCTGTTGGTTATTGACCGGAGAGTGGTCTCGGTCATGTCTACGTTTCTCCCGAACCCGTAGGGTCTACACACTTAAGGTTCGGTAACGCTAGAGTCGTAGAGATAAATGCACGTGGAAACCCGAAAGTTGTTCGGAGTCCCGGATGAGATCCCGGACGTCACGAGGAGTTCCGGAATGGTCCGGAGGTAAAGATTGATATATGGGAAGTCCAGTTTCGGCCAACGGGTGATCTCCGGGGGTCACCGGGAGTGTCCCGGGACCACCGGAGGGGCCCCGGGGGTCCACCGGGTGGGGCCACCCATCCCGGTGGGGCCCCTAGGCCGCAAGGGGATGCATGCAGCCCTCTGGGTTGGCGCACCACAAGGGGGCCCAACCTCCCCATGCGCATAGGGATAAAACCCTAAGGGGAGGGGGCCACCACTTGCCTTGGGGGAGGGGGACTCCTCCCTGGCCGCCGCCCCCCTTGCAGATTGGATCTGCAAGGGGCTGGCGCCCCCCCTGGCCCCCTATATATATGTGGGGGGGAGAGGGCAGCCGCACCTCAGCCCTGGTGCCTCTCCCCCTCCCGTCACACCTCCCAACTCCTTCGCAGGGCAGCCCGGCGAAGCCCTGCTGCGATCTCCACTGCATCCGTCATCACGCCGTCGTGCTGCCGGATCTCTGACGACTTCTCCTCCCCCCTTGCTGGATCAAGAAGGAGGTGACGTTGCTGCATCGTACGTGTGTTGAACGCGGAGGTGCCGTCCGTTCGGCGCTAGATCATCGGTGACGAAGAACGTGAAGAGTACGACTACTTCATCCTTGCTTCGTTGAAAGCTTCCGCACGCAATCTTCATAACGGTATGTAGATGCACTCTTAGTTGCTCGTTGCTAGATGTCTCCATAGTTGGATCTTGGTGAAGACGTAGAAATTTTTTGATTTATGCTACGTTCCCCAACACATAGATAGTGACCAATGTCCAGGTTTGAGAGTTATGAGTAGAAGTGAACTCAACAACAATACCAAAACTAGCAGACTGGATTAATTTACCAGCAAGCATAGCATAATTCCATAGAACCAACAACCCACCCGAAGCTCCAGAAGATGGCACATGAACAAACTGATCAAAACGTCATGGGAAACACTTGTGAATAAAACATTGATCAATGGCCTCACATTTAGTTTCTTGAAGACAAACAATGGAACATGCACTTTCATCGATTTTCTGACGGACTGCACGCTGTCTATCATCCGAATTCAGACTACGAACATTCCAGCACATCACTTTCCAGTCTCTAAAGTCGTACCGATTCATTACAGACCAAAATAAAGCAACAACAAAAGACTACCACATAATGGTAGTGCCAGTTCAGCCAAGAACATGTATAAGTCATGAAGAAAGCAATAGCAATAAAACTAAACGATCATAGTGCTAAGCTAACGGATGGGTCTTGTCCATCACATCATTCTCCTAATGATGTGATCACGTGGATCAAATGACAACACATGTCTATGGTTAGGAAACATAACCATGTTCGATTAATGAGCTAGTCTAGTAGAGGCATACTAGGGATACTCTGTTTTGTCTATGTATTCACACATGTATCAAGTTTCCGGTCAATACAATTCTAGCATGAATAAAAGACATTTATCATGATATACAAGGAAATATAAATAACAACTTTATTATTGCCTCTAGGGCATATTTCCTTCAGTCTCCCACTTGCACTAGAGTCAATAATCTAGATTACATAGTAATGATTCTAACACCCATGGAGTCTTGGTGTTGATCATGTTTTTCTCGTGGAAGAGGCTTAGTCAACGGGTCTGCGACATTCAGATTCGTATGTATTTTGCAAATCTCTATGTCTCCCTCCTTGATTTGACCGCGGATGGAGTTGAAGCGTCTCTTGATGTGCTTGGTTCTCTTGTGAAACCTGGATTCCTTCACCAAGGCTATTGCTCCAGTGTTGTCACAAAAGATTTTCAATGGACCCTATGCACTAGGTATTACACCTAGATCGGATATGAACTCCTTCATCCAGACTCCTTCATTTGCTGCTTCCTAAGCAGCTATGTACTTCGCTTCACACGTAGATCCCGCCACGACGCTCTGCTTGGAACTGCACCAACTGACAGCTCCATAGTTCAACAAAAATATGTATCCGGATTGTGACTTAGAGTCATCCATATCAGTGTCAAAGCTTGCATCGACGTAACCATTTACGACAAGCTCTTTATCACCTCCATAAACGAGAAACATATCCTTTGTCCTTTTCACGTACTTCAGGATGTTCTTGACCGCTGTCCAGTGATCCACTCCTGGATTACTTTGGTACCTCCCTTCCAGACTTATAGCAAGGCACACATCAGGTCTGGTACACAGCATTGCATACATGACAGAACCTATGGCTGAAGCATAGGGAATGACTTTCATTTTCTCTCTATCTTCTAAAGTGGTCGGGCATTGAGTCTTACTCAACTTCACACCTTGTAACACAGGCAAGAACCCTTTCTTTGACTGATCCATTTTGAACTTCTTCAAAACTTTATCAAGGTATGTGCTGTGTGAAAGTCCAATTATGCGTCTTGATCTATCTCTGTAGATCTTTACGCCCAATATATAAGCAGCTTCACTGATGTCTTTCATTGAAAAATTCTTATCCAAGTATCCTTTTATGCCATCCAGAAATTCTATATCATCTCCAATCAACAATATGTCATCCACATATAATATCAGAAATACTACAGAGCTCCCACTCACTCTCTTGTAAATACAGTCTTCTCCAAAAGTCTGTATAAAACCATATGCTTTGATCACCTCATCAAAGCGTATATTCCAATTCCGAGATGCTTGCACGAGTCCATAGATGGATCGCTGGAGCTTGCACACTTTGTTAGCACCTTTAGGATCGACAAAACCTTCTGGTTGCATCATATACAACTCTTCTTTGAGATATCCATTAAGGAATGCAGTTTTGACATCCATTTACCAGATTTCATAATCATAAAATGCGGCAATTGCTAACATGATTCAGACAGACTTAAGCATCGCTACGGGTGAGAAAGTGTCATCGTAGTCAACTCCTTGAACTTGTCAAAAACCTGTCGCAACAAGTAGAGATTTGTAGACAGTAACATTACCATCGCCATCAGTCTTCCTCTTAAAAATCCATTTATTTTCAATTTCTTGCCGATCATCGGGCAAGTCAAACAAAGTCCACACTTCGTTCTCATACATGGATCCCATCTTTGATTCCATGGCCTCAAGCCATTTTGCGGAATCTGGGCTCATCATTGCTTCCTCATAGTTAGTAGGTTCATCATGGTCTAGTAACATGACTTCCGGAACAGGATTACCGTACCACTCTGGTGCAGAACATACTCTGGTTGACCTACGAGGTTTAGTAGTAACTTGATCTGAAGTTTGATGATCATCATCATTAGCTTCCTCACTAATTGGTGTAGGAATCACTGGAACTGATTTCTGTGATGAACTACTTTCCAATTCGGGAGAAGGTACAATTACCTCATCAAGTTCTACTTTTCTCCCACTCACTTCTTTCGAGAGAAACTCCTTCTCTAGAAAGGATCCATTCTTAGCAACGAATATCTTGCCTCTGGGTCTGTGATAGAGGGTGTACCTAACAGTTTCCTTTAGGTATCCTATGAAGACATATTTCTCCGACTTGGCTTCGACCTTATCAGGTTGAAGCTTTTTCACGTAATCATCGCAACCCCAAACTTTAAGAAACGACAACTTGGGTTTCTTACCAAACCATAGTTCATAAGGTGTCGTCTCAATGGATTTAGATGGTGCCCTATTTAACGTGAATGCAACTGTCTCTAAAGCATAACCCCAAAACGATAGTGGTAAATCGGTAAGAGACATCATAGATCACACCATATCCAATAAAGTACGGTTACGATGTTCGGACACACCATTACGCTGTGGTGTTCCAGGTGGCATGAGTTGTGAAACTATTTCACATTGTTTCAAATGAAGACCAAACTCGTAACTCAAATATTCGCCTCTACGATCAGGTCATGGAAACTTTATTTTCTTGTTACGATGATTCTCTACTTCACTATGAAATTCTTTGAACTTTTAAAATGTTTCAGACTTGTGTTTGATCAAGTAGATACACCCATATCTGCTCAAATCCTATGTGAAGGTCAAAAAATAACGATACCCGCCGTGAGCCTCAACACTCATTGGTATGTATGATTTCTAATAAGTCAGTTGCTCGCTCCATTGTTCCAGAGAACGGAATTATAGTCATCTTGCCCATGAGGCATGGTTTGCAAGCACCAAGTGCTTCATAATCAAGTGATTCCAAAAGTCCATCGTCATGGAGTTTCTTCATGCGCTTTACACCAATATGACCTAAATGGCAGTGCCATAAATAAGTTGCACTATCATTATCAACTTTGCATCTTTTGGCTTCAATATTGTGAATATGTGTATCACTACGATCAGGATCCTACAAAAATAGACCATTCATCAAGGGTGCATGACCATAAAAAATATTACTCATATAAATAGAACAACCATTATTCTCTGATTTAAATGAATAACCGTCTTGCAATAAACAAGATCCCGCGGCGTAACCCGGCCGAAGGTATAACCCGGCCGGACTTGGTGGTTTACTTAAGACGGTTTACACTTGGCAATTTACTAGTAACCCGGCAGGCGGCTCATGGATGACAAGGCCCAAGGCCCAGAAGGCATGTTCATATTATGGTGGGCCGGTTTATGAAGAAAGCACAAGGAATATTCTCTTACAAAGGAAGCAAGACTAGGACTCCTTGTAATAAAGCAATCCTAATCCTACTAGGACTAGTCATGTAACTCGCCCCTTCAACATATATAAGGAGGGGCGGGGCTCCCCAAAGAGGGACAGGCTACAGGCAGACAAGTTCTCACAAGTTTCTATGGCTAGACACCAAGAGCCGGTTTACCGGCGACACCATGAGGATCATAATGAGATCTAGCCTCAAACAGCACGTAGGGTTATTACCGGATGATGTTTCCCGGGGCCCGAAGCTGTCCAAATCCTTGTCTTGCATCGCGTCTCTCGATTCCGCTCAACCCCTCTCAAGCTACTACATAGATGCGCGGCCTCACGACTAAGTCCGCTAAACCGAACATCTGCCGTGTTAATTCCACGACAGTTGGCGCCCACCATGGGGCCTGTGCACGGTGGTGTTGAGTTCTTGGAGGGATCTCTCCAATGGATCGAGAAGCTCGTAGTTTTCCGAAGGAAGAATATCCGGTTTGAGTGGATCTACATCAGCTTGAAGATCGTCGGTCCAAGTTTACAATCTATGATATCTAAAAAGTTTAAGAGGTATTAAGGTTAGACGGCGGGTTACAAATCGAGCCGCCGTTGTCGTCGTGAGCGACTTAAATTTCTTCTTACAAGAGTACCATGACAAGGAAAATCCTGCAGCACTGTATGAGATTCTAATTCGAGCCGGATTCGGACTCGCTGGTCGCGCCTCTGCCTTCGAGCCGCCACGAATACTGCCGGCCTTCAACCCGGAAGCAGATTCTCCCGGGCTCAGACTCCTCTGATTGACCGTTCTGTTGACCCGCTGAGCTGCAACAAGGGCGATGGGGCCTCCCCTGCCGCGCTGGCCGGCTGTGCCCGCCGGCACCTGCTTGCTCTAAGCCAACTCCGTGCTCGACCTCCCGCGCCCTGTGGACCTCTAGACCGACACGTACAAGAATTAAATCACCAGGCGCGCCTCCACCGCAGACTCACCTCGAGGGGAGCAAAGGAAAGGCCTGCAGCCCGGTGTAGTGCGTCAGTACAAGGCAAATAAGGAATCCACTGCAATTAAACAATTCGGCCATGGAGCATCAATCAAGTCAGTCGGACCATTGATTCAAAGGAAATACTACTTTAATCAGCCAAGTACTACTAGTATTTTTTGGTTCAGGACGTGGAGATAGATGGATTCCATCATACGAGATGTCCAATTGATAGCTGGCCTCCGCCGCCGCTGACGGCACGTAGCAGCAGTAAACGGCCTCCAACTCGCCTCCGCCTCCGTTGCAGTGAACGGCCTCCAGCTCGCCTCCGTCACGCATCCGAGCCGCTGTCGCGTCAGCTTTGTGTCCGCTGCCCGTCCGAACAAAACCAGGTGCTATTTATCCTATATATTTTTGTTAAGTACAGGTTAATTTCCTTCAACAAACAACTACTCCGTTCTGCTATATTTTTTGTACGCATGATAATTGTTCACTGCAAATGTGGTTTATACCACGGGTGTAGAGCATGTACTGACAACATTGCGACAGGCGTTCGTCCATGCCACGTAACCCGGTAAATGGACGCGCTCAAGAAGTCGTCCCTATAGCCCGGTCTACATCGACGCACCGGCTTACAATTCTACAACGCTGACGACAATTTGCTCGTCCGCACCGGTTTACAATACCACGACCAACCCGTCTGTTGTCCAAAGCGAATCAGGTGATATCTATCTTATTTATTTTTCATACATATTAATTCATCCGAGCAAAAATACCTCGCCCTGTTGTATTTTATACGCAGGAAAAATCATTCATTACAAAGCGATATTATACCGCGGAGATGGAGGCCCGCCAACATCATTCAACACAAGTGGACGCCGTTACTCAACGGACTCCCGCGCCGGTTTACAACGCCGTGGCCGTCTCTCGCAACCGCGCCGGTTTACAACGCCGTGGCCGTCTCTCGCGACCGCGCCGGTTTACAACGCCGTGGCCGTCTTTCACAATCGCGCCGGTTTACCACCAGGGGGACAACTAGCCCGTCGACGCCGGCCGACCCATCTGTTGTTCGAGCAAAACAGGTGTTATCCCTCCTATATATTTATCAGGACATTTTAATTTCTCTGAGCACCATTACACTGCCCTATTGGTATTTTTATATACAGGTGAAATTATTATTCTACTGCGGGAATAAAGCACGCGCTAGCAATATTCTACAACGGCGTTTCCTCTGTGTCACTGATACGTCCAAAACGTATCTATAATTTCTGCTTGCTCCATGCCACTTTTGGGTGATATTGCTATGATATTCATACACTTCTATACACTTTTCATCATATTTGGACTAACTTACTAATCCAGTGCACCCCAGTGCCAGTTTCTGTTTTCGGCTGTTTTTGTATTTCAGGTTTTCATGTTTCGAGAACTGCCCAGAAAAATCCAGAAAAAATATATAAAAAATCAGCGTATCGGAAACAACACTGCGTCCGAAGGGCAGCCTGGGGGGCCACAGGGGCTCCAGGCGCCCTATGGGCGCCCCCCCCCCCCCTGGGCCGCGCCGGGGGGGCGCCTCGGCCCCCCGAGAGCCCCCCGGTGCCATACTTTGGCATATATTTAAAGGGTTCCCCGAAACCCTTGAAACAGGACTTCTTTTCGTGATCCCATCTCTGTTCCGCCGCCGCCGCCGCTTCCAAGATCGGGAGCACCAGGAGAACTCTTCCCGGCACCCTGCCGGAGGGGAGGATCACCACCGGGAGCTTCTCCACCACCATGGACGCCTCCCGGATGACTCGTGAGTAGTCTCCCTTGGACCATGAGTCCATGACCAGTAGCTATGTGATGTTCTCCTCCCGTTCTTGTGCTTCACTAATTAGTCCTCGTGAGCTGCCCTACATGATCGAGGCACCTATGTAATCCTTATGCTGTTGCTATGTTGAGTTTGCTGGGATCTGATGGATTATGAGATTATGTTCAGATTGATCTTGAGTAATATATTTGATTCACCTCTTTTATATTTTACTTCATAAGTAATTCTTGAATGTTCTCCGTTGTTATTTATTGCTTTGGCCAAGTAGTAAGTAGTGACTCCAAGAGGGAACGTTATGCTCGATTGTGGGTTCATGCCCCTCGATGACTAGCTTGAGTGACAGAAACATGAGTCTAGGGGATGTGCTGTTGCCACAAGGGGGAAAACAACGGTGCTTGTGCCCGCGGGTGCAAGGATTGTTTACTTTACGCAAAGTTCTTTTAATGCAGTTGTCTGTTGCATTGAGTTTACACTATGGGTGGGACTCGCAACTTAATACCAGCGAGATGTTCTGGATAGATATCTCAAGCTGGATGATTAGTAGTAGATATTGATGGATTTCGGTCTACTTACTTTGGCGTACCGCCCATGCTTTGAACCTCAACCTTTCTTGCAATGTAGTCAGCATTGGTTTGCGTTCGTGGTCCTGTCAATTGCCCAGCTGTAATTTGTTACCTCACATAGCTGTTTTATCGTCTTTTGGGAGAGAGACATCACTAGTGAACATCATGAGACTCCGGTCCATATTACCATCATTGATCACATACACTATTTTACTTTCCGCTATTTTACTTACTATTGCATAACACTATCTATCACTACTATCATATTGCTTTTAACCCTTTGTGAACTACAAGGCCGGAGAGATTGACAACCTCTCTGTACTCGTTGGGAGCAAAGTTATTTGTATCTGTGTGCAGGTCCACGTTGATTGCTAATTGCGCTGTTAGCAGTTGACACCTACCTGTTGAACCAAGGAGTCTCTGGGGATTCGATCCTTGGCATCTTTGCTAGGGGAAAACACTTCTACTTACTGCATCTTACACCTTCCACTTGGGGTAATCCAATGAGGGGTTCGAGGCCCATCAAGGAGTATTTTCTAGCGCCGTTGCCGGGGACTCCACTCTTCAGGATAGGGGAGTTGCATGCTATCTTTTACCTTTGCTTTTTAGTCTTGTTAGTTTACCTTTCATATTTGCTTTAGTTCCTTTTATCGAAAATCACAAAAATAGTTATCTTGCTTGCTTGCTACTATGGGTTCCACCGAGAACACCAAGTTGTGTGACTTCACTAGTCACAACAATGATGACTTTATCAGCACACCTATCACTACACCTGCCACTTCAGCACCTTCATATGAAATTAAACCTGCTTTACTTAACTTAGTCATGAGAGAACAATTCTCCGGTGCTGGAGAGGATGCTGCTTTACACTTGAACAACTTTGTAGAACTTTGTGATATGCAAAAGTACCAAGAAATAGATGGTAATATTGTTAAGCTTAAGCTTTTTCCTTTCTCTTTGAGAGGAGGAGCTAAAATTTGGTTTCAGTCTTTGCCTAGAAATAGCATAGATTCATGGGACAAGTGCAAAGATGCTTTTATCGGAAAATACTATCCACCTGCTAAAATTATCCAACTTAGAAGTAACATCATGAATTTTAAACAATTGGATAATGAACACGTTGCCCAAGCTTGGGAACGTATGAAATCTCTTATCAAAAACTGCCCTACTCACGGTTTGACTACTTGGATGGTTATCGAAACTTTTTATGCAGGCTTGAACTTTACCTCGCGGAACTTGCTAGACTCGGCCGCGGGAGGAACTTTTATGTCAACTACACTTGGTGCTGCCACAAAGCTTCTCGATGAGATTATGACCAACTATTCCCAATGGCACACCGAACGCGCTCCAACAGGTAGGAAGGTAAACTCTGTCGAGGAGATTTCCTCCCTTAATGAAAAAGTTGACTTGATCATGTCTCTACTTTCGAAGCAATCTAATGTTGATCCTCATGATGTCCCTTTAAATTCTTTGATTGCTCAAGAACAAGTAGATGTGAACTTTATCTCTAGAAACAATTTCAACAACAATGCTTATAGGAGTAACTTTGGTAAAAATTCTAGACCGTTCCCCTCTAACTCTTATGGGAATAACAATGCTTATCCTAGTACCAAGAACTTCAATACTGAACTAGAGACCATGCTTAGAGATTTCATCACTACCCAAAAAGCCTTTAATAAGAATGTAGAAGAGAAACTACATAAACTAGATGATCTTTCTTTCAAGGTAGACCACTTAGCCAATGAGTTAAAATTGCTAAAAATTAAAACTTCTTCTCTTAAGGAGAGGGAAGTCATCCCTATTAATGCTACTCAAGTGCAAATCAATGAAAATATTAGGATGATGGCTAAGCTTAAAGAAAGATGGGCTAGAGAAAGGGAGGAAGAGGAAAGAATTAAGAGCCTTCCTACCCACCACACTGTTGCTACTATCCAAGTTATTGAGGATGTTCACTCTCTTAGCACCCAATGTACTCCTGGTCCCAATGGACCTATTAATGGTGATGCTATAGAAACTACCAAACAGGTGAGCCTTAAGGACACCACTACTACCTTACTTGATGCTCGTGACCTTGATTTTGATAATTGCACTCTTACCGAAGTTATTGATTTCCTTCACAAGATGTCTAGAGATCCCTGCACTAGCACGCTTAACCTTGCCTTCACAGAGCATATCACTAATGCTCTCATCAAAGCTAGGGAGGAGAAACTTAGAGTAGAAGCCTCCATACCTAGAAAGCTAGAGGATGGTTGGGATCCTATGATAAAAATTAATTTGAATGACTTCTCTTGTTATGCATTATGTGATGTTGGTGCTAGTACCTCTGTTATGCCCAAAAGGATATATGATATGCTTAAATTGAAACCTTATGATTCTTGTTCTTTTGGTGTTCGTCTCATTGATTCTTCCATAAAGAAACCTTTGGGAAGGATCGACGATGTTCTTATTGTTGTCAATGATAATTATGTGCCCGTTGATTTCACTATTATGGATATTGAATGTGATCCTTCATGTCCAATTATTTTGGGACGTCCCTTTTTGCGCACCGTTGGTGCTGTCATTGACATGAAAGAGGGTAATATAAAATTTCAGTTTCCTCTCAAGAAAGGGATGGAACACTTCCCTCGTAAGAAGGTCAAGTTACCTTTTGAGTCCGTTGTACGGGCTACCTATTCTTTTACTTTTGATAAAACTTGATCTTTGCATTATGCCTAGCTTAAAGGCATAAAAGAAAGCGCTTTTGGGAGGCAGCCCACATGAATAAAAATTTTGCTTTTGTTGTGTATTGATGATGTTTACTGCTGTAGCATCATCATTGTATCTTTACTTTTCATATTTGTGCCAAGTATAGCCTCTGATTGCTAGAAAGTTCAAAAGTTGTGAGGTGCTGTCCAGGAAACAGATTCTGTCCTTGGATAGAAAAATTCGTATAAAATCACCAGATCATCTTTTTGGTCTGAATTTTTTTGATAGCGTTCTCTATATAATTGTCTTTCGTGCGTCAGTTCTGAGTTTTTTGATTTGAGTTGCCGAAGTATCCCGAACAGGTCAATTACTGCCTGCTATTCTGTTTTTCACAGATTATGTCATGTTTTGCCTTACCTTCACTTTGCAAATTAAGACTTGCTTTTTCTTTGCAAAAATCTTTTGGCAATCTTGAGAAACAGTAGAACTTCAAGAATATCCTTATTTCCAGCAAGGTATAATTATTTTATTAAGGGTACTAACCTCGCTAATCAGATTATGATGAGTTGTGTATGAAGGGAGTTTTCAAGTGTGCGAGGGAAGATGATAAAAAGATTCAGGAGTGTCAAGCGCTCAAGCTTGGGGATGCCCCCGTGCACCCCCAAGAAATATTCAAGGAGACTCAAGCGTCTAAGCTTGGGTATGCCCCCGTGCATCCCCTTCTCCATCAACATTATCAGTTCGTCTTTCGTTCCGCTATATTTTTATCACTTCATATGTTATGTGCTATGCTTGGAGCGTCTTGCTTTTAGTTTTCTTTTTAGTTTTTCATAACGAGTCGGAACTCAGCATTCCTTTATGTGGGAGAGAAACACGCTCCACCTCTACCTAGAACATTACATAGAATTTTCATGTCTATATATGATGTGTGTGTTCTTTATCTTTTAATAGCTACTATCGTGCTCTGCTCTTAGTATTCATGCTTATCTTTTCAAGAGCTTCTATTTAGTTGGTTGCTTGAACTCTTTTTAATTACCATGCTCACCTTATTGAGAGAGTTTGCTTCCGTTGCATGGGTTAATGTGTCTATGATAAAGATGCTACTTTCATGATGGTGCTTAGTAGTTCAGGTTTTCTTATGGTTAATTTCAAATAGCTGGGGGATTCCCAATGTGTTATTGGAGTACCAACTTGGTTTGTTTGCCTATGATGTGGTATGGTTTAGTAATATCTTCCTTCGAGAATTTATTTTGATTGACTTGGCGTATGCTCACGCATATTCAAGACTGTAAAGAAAGTCTGTCAAGCCTTGATGATCTTTTGTTTCTGAGTAGCGATATAACTACCATGCCTAATTCAATATTGCTTTGTCGCTCTGCATGATTATGACCGTCATTGCTCTCTTAGTTGGTCGCTCCCAGTCTTTTGCTAACCTCCACCTGCACTAAGCAAATCATGCAATACATAGCTCATGGGAAAGTAGCCTAAAAACTATTGTGGTAAAGAATATGTTGCTTATGTATCTCATTTCTTATGAGTTGCTTGCTGAGCGGTAACCATGTTTCTGGGGACGCCATCAACTGTCACACTTTGTTGAATATCATGTGAGTTGCTATGCATGTTCGTCTTGTCTGAAGTAAGGGTGATTTACCGTGGGTTGAATTAATATGCATATTGTTAGAGAAGAACATTGGGCCGCCAACCAAAGCCATGCCTCATGGTGGAAGTTTTAGCTTGGACCTTAATCCTCAATCTCTCATGAGAATATGCTTATGCATTAAAGAGGAGTCCATCATCTATTTTCTATGTTGTCCCGGTATGGATGTCCTCAAGTTGAGATCTATCAAAAACGAGAAATCAAATGCGATCTATCTCCTTGGACCTTTGTACAGGTGGCATAGAGGTACCCCTTTGTGACACTTGGTTAAAACATATGCAATGCAATGATAACCCATGGGGATCCGAGCTAATTAGGACAAGGAGCGAGCACTATTGGTATTCGATGCATGAGGCTTGCAACTTATAAGATGTTTTATACATGACACATATGAAGTACTACTACCGTTGACACAATTGCTTCCATGTTTCAAAATAAAAAGCTCTAGCACTTTAAGCACCAACTACTGAGAGCATGATTGTCATTCTGAGTGTAATGTGCATTGTCCCAAAGTAGCATTGTCGTTTGCATGATTGTGATATCGTTTATTCTGAAATGATTGTATCTAGTCATCACTTAAACCTTGAAGGTGCCCTTGATTTATGTTTTGCATCACTAAAGGGGGCAAGCTAGATATCACTTGATCATATTTGCACATCATGTTCATTGCAAATCTTTTTGATGTTTCAGTTTCATGTTGTAAAACTTTCAGTCATTTGTGATTTTCTCTTGAGACAACTTAATTACTTTAGAATCATTGTCTCAGTAAGCTTTTGTCATATGACTATGAGAAAGTCCAATATGGTTAATAGCATGTCACCACAGAAATTATTCTTGTTATCATTTACCTACTCGAGGACGAGCAGGAATTAAGCTTGGGGATGTTGATACGTCCAAAACGTATCTATAATTTCTGCTTGCTCCATGCCATTTTTGGGTGATATTTCTATGATATCCATACACTTCCATACACTTTTGATCATATTTGGACTAACTTACTAATCCAGTGCACCCCAGTGCCATTTTCTGTTTTCGGCTGTTTTTGTATTTCAGGTTTTCACGTTTCGAGAACTGCCCAGAAAAATCCAGAAAAAATATATAAAAAATCAGCGTATCGGAAACAACACTGCGTCCGAAGGGCAGCCTGGGGGGGCACAGGGGCTCCAGGCGCCCTGTGGGCGCGCCCCCCTGGGCCGCGCCGGGGGGGCGCCTCGGCCCCCCGAGAGCCCCCCGGTGCCCTACTTTGGCATATATTTAAAGGGTTCCCCGAAACCCTTGAAACAGGACTTCTTTTCGCGATCCCATCTCTGTTCCGCCGCCGCCGCCGCTTCCAAGATCGGGAGCACCAGGAGAACTCTTCCCGGCACCCTGCCGGAGGGGAGGATCACCACCGGGAGCTTCTCCACCACCATGGACGCCTCCCGGATGACTCGTGAGTAGTCTCCCTTGGACCATGAGTCCATGACCAGTAGCTATGTGATGTTCTCCTCCCGTTCTTGTGCTTCACTAATTAGTCCTCGTGAGCTGCCCTACATGATCGAGGCACCTATGTAATCCTTATGCTGTTGCTATGTTGAGTTTGCTGGGATCCGATGGATTATGAGATTATGTTCAGATTGATCTTGAGTAATATATTTGATTCACCTCTTTTATATTTTAGTTCATAAGTAATTCTTGCATGTTCTCCGTTGTTATTTATTGCTTTGGCCAAGTAGTAAGTAGTGACTCCAAGAGGGAACGTTATGCTCGATTGTGGGTTCATGCCCCTCGATGACTAGCTTGAGTGACAAAAACATGAGTCTAGGGGATGTGTTGTTGCCACAAGGGGGAAAACAACGGTGCTTGTGCCCGCGGGTGCAAGGATTGTTTACTTTACGCAAAGTTCTTTTAATGCAGTTGTCTGTTGCATTGAGTTTACACTATGGGTGGGACTCGCAACTTAATACCAGCGAGATGTTCTGGATAGATATCTCAAGGTGGATGATTAGTAGTAGATATTGATGGATTTCGGTCTACTTACTTTGGCGTACCGCCCATGCTTTGAACCTCAACCTTTCTTGCAATGTAGTCAGCATTGGTTTGCGTTCGTGGTCCTGTCAATTGCCCAGCTGTATTTGTTACCTCACATAGCTGTTTTATCATCTTTTGGGAGAGAGACATCACTAGTGAACATCATGAGACTCCGGTCCATATTACCATCATTGATCACATACACTATTTTATTTTCCGCTATTTTACTTACTATTGCAAAACACTATCTATCACTACTATCATATTGCTTTTAACCCTTTGTGAACTACAAGGACGGAGAGATTGACAACCTCTCTGTACTCGTTGGGAGCAAAGTTATTTGTATCTGTGTGCAGGTCCACGTTGATTGCTAATTGCGCCGTTAGCAGTTGACACCTACCTGTTGAACCTAGGAGTCTCTGGGGATTCGATCCTTGGCATCTTTGCTAGGGGAAAACACTTCTACTTACTGCATCTTACACCTTCCACTTGGGGTAATCCAACGAGGGGTTCGAGGCCCATCAGTCACACTACCCGTTGAACGGACGGCCGGTTCACGCGTTCGCTTACAACGCGGAGGACAACTTGCTTATCTGCGCCGGTTTACAACTGCGGCTGATTCATATGTCTGTGCTGCCACTGATGCTGCGGTCGTTTTACTGTCCGCATGCGATCCGGTCTATTCAACATACCGGTTTAAATAAACAGACACCGATGAGGATCATAAGGTCAAAATACATCAGGTGATATCCATCTAAAGTTTATTTCTCTTGATATATATCATTTTCATCAAGAAAACAAGATGCTTTGATCAGTCTATTTTGATATGCAGGACAATTCTATAAGGGACCAAACAGGACTTGCCATACAAACGCAACTTTCTTATAGGTACCCTGCCTCCACGGTCACTAGGGGGCTACGGATCGCATTCGAATCCTAGCTTAACCCCTTTTGGTCCAATATATATGATCATATTCGAATCATAGCTCCTTTGATCGCATTCGAATCCATTGATTGGCAAAATCTCCACGGTCACTAGGGGGCTACGGATCGCATTCGAATCCTAGCTTAACCCCTTTTGGTCCAATATATATGATCGTATTCGAATCATAGCTCCTTGGATCGCATTCGAATCCATTGATTGGCAAAATCTCCACGGTCACTAGGGGGCTACGGATCACATTCGAATCCTAGCTTAACCCCTTTTGGTCCGGT
>LR738709.1:97307113-97332249 GCA_902687465.1 Secale cereale
TCATTTTCATCAAGAAAACAAGATGCTTTGATCAGTCTATTTTGATATGCAGGACAATTCTATAAGGGACCAAACAGGACTTGCCATACAAACGCAACTTTCTTATAGGTACCCTGCCTCCACGGTCACTAGGGGGCTACGGATCGCATTCGAATCCTAGCTTAACCCCTTTTGGTCCAATATATATGATCGTATTCGAATCATAGCTCCTTGGATCGCATTCGAATCCATTGATTGGCAAAATCTCCACGGTCACTAGGGGGCTACGGATCACATTCGAATCCTAGCTTAACCCCTTTTGGTCCGGTTTATATGATCGTATTCGAATCATAGCTCCTTGGATCGCATTCGAATCCATTGATTGGCAAAATTTCAAGGCCACTGGGGGCTACATGGTCGCATTCGAATCCTAGCTTAACCCCTTTGGTCCGGTTTACTGATCGCATTCGAATCAGAAGCCTCGATTTGGAGCCTGGCAGCTCGCAAAAAGCCTCGACTATATGGTCTTATTTGCCAACAATGTTTTGTTTTTTGCGATTTTTCAAAGTTTTATTTGGTTAACCAATTTTTTTGATCCGGAACTGGGCAACTTCAAAGTTGACCACATATCTACAATGAAAAAGTCTGGGTCATGAACACCAGCATAAGTTCAAAGTCTGGGTCATAAACACCAGCAAGAGTTAAACCGGCGTTCATCGTAACCCGAATCGGCCTTCATGATGAGTCGACAAAGAGCCAGAAAACATATTGGCACTACATGATCAGTTATAGTGGCCGGTGTTTATTAAACCCGCCTGGCTTTCGACTATAAGTCGCTAGTATGAGATAAAATAATGACCGGTGTTCATTAAACCGGCCTGGCTTTCGACTATAAGTCGCCAGTATGAGATAAGATAATGACCGGTGTTCATTAAACCGGCCTGGCTTTGACTATAAGTCGCCAGTATGAGATAAAATAATGATCGGTGTTTATTAACCCGGCCTGGTTGTGATCAAATATCACTGGAACCAGTCTTCAAACCGGATTATATTCTTCAAATGTTATGTTTGAGGTTTTCAAAGTCGCTTTAAGCGCAATGGATATTATTTCATCGATGGAAATGATTTATTTTACAAAGGAATAGTCCCGAGTCACTGCAGGCTTACAACCCGGCACTTGGGGGCTACATTATTCAAATTGAGATTACATCAAATACACAAGTCTCATGTCGCTGCAAGCATGCACCATGATACTTGGGGGGCTAATGCAAAGTCATTTTTTGCTCACCTTATTGAAGACCCGACTCATCACATCATATTGAGCCGGCCCTTGGGGGCTACCAATCGCTCCTGTCAACAATTCAAGGTACACAAGTATTAATCCATTATATTGAAGGGTCCACTGCTCAGTTGGTAAAGCACAAAGCTCTTAACCTTGTGGACGTGGGTTCAAACCCCACGATGGAAGTTACATTATATAATGTTATTTTCAATGATTATATCTACAAAGTCCCTGCTCATTATTGCATAATGACCCGGCACTTGGGGGCTACATATTGTTGTTCAAGTTTACATGATCATATTTTCAAAGTCCCTGCTCACTATTGCATAATGACCCGGCACTTGGGGGCTACATAATATGGAATATTCAGTTTCATAGTGATTGGGATGAACAATCCGGATTTCTTCAAGATTGCAATTTTTATATTGAAACAAGTCTTAAGCTATCACTATGTTCCCCTCTTAAGACTTCGGGGCTACATGTAATATGCATATAAAGGAGGAACATCTTCAAATTCTCAGTTTTGGGTAAATCCGGAAGATTAATTGTGTGACCCGGCGTTGGCAACAATCATAACCCGGCATCTATAAACAGTCATGACCCGGAATTATCAGTTTTTAACCTGGCAATGGTGGTAATCATAACCGAGCATCCTCAAACCGGTTGGATATCAGTTGAATACTTCAAAGACCAATATTTTTGTCAAGTCAGATCGTTGAAGGCCGATTCAAATGGATTCTTTATTTACAAAATATCTTTTGCAAGCAAATTGATTATGAAGTTGGTCTATTGACCCGGAACTTTCAGAAGAAGTGCCTGGGTTTTTTGCATTGGTAATGTTTGAAAATATCTGCTAAGGAGATTTTTTATGAGATCATGGATACATATCAAGGAGGAAATGACAAGGGTATAAGGATGATCAAGTGCCGGTTCAGGAAAATATTTTAACCCGGAGCACAACCTATCAAATTTGTTCTCGCAGGAAGGATCAAGTTTAACATGGATAAATCCAAATTAAACTGGGGGCTAATGTCGGGGATATACCCCGCAGCGCAACCCGGCCGGACTTGGCGGTTTACTTAAGACGGTTTACACTTGGCAATTTACTAGTAACCCGGCAGGCGGCTCATGGATGACAAGGCCCAAGGCCCAGAAGGCCTGTTCATATTATGGTGGGCCGGTTTATGAAGAAAGCACAAGGAATATTCTCCTACAAAGGAAGCAAGACTAGGACTCCTTGTAATAAAGCAATCCTAATCCTACTAGGACTAGTCATGTAACTCGCCCCTTCAACATATATAAGGAGGGGCGGGGCTCCCCAAAGAGGGACAGGCTACACGCAGACAAGTTCTCACAAGTTTCTAGGGCTAGACACCAAGAGCCGGTTTACCGGCGACACCATGAGGATCATAATGAGATCTAGCCTCAAACAGCACGTAGGGTTATTACCGGATGATGTTTCCCGGGGCCCGAAGCTGTCTAAATCCTTGTCTTGCATCGCGTCTCTTGATTCCGCTCAACCCCTCTCAAGCTACTACATAGATGCGCGGCCTCACGACTAAGTCCGCTAAACTGGACATCTGCCGTGTTAATTCCACGACAAGATATAATGTTCATGATCAACGTTGGAACTAAATAACAATTATTTAGGTCTAAAACTAATCCCGAAGGTAGATGTAGAGGTAGCGTGCCGACGGCGATCACATCGACTTTGGAACCATTTCCCACGCGCATCGTCACCTCGTCCTTAGCTAATCTTAGTTTAATCCGTAACCCCTGTTTCGAGTTACAAATATTAGCAACCGAACCAGTATCAAATACCCAGGTGCTAGTACGAGCATTAGTAAGGTACACATCAATAACATGTATATCAAATATACCTTTGTTCACTTTGCCATCCTTCTTATCCGCCAAATACTTGGGGCAGTAACACTTCCAGTGACCAGTCCCTTTGCAGTAGAAGCACTCAGTTTCAGTCTTGGCTCCAGACTTGGGTTTCTTCGCGGGAGTAGCAACTCGCTTGCTATACTTCTTGAAGTTCCCCTTCTTTCCCTTTCCCTTTTTCTTGATACTAGTGGTCTTGTTAACCATCAACACTTGATGCTCCTTTTTGATTTCTACCTCCGCAGCTTTGAGCATAGCGAAGAGCTCGGGAATTGTCTTTTCCATCCCTTGCATATGATAGTTCATCACGAAGCCTTTATAGCTTGGTGGCTGTGATTGAAGAACTCTATCAATAACACTATCTTCATCAACTTTGCATCCAAGTTGCGTCATGTGATTGTAGTAACCAGACAATCTGAGTAAGTGTTCATTGATAGAACTGTTCTCCTCCATCTTGCCTCCATAGAACTTATTGGAGACTTCATATCTCTCAATTCGGGCATTTGCTTGAAATATTAACTTCAACTCTTGGAACATCTCATATGCTCCATGACGTTCAAAATGCTTTGAAGTCCCGATTCTAAGCCGTAAAGCATGGCACACTGAACTATCGAGTAGTCATCAGATCGAGCTTTCCAGAGGTTCATAACATCTGGAGTTGCTCCTGCAGCAGGTCTGTCACCTAGCGGTGCTTCTAGGACATAATTATTTTGTGCAGCAATGAGGATAATCCTCAAGTTATGGACCCAGTCCGTGTAGTTGCTATCATCATCTTTCAACTTAGCTTTCTCTAGGAACGCATGAAAATTCAAGGGACCGGTAGCACGGACCATTGATCTACAACAACATAGATATGCAAAAACTATCAAGACCAAGTTCATGATAAATTAAAGTTCAATTAATCATATTAGTAAAGAACACCCACTTATATAGACATCCCTCTAGTCATCTAAATAATCACGTGATCCAAATCAACTAAACCATGTCGATCATCACGTGAGATGGAGTAGTTTTCAATGGTGAATATCTTATGTTGATCATATCTACTATATGATTCACCTCGACCTTTCAGTCTCCAGTGTTCCGAGGCCATGTCTATACATGCTAGGCTCGTCAAGTTTAACCTGAGTATTCTACATGTGCAAAACTATCTTACACCCGTTGTATTTGAACGTAGAGCTTATCACACCCTATCATCACGGGATGTCCCGGCACGACGAACTATCGCAACGGTGCATACTCAGGGAGAACACTTGTACCTTGAAATTTTGTAAGGGATCATCTTATAATGCTACCGCCACACTAAGCAAAATAATAAGCATAATAAGATAAACCTCACATGGAATCAAAATAAGTGAACTGATATGGCCATAATCATCTTGTGCTTTTGATCTCCATCTCCAAAGCATCGTCATGATCTCCATCGTCACCGGCTTGACACCATCATCTTCATCGTAGCATCGTGGTCGCCTCGCCAACTATTGCTACTACTACTATGGCTAACTCACAGTGATAAAGTAAATCAATTACATGGCTTTTGCAGTTCATACAATAAAGAGACAACCATAAGGCTCCTACCGGTTGCCGATAATTTACAAAACATGATCATCTCATATAATAATGTATAACTCATCACGTCTTGACCATATCACATCACAACACGCCCTGCAAAAACAAGTTAGACGTCCTCTACTTTGTTGTTGCAAGTTTTACGTGGCTGCTACAGGCTTAGCAAGAACTATTCTTACCTACGCATCAAAACCACAATGTTTTTTCTTCAAGTGTGCTATTTAACCTTCAACAAGGATCGGGCGTAGTCACACCCGATTAAACTAAAGCTGGAGAAACATGCACCCACTAGCCACCTGTGTGCGAAGCACGACTGTAGAACCAGTCTCATGAATGCGGTCGTGTAATGTCGGTCTGGGCCACTTCATCCGACAATACCGTCGAATCAAAGTATGACATGTTGGTAAGCAGTATGACTATTATCGCTCACAACTCATTGTGTTCTACTCGTGCATATCATCTATGCATAGACCTGGCTCATGATGCCATTGTTGGGGAACGTAGTATTTCAAAAAAAATCCTACGATCACGCAAGATCTATCTAGGAGAAGCATAGCAACGAGCGGGGAGAGTGTGTCCACGTACACTCATAGACCGAAAGCGGAAGTGTTTAGTAACGCAGTTGATGTAGTCGAACGTCTTCGCGATCCAACTGATCATGTACCGAACGCACGGCACCTCCGCGATCTGCACACGTTCAGCTCGATGACGTCCCTCGAACTCTTGATCCAGTTGAGGCCGAGGGAGAGTTTCGTCGGCATGACGGCATGGTGACGGTGATGATGAAGTTACCGACGTAGGGCTTCACCTAAGCACTACGACAATAGTGTAATCTAGAAATTAACTTATGTGTCTATGGGGTGCCCCCTCCCCACGTATATAAATGAGGGAGGGAGGAGGAGGGCCGGCCAAGAGGAGGAGGCGCACCATGGGGGGAAACCCTACTCCAAGTAGGATTCGGCCCCCCTTTCCTATTCCAACAAGGAGAAAGGGGAAGGAAAGGGAGGAGAGAAGGAAAGGGGGGCCGCCCCCTAGTCCAATTCGGTTTGGGATAGGGGAGGCGCTCGCCACACCTTGGCCTGCCTCCTCTCTTCCACATCTAGGCCCATGAGGCCCAATAACCCCCCAAGGGGTTCCGGTAACTCCCCGATACTCCGGAAAATACCCGATACACCTCGGAACCATTTCGGTGTCCGAATATAACCTTCCAATATATCAATCTTCATGTCTTGACCATTTCGATACTCCTTGTCATGTCCGTGATCTCATCCTAGACTCCGAACAACCTTCGGTACATCAAAACGCATAAACTCATAATACCAATCGTCATCGAATGTTAAGCGTGCGACCCTACGGGTTTGAGAACTATGTAGACATGACCGAGACACATCTCCGGTCAATAACCAATAGTGGAACCTAGATGCTCATATTGGTTCCTACATATTCTACGAAGATCTTTATCGGACAAACCGAACAACATACGTTGTTCCCTTTGTCATCGGTATGTTACTTGCCCAAGATTCGATCATCGGTATCATCACACCTTGTTCAATCTCGTTACCGGCAAGTCTCTTTACTCGTTCTGTAATACATCATCTCGTGACTAACTCATTAGTCATTTGCTTGCAAGGCTTATTATGATGAGTATTACCGAGAGGGCCCAGAGATACCCCTCCGACACTCGGAGTGACAAATCCTAATCTTGATCTATGCCAATACCACAAACACTTTCGGAAACACCTGTAGAGCATCTTTATAATCACCCAGTTACGTTGGGAAGTTTGATAACACACAAGGTGTTTCTCCGGTATCCGGGAGTTGCATAATCTCATAGTTAGAGGAACATGTATAAGTCATGAAGAAAGCAATAACAATAAAGCTAAACGATCATAGTGCTAAGCTAACGGATGGGTCTTGTCCATCACATCATTCTACTAATGATGTGATCCCATTGATCAAATGACAACACATTTCTATGGTTAGGAAACATTACCATCTTTGATTAACGAGCTAGTCTAGTAGAGGCATACTAGGAACACTCTGTTTTGTCTATGTATTCACACATGTATCAAGTTTCTAGTTAATACAATTCTAGCATGAATAAAAGACATTTATCATGATATACAAGGAAATTTAAATAACAATTTATTATTGCCTCTAGGGCATATTTCCTTCACCGCCATCACCAGTTCCATGATGCCCACCATCGGGAGTCAGTAATTCCTTCGTAGGCTCGCTGGTCGGTGAGAGGTTAGATGCGATTCATCGTGTAATTGAGTTAGTTTTGTTAGGGCTTGATCCCTAGTATCCACTATGTTCTGAGATTGATGTTGCGATGACTTTGCTATGCTTAGTGATTGTCACTAGGCCCCGAGTGCCATGATTTCAGATATGAACAATCTATGTTATCACCATTATATCTATGTTCTTGATCTGATTTTGCAAGTCATATGCACCTACTACGCGTTAGGATCTGCATACCCCAAGGTGACAATAATTGGGATTCTTTCTGGTGATTACCATAGTATGAGGAGTTCATGTATTCACTATGTGTTTATGCTTTGATATGGTTCTATATTAAAAGGAGGCCTTAATATCCCTTAGTTTTCTTATGGACCCTGCTGCCACGGGAGGTAGGACAAAAGATGTCATGCAAGTTCTTTTTCATAAGCACGTATGACTATTTACGGTATACATGCCTGCATTATATCGGTGAACTGGAGCTAGTTCTGTGTCGCCCTAGGTTATAACTGTTATATGATGAATATTATCCAACGATATTACCAATCCAGTTCCCATGATCGCGCAAAGGGAACGGAAATAATTTCAAATTCACAATATCATTGTCCACATCTTTTTCTTTTGCATATCGCATAACTCCACAAAGGTGTTAAGATGGGACGTGGCATCCTCATTAGGAGTACCGAAAAATTGATCTTTCATGATAAGATTCAACAAAGCGGCATTGATATCACAAGATTCCGCACTAGTGGTGGGAGTAGCAATCAGAGTGCTCATGAAATCATTGTTGTTGGTATTGGAAAAATAGCACAACTTAGTGTTTGATGGCTTCTCGCCCCTCGTTGGTTACCCCAAGTGGAAGGTTTGAGATGCAGTGTAGCGGAAGTTTTCCCTTGGCAAAGATACCAAGGATCGATTTCCCCTGAGACTCCCAGTTTCAACAAGAAGGTGTCAACTGCTAACGGCGCCAGATATTAGCAATCAACGTGGGCCTGCACACAGATACAAATAACTTTGCTCCCAACGAGTACAGAGAGGTTGTCAATCCCTCCGGCCTTGTCGTTTACAAAGGATCAAACGCAAGTGATAGTAGTGATAGGTTTTGCTGTAATAGTAAGTAAAAAGCAGAAAGTAAATAGCGGATGTGATCAATGATGGTAATATGGACCGGAGTCCCATGATGTTCACTAGTGATGTCTCTCTCCCAAAAGACGATAAAACAGCTATGTGAGGTAAACGAATTACAGCTGGGCAATTGACAGAATTATGTGCGCAAACCAATGCTAACTATGTTGCAAGAAAGGTAGAGGTTCAAAGCATGGGCAGTACACCGAGGTAAGTAGACCGAAATCCATCTGCATCTACTACTAATCATCCACCTTGAGATATCTATCCAGAACATCTCGCTGGTATTAAGTTGCGAGTCCCACCCATAGTGTAAACTCAAAGCAACAGACAACTGCATTAAAAGAACTTTGCGTAAAGTAAACAATCCTTGCACCCGCGGGCACAAGCACCGTTGTTTTCCCCCTTGTGGCAACAGCACATCCCCTAGACTCATGTTTCTGTCACTCAAGCTAGTCATCGAGGGGCATGAACCCACAATCAAGCATAACGTTCCCTCTTGGAGTCACTACCTACTACTTGGCCAAAGCAATAAATAACAACGGAGAACATGCAAGAATTACTTATGAACATAAATATAAAAGAGGTGAATCAAATATATTACTCAAACACAATCTGAACATAATCTCATAATCCATCGGATCCCAGCAAACTCATCATAGCAACAGCATAAGGATTACATATGTGCCTCGATCATGTAGGGCAGCTCACGAGGACTAATTAGTGAACCACAAGAACGGGAGGAGAACATCACATAGCTACTGGTCATGGACCCATGGTCCAAAGGAGACTACTCACAACTCATCCGGGAGGCGTCCATGGTGGTGGAGAGGCTCCCGGTGGTGATCCTCCCCTCCGGCAGGGTGCCTGGAAGAGTTCTCCTGGTGCTCCCGATCTTGGAAGCGCGGCGGCGGCGGAACAGAGATGAGATCGCGAAAAAGGGTTCCCGTCTCGAGGGTTTCGGGACACGATATAAATATATGCCAAAGGGGGGCATCAGACGAGGCTCGGTGGGCCCAGGCGCCCCCCCGGCGCGGCCAGGGGGGCCGCGCCACCAGGGCGCCTGGGGCCCTGGTGGCCCCCCTCCGACTATGCTTCGGGTGCCTGGTAGCTTCTGGAACGCTGATTTTTTATATAATTTTTCCGGGATTTTTCTGGCAGTTCTCGTAATGGGAAAACCTGAAATACAAAAACAGCCGAAAATAGAAACTGGCACTGGGGTGCACTGAGTTAATAGGTTAGTCCAAATATGATCAAAAGTGTATGGAAGTGTATAAATATCATAGCAATATCAGCCAAAAGAGGCATGGAGCAAGCAGAAATTATAGATACGTTTTGGACGTATCAACATCCCCAAGCTTAATTCCTGCTCGTCCTCGAGTAGGTAAATGTTAACAAGAATAATTTCTGTGGTGACATGCTATTAACCATATAGGACTTTTTCATAGTCACCTGACAAAAGCTTACTGAGACAATGAATCTATAGTAATTAAGTTGCCTCATGAGAAAATCACAAAGAACTGAAAGTTTTACAATATGATACTGAAACATCAAATAGATTTGTAATGAGCATGGTGTGCAAATATGATAAAGTGATATCTCGCTTGCCCCCTTTAGTGAAGCAAAACATAAATGCAGGGGCACCTCCAAGGTTTAAGTGATGACTAGATACAATGATTTCAAAATAAACGATATCACAATCATGCAAAAGACAATGCTACTTTGGGACAATGCACATTACACTCAGAATTACAATCATGCTCTGAGTAGTTGGTGCTTTTAAAAGAAGGTGGAGACTCTCGAACCGTGGCTTTTTTTGGCAAGGTTGAAAACCCGTAGTCGGAAACAAAGACAAAACATGTACCAGAGCTCTTGGTTTTAAAAACAGAGGTAATAATATTTTTTTAGATCATGCATGTTTCGTCAACTAATGCTAGCAGACAACTCAATCACTTCTTGAGATGGACAAGTTTCGAGGAACGGCTCCCGAATGAGGACGATCACATCCTCTTAATCTCCTTTGTTTATCACTGCCAAAGTTTTCTGATTTCTCATGAACAAAGCGTGAAGGAGGGTTTTTTTGTTATATTATTTTTGAGTCGGGCGCACTCAATGCCAGTTCCTTCTCGTATTATGGGTTTGCACATTATACATGCAATCCCGGGGTGAAGCTTGTCCAACTTAAAAAGATCATGAATTAATACTACTTCCTCATGAACTTAAAACAGAGGCACAAAATAGGAATGCATTTTTCTTTGAATAATTTCGAGATGGTACATGCAAGTCTCCGTTAGGAATGGCAGGTAAATACCATGTAGGAAGGTATGGTGGACTCATATGGCATAACTGGTTTAAAAGAATTTGGATGCACAAGCAGTCAGTCCGCTTAGTACAGGTGGAGGTTAGCAAAAGACTGGGAGCGACCAACTAAGAGAGCAATGACGGTCATAATCATGCAGAGCGACAAAGCAACATTGAATCAGGCATGGAAGTTATATCGCTACTCAGAAACAAAAGATCATCAAGGCTTGACAGACTTTCTTTACAGTCTTAAATATGCGTGAGCATACGCCAAGTCAATCAAAGTAAATTCTTGAAGGAAGATATTACTAAACCATACCACATCATAGCCAAACAAATCATGTTGGTATTCCAATAACACATTGGGAACCCCCCAGCTATTTGAGACTAACCATAAGAAAACATGAACTACTAAGCGCCATTATGCACGTAGCATCTTTATCATAGACATATCAACCAATGCAACGGAAGCAAACTCTCTTAATAAGATAAGCATGATAACTAAAGAGAGTTCAAGCAACCAACTAAATAAAAGCTCTTTAAAAAGATAAGCACGAAAACTAAGAGCTAAGCATGATAGTAGCTATTGAAAGACAAAGAACACACATAGCAAAGATAGACATGAAAATTCGATGTTATGTTCTAGGTAGAAGTGGAGCGTGTTTCTCTCCCACATAAAGAAAGCTGAGTTCCGACTCATTATGAAAAGCTAAGGAAAACTAAAAAGAAAAACTAAAAGCAAGACGCTCCAAGCATAGCACATAACACATGAAGTGATTAAAATATAGTGGAACGAAAGACGTACTGATAATGTTGATGGAGAAGGGGATGCACGGGGGCATCCCCAAGCTTAGACGCTTGAGTATCCTTGAATATTTCTTGGGGGTGCACGGGGGCATCCCCAAGCTTGAGCGTTTGACACTCCTGAATCTTTTTATCATCTTCCCTCGCACACTTGAAAACTCCCTTCATACATAACTCATCATAATCTGATTAGCAAGGTTAGTACCCATAATAAAATAATTGTTCCTTGCTGGAAATAAAGATATTCCTGAAGGTCTACTGTTTCTCAAGATTGCCAAACGGTTTTTGCAAAGAAAAAGCAAGCTCTAGGTTTGCAAAATGAAGGAAAGGCAAAACAGGACAGAATCTGTGAAAAACAGAACAGCAGGTAGTAAATGATTTTTTCGGGGTACTTCTGCAACTCTAATCAAAAAACTCAGAACAGACGCACGAAAAACAATTATATAGAGCACGCTGTAGAAAAAATTCAGACCAAAAAGATGATCTGGTGATTTTATACGAATTTTTCTATCCAAGGACATAATCTGTTTCCTGGACAGCACGTCACAACTTTTGAACTTTCTTGCAATCAGAGGCTACACTTGGCACAAAATTAAAAAGCAAAGATACAATGATGATGCTACTGTAGTAACAACATCAAGACACAACAAAAGAAAAAATAAAATTTATTCATTGGGCTGCCTCCCAAAAGCGCTTTCTTTTATGCCTTTAAGCTAGGCATAATGCAAAGAGATCAAGTCTTATCAAGAGTAAAAGAATAGCTAGCCCGTACAACGGACTCAAAAGGTAACTTAATCTTCTTTCGAGGGAAGTGTTCCATCCCTTTCTTGAGAGGAAACTGGAATTTTATATTCCCCTCTTTCATGTCAATGATAGCACCAACGGTGCGTAGAAAAGGACGTCCCAAAATAATTGGACATGAAGGTTCACATTCAATGTCCATAATAGTAAAATCAACGGGAACATAATTGTCATTGACAATGATAAGAACATCGTCGATCCTCCCCAAAGGTTTCTTTATGGAAGAATCAACGAGGCGAACACCAAAAGAACAAGAATCAAAAGGTTTCAGTTTAAGCATATCATATATTCTTTTGGGCATAACAGAGGTACTAGCACCAACATCACATAAAGCATAGCAAGAGAAGTTATTCAACTTAATTTTAATCATAGGATCCCAACCATCTTCTAGCTTTCTAGGTATGGAGGCTTCTACTCTAAGTTTCTCCTCCCTAGCTTTGATGAGAGCATTAGTGATATGCTCTGTGAAGGCAAGATTAAGTGTGCTAGTGTGGGGATCTTTAGCCATTCTTTGTAGAAAGGTGACAACTTCTGAGATACTACAATTGTCAAAATTAATTTTATCATTATTGGGCAGAATTGTAGTGTCATCTTCTTTGTTGGAATTGCTCTCTATTATAAGAGTTTGAACGTCTTCCCAAGTTTGGGGAAGCATAGGAGCAACTTTAAACTGAGGCTCATACTCTTTTCCTGGAAGACCATGCCATGGGCATAACTCTCCATCAAGACTAACATAATCACAAGGTTTATTACTTTTGTAGATCCCGACAGTGGTGATTGGCGTAATGGAAGAAGGGGTGTACTCCTCCCATCTAGTGTTTTTGGTGCAACCCATAGTAGCAAGCAAGCAAGATAACTATTTTTGTGATTTTCGATAAAAGATACTAAAGCAAAAACTGAAAGGTAAACTAACAAGACTAAAAAGCAAAGGTAAAAGATAGCGTGCAACTCCCCGATCCCGAAGAGTGGAGTCCCCGGAAATGGCGCCAGAAAACTTTGCTTGATGGCTTCTCGCCCCTCGTTGGTTACCCCAAGTGGAAGGTTTGAGATGCAGTGTAGCGGAAGTTTTCCCTTGGCAAAGATACCAAGGATCGATTTCCCCTGAGACTCCCAGTTTCAACAAGAAGGTGTCAACTGCTAACAGCGCCAGATATTAGCAATCAACGTGGACCTGCACACAGATACAAATAACTTTGCTCCCAACGAGTACAGAGAGGTTGTCAATCCCTCCGGCCTTGTCGTTTACAAAGGATCAAACGCAAGTGATAGTAGTGATAGGTTTTGCTGCAATAGTAAGTAAAAAGCGGAAAGTAAATAGCGGATGTGATCAATGATGGTAATATGGACCGGAGTCCCATGATGTTCACTAGTGATGTCTCTCTCCCAAAAGACGATAAAACAGCTATGTGAGGTAAACGAATTACAGCTGGGCAATTGACAGAATTATGTGCGCAAACCAATGCTAACTATGTTGCAAGAAAGGTAGAGGTTCAAAGCATGGGCGGTACGCCGAGGTAAGTGGACCGAAATCCATCTGCATCTACTACTAATCATCCACCTTGAGATATCTATCCAGAACATCTCGCTGGTATTAAGTTGCGAGTCACACCCATAGTGTAAATTCAAAGCAACAGACAACTGCATTAAAAGAACTTTGCGTAAAGTAAACAAAACTTGCACCCGCGGGCACAAGCACCGTTGTTTTCCCCCTTGTGGCAACAGCACATCCCCTAGACTCATGTTTCTGTCACTCAAGCTAGTCATCGAGGGGCATGAACCCACAATCAAGCATAACGTTCCCTCTTGGAGTCACTACCTACTACTTGGCCAAAGCAATAAATAACAACGGAGAACATGCAAGAATTACTTATGAACATAAATATAAAAGAGGTGAATCAAATATATTACTCAAACACAATCTGAACATAATCTCATAATCCATTGGATCCCAGCAAACTCATCATAGCAACAGCATAAGGATTACATATGTGCCTCGATCATGTAGGGCTGCTCACGAGGACTAATTAGTGAACCACAAGAACGGGAGGAGAACATCACATAGCTACTGGTCATGGACCCATGGTCCAAAGGAGACTACTCACAACTCATCCGGGAGGCGTCCATGGTGGTGGAGAGGCTCCCGGTGGTGATCCTCCCCTCCGGCAGGGTGCCGGGAAGAGTTCTCCTGGTGATCCCGATCTTGGAAGCGCGGCGGCGGCAGAACAGAGATGAGATCGTGAAAAAGGGTTCCCGTCTCGAGGGTTTCGGGACACGATATAAATATATGCCAAAGGGGGGCATCAGACGAGGCTCGGGGGGCCCAGGCGCCCCCCCGGCGCGGCCAGGGGGGCCGCGCCACCAGGGCGCCTGGGGCCCTGGTGGCCCCCCTCCGGCTGTGCTTCGGGTGCCTGGTAGCTTCTGGAATGCTGATTTTTTATATAATTTTTCCGGGATTTTGGCAGTTCTCGTAATGGGAAAACCTGAAATACAAAAACAGCCGAAAACAGAAACTGGCACTGGGGTGCACTGAGTTAATAGGTTAGTCCAAATATGATCAAAAGTGTATGGAAGTGTATAAATATCATAGCAATATCACCCAAAAGAGGCATGGAGCAAGCAGAAATTATAGATACGTTTTGGACGTATCAGTGTTCTCTTGCGTCATCTTGAGCAATTGTAAACAAGAACACAACTAGGCGATAGATCCGACCGAAAAACGGCGAACAAAAACAGGGCGAATAAACTCGACACATTTTTGTGAAGTGGGGGAGATGAAAACGAGAGGCAAAAGGCAAATAATGTAAATTGCAAGGAGATGAGATTTGTTATTAGGAACCTGATAGATGTTGATGATGTCTCCCCGGAAACGGCGCTAGAAAGTTCCTTTGATGTCGCTTGAGATGCGTCGATATTCCCCAAGGAATAAGGGAGGATGCAACACATCAACTATAAGGTATTTCCCTCAGTGATGAGACCGAGGTTATCGAACTAGTAGGAGATGTTGGGGAACGTTGCATGGGAAACAAAAAAAATCCTACGAACATCGTCACGGTCCAATCATGATCCGTCCCCCGAACTCCGATCTAGTGCCGAACGGACGACACAACCGCGTTCAACACATGTACGGCTTAATGACGCCATCACCTCCTCGATCCAGCGAGTGATGGTGAAGTAGTAGCTCGAGTCCTCCGGCAGCACGGCGGCGTGGTGGCGGTGGTGGTGGAGAAATCTCAGCAGAGCTTCGCTAAGCACTACGGAGATGAAGATGGCTTTGGGGAGAGGAAGAGCAGCCTGGTGGCTTGAATAGATCCGTATGGGTGCGGATGCCCTCTCTCCATCTCTCTATATATAGGGGGGAGGGAGGAGGAGGGGCGCCCCTAGATCCAATCTAGGAGTGGCGGCCAAGAAAGGGGAAACCCTAGATGGGTTTGGGCACCTCCCCCTAGGTGTCGTGGCCCCCAAGGCAAGTGGGGGAAACCCTAAGGAGGCCCCCACCTCCTCAAGCAACATGGGAAGGGGGCTTGGGGGGTGCACAACCCCTTAGTGGGCTGGTGTGCTCCCTTCCCCTTGGCCCATGAGCCCCCCAACACTTGTCGGGGCCTCCCAAAACCCTTTTCGGTCATGCTGGTCATCACACAGTACCCACAGAACACTTTTGGACTCCAATACCCTTCATACAATATATCAATATTCACCTCCGGGTCATTCCAGAGTTCCTCATCACGTTCGGGATCTCATTCGGGACTCCGAACAACCTTCGGTAACCACCATAATGACTTAACTATACTTATATCGTCACCAAACGTTATGTGCGTAGACCCTGCGGGTTTGAGAACTATGCAGACATGACTGAGACACCTCTACGGTCAATAACCAATAGCGGGACCTGGATGCCCATATTGGCTCCCACGTATTCTTCGAAGATCTTATCGGTCGAACCTCGATGTCAAGGATTCAGTCAACCCCGTATGAAGTTCCCTTTGTCTATCGGTATGTTACTTGCCCGAGATTCAATCATCGGTATCTCCATACCTAGTTCAATCTCATTACCGGAAAGTCTCTTTACTTGTTCTGTAATACAAGATCATGTGGCTAACTCATTAGTCACATTGCTTGCAAGCTTCTTGTGATGTTGTATTACCGAGTGGGCCCTGAGATACCTCTCCGTCACACGGAGTGACAAATCCCAGTCTTGATCCATGCCAACTCAATAGACACCCTCGAAGATACATGTAGACCACCTTTATAGTCACCCAGCTACGTTGTGATGTTTGGTACGCACAAGGTACTCCTCCGATGTCAGTGAGTTGCATGATCTCATGGTCATAGGAACATATACTTGACATGCAGAAAACGATAGCAATAAAGTACACACGATCATATGCTACGTTTATAGTTTGGACCTCGTCCATCACATCATTCTCCTAATGATATGACCTTGTTATCAAATGACAACTCATGTCAATGTCTAGGAAACCATAGCCATCTTTGACCAACGAGCTAGTCCGGTAGAGGCTAACTAGGGACATCTTGTTGTCTATGTATCCACACATGTATTTGAGTTTCCGATCAATACAATTCTAGCATCGATAATAGACGATTATCATGAACAAGGAAATATGATAATAATCAATTTATTATTGCCTCTAGGGCATATTTCCAACAATCTCCCACTTGCACTAGAGTCAATAATCTAGTTCACATCGCCATGTGACTAACACCCAAAGAGTTTACTAGAGTCAATAATCTAGTACATATCACCATGTGATTAACACTCAATGAGTTCTGGGGTTTGATCATGTTATGCTTGTGAGAGAGGTTTTAGTCAACGGGTCTGCAACATTCAGATCCGTATGTACTTCGCAAATCTCTATGTCATATTGTAGAGGCTCCTACACGCTCCACTTGGAGCTATTCCAAATGGTTGCTCCACTATACGTATCTGGTTCGCTACTCAGAGTCATCCGGATAGGTGTTAAAGCTTGCATCGACGTAACCCTTCATGTTGAACTCTTTATCACATCCATAACTGAGAAACATTTCCTTATTCCTCAAAGGACAATTTTGACCGTTGTCCAGTGATCCACTCCTGGGTCACTTTTGTACCCCCTTGCCAGACACGTGGCAAGGCACACCGTAGGTGCGGTACACATCATGGCATACCGTATAGAGCCTATGTCTAAGGCATAGGGGACGATCTTTGTCCTTTCTCTTCTTCTGTCGTGGTCGAGCTTTGAGTCTCACTCAACTTCACACATTTCCACTCAGGAAAGAACTCCTTCTTTGACTGATCCATTTTGAACTCCTTCGAAATCATGTCAAGGTATGTGCTCTATGAAAGTCTTATCAGGCGCCTTGATCTATCCCTATAGATCTTAATGCCCAATTTGTAAGCAGCTTTACCGAGGTCTTGCTTTGAAAAACTCCTTTCAAACACCCCTTTATGCATTCCAAAAATTCTACATCATTTCCGATCAACAATATGTCATCCACATACACTTATCAGAAATGTTGTAGTGCTCCCACTCACTTTCTTGTAAATACAAGTTTCTTGCAAACTTTGTATAAACCCAAAAGCTTTGATCACCTCATCAAAGTGTATATTCCAACTCCAAGATGCTTGCTCCAGTCCATAGAAGGATCGATGGAGCTTGCATACCTTTTAGCATCCTCAAGATCGGCAAAACCTTCCGGTTGTATCACATACAACCTTTCCTCACGGAAACCGTTAAGGAAACTCTATTTTGACATCCATCTGCCAGATTTTGTAATTGAAAAATGCAGCAACTGCTAACATAAATTCTGACGGACTCAAGCATCGCTACGGGTGATAAAGTCTCATCATAGTCAACTCCTTGAAGTTGTAAAAAAACCCTTTGCCACAAGTCGAGCTTTATAGACACTGACATTACCGTCCGCGTCCGTCTTCTGCTTGAAGATCCATTTATTTTGAATGGCCTTTCGCCCTTCACGTAATACTTCCAAAGTCCATACTTTATTTTCATACATGGATCATATCGCAGATTTCATGGCCTCTAACCATTTATCGGAATTCGGGCCCACCATCGCTTCTCCATAGCTCGTAGGTTCATCGTTGTTCAACAACATGACCTCCCAAACAGGGTTGTTGTACCACTCAGGAGTAGTATGTATCCTTGTCGACCTACGAGGTTCGATATTAAGTTGATCTGAAACTCCATGATCACTACCATTAGTTTCCTCTTCAACTATCGTAGGTTCCATAGAAACATATTTCTGTGCTGCACTACTCTTTGGTTGAAGTAAAGGTTCAACAACCTCATCAAGTTCCATCTTCCTCCCACTTAATTCTTTTAAGAGAAACTTCTTCTCGAGAAATGACCCGTTCTTAGTTGCAAACACTTTGCCTTCGGATCTGAGATAGAAGGTATACCCAACCGTCCCTTTTGGGTATCTATGAAGATGCATTTGTCCGCTTTGGGTTTGAGCTTTTATGGTTGAAGCCTTTTGACATATAAGCATCGCAGCCCCAAACCTTAAGAAAGGACAGCTTAGGTTTCTTGCCAAACCATATTTCATATGGTGTCGTGTCTACGAACATAGATGGTGCCCTATTTAAAGTGAATACATATGTCTCTAACGCATAACCCCAAAACGATAGTGGCAGATTGCCAAGAGACATCATAGAACGCACCATATCAAATAAGGTACGATTACGATGTTCGGACACACCATTATGGTGTTCTAGGTGGCGTCACCTGTGAAACAAGCCCACATTTTCTTAAGTGATTGCCAAACTCATAACTCAGATATTCTCCCCCTCGATCGGATCGTAGGAATTTAATTTTCTTGTTATGATGATTCTCAACTTCACTCTGAAATTGCTTGAACTTTTCAAACATTTCAGACTTATGCTTCATTAAGTAAATATACCCATATCTACTCAAATCATCGGTGAAGGTGAGGAAATAACGATATCCACCGCGCGCCTCAACACTCATCGAACCGCACACATCAGTATGTATGATTTCCAACAAGTCACTTGCCCATGAGGCATGGTTCGCATGTGTCAAGTGATTCAAAATCAAGTGACTGCAAAATTCCATCAGCATGGAGTTGCTTCATGCGATTTACACCAACATGACCTAAGCGGCAATGCCACAAGAAAGTGGCACTATCATCATCAACTCTACATCTTTTGGCATCAATATTATGAACATGTGTATCACTACGATCGAGATTCAATAAACCATTTACATTGGGTGCATGACCATAGAAGGTATTATTCATGTAAACAGAATAACCATTATTCTCTGACTTAAATGAATAACCGTATTGCAATAAACACAATCTAATCATGTTCATGCCTCAACGCAGACACGAGATAACATTTATCTAGGTTCAACACTAATCTCGAAGGTAGAGGGAGCGTACGATGGTGATCACATCAACCTTGGAAACACTTCCAACACACATCGTCACCTCGCCCTTAGCTAGTCCCCGTTTATTCCGTAGCTTTTGTTTCGAGTTACCAATATTAGCAACTGAATCGGTATCTCATATCCAGGTGCTACTAGGAGTACTAGTAAGGTACACATCAATAACACGCATATCAAATATACTTTTGTTGAAGTCTCCAGCATTCTTACCTAGCAAGTATTTGGGGTAGTTCCGCTACCAGTGATTGTCCCCTTTACAATAGAAGCACTTAGTCTCGGGTTTGGGTTCAACCTTGGGTTTCTTCATCGGAGCGGCAACTGGCTTGCCATTTATGAAGGTTCCCTTCTTGCCCTTGCCCTTCTTGAAACCAGTGGTCTTGTTGACCATCAACACTTGATGCTCCTTCTTGATTTCTACCTTCGCGGCCTACTGCGAACAACTCTGGGATCTTATCCATCCCTTTCACGTTATAGTTCATCACGAAGTTCTAGCAGCTTGGTGATAGTGACTGGAGAACTCTGTCAATCACTATCTTATCTAGAAGATTAACTCCCACTTGATTCAAGTGATTGTAGCACCCATACATTCTGATTAGTTGCTCACTGGCTGAGCTATTCTCCTCCATCTTGTAGGCAAAGAACTTGTCAGAGGTCTCATACCTCAAAACACGGGCATGAGCCTAAAATACCAATTTCATCTCTCAGAACATCTCATATGTTCCATGGCATTCAAAACGTCTTTGGAGCCCCGATTCTAAGCCGTAAAACATGGAGCACTAAGCTATCAAGTAGTCATCAGAATGTGTGTGCCAGATGTTCACAACGTCCACAGATGACTCTAAAGGGGTTGGCACACCGAGCGGTGCATCAGGGACATAGGCCTTCTGTGTAGCAGTGAAGACAATCCTCAGATTACGGACCTAGTCTGCATAATTGCTTACAATATCTTTCAACTTAGTCTTTCTCTAGGAACGTATTAAAACAGGGAGCTACATCACGAGCTATTGATCTACAACATAATTTGCAAAGATTGTTTAGACTATTGTTCATGAAAACGAGTTCAAATAATCATATTACCTAAGAACTCCCACTCAAATCAAGATCCCTCCGGTTGTCCGAGTGTAACATGATCCAAATTCACCAACCCAAGTTCGATCATCACGTGAGATGAGGTGGTTTCAATGATGAACATCTCCATGTTGATCATATCTACTACATGATTCATGCTCGACCTTTCGGTCTCTTGTGTTTCGAGGCCATGTCCGTGCCTGCTAGGATCATCAAGTTTAACCCGAGTGTTCCGCATGTGCAAAACTGTCTTGCCCCCGTTGTATGTGAACATAGAGTCTATCACACCCGATCATCACATGGTGTCTGGAAACGACAAACTTTCGCAATGGTGCACACTTGGGGTGAACACAATTTTACCTTGAAATTTTAGTGAGGGGTCACCTTATAATGCTACCGTCGTCCTAAGAAAAATAAGATGCATAAAAGGATTAACATCACATGCAAATTATAAGTGGCATGATATGGCCATCATCTTGTGCTTTTGATCTCCATCTCCAAAGCACCAACATGATCTCCATCGTCACCGGCATGACACCATGATCTCCATCATCATGATCTCCATCATCGTGTCGCCATCGGGGTTGTCATGCCAACCATGCGTCTACTACTATTGCTACCGCTTAGCGATAAAGTAAAGCATTACATAGTGCATAATGATTGACACGCAGGTCATACAATAATTAAATAGAACCCCATGGCTCCTACCGGTTGTCATATGCATCGACATGCAAGTCGATATAAACTATTACAAACATGATCATCTCATACATCAAATATATCTCATCATGTCTTTGGCCATATCATATCACAACATACCCTGCAAAAACAAGTTAGACGTCCTCTAATTGTTGTTGCATGTTTTACGTGGCTGCTATGGGTATCTATCAAGAATGATTCTTACCTACGCAAAGCCACAACGGTGATAGGCAAATTGCTATTCTACCTTCTACAAGGACCGCATTTGTCGAATCTGATTCAACTAAGATGGGAGAGACAGACACCCACCAGACATCTTTATGAAACAAGTTGCATCTGTCTGTTGATGGAACCGGTCTCATGTATGTGGACATGTAAAGTTGGTTCGAGCCGCTTCATCCCACAATACATCTGAATCAAAATAAGACTAGGGAAGGAAGCAATCTGAATATCAACGCCCACAAACTCCTTTGTGTTCTACTCGTGATGTCATCTATGCGTAAACCTAGCTCATGATGCCACTGTTGGGGAACATTGCACGGGAAACAAAAAATTTCCTGCGAACACCCAAGATTCGATCTAGGAGATGACTGTGATGCCCCCAATTTGACCGTACACTAATCATACACGCAAATGTGTACGACCAATGTCAGGGACTCACTAGAAGATATCACAACACAACTCCAGAGACAAATTAAAATAATACAAGCTTTATATTACAAGCCAGGGGCCTCAAGGGCTCGAATACATAAGCTTGAAAACACAAGAGTTAGCGGAAGCAATAATATCTAAGTATAGACATAAGTCAAACAAGTTTGCCTTAAGAAGGCTAGCACAAATGTAGCAATGATCGAAAAGGCAAGGCCTCCTGCCTGGGACCTCCTAACTACTCCTCGAAGCCAAACTCCACGTAGAAACATCCTCGGTATCCTCTGGTTACTTCACCGATCTGGTTGCATCATCCGAGAAGAGAGGGAAAAGGGGGAAAAGAGGGAGCAAAGCAACCGTGTGTACTCATCCAAAATACTCGCAAGCAAGGATCTAAACTACATATGAATTGGTATTTGTGTAAAGGGGGTAATATCTGTGGGATAAACTGCAGAATGCCAGAATAAGAGGGGGATAGCTAGTCCTATCGAAGACTACGCTTCTAGTAGCCTCCATCTTGCAGCAGTAGAAGAGAGTAGCTAGAATAGTATCAAGTATCAATGCTTCTGGCAGCCTCCGTCTTGAGTAGATGGAAAGTTCACGAAGTAACATCGTATAGCATAATCCTACCCAGCGATCCTCCCCTCATCGCCCTGTGGGAAAGCGATCACCGGGTTGTATGTGGCACTTGTAAGGGTGTGTTTTATTCAGTATCTGGTTCTAGTTGTCATGAGGTCGGAGTACAACTCCGGGTCGTCCTTTTACCGAGGGACACGGCTATTTGAATAGATTAACTTCCCTACAGGGATGCACCACATTACCCAGCACGCTCAATCCCATTTGGCCGGACACACTTTCCTGGGTCATGCCCGGCCTCAGAAGATCAACATGTCACGGCCCTACCTAAGCACAACAGAGAGGTCAACACATCGGTCTAAACCCTAAGCGCGCAGGGGTCTGAGCCCATCGCCCATTGCACACCTGCATGTTGCGTACGCGGCCGGTGAGCAGACCTAGCAACCTCCATTACTAAGGAAGTTACGTTACGCGGTCCAACCTGGTGCGCGCCGCTAAGTTGCTGACGTCAAGAAGGCTTCGGCTGATACCACGACGTCGAGAGCCCATATCTAATCACACGTAACTGTTTAGTGCGTAAAGGTCAGCGGCCAGACTCAGATCAAATATCCAAACTCGTTAAGCGTGCTATTATGAAATCACCGTGGACAACGGCCAGGGCCAGGCCACCTCTCTCCACGGTGTCTCAACCTGCCCTGTCGCTCCACCACAAAGAATCACTCAAGGGCCATCAGGAACCCAGGACCACCGCTACCTGGATGGAGCCACCTGTCCTTTCAGCCCCCAATCCGTGAATCACTTGCGGGTACTCAACGAGCCGACCCGACTTTAGTCACATCATGTGTCATGTAAAGTATGTATATAGTATATACCCATGATCACCACCCGAAGTGATCACGACCCGATAGTATAGCATGGCAGACAGACAAGGATGTGGGGCCACTGATGGAATACTAGCATCCTATACTAAGCATTAGGATAGCAGGTAAAGGTATCAACAGTTGTAGCAACAATGAAAGACTACGAAACATAATATGAGCTATCGAATCAACAACAGTAGCAAACCTAATGCAAGAATAAGAGAGAGGAGAATGGGCGATATCTGGTGATCAGGGGGGGCTTGCCTGGTTTCTCTGGCCAGAACGAGGGTTCGTTGTCGATGTAGTGGATCACAGGGGCATCGGTATCGTCTCAGGGTCTACTGGAAAAGAAGGTAAGGGAGGGGGAACACAATAAATAATAGAGCAATCAAAGCAACACAAAGCATAACATGGCAATTCGCTGGGCTAGGGGTAACCTAACGCAGGGATAGGTGATACGGGCAAAGGGGGGAAACATCCGGGAAAGAAATCTCGAAGTTTCACATTTTCGGACATACAGACCGGAGGGAGACGGTTGCAGGTTCGCTATGCTATGGACGTGTGGTTAAGGAACGGACTGCCTATTCGGATTTGTCTTGCCGTCCTGAGCAACTTTCATGTACAAAGTATTTCCATCCGAGTTACACATTATTTTATATTATTTTTTGAAAATTTAATTCTTTTTTAGAATTAACAGAATTAATTTAATTAGATAATGTAATTATGATGTCATCATGACGCTAGCATGACATCAGCAGTCAACTCTAACCGTTGTCTGGTCAAACTGACTGGTGGGGCCTGCTGGTCAAACTGACTGGTGGGGCCTGTTTGTCATAGACTAAGACCAACTAATCAGTTTAGCTAGTATAACTAAATGATTAGGTTTATTAATTATAATTAATTAGGTTAATTAATTTACTTAATTAATTAATCAATTTAAATCTTTTTTTGTTCTCTAGGGTGTGGGCCCCGTTTGACAGTGGCTCAGAAGCTTAATGGGTGCAGCGGGGTGAGGCCACTGGCTAGGGCGGCTGCGGTGGCCGTCCGGCGTAGGGGTGGTGGAGTGCGGGGCCGGTGATGAACGGGCGCGGTGGCACAATGGCTACCGGAGAGGCGGAGCGGCGCGGCAGCAGCGGCCATAGGGAGCGGAGGGGCGAGTGCCGCGCGTGGCCGGGCGAGCGGGTGGAAGCGGCCACCGGAGCAGGGTGGCGCGGGCGGCACGGCCGGGCGGAGGTGAGGGGCATCGGTGGCCATCAGCAGCAGGCAGTGAAGAGCACCGGCGACTGGCCGGAGCAGAGGCGAGGTCAGAGGTGAGAGCGAGGCGGCAGAGGGCGCGGGCTGCACGGGCGCGCGCTGGCTGCGGCCGAGCGCGGTGCCGATGCGCGGGGCAGAGAACGAGAGGAGGAGGGGTAGGCGGAGCAGGTCGGGGTCCTCACCGGCGTTGCCGGGTAGCCGGGGCGGCATGGCTTGGGGAGGCCAGCGAGGAAGCAGGTCGGGTAGGCGACAGGGAGGGCGACGCCGACGAGGTGAGGCCGGAGACATCGAGTAGCGCCAGGGTGTGACGAGGGTTGATGGTGATCGTCGGGGAGGCGGTCGGTGAGGCGACGTTGATGACGGAGAGGGGCATCGGCGTCGGGGCGGTCGGGCGGATGTGTACAACAAGGCGCCGGCGGGGAAGGGCTCTGGCGCGGGAGGAGCTGCGGGGTCGAGCGGGAGCACTCTCGCTCGTCCCTGGCGGCGCGAGGTGGGAAAGGGGGAGAGGTGGGGATCGGGACATGAGGGATTAGGGTTAGTAGCGAGGGGAGCCGGGCTGGGCCAGCTAGGCCGTGGCCCAGTTGGGTCGGTTGGCCACCTGGACCAGTTGGTCCAGCTGGGGCGGGG
>LR738709.1:97332298-97407503 GCA_902687465.1 Secale cereale
CCCTTTTCTATATTTTGTTTGTATTTGTTTTTATTTATTTATTTTATTGTTCTGGTTTCCTATTATAGTTTTATAAAAACACAAAAGTTGCACCTAATCTAGTATTACTAATTGTGCTACTACCCTCCTAATTTTGGGCAACTAAATAATTAGATTATTATTTTATAAAATACAAAAAGGCATTTAATCAATTGTTTTGCTACTGTTTGATCTACTTTAAAACATTTAAGCATTTTATAACAATGTGGTTTCATCGCCATATTTACTTATGAATTAATTGGCACACGGAGAACATTATAGTTTCGATATTTGAAAACTGTTGTTGTTTACCTTTATTCTAAATTTGAAATTTGAATGGGCTTTGAAACAACGTGAGTTTAGCAACAGTAATCATGGTGATGTGGCGTCATTAGTAGAGGGTTACTGTAGCTTAATTACCCGGGCGTCACAATTCTCCTCCACTACAAGAAATCTCGTCCCGAGATTTAAGAGGTGGAGCAAGGGGGAAAGATCTGGTTACGAATTTTCTCGGTCTTAGTTGCTCTTATCGAAGAGGTCGATCCATTACATTGATGGCTTTATTTCTCTGATTCAAGTCATCATGATGAATTCGGCATCCATTCTTCGAGAACTCCATCGTACTTACGAAAGAATAAAGGGGCAGCTTGACAACGATAGAATGCTACAAGGGGTAATCATCGGGGGTTATCCCACGAATGAACACATGAGTATCTCTCGAGTTGAACGAATTAAACACGCTGAGGGCAAAGTAATATGGTACAATAAGGACTTTCGAACGGATAGACCATCCTTCGATGTCTGAAACAAGGTGTGCAAGGGGTCCAGAGTAAAGAGAATAAGTATTGCGTCTGATACCATAATAGATCATTAGGAAGGTGGCTCACGAATTGCACATGAAGTCAAGCGTGAGGAATAACCTTGGAAACGTGGGGAGTCAGGTTTTGATCCTGTGGAACTGTGGGTTATGGGCCCACCATGTGGGTAAAAAGTAGGAAGGGCGGTGACGTTTTGCACGATCATTATAGCAAGGCACGTCAGAGGATAGCCCGTCAGTTATGCTAGCAACAATGTTGGTACCAAGGACGAGGGATGAAGAGAACCATTTTCCCTGCTCATTGAAGAGACGGACCAATAGGCAAAGTTCTCGTCCATCGGTGGTTACCGGAATGTTGTCAACAATAGTAACATGGTTTTACTGACAGAGTTGTACACCGAGGTGTTTACATAAGCTGGAAATTATTACTGCTTAGATTATATGTAGATCACAAGAAAGATTAAACAAACCAACGGAATGGAAAACATGTTTAAACACAGGTAATGCGAGTATATCCTTCCCAACGATAAGGAGTGCATTTTATGATGATATGTGTGTTGTGATTCCCTTAGTGGTGTCATGTGAACGTCGACTACATGACACTTCACCATACTTGGGCCTAAGGGAATGCATTGTGGAGTAGTTATTAGATGATGGGTTGCTAGAGTGACAGAAGCTTAAACCCTAGTTTATGCGATACTTCGTAAGGGACCGATTTGGATCAAAATGTTTAATGCTATGGTTAGATTTTATCTTAATACTTTTCTTGTAGTTGCGGATGCTTGCGAGGGGGTTAATCATAAGCAAGAGGTTTGTTGAAGTAAGAACAGCACCTAAGCACCGATCCACCTACATATCAAATTATCAAAGTAGTGAACACGAATCAAGTCAACATGGTGAAAGTGACTAGATGAAATTCCCGTGTGCCCTCAAGAATACCTTGTCTATTATAAGAAACCATTTTGGCATGTCCTTCCCTCAAAAGGATTGGGCTGCCTTGCTGCATACTATTTGCCGTTACCGTTACTTGCTCGTTACAAATTATATTGCTATCAAACTACATGTTACTTACAATTTCAGCACTTGCAGACATTACCTTGCTGAAAATCACTTGTCATTTTCTTCCGCTCCTCGTTGGGTTCGACACTCTTACTTATCGAAAGTACTACGATTGATCCCCCTATACTTGTGGGTCATCATCGGTCTCACGTCAAGGGGACGCTTGAGGGGCCCACAAGCCGTAGGGGCGCGCCCTGGAGGGTAGGGTGCGCCCCCTACGCTAGTGGACTCCTCGTCCACTTCCGAGCCTGGCTCCGATGCTCCGGGGGTCTTTTTTGGTCCATAAAAAAACACCGTAAATTTTCAGCCCATTACGAGAACTTTTATTTCTGCACAAAAAACGACACCGTGATAGTTCTGCTGAAAACAACGTCAGTTCGGGTTAGTTCTAATTAAATCATACCAAAACCATATAAAATTATTGTAAACATGACATGAATACTTCATAAAATATAGATACGTTGGAAACGTATCAACCGGCTCACAACAGCACGGCGGCTGGAGCAGCCACTGACTCTTCAGGTTCCGGCTTAGCGCGAAGCCGCCAGCTCAGGTTTTGTCAGAGTTGGTGAACGAGTTAACAACCCTGATAGGGACCGAGGTCACAATCTTACCTAATAATAAAGCACGGAACGAGTTTGTCGGGTTCACCGTCACAATACGCTTCTTCCGGTGAATTTACGCTTTCAGTTTTTTCACCTATATTATTTTCGCTATCTGAGGTGGTACTAATCGGGTGAACTCTTTGTACAGTTTCGGCTGAAAGAAAGCAGCCCACCTCGTCGCGAACCTGGCCCAAGAAGGAGGCCCACCCCGCCCCCGAATAGGCTCTAATGGGAGGCAAAAACAATTTTATTTTTTGTTGTGTAAGGGATCAAACTCCCAACCTCGCCACCAAACTTAAAGGCCACTACCACCTGAACTAGGTTATGCTTGCCTACAAAATATGAATTCTTTTACTAATTAACGGTAACCTAAAATTGTTGGTGCCTATTCAAGAGAACTGAAAAGACACGGCTCTACATGAAATATTGAGGGTGAGGTGTGGACGATGTTATTGTGCGGAAACAGAAGGGATTTATCTACACCATGGTGACAACAGGAAAGATTGTGCATCAGTAAAGGAAGGACATGCGCATATGGAAATGAAGGAATTTAATTCCGTGCATAGGAAAGATTGAGCCCCCCAATAAAGGAAGAACATCCATGCGTATGGAAACAAAGGAGAATTTAAACTCATAAATTGTGCTTGATGGTGCACCTGCCAATAGGTAAATACACCACAAGTCATAGAACTTGCACGCAACGGTCAGTTTGGTGCACAAACTCGTAAAATACGTGTTTCTAGTCATCTAACTTGTCCTTTCGTTTATATACGGTGCTTTCTACCGTATTTGGTCGTATCATATGCACACATGGCGTGCCAACGTGGCAGGGGCCCACTATCAGCTGTGGGTAATCCGCGTACACTGTTTTTTCTTTCAGAAAAGCTCCTTTGCATTTTTTTTACGCAAGAAATCCTCAAATAAAATGAAAAATGCCGGACCGGCAGTGGAATTCGAACACAAGACCTGCTACAGTTTACCTCATTAAGATAGTCACTTGACAACCTTACTCTTGACGTTTGTAGAGCACAACTAGCTTTACATAAGACAGACCGTACAAGTTAAAATAGAAACCAAAACGAGAAAAGGGGAAGGCACCGGTTCGAACCTATGACCACATAACCTCGCCGCGTGTGCGAGCACCAACCATCCCATCCGGCCAATATGAGTTTAAAAAACATCAGCCACAATGACATTTAAACAGATAAACACAATTTATCTTACATATTCTTCTTTCTTTTTTCTATTTAAAAAATATTTATATTCTAGATAAACATTTTGGACAAATCAACTAGATTTTTTTAATTCATGTAATTTTAAATTTAAAAATCTAGACAAAACCAAATATAGTGCAGAATGGGTGTACGTATTCTTTTGGACAAATCAACTAAAGTTTTGTAAGAATTTGAATAATTTTAAATTAAAAAATGCAGATAAAAAATATAGTGCAGAATGAATGTACGTAAATTCTTTTGGACAAATCAACGAAATTTTTGTTTGAATTCAAATAATTTTAAATTTGAAAATCTAGATAAAAAATTATAGGTCGGAAAATAATGTACGCAATTGTTTTTGAATAAGTGAAGTAATTTTTTGATTGAATTTGAAAAATCTAGATAAAAGAAAATATAGTTCATAATGTTCTTTACGACAAATCAACATAATAATTTATTGTAAATTCAAAAATCTAGATAAAAATTAGATGTAAAAAGTAATGTACATAAATACGAAAATCTACAGAAAGGAAAATATATTTAGAATGTGTACTTTAATTCATAGGTGATATACCTTAATAGTCCAAATGAAACAACAAGCATGATCAGTTGCGGTGGTTAGGCCGCTAGCGTCATTACAATTGGTCGCTTGTTCGAACTCGCTCCGTCCCATTTTTTCCAGACGAATATATTTACAACGTACACTAACGGGCGGGACCCAGCGTGCAATTACTGTTAGAGTGCTTTTGTACAACGTAAAAAAAAATCAAGGTTGTTTCTGCAGAAAAAACATCACGTGCACTAGTCACTAACAATGGGCCCTGACCACGCTGTAGGCAACGAATACACCCACATACGGAAAATGTGACTGTGTTTGCATGTCCGCACAAGTTTGATGACCCGAAACATGTATTTTGCAAGTTTGTGCATCAAATTGACCGTCGAGCGCAAGTTATATGACTTTCAGTGTATTTAACTCCTAATAAAACAAGGGCATGCACTACATACGCAGGTTGACTAATTAACCCAATAGAGGAAGCACATACATGGTGCTGATTTGCTGCTGATTCGCTCTAATTGAGTTTCCGTGTGTGTAGCCCCGTAAGGAGAATCAAGCTGCAGTGTGTGACGCCACTAGCGCGTACTTAGTCCTAATCTTTTCGGTGCCGCTTTTCCATACTGTCAATATTTTTGTTTGTATATCCACGAAAAAATCTGGTTGATCCACATGTATTTATTTTTTTTGCGTGGAATCCGCATGTAGTTTCAATTGAGTGTGGCTCCAACAAACGGGACACACAATACTACAAGCCCGGTTAATGCTGCTACAAGTAATACGCAATGTTGGAAGGCTGACCGCATATTTTTTTTTTGTCTCTCTAAGGCGAACCGCATGCTGCAGAGTTGGACTACCATTTTTAGTAGGAATAGTTGCCTTTGTGCCAAATGGATCTGGCTTCAGCGGACTGACAATGGCCGCACTTGGTCCCATCTCCCGATCCCGCACGACCCTGATGCTCCGGCAATCATGTGCGCATCCACATATTGTGTCCTGGGCGATGACTCGAGATGTTGTTTCTGGTCGGATCACCGGTTGGAGCCTGAGAGCATACACCACCTCCTCGTCGGCTGCTCTTTCTCGAGCCAGCTCTAGCATGAGCTCCTCTCTTGGTGTCGATGCACATCTGTGCCTCTGCAACTCGACGACTGGTTCCAGGATTGCAGCATGACCTCCTGCGTTCTAGCGCCATCGCCACCCCGCAAAGGCCTCTCCTGCTTGCTACTTCTTGCTGCCCGGCCCCTTTGGAAGCACCGGCACATCATGTTCGACGACGAGGCACCCTCTCTTGAGCGCCTCCTCAACCTCACTATCGGCGAGGCCCGCTTGTACCATATTTGTTGACCACTATTGTCGTAAAGTCAGATGCCACTATTGCAACAAACTTCTTCGGACTCGACTGCAGCTTACGCCTAGCGACAACCGTGTCGGAGGCACAATTGCATATAATTTAGTTGCAGCAACAATAGTTTCAATGATATGTCAATTTCCACTCCCGTTGCAATGCACGGGCATAGACAAGATGGATGAGTCGGACGTGCAAGCTTTTGCTTCTCCTGTTACAACGCACGGGCACATTTGCTAGTAAAAAACCAATATAGAGATCGCGAAGCTTAAGGAACAGATGACCAAGGCCCAAGGCGTGCCGGCCCTTCACGTGCCATGTCCTGTTTGGCCACCTATAAGCCTGATGCCGTCGCCTGCCAGACAACCACCAATGTTCACGACTCACAGACCTCGAATACATCAATGTAACCGGAAGGGCAGGGACAAGATTTTGGGGATGAAACCACACCCGCAGGTCAAGTTGTTGTATCACCAGCGTTATTTACTCATCACTAAATATACATTTATGTATGGCAACAGAATGCCCATGCATTATTAACTTGCATAGTTACAATTCTCTCAACAACAACAACAACAACAACAACAAAAACTTGCATAGTTACATATGACTTTGTCACTGACACCACCTGATCAACTGCAAACAAATTTACAAAAACAACGGCTACATCTTGTTTACATCACTATTTTCTATCACTGACAGCAAGAGGAGCACAAGTTGCCTCAGACATACAATGCATGACTGCTTGTGCTTATACTGCCATACAAGCACATCAATCATAAACCGCCACAACCCAACATCCTGTGCACCAAGAGCTCGCTCCGGCTCTGCTTACTGCACCAGGTCCTCTGCAACTTACTACATGGCAAAAGTGAGCCCGTACGTCTGGTCGTAAGGGCTAGTCCTCTGCTCGTCGCACGTGAGCGCCGAGGGGTCGTCGCTGTTGCCCGATGCCTCCCACCGGGCCAGATAGCCGTCCCAGGAAGAGCTTATGAGTGTTGGACGGTAAGGATGCCAGGTGCAGTCTCTGATGATCGAACCGTGCCACGAGAGCTTCTTGACGGTCGCCCCGGTTACCTGCACGAGCAGCAGGTTTGTAGTGGATAACAACAATCTGCAAAGACATGCTATAATTTGAAAAATGTGGGAAGATTGGATTTACATACCACATCGTAAATATGCACTGAATCGTCGCTTGATCCAGTGTATATATACCTCTGGCCCGTGCTGCAAGATAACACAAGAATGAAGAAGAAAACAATGAGGTGACTTACGTAGTTACAAATGACCCATGTTGATCTAAATGTCTGTTGAAAATGCTAATTTAAATGTATTGTGGCCAATAATGTGGCATCATCACAAGTTTGATTTCAAGTGGGTACAAACTATAGCAACCAATGTTGTTGGGAACCTAGAAACAACTGAATTAGGTTACTTTGTCCACCAGCATTTTCACATGGCGATCTCTTGTTGTGCAGCTTACAGGTTAATACTTAATACTCCCTCCGTAAACTAATATAAGAGCGTTTAGATCACTAAAGTAGTGATCTAAACGCTCTTATATTAGTTTACAGAGGGAGTACTTGCAAGATCCAAGTACCAGAAGTCCTGACTACCAAACATGCTTTGTTGGCCTCATACCATCAGTCATAGCCGGAGTGCAATGCAATGCCAACTTAATTGATGAAGAGGAGCAACCAACAACAGCAAGAAACACTCTAGTGTTTCTTTAGACATTTATTCACGGGGCAGGAAGTACCAAATAAATCAAACATCCTGAACTCAACTTATCGTGTATGTTCGTTTTTCAAGCAACCACACATGATTTGCTTTTAAAAACGCAATTTGATAGGACCACAACTGAATCTTAATTTTAGTGGCTCTGCCTCCCAGATCTGGATCGCAAGCCCAATCTTTTTCTCTTTTGTGCCACAGACAAACAGACGCATGCAAGTGCACCACCTTAACACACGTCTGCATCTGATGGAGACCAAGAACAAATCCACAAATTTTACCAAGTTTCTACTGAAGCGCACCCATGTGTGTGCAAATGTGAGCACCAAGATTTGAATCATGGTGGCTGGAGTGGTGCCCCCTCCACCCCATCACAATGCCAAGAGTCGCTTTCTGGATCACCGGCCCAATCTGATCTGATCACACCAAATACTCCATACCACAAGACCCGGTAGGATCATAGGGTAAACCCAACAATCTAGATTAAAGTGCTAATAACCTTTCCAGCAATAACAAAAACCATGCTAAGTTAGTTAAAAAGCTAATCCAAATTTGAATGTGACAAAGCATAATCCCTAATTCACTCCTAACCTGTGCATTGGAGAGAAGTAGCAGCGGATAAGTGTCCGCAGAACTGAATGACCCCTGTATGTTGCCAGAGACAGATCATTTGGATGCTTATAAGATCTAGCGTGTGATGGGAACGACATCCATCTGTAGTCCCAGTCATATAATCTTGGTTGTCGTCTGTGAAAAAGGTAGAAATTTGAGAAATATACAAAATTGGGAGTTGTCATGGTCGAATTGGACTAGAACATTGTTAACATTATGTACATCTGTAAAACAAAAGCATTACCCTTTTACGGTGGCGGACATCTTTCTGATGTCCCAAAGTTTGATAGTTTGATCCTTGCAGTTGGAGATTAGATAACGTCCATCACCACGGCTATCAATACATGTAATCCCATCTAAGTGACCTGTCAAAACACCTGCTGGTTTCTCTCTTACAAGGCAACGCCTATCCCAGACCTAAGGGTTATGAAGTATCGTTAGGCTAATGCAAGAAGGGATAAAAGGATGGTGCATATATAAAAGGTTGATCGAACTTCCAACAGGCACTCAATTGTTTACTTTTGCAGCAGAATCTAAACGATAACAGGCCCATTCTTCTCTTTTAAAGCGATCAGAAGCATAAACTTATGCTTTATTAACTACTCTTCAAGTCCAGCTAAGCAGCTACATTTATTATACACAAAGTGTATTTTCATTATGTTCTCTATAGAATAAACTAGAATATAATTACTAGATAGTCGTATTGAAGCAAAATAAAAAGAAGAGAAGTAAAACAACAATCTAGAGAAAATAACAAGAATACTGACCTTACAGAGATTATCATCACTTCCAGAGTACAACAAATTGCCACTTTCATCAGCAAAGGTGACCGTGTTGACATCAGCCTTGCAGAACCAATGGATAAGAAAATGAGATTGTGAAAAACAAAGTATTACTAATTTACTCCAGGGCATCCAACAATCATATGAATCTTATACTGCTCAAGTGAGGATGGTTCTAGCTTTGACACCATCAGTACATCATCTACATCCATGTGATTCTGATTTTACATAAAGTCCTCTTATGTAAAATGTAATAAATGATTATGCCTTAATGCAATGAACTGATGTTCCAGTGGTTAAGTCACGATACTCCCATAAACCTAGACTACCTCAAACCTGGAATACATACCCATCATGATATACTGTGATGGAAGAATGAAAACTATATTGCAGAAGTGCTATTTCAGTTTGTTTCTTCCCCGACCTCGCTGCTGCCAGCTTTCTTCCCCCTCCCCGACCTCGAGCTCCTACTCATCTCTCCTTCCCCAACATGCTTGCCATTTAGGCTTATATACATGCTATGAAAACTGTGTGAAACCGTGTGACTACTTCCAACTTCCCAAAAGAAAGTACGGAAAATCACAAGGTACCAGATACACTTCTATGATGAAAGGACTGAGATATACGGAAATCCGCTTTGGCTCCCGAGCACGCTTGCACATGAAATCTGGACCATGCAGTCCTCTCGGGATTTGCAACACACTCTGTATTTCTGCATGTATAGCCAGCTTTTATAGACATTTCCAAATGTTCGTGGCCCACGCCTGACATCCTAATTAAATGCGGCAATGGCTATTCATGGAAACAGTGCAGATGGAATTTTACGTCCTTGTCACATGCTAGACTTTCTGGACGGACTTCTAGCAGGAACCAAGCTAGCATTTTGGCAATACTGAAAACTGAAATCGCTTAGAATTAAATGTTCCCCTCCAACCGATTCAGATTTTGGAAGTTTACAAAGTGAATTGCTATAATTGTATGAGACCGCGTAAATGGAAAATTCCTGTGAAAAATTGAGTGTACGCCTAGGCGCGCTTAAGCGCTGAGGGGAGGTCTACCGCTTCGCTTTTGGCGTAAGCGCTGAAAAAAGCGCTCTGACGCCTAGGGTTAGACAAAGGATAGCGGGGTGAGAGAGACATAGGAAAGCAAGGCGACCTTGCATCGTTAGATCTAGGGCTTTCTTCCCCGACCTCACCATCCATCTTCCCCGACCTAGCGCCGCTGCACCTCGACCTCCTATTCCCGACCTTGCTGCCAGTCCTCCTCCCCCCTCTTCCCCGATCTTGAGCTCCTCCTCATCTAGGCTGGAGCCTGGTGGCTTTTCTTCCCCGACCTCGCTGCTGCCAGCTTTCTTCCTCCTCCCCAACCTCGAGCTCCTACTCATCTCTCCTTCCCCAACATGCTTGCTATTTAGGCTTATATACATGCTATGAAAACTGATTTTGGGTGCCCTTGTTCCTGTCCGTATATAATGCTTAAGCGCGCCCAGGTGCCGCTTAAGCTGTCATTGAACTAAGCGGAGGCACAACACTCACTCAGCGCCTAGCACTTAAAAAGCCTTGGAAAATTCTCTACAAGAGAAAACTCATCTCATCTTGCAGACCCGCTCTACATACGCTCGAGCACATATAATAGTTGAACGCATGCTGAAAGTGATTATTCACACCCACTAATAGCCTAATTGGCATGCCGTAAAGGTTTGTATGGTAAGTCATGACATGTCTACAGAATTTGTCATGCCGTAATGGTTTGTATGGTAAGTCATGACATCTCTAATGGAAAATTCTACACATCACCACTACAAGATAAAACTCATCTCACCTTGCAGACCTGCTCTACATATGCACGAGCACATATAATAGTTGAACGCATGCTGAAAGTGATTATTCACACCCGCTAATAGCCTAATTGGCATGCCGTAATGGTTTGTATGGTAAGTGAGTCATGACATCTCTACAGAATTTGTCCTCACACATCGACTTCATCATCTCCACGCTCAACCTGCTCTTGCTGTACCAAATTCCAAATCCAATCTCCTATGAGTTGAGGCTGTAGAGGTCATATGCCTCACCCAACGAATTGAGCGCCGTCTCTAATGTCGGGCTCATGGTATTTCAATTCTCTTAACCAAACCCCTGATCAACCTCTTGAGTACTCCAACTCGATCTGTTGGCACATTACGCACAATCACATGGGGCAGACCTAACACGTCAACTTGTATCCAACAGGCTTCAATTCTCGATACTAATTTTCTCCGAAGGAAACAGTGCACACATGTTTTTAACTTTCAGTCCAGCTAACACATCAAAAATGAACTGCACATTTACCATTACTAGAACGAAGAAAATGTCTCTTGATCTTGGAATGAATTTTTCATTTGCATGTAATGTGCACATTGTTTTATTTCTACTTTGCTATGCCAATCGCCAAATGAATCGAAGATATACTGAAATTTTTTTTTGCGGGGGAATCGAACATATACTAATAGCACCGCTAAAGCAACGAAGATACTTCTGAATTAACATGAGCTACGTTTTAATCTGAAATCACATACAAAAATAATGACTAGACACTTGTAAAAACAGGCTGCCATTGACTGAAGATAGGGAGCAGTACTTGACTGAATGCCCGGCGAGCTACAAATCGAGTAGTTACTACTTCCAAGTACTCGATTATCACGTTTCCGGCCGATTGCCCAGATTCACTATGAATTCCAGTGCTCAGATTCACAGCTTCTTCTTCCTCCTACTATGTGCTATTCGTTTGCTCCATCAATCTAATGCAGCTCAGTTTCTGGGCCATTGGTTATATTTGTGTGATACTGTACCATAGACGGTCCAGGTGCGAGGGGCTGCCGGCCTAACGCCGCTACAGGCTCTCATAGAGTTATTGGTCCACAAGACGACTCCGCATACATACGTCTTATCTGTACTCATCATTATTGCTGGGCCGTAGCCAGGTAAAATACAAAGAGATACAATGCCAAAGACGGCACAACCCTTACATCGCCAAGGATGGCACGACCCAAAGAACACGTCAATACCACAACCCTTTTATGATGTTGTTTGAGAATTTTAAGTGATGGTGATTTGCTTTGACCTTTGAGGCAATAATTGTTCTTGTGTGGATAACAAGCATTTTTTTAGGAATCTTAAACATGGTATGGAATGAGATAGCCGAGACAACATGGTATGGAATGAAAGAAAGAATAAAGCAGCCAGAGAAATGATTGAACCAAGATGCATATGGCTAATCGAGTTATTTCATACCGTATGAGCACGGATACGGTCAGACACTTTATTTGCTCCAAGATCATAGACATGTATTGAACAATCATTGTTCCCAACAACTACTTCTCTACCATCTTTCGAAAATTTCACAGAGAATATCCCAAAAGAGTATTCATCGTCATCACAGAATTCCAAACCCTCGTGAATTTCCTGCAGAAAAAGGAAAATTCAAAACATGGATTACATGCACATCACTTACATTTTATGAGTACGGCATGACCACATCAGCATGCAGTCATAGTTTCAGAGTATAGAACATACAGTAACATTAGCATCCGATTCTCTTCCAGCATTCTGCACATTCACAATGTGAACAATAGGCGACAAACTGGAATAGGCCTGTGAAGGATTGAACGACTTGAGTGAAAAATGAATAAGAAAGCATATAAACGAGCATGAAATAACCAGAATGCAACTTGATTAGTCAGCAAACAACTGCATAAAAAAAACCAGAAGGTACACCTCAAGGAATAATTTTCCAGAGAAAAAGTGAGTGTTGTGTTTAAATTTGATTTAACTTTGAACTTCAAATGGTAACATAAAGTAGCAAACCTTGAGATGAGTGATTGAGTAAATGCTATCAAAAAGCAATTGACATCGTGGTGGCTTTTCAAAAGCCTTGTCTTAGGGGATTAACTTTCATTTTTGGATACAGTATGTACTTTAAAGTATTATTTTGAAGTATATAGCGAAGTATTGAATATGTAGAGCAATCAGCCAAATTTATGCCTAATTTAATGCAACATCTCCATGCAATTAACATTGATACAGATATCGGTGTGCTGCGCACCCGAGAGCCAAACGTCTGCGTCCAAATCCAAATGCACTACATAAATATCTTAAGAGGAAAACTATTTGACACATGGACTGCTGCGTACAAACTAAATTTTAAGGCCTCTTCCAATGCATTGGAGCTTACGTGAGGTGCTAAGTGCATCAAAAAGCTTAGCAACTAGTCTCCACAGTGCATAGGTGCTTAGCTTTTGTAGCTAAGCTTTCTGTATTTAATTGTTTAATGACTAAACTTCTTCATGCATTGGTTAATAGACATTTTACATAGGTCCATGCGCTTAGTACCGTTTCTTCCTAGGGTCACCATAATGTCCTGTCTCCTCTTTAATTCCTTTACCACAATCATTTTTTTGCCTATGTGGCACCCTTAGCACATGTACACCGTGCAGCACTGAGAAGGGCCTAAGAGTTGTCGTCTTGCCATAAGTTTTGGTTGTATTGGCCTAGTCTTAGGCTTATAGAGAATGATTTTTCCCTATCACTGCATTGAAACGCAAGCTTTGCGTTTTCTCAAAAAGAAAAAAGAAAAGTGCAGACAAATGTCAGTGCTATAGTGATCTGTTTTCCATAACCAGGTAATGCAATCAGTGCTTCAATCTTTAACTATACATTTTATCTATGTCCAAGAATTATCAAGAAAAAACAATGGTTGATCCAACCCAAGGGAGAGAATATGGAAGCAAAACAGACTTACAAGGTACCGCTGGTCAGGGGAGAGAGCAATATCTGAAACCGTCCACCTCATACTTCTGCAGCTTATGTTCTTATGAACCTTCCACCCTCTATCGACATCGTAAACTCTGATGCGGCTTCCCTTATCATCAAAAATACGATTATAGAGAAACATTAGCCACACTGGCTGCACAGCTCATCAATTCGCAGGTTCCACACGGGCCTTGTGTAAAGAAGAAGCAAAATGACCTACCCTAAACCCGGCAACGAGCAGCGAGCCATCGCTGGAGAACTGCGAGACATAGGCCTCGCTGTCCATGTCTTCGACGCACCACGGCCCTTCCGACGGGAGGTGCTTCCCGGCGGCGTAGGCGCGGTCGGCCGAACAGAACCCGCCGCCACCGGAGCGGCCGGACTCCCTCGACGAGAGCATCTCGAAGGCCGAGAGGTCCCTCTTCCGCCTGGCGCCATGGATGGCGGCGCGGGTGCCGGGGCACGGCTCCGACCGAGCCCGCGTGAGGTGGGACACCTCCTCCTCGATGGTGAACGGCTCGGGCTCGGGCTCTGCCTCCTTGAGCGCCCGCCGCCTGCCCCGCAGCCTCCCTGTTGCTGCCATTGCCGCCTACTCCAGCGACAACACCTGCCATGGAGAAGAGGAACTGCTTCTCAACACCGGCTTGACATGATTCGCGATTAAGGCCACATCGAAGATTCAGGGAGCGGATCAATTCAGGAAAAAAAAAGCAACAGGATTCGTCTATCGGCCCTGACTACGCGGTGTTCCTGAAGCAGGCCGGCAGGGTTTTGCTCAACCCCGGGCCTTTCTCGCCACTCGAATCAGCGACGGAATGATGGGTGGAAAAAAGTTTTAAAAAAAAACACGGAGCGGATTCTGCTCGTCTGATTGCGTCGGCGGGGCGCGAAATCGAAGCGGGAGGCCGGAGAAGCGGTACCTGGATTGGATTCGGCGGAGTGGCCGGCGAGGGGAAGAAGGGGGTGGGGGAGTGGGGAGGGGAGGAGACTGTGGTGAATGGGATGGGCTCGGATTGGGATTGCGGGGAAGGGGAGGGGCGTTTCTGCAAAAATACGGGTCACCGCACTCTCGTACCGTTCTCCCTGACGCGTGGGCCCGGCGCGCGGAGGGAGTGCGCTGACGTGTACGTGCGCGCTCCGCGGGACGAGGCGAGGATGCGAGAGTGGACGCGTGGCCGTCGTGGGGTCGGGCCCCCTTACGTGGCCCGCGGGCTGGCCCGAGATGCGGGACTGAAAACGTAGGCCCGGGGAGTGCGTATTGCTGACCTGAAAGCGGGAAGGGAGAATACGCCTCTACTGCTTCAGCGATGGCGGCTTGACGGGGAGGTGGTTTTGCCCCGAAGTTTTTTAGATCCGACGGCGAGGCACAACCCCGCATCTCCCCCGCCGGCGACCATCGGGGCCAGCCAACCGCGCCGTCCCGCCCCGCGGCCCCATTCCGCCGTCGATTCTCGCTGCCCCGGCCGCCACCTGCGCTTCTATGACCATCCCCGGCTCGCCGGTTTCTCCCGGTGCAAGCAACATGGGCGGCGTCCCGTGGAAGCGGCTGGAGCTCGCCGCGCTGTGCGCCTACGCGGTGGTGTTCTACAGCTCCATGGTCCAGAGGTCGCTTCGCCTCGCCCGCGGTACCAGCCATTCCTCCCTACTCCCGCCTACTCATCAGCTGACACCATCTCAGTGCTGCTCGGCATCACATCGCATTCTTCTCTCTTGACGCGCAGATTACTCCGGGAAACTCTACGGCCTAAGAGCTGGATCAATCGCCGGCCGTCTCAACGTGTGTAATTTTGCGCCTTCGCTCTTTCAGTTCACCTCAAGGATTAATAAGAGCCACCCGGTTTGATTTCCTCGTGTGGATGTCGCAGGACTCGTCTGACGCGCAATGGAGAAACTTCCGTGGCAACCTGCCTGTTCTCACCGTTGTAATGGCTGCATTTCTGATCGTGGCGAATGGGCTGCGATACGGCTGTGGCTTGAAGGGCAGAGGGGCCTCGTTGGTCTGGCTTATACTGTCCCTGATCTATCTATGCTACCTACATGGTGCTTGGTAGGTGCTTTCCTGATCCTAATTTTATGCCTCTTTTCTCCTTTTTTTTGTGAATATAAATAAGCGGGCTAACTTGTTTACTTATGTGACAGTGTTGGTTTCATTCTTGTAATAGCAGGGATTAATTACGCCGTAGTCAAGGTCAGTGCTGACAATTTTTTATGAAAGCTGTTGTTCCATTTCAGTTGTCAAAATCTTTTCCGGTCTGCTGTCTGTGTAAATAAACATATAAAGATACTTTTAGGAAAGGAATAATGGAAGGACATGCTAGGCTAATTGGTTCACTAGCTGAACTCTTGTTCCGAATCATCATCAGTTAAAAGCAACCATTTGTTTCTACTGGATGAAGTATTTCTAGAAACTTTGTCTAGGCACAATACTTGTTTGGCTAATCCGCTGATGTGTGCATTTAAGAGCAAGCCTCCTTTCTTGATTATTCGTGTTCCATTCACCAATGCAAACCTGTTAACCATAACAATTACTCCGTTTCACAATCGAGTAGTTGACATAGTGAACATGGTGAAAATAATGTCAAGCTTACACCTGATCTGCTATGTGGGTCTATATCATCTACTACCAGTAAGTGGCACCATCAGTTGAACTCGATCATGTAGGCTGAACTGACCGAATTGATTTATTCTCTCTACTGTTATAGGTTTGATTAATGGTTATTTGATGAATCTACTAAGTACTCCCTCCGTTCCCAAATATAAATCTTTTTAGAGATTTCAGTATGGACGACATACAGAGCAAACTGAGTGAAACATCCGTATGTAGTCTATATTGAAATCTCTAAAGAAGACTTATATTTAGGAACAGAGGGAGTATTAAGCTAAGAGAATGGTCAGAACAAACGAAGAAACACCATTTATCACTTACTTTGTGAAGCATCAACTTATTTGGTCTCCTGATATTAATCAAATTAGCATTTATTGTTGATCACAACCTTTTGTTTGTAGTTATTTGCTCGATATAAGTATTGCACTGGCATCATATGGAGCTTCAACTTAGCTATGCTTACACTTAACCGGGTCTATGAAGGCTATTCATTCTCATTGTTCGGGTGAGATTTTTAATGTCGCTGTACTGCTTCTTGCACTTTCCCTTAGTAAGATTCCTTTTCATTTAGGTTCTGATGATATTTATGTTCATATAAATAGGCAACAACTGGCTTTTCTTGATAACTATCGGGGTACATTTCGATGGCACATATGCTTCAATTTCGGTACGATTTCCATGTCGTGTTTGTTACTTGGTTTGACGCTGATTGAAAAAATGTTGACCGATTTTGCTGTTGATGCTTACTGTATGGAAATGTAGGGTTACTCTCACTTGAAATAGTAGTTAGGAGGTTTTGAAAGGCTTAAATTCTGGAGCATTATTTGTGTTGAATACTTGAATTGCAAAACTAGACTTATAAGTAGTTCATGTAGATCACATCTAGAGACCACGAGTTATTATCACATGAACTGTGTTAAATTATATTTTCAGTCGGTAGGAACAGATTCCCCAATCTCATAGAGTTTCGAACCGATGAGGCAGTAAACTTAAGCTATCGAATTACATGGCTACTTTCCTCTCCTGTATCAACTCAATGAAGACTGTTTCATTATGGTTGCTTTTGTGGGATCAAGTGTCATAGAACTTGACTACCTCATATAGACAACTGTCCTGCCATGTAGGTTTTATCTGGCTATCACAACAGTTACTCCCTCCGTCCGGAAATACTTGTCATCAAAATGATTAAAAGAGGATGTATCTAGACGTATTTTAATTCTAGATACAACCCTTTTTATCCATTTTGAAGACAAGTATTTTCGGACGGAGTGAGTACTTCATATATATAGTTCATCATAGTGTTTATGCATCATATTTTGTGCCTTTTGTGTTTCTTCTAATTTGTCTGGATTATTGATATATGCCATTATCATCAAATTTGTTGTTTTGATGCCCTTCTCCATTTCATGTGACAGTTGTATTACGGATGATTAGCTTTGGATGTGATTACTGCTGGACACTTAGTTCGTCTCACTTTGATCACAAGGTACTATGTACCCTTATAACTTACTCCCTATGTCAAAAAACGTCTTACATTATGGGACGAAGGGATTAGTTTTCTGTCCTATGTTATGCATATAAGCTTTGCATCCATGAGATGCTTTAAAATACACAGATAGCTAGAAACACGGTTTTTCTGATTTCCGCACATTTATTAAGTAGTTTGGATTTGAAATTCAAGCTAATCTCGTGAACACGTGGATGTGCATCCAAACTCAGATGTGAATTCTAGTCCAAGAAGTATTTGTGGTGTTTTCAACTACTTAAATTGCCAACATTAACTCTGATTTTTTTGACTCAATTTACTTCTATTAAAATGACAAGAAAGATCATTTATTTTGTTTTTTACCATACATTGGACATATTTATATCCCTGGCATACCATCATCTTCCATTTGCACAGCACAGTATCTTGTCTAATACTGGACTGTGCTGACATGAGTACTCTTGGTACAGAAACACATGCAGAAATGTGAAGTTTGTTATTCTGGCAAGACATGCTACTTTGCTTTGCAGGTACTTCACTATTCCAGTTTACTCGTACCAGTTAAGTTAGAATGTGTATTATCCAGGTGATGTGTAGTATGGCAGTGACAGAGGAGAGACCCACTGTTAGTTTTGGACATGTAAGATTGTACTGCTCGAGTTTGTCTACAGATTAGGTGTTGACAGATGGAAGAATGGAACTAGGAATTTTATATAGAGATGTCGGTAATTTCCAAGCATAAATGAATGGTTGATGTTATGTTGACGTGAGATTTACCTGTTGTTTTCTATAGGCAGATGCATATAAAGCAGGTCTCAACATTACTATTTCTTTTTCTCCTTTTTGCATATCATGACATTGCGGAATTCCAAGCCTTGGTCAATATCTTTTATCTTATAAGTCACACCTTTACAGATTTAGCTAATATTCATTCTTTGTATCTGGTGATAAGCTAATATTCATTCTTTGTACCTTTTGTTCTTGGCAGGAGAAAGGACTCAGCGTTGACAAATACACATTCCTAACATATTTATGCTACTTAACATATGCTCCACTCTATATTGCTGGACCTGTTGTAAGCTACAACGCATTTGCAGCTCAGGTTAGTCTTTTATCTAGGTAGTTTTCTGTTGTAGCTGATTTGTCTTATTTAAATTTCGACAGCTGAAAACAGCAAAAGAAGTGCTTTCGTGAATTATTTTTTGATTATGGATTATGATTTACGAAAGGATTTGTTTTCACATTACTTGATTCTTAAGCTACATAATCAAAAAAAGGGCAGCCCGGTGCATGTAGCTCCCGCTTGCGCAGGGTCCGGGGAAGGGTCCGACCACTTTGGGTCTATTGTATGCGGCCTTTCCCTACATTTCTGCAAGAGGCTGTTTCTGGGGAAGGGTCTATTGTACGCAGCTACATTTGGAATATTGCAAATTATTTATGTATTTTTTTGATTATGTAGTCAAAACAATACATAAATAATTTGCAACATTCCGAATGAAACATCATGAGTCTTATTACAGGCTGTCAGTCTTGCCTATTATCCATTCAAACACACATGCTGCCTTAGTAGCTTGAAAAAGGAATGGCAAGTCTTCGGTTCATGTATGGCATCGACCATACATAACACTAACTGATTTCAATTTCAAATTGTACCTGGTGACTTTAAAAACTTTGCTGCAGTAGTTCATAGAAGATTTGATCTGTGTGTTCAAGCAGTGACTTTACTCTTTGGTGCTATAGAGATCCCCCAGTTACATATTACTAACCGGTTGTTTATGTAGCGACCTTGCAGTTAGATGTACCTCAGAAAAACTATTCAGTTGGGCAGATATGTTGTTATGGACTAAGGTGGATCCTAAATTTCCTTCTAATCGAAGTCATCACACACTTTTTCCACTACAACGCGTTTGTAGTCAGGTACTTCCGTTTATACATTACGATAATCCTTTATTATGATTATCATGATACCCATTCTGAAATTTGAATTAAATACTCTGATGGCAGCCGATTATGGCGGCAGTTGACACCGTTTGAGATCTTCATCATTAGTTATGGGGTAAGATTATATACACATTGCAGTTGATATTCATCAGTAGCCACTTAGGGTGAGCGTGTGGCAGTTGATATTATCACTTGTGCTTATTATTTCTGTTTCAAGTGAAGTTCTTATTAATTAAGTGACCTGCATGCAAGTTTTCCATTTCCACTAAAAACTAAAGAAGTTTCCATTTTACACTAACCTCTGAATGTTCATGGGCAGTGAGGCAAGTGTAGTTTTACTGGGTTCAGACCCAGTTTTTCAACCTGCAGGCTCAGCCAGATGCCTGAGAAAGACCAGCAAAGTATAACAAAATTTAGATAATGTTTGTTAACTTAATTCAGAAAAAAAAAAAGGATTTTTGGGCTACGGCCTGCCTTTTTAGGCTTGTCTTCCTTGACACGGCCTTGCTTTTCTAGGCTGGGCCTCTCTAGGCCCTTGCTGGAACCTGCATCAGAGGTTTAACGGGTGTAATCTGAATAGGTTTAACTGTAACAACATTGCATTTTCATCGGTCTTTTCATGGGTTGTGATGCACTAGACTACCACATTAGTCACTTCTACTATTTCTGATGTCTCTTTTGATAGCTAACACACTGGAGCTCCTATGCAGGTGTTGATCTTTATGTGGTTAAAATTCTTCCTTATTTGGCGCTACTTCAGGTTCTGGTCACTGGTAATACAACATTGAAATTCTGTACTCGATATGCACTGTCAGTTCATTTTGCAGCACTGCATACTTCCTCTTGAAGTGATAACTCTCAGTTTGTTGTATTTTGTGCTAAAATGACTTCACTATGTCCTTGTTGCTGGACAAATGTTCTTGTTTGTGCTAAAATTCAAGTGGACATAAACAGACAAGGATTTAACCTTGGCATTTTATTACAGGTAGGAGGAGTTGAGACACCTGAAAACATGCCTAGGTGCTTAAATAATTGTCCTGACCTGGAGAGTTTCTGGAAAAACTGGCATGCTTCCTTTAACAAATGGCTGGTCAGGTCTGTGTAGAAGTACCCGGCTTAAGTATTATGGTACCATGCTAGCAATTTTTCCCATCTAGTTTATTGTTATTCGTAGCATCACTGCACTTTGATGTGTACATAAGGCAATGGGATGGGATGTATATAATGATTAGCAAATCTTTCCTACTACTTGACTAAAAAGTGCACGAAGTTCAGATATAGTTAATCCCATGGCCCATGCATGGAGCTCTAGAGTTGGTATATGTCTATACAGAGGTGCATTTGCAGTCAATACACAGGCATTGATTAAGCCCAGAGTGCAAGTTGCATTATCCATCTCTTGTTACAGGTACGTGTACATACCTCTTGGTGGATCTCGAAGAAAACTTCTTAGTATCTGGATTGTATTCACATTCGTAGCAGTCTGGCATGACCTGGAATGGTACCTTTCAAACAATCTCCTTAAGTCTTGTAAACATCCAAGTTGTGAACAAACTTGTGTTTTCTACTTTTCTTACATTGACCATTTGGTTGCTTTCTCTTAAACAGGAAACTTATTTCATGGGCATGGTTAACATGCTTATTTTTTGTCCCTGAAATAGTGATCAAGTCTTTTTCCAACAAATTCCAGGTAATCTCCGAAGGTTATTATTGGCCGCTCTTGCAGTTTATCTGCTTGTTACCAAGTTTCAGTTTTTCTGAACCACTTGCCTGGTGACTAAATTTAGCTTACTGTATCAACTTACTGTTTTTGCTTGGAGAAAGTCAGACATTCTTTAAAATCTGAAGTTAAGAACGACATACAAATTGAATGTCCAAACAACAAAGCTAACATGATGTCTAGGTATCTGCAGTGCCACAAAAATGTGTGGTCTTGTTCCTTTTATGCTAGATGTTTCAAGTCTATATGTTTGTTCTCTCCTGCACGCATATATCTTTCAGTATTCTTGCTAGACGCTTCAATTTTACATTGTTAGCAAGTAATACTTCCAAAATAATATTTTCTGCAGGCAAAAAGTACCCTTGGGCGGTTCATTCATTGGGAATTACGTGCAATTGCTGGTTCTTTGACAATCTGCTCCCTTATGGTACTTTCCTCTTTATATTTGAGTGTTAATTAGTCACAATCGTCTGCACAATCTTCAGACGTGCAGAGATTATGAGCTACACACTAGATTGGTCAGCTAGGAGTATTGCTTACCTTCTTGGTTGTAAGCAAACTGCTGCTCCTGACATGTCCAATGCGTGTAGGTGGCAAACCTTGTTGGCTACGTTGTAGGGCCGTCAGGCATTAAGGCTCTGATGTCGCAGATGTTCCAGAAGGAAGGTGAGTTATATGTTCGCATCCATTACTTGTAATACAGTTTCGCTGGTGAAATGTACACAAACTATGTAACCAATACATGTCTCCGTTTTTGCAGCCCTTCCTGCCCTTGGCATCATATTCGCTACTTTCTATGTGGGCGTCAAGGTGATTATTTGCTAATAATTTCTTTTGAACTCACAGAAACGGATCTTCTCATTGTTCGTTAATCTTATCTGCAGCTTATCTTTCATATACGGGATGCTAGAAAGGCTTAACGGGTGACAAGAACAACCATGCTCGTTTGACTGTGAACTCGGTGACATTGCAGGCATCGTGGTAACATAGCAGGCTTCCACCACTGCTTTGTTGACATTGTTTGACACAGGCAAAAAGCTCATGTAGGCAATGACCCTGGGATTTTTTCGCCGTAGGTTAGGGCCTATTAGGCCTGCTGGTGTTCTTTCTCTGCGTATGATCTTTTGAATTCTATTGGCCTGGGGTGGTATTGCGGAACGTATGCTTGTAACGACGATTTCCATTTTGTTGCTTCAAGGGCTACGATAGGCAACTCGTCGTTTTTCACTACTGTTTATATTCGCTCTAATTCAGCGGACTCGCTTGGCTGAACTCAACACAGCGTGGTTATACTACTGTATTTGACTGTTGGACTGAAGATGATAATGGGAAAAGGTTTGCACCGGGATCCGGAGTTATGTAAAACTTGGCAGGTGAAATCATTTTGCAAAATGTTTATTTGGCACCCTGAACTTGACAAAGTTGTGCACTGGTTTGAGCCCATAATTTTCTACCTCTCCTGTGCATCGTGCTCTATTTCATTCTTGACGCCCTCTCCCCCACCGGCATAGCGTCATCGGTGTTCTGTATCGTGCTTTGTGTGCTGTTATTGTCCCATGTCAGCGGTGAAAATAGTTGTGTGCCCACATGCTTGAGCGTGACAGCGATGAAACAGGAGAGAGATAGCAAGGGAGAAGTAATGTGATAAAATAGAAAAAGAAGACCCTTCTCTGCAGTGAATATTATACAACTGAGACAACTGAGTGGAAATAAAAGGAGAATTTGGATGAGGGTGGGAGTTTACTGTTTGAACATTCTACGATCTCGGCGAACGGTTTCTATTTCAGAAATAATAATGGGTGAACTAAAGCTGTTGGATCGTGATCAAACGCATGTCATTCAAAAAAGAAAAGAAAAATACAATACACTGCATCGCTGGGCGCTGGCAATTCTTTCCTAAACATGGCAATTTCCCCTTGGTACATGCAATTGTAGTTTCTTTTTGGTAAACGGTTGTGTGCGGCGCGCCGGCCGAACTTTCGGCCGGACGTGTCCACGCGCGCAGTGCTCTAGCCTTTTGATTCGCGACACGTAAGGACAGTGGACCCACCCACGTGCGAAGCAAATCTCGTGACTTATCCCTTTCTCTTTCATTCTCGTCCGCCCCTTTCTTCCACCTCCAGCCGCCGCGACTCTGCTCCTCCACAGCCTCCTCACGCAGCTCACAACTCCCAAAAGTTCTCATCGGCGGCGATCTGTGGAGAGCGTCGACGATGGATACGACCTTTTTTGCTGCCTCCACTCCCCCTCGTTGCTTCATGCGCACACACCGTTGTGAAGTCGGCTTCGGGTGACCGCGCAGCTGCGAGGACGGCGAGCATGGTGACCGCGAGCTGCAAGGATAGCAACGTTGCTTCAGAGCAACACGACGTACCTCGCGGTTTTTGTTACATGCTACAACCGTGTCACGATTTGCTACAACCAGCATACCACTCAGCTACAGTCGACGTTGCGTTTTGTTGCATGCTACAACCGTGTCACGATTTTTGCTACAACCGTCAACGAAAAAGCTACCTCCGGCAACGTGATTTGCTGCAACGGGGACGACAAAGTTTTGTGGTGGCGACCAAGGTGCTGCAATTTTTGCTGCAACCAGAAGCAGGAAAAGCTACCACCGTCGGTCATTTTTGCTACAACCGACAACGAAAAAGCTACCATGGGCAACATGGTTGGCTGCATCGGCCACAATGAAGTTTGTGGTGGCGACGGCGGGATGTGATTTTTGCTACAACCGACCGCAGAAAAAGCTACTACCGGTGTCATGTCTTGTTACTCCCGGAAAAAGACGACGAAGGTTGAAGCATATCATCGTTGCCGCCGTGACTGTCGGCATGAATGGTTGTAGCAATTCCTGTCACCGGTCGTAGCAAAAATGATCGATGGTTGAAACAAATTTTATCTGCAAGTGGATGATGGAGAAAGGGATGGTTGGGCGTGGCCATGGTGACAGTGCTGCGGCGAGTGGCAGCGGCGGAGCTACAACCTGAGGTACACCCGTCGCCGCTAAGAGCTGCAACCGTATGTGCAGCTGTTTCATGGGTCGAGGCGGCGACGAGGACGACCGGCAATGATGGGGTCCGGCGACGAGGACGGCGGGCTGGGGTGGGGACCAGCGACGAGGATGGCGGGCGGGGGTGGGAGACCGGTGAAGAGGACGGCGGGCAGGGGTGGGGGACCGCGCATCGAGCGGGAGATGCGATTCAAGCCAGAGGAAGAAGAAGCTGCGGGGCAGACTGTTTTTTTCCGCCAGATCCAATGGCCCACGCAACTCAAATCCAGCGGCTTGGACATGACCGGCCGAATCGCGCCGGCGCCTAGCATCGCCCTTTCTTTTTTGGTGGATGCTACAAATCAGTCCGATAATTTCCTAGAAATTTATCCGCCCACCTAGTCGTCCGATCTGGCACTGGGGACCGTCGATCTCACCAAGGCAGCCCCACGTCCTCTTCCTCTAAACCCATCCACCACACGATTCAGTTTCACACCATGCGTCTTCTCTGAAGATGACTATGGTGCAGAGCAACACAACACCCCCGCCGTGGTACCTGCGCCTACGACATCCCGACACCGGAGCCGCCGAGGAGCATTGCATCGCAGCTCTTCAAAGCCACCAGCGACTGCTGCAGCGCACGACCGGGAGCCAGGGGGGCTGCTTCATTGCAGCTCTGGCGAAAAGCTTCATTGCAGCCCCGACGGAGTCCATTCCAACCCCATCGCAACTCTAACGACCGGGCGGTGAATGCAGCCTCGGGGGACGCTCCAATGCAGCCCTGGGAGACACTCCAATGCAACCCCGACGATGCATAAAAAAAGCTCCAATGCAGCACCTCCTGCGTAGGGCATTGCAGCACCAGCGGCGAGCAGTGTCCGCCTCTGGCCTTTGTGCTGCCTAGCAACATCGGCGGCGAGCCGCGCAACCTCCCTCTTGCATGCTGCATTGCAACATCGACGGTGAGTGACACCTGCCTCTGTTCTTCATGCTGCGATGTAACACCGACAGCGGTGCTACGCCGGTGGCCGGTGTACCCATGGCGATCGGCATACCACTCCTTCATGCTCGTAGCAATGGTGGTGCACCCATGGGAGGAGCACACACCCCGTGGTCGCATCGCCTCTTGCTCGCAGCAACCCCTATTTGGACGGGGTGCAACTAGTGGTGGTCTCCCGGTTTGCACTAGCGGCGGCTGGTGGTCGGCGTCGCCATGGGCAATGGAAGATAAGATGGGGAGAGGAAAAAATACGAGGAAAGAACGAGTGGAGGAGCGGGCGTGTGAAAGAGATAAGACTCGAGGGAAAAGCAGCGAACTAGCTGACGCATGGGACAAGTGTCGCGTAGGGGACCCGACTTACGCGCCGATATTTTTATTCGGTGGAAAACAAACATTTTCCTTCATTTTTTGGCATGGCAAGTGGGGCGTTTGCTGTGAATTCTCCCCCAGGGAACGTTTGCCAGATAAACGGGTCCTTCCATTTATGGGTCCATGCATACAATTTTTGGGCTATGTTATTACATCCTCGGGCATTTGGTTTGTTAGTTCAAAAGGCTGCCTTGAGGAAAAATTGGTCCAAAATCAACAAAAAAAATAAACCCGTTTTTTGCATGTATCTATCCTTTTTGTATCTCACATACAAGAACGTATATTGATGAAATTTTGCGCATTTATACTACACTTCTATATATGCATATACATGATTTTATGAAATTTTCAAGAGTGCAATGTGCACGTGCTCCAAAGTTACTATTCAGGTTTGAGGGTGGGAGGGGGAGGGGGGTGTGGCAAGATACGAGAGGAGTGCGGGTGAATCATTGGAGTCTAAGCTGCATATATTGGACCCAAGGGGGGTGGGGGTCCAATGCAGCATGATTGTTCTTCATTAACTACCATTGGCTCACTCTGTCGTGCTCGTCTCACCAAATTTAGGTGCTAGTTGATGCTTGCTTACTTGCCAAGTTTTGGGGCACAAAGGGCCTCATGGAGATAGATGGCGAGGGAAGTGTATCGGAGAGTGGAGACATGCATGACTGAGGTCGAGGAAGGCCGCCAAGGAGAGTGGAGAGGCGGCAACCGAGAGTGTAGACAGGACTGAGGTCGAGGGGGACCGTGAAGAAGAGTGGATCACTATTAGTTTGAGTAGTACTGTGTGCAATGTATTTGAGTTGTTTTGGTCATGGTAAAGTACATGGTGGCATTTTCGACCATTCGAAATTATACCTAGCAGCATCTGCCCTGGTAAAGATAAATACTTTTTGGGACGTTACAAGTTATTTATATAGAAATTAGAAATGTTAGTGTTGAGGTGGACAGAAAACCATCGTTTTATGCTCTGTGAAAATTTACATTAGTGATATATATTTGCTTTTTAAGAGCAATTTATTTTCAACAAACAATGTTACGATTCTAAAAAAAGAATGTTACGTAATACCACAAATTTTAAAAAGGGTACCAATAAACGGAAATTGGCAATGGCTCCTAGGTGCATATGCACTCATTGTCTAAATACATATTGTGAAAAGTTGAAAAATTCCGAACAAAAACCCCGCGTGTATATACCACTATACTCATGTATCATTCCTACGTATCACTGTCAAATGACAATAATTTATTCATTGTTTTTTCAAATCTTTTTAAGAGTTAAATTACCGAGTAAAGCATCAATATTAGGCAATATTTTCCGCAGCAACGCGCGGAGTATTATCTTACATATATAGATGAGACAATAATACATGGATCTGAAAACCTATTTGACAGTAAGTAAGTACAAGCTCAAATTTATATATGTTGTCTATATCATGGGGTACATTCTGTAGGTACCAACCAGAAGGGCGGTCGAACTGGCATCATATAACCCTTGTGCCTGAAAGGCCGTTGCACTTGTTCAGTCCCCTTGCCCACGTCGATGACATGCAGAAAGTTCTCAGTGATGGCCATGTGATTTAGAAAATATATGCAGTTGCCTCGCATACCACCACCACCAGTGTGATACGCAGTCGAGCACGACGCCCCGAAATTGGAGATCCCAATCCTATCTCCACCAAGAAGGAACACTCTATCATCGCCGATGCTGTCCACCTTGCCCCACGCCGGTTTCGAGAAGTCCATCCTGTAAACCGCATGCTCCGCAATCTTGTGCACATTGTCACCATCGAAGAAGATGACGACGAGGAAGAGGTCGCCACAGCATTCAACCAAGTAGGTCGCAGCCATGGGCATGCTCAGCGGCAGATCGACCATGTCGACAGCTATAGCGTCAAGTTCTGGACTACCGTCATCGTTGAAACGGATGAACCCCAGCTCATTGGCTGTCATCTCGTAGTAAATCTTGCCACCGACGGCTGCCATGCCATGGCACTTGGCCATGTTCTTCTCCCGGGGTACGTCGCCGTCGAGGAACATGGTGAGCTGGTAGCAGTGGCTGTCCCACCTGCTCGCCCCAATGCTGCACGTCCACATCTTGCTGTCGTCGAGATCAAAGACCACGACGGCGCAGCCTGGCTTCGCAGTGGAATTGTCGGAGAGCAAGCACTTGCAGCGCAACGGGAGCGCCTCCTCCAATGGCGGCAGCTGGATCCTCTCGCCCAGTGTTAAGAATTTCAACGAAATTTCAGTGAAATTTCCGAAATTTCGCATATTTCAGTGGGGTGCGAAATATCTTTAACCCCGAAATTTTGATGCAGAATCAAACTGATTTCAAAATAAATTTAAATTTTGTTAAAATTCAGTAAAATTAAGTGAAACTTGAAATCGCAAAATCCGAAATAATTTTCGAAATATGCGAAATTTCCGAAATTTCGCATATTTCAGTGAGCTCCGAAATAATTTGGCTTCCGAAATTAAAAACCTTGCTCTCGCCGTCCTGAGGCCGCAGCAGGAACGTCTGTAAGGAGGCAGGGTCCAGCGCGAGCATCCAGCCCTGCGGGGTCTCGAAACACCGGTAGTCTCGCAGCACGTCGCTGGCTGCCGCGCTCGATGCTTGACTTGAGATGCTGTACTGCGTCTGCGAATCTTGGGCACGGGTTCCAAGATCGTGCACAAGCACCGGCAGCGGCAAGATCACTGATGATTCGCCTTCCATCTCCATCGATCGGCGATAAAAAAGACTGACCAGATTTTCCGTGAGAAGTGTTTCCGATCTAGGATCTTGATCTTGTTTTTCTCGCCTGATTGCGATGGCCTCTCCTTGATTCTCTGGGCGCACTTATGTAGGCACGGGACTGCTAAATCGAATTGGGTAGTAACAGTGCCTTCTTCTCGGAATCGGTCTCCTCTCTCCTGCTCTGCGGTGCGAGGATCATGAGATTGGCAAACCCACAAAAAGCAGAATTTCGAAGGGATGAATTGGCAATCCGATACGAATTCGTACCGCAAAGCTCTACCGCGTCCAGCTCGGATGCGGATTGGGCCGGCGGGCTGACTAGCCCTGGCACTTTTGTCGTCCACGAAAACCGGAGGCGGGCGGCGGACTGGGCGGCCGGGGATGGAATGGGGCGGGGGTGTGCCTGGGGAAGACACTACTGTTTTACACGAATGCTGTCTTTGGGGAGCTCGGTTTTGAAGAAAGAAAAAAATGAATTCCGTCATATTTCATGTTTTCTACATTTTAAAAAATTCTGCAAAAAACACAGATATACATGAAGACATAACACACGTGTGTAAATTTTCAGGGGAAAATACGTTAAAATGAGGATTGGACAAATAAGACACATTTAAGGCTTTTTAACACATGATACTGTTCATATCCTTCTAGGCCATGAATATGTCTTTTTTATACAGGTCCATTTCAACGTTTTTCATCCTAAAATTTTACACACATACACATACCATCCTTGTTTACTTGCACAAACTAAAAAGTTTGATTTTTTTTTTAACAAAAGGCCTTCATGAAAGCCGAGAGCCAAACGTCCCTTCCCGTAACTGCTTTTCTTTAGGGAAATCAATACACTACTTGGTAACGAACATCCATGGAAAACCAAAGTCAAGGATACTCGCACCCTTAATTTTTTCTTCGGAAAAACTTCAATCATTATAGTACAACGAACACCCAAAAATAAAATTACATTTACATCCATGGACCATTTAACGATAACTACAAACACTGAAGCAAGTCGATGGCGCGTCGTCATCATTGCATCTCCCTTGCCGGAGCAAGGCAAAACTTGTTGCATAGACAATCAGGAAGTCGTCATGCTAAGATCCCATAAGACTCACACCAGAACAACAACCGCCACCGATGAAGAGATTCATAGATCGGAATGATACGATCTGAAGCATGAACATCGATGAATGAAAACTGGATCTTTAGATCCACCAAAGACAACCACTGACCGAATCATGCGAGATCCGCCGGAGACACACCTCCATGCGCCGTCCGATGATACTAGAAGCACCACCAGAATAGGGGCTAGACAGGGAAAACCTTATTCCATCTTCAGGGAGAACGGGGGCTAGGATCCACCGTGAGCCGTAAACGGTGCTAAAGGGCAATGTTCCGCCGAGACGGCGCTCCAACTCCTCTGGGCCACACAATGACGACCATCACAAATAGAGATAACCAGGACACAATGCGAGGCAACCAAACCTCAAACGTCATCGAAGGGCACCAAACTCTGAGACCTCACCACTGCCATGAGCCCCCAACAAAGAGGTCAAACACCAGAATGACCAAGGCAAAGACCACCGCCATAGATTGGATCCACCGCCACCACCAGAGACCCCACCACGCTCCAACCGAGACATCAAAACGACCAATAGCGGACCAATAACTCTAGGACAACGCCCTCAAGGAGGGAAACTATGTCGCAGATGTCGTCGTCACGCAACCCAGAGATAGATCTGTTGGGGAACGTAGTATTTTAAAATTTTCCTACGATCACGCAAGATCTATCTACCAGATGCATAGCAACGAGAGGGGAGAGTGTGTCTACGTACCCTCGTAGACCGGGAGCGGAAGCGTCAAGTGACGCGGTTGATGTTGTCGAACTTCTTCGTGATCCAACCGATCAAGCACCGAACGTACGGCACCTCCGCGTTCAGCACACGTTCAGCTTGATGACGTCCCACGAGCTCTTGATCCAGTTGAGCTTCACGGGAGAGTTTCGTCAGCACGACGGCGTGGTGACGGATATGATGTGTTCACCGGCGCAGGGCTTCGCCTAAGCTCCGCGACGGTATGACCGAGGTGTGATTCTGTGGAGGGGGGCACCGCACACGGCTAAAACAATTCAACTTGTGTGTCTTTGGGTGCCCCCCTGCCCCCGTATATAAAGGAGCAAGGGAGGAGGGCCGGCCAACCTCCTATGGTGCGGCTAGGGAAGGAATCCTACTAGGAATAGGATTGCAATCCTATTCCTAGTAGGAATCACCAAAGAAGGAAGAGATGGAGTAGGAAAAGGAAGAGGTGGCGCCTCCCACCAATCCTAGTCAAACTAGGAACTAGGTGGGGCGCCGGCCAGCCCTATGGGCTGCCTCTCTCCTTTCCACAAGGCCCACTATGGACCATCCCCCTTCGTAGGAGGTTCCGGTAACCCCCTTCGGCAATCCCGATAAATCCGAAACTTTTCCGGTATACTTCCGGTGTCCGAATATAGCCGTCCAATATATCAATCTTTATGTCTCGGACATTCCGAGACTCCTCGTCATGTCCGTGATCTCATACGGGACTCCGAACTACCTTCGGTACATCAATACTCATAAACTCATAATACCGATCGTCATCAAACGTTAAGCGTGCGGACCCTACGGGTTCGAGAACTATGTAGACATGACCGAGACTCATCTCCGGTCAATAACCAATAGCGGAACCTGGATGTTCATATTGGCTCCTACATATTCTACGAAGATCTTTTATCGGTCAGAACCGCATAACAACATACGTTGTTCCTTTTGTCAAACGGTATGTTACTTGCCCGAGATTCGATCGTCGGTATCTCTATACCTAGTTCAATCTCGTTACCGGCAAGTCTCTTTACTCGTTCCGTAACACATCATCTCGTGACTAACTCATTAGTCTTTTGCTTGCAAGGCTTATTGTGATGTGTGTTACCGAGAGGGCCCAGAGATACCTCTCCGATACTCAGAGTGACAAATCCTAATCTTGATCTATGCCAACACCACGAATACTTTCGGAGACACCTGTAGAGCATCTTTATGATCACCCAGTTACGTTGTGACGTTTGATAGCACACAAGGTGTTCCTACGGTATTCGGGAGTTGCATAATCTCATAGTCATAGGAACATGTATAAGTCATGAAGAAAGCAATAGCAGTAAAACTAAACGATCATAGTGCTATGCTAACGGATGGGTCTTGTCCATCACATCATTCTCCTAATGATGTGATCCCGTTGATCAAATGACAACTCATGTCCATGGCCAGGAAACATAACCATCTTTGATCAATGAGCTAGTCTAGTAGAGGCATACTAGGGACATACTGTTTTGTCTATGTATTCACACATGTATTAAGTTTCCGGTTAATACAATTCTAGCATGAATAATAAACATTTATCATGATATAAGGAAATATAAATAACAACTTTATTATTGCCTCTAGGGCATATTTCCTTCAGTCTCCCACTTGCACTAGAGACAATAATCTAGCTCACATCGCCATGTGATTTAATACCGATAGTTCACATCGTTATGTGAATAACACCCATAGTTCACATCACCATGTGACCAACACCCAAAGGGTTTACTAGAGTCAATAATCTAGTTCACATCGTTATGTGATTAATACCCAAGAGTAATAAGGTGTGATCATGTTTTGCTTGTGAGAGAAGTTTAGTCAACGGGTCTGTCACATACAGATCCCTATGTATTTCGCAAATTTCTATGTCTACAATGCTCTGCATGGAGCTACTCTAGCTAATCACTCCCACTTTCAATACGCATCCAGATTGATACTTAGAGTCATCTGGATTTAGTGCCAAAGCTTGCATCGGCGTAACCCTTTACGACGAACTCTTTATCACCTCCATAATCGAGAAATATTTCCTTAGTCATCCAATTACTAAGGATAATTTTGACCGCTGTACAGTGATCTACTCCTGGATCACTATTGTACCTCCCTGTCAAACTCTTGGCAAGGTACACAATGTGTTTTGTACACAGCATGGCATACTTTATAGAACCTATGGCTGAGGCATAGGGAATGACTTTCATTCTCTCTATATTTTTCTGCCGTGGTCTGGCTTTGAGTCTTACTCAACTTCACACCTTATAAGTCAGGCAAGAACTTCTTCTTTGATTGATCCATTTTGAGCTACTTCAAAATCTTATCAAGGTATGTATTCATCGAAAGTATTATCAAGCGTCTTGATCTATCTCTATAGATCTTGATGCCTAATATGTAAGCAGCTTTACCAAGGTCTTTCTTTGAAAAAACTCCTTTCAAACACTCCTTTATGCTTTCCAGAAAATTCTACATCATTTCCGATTGACAATATGTCATTCACATATACTTATCAGAAAGGTTGTAGTGCTCCCACTCACTTCTTGTAAATACAGGCTTCACCACAAGTCTGTATAAATCTATATGCTTTGATCAACTTATCAAAGCGTATATTCGAACTCCGAGATGCTTGCACCAGTCCATAGATGGATCGCTGGAGCTTGCATACTTTGTCAGCACCTTTTGGATCGACAAAACCTTCTGGTTGCATCATATACAACTCTTCTTTGAGATATCCATTTAGGAATGCAGTTTTGACATCCATTTGCCAGATTTCATAATCATAAAATGCGGCAATTGCTAACATGATTTGGACAGACTTAAGCATCGCTACAGGTGAGAAAGTCTCATCGTAGTCAACTCCTTGAACTTGTCAAAAACCTTTTGCAACAAGTCGAGCTTTGTAAATAGTAATATTACCGTCTGCGTCGGTCTTCCTCTTGAAGATCCATTTATTTTCGATGGCTTGCCGATCATCGGGCAAGTCAACCAAAGTCCATACTTTGTTCTCATACATGGATCCCATCTCAAATTTCATGGCTTCAAGCCATTTTGCGGAATCTGGGCTCATCATCGCTTCCTCATAGTTCGTAGGTTCATCATGGTCTAGTAACATGATTTCCAGATTGGGTTGCCGTACCACTCTAGTGCGGAACGTACTCTGGTTGATCTACGACGTTCTGTAGAAACTTGATCCGAAGTTTCATGATCATTATCATTAACTTCCTCACTAATTGGTGTAGGAATCACTGGAACAATTTCCTGTGATGTACTACTTTCCAATCCGGGAGAAGGTACAATTACCTCATCAAGTTCTACTTTCCTCCCATTCACTTCTTTCGAGAGAAACTCTTTTTCTAGAAAGGATCCGTCTTTAGCAACGAATATTTTGCCTTCGGATCTGTGATAGAAGGTGTACCCAACAGTCTCTTTTGGGTATCCTATGAAGACACATTTTTCCGACTTGGGTTCGAGCTTATCAGGTTGAAGTGTTTTCACATAAGCATCGCAGCCCCAAACTTTAAGAAACGACAACTTTGGTTTCTTGCCAAACCATAGTTCATAAGGTGTCGTATCAACGGATTTAGATGGTGCCCTATTTAACGTGAATGCAGCTGTCTCTAATGCATAACCCCAAAACGATAGTGGTAAATCGGTAAGAGACATCATAGATCGCACCATATCCAATAAAGTACGGTTACGACGTTCGGACACACCATTACGCTGTGGTGTTCCAGGTGGCGTGAGTTGTGAAACTATTCCACATTGTTTCAAATGAAGACCAAACTCATAACTCAAATATTCTCCTCCACGATCAGATCGTAGAAACTTTATTTTCTTGTTACGATGATTCTCTACTTCACTCTGAAATTCTTTGAACTTTTCAAATGTTTCAGACTTGTGTAGATATACCCATATCTGCTCAAATCATCAGTGAAGGTCAGAAAATAACGATACCCGCCGCGAGCATCAACACTCATTGGTCCACATACATCAGTATGTATGATTTCCAACAAATCTGTTGCTCGCTCCATAGTTCCGGAGAACGGAGTTTTAGTCATCTTGCCCATGAGGCATGGTTCGCAAGCACCAAGTGATTCATAATCAAGTGATTCCAAAAGTCCATCATTATGGAGTTTCTTCATGCGTTTTACACCAATATGACCTAAACAGCAGTGCCACAAATAAGTTGCACTATCATTATTAACTTTGCATCTTTTGGCTTTAATATTATGAATATGTGTATCACACGATCGAGATCCAACAAACTATTTTCATTGGGTGTATGACCATAGAAGGTTTTATTCATGTAAACAGAACAACAATTATTCTCTAACTTACATGAATAACCGTATACCAATAAACATGATCAAATCACATTCATGCTTAACACAAACACCAAATAACACTTATTTAGGTTCAACACTAATCCCGAAAGTATAGGGAGTGTGCGATGATGATCATATCAATCTTGGAACTTCTTCCAATACACATCGTCACTTCATCCTTTAACTAGTTTATGTTCATTATGCAACTCCCACTTCGAGTTACTACTCTTTAGCAACTGAACCAATATCAAATACCGAGGGGTTGCTATGAACACTAGTAAAATACACATCAATAATCTGTATATCAAATATACCTTTGTTCACTTTGCCATCCTTCTTATCCGCCAAGTATCTAGGGCAGTTCCACTTCTAGTGACCATTTCCTTTGCAGTATAAGCACTTGTTTCAGGCTTGAGTTTAGCTTTGGGTTTCTTCACGGGAGTGACAACTTGCTTGTCATTCTTCTTGAAGTTCCCCTTATATCCCTTTGCCCTTTACTTGAAACAAGTGGTCTTGTTAACCATCAACACTTGATGCTTTTTCATGATTTCTACCTTCGCCGACTTCAGTATCGTGAAGAGCTGGGAATTTCTTTCGTCATCCCTTGCATATTATAGTTCATCACGAAGTTCTACTAACTTGGTGATAGTGACTAGAGAACTTTGTCAATTACTATCTTATCTGGAAGATTAACTCCCACTTGATTAAAGTAATTGTAGTACCCAGACAATCTGAGCACATGCTCACTGGTTGAGCTATTCTCCTCCATCTTGTAGGCAAAGTACTGTCATAGGTCTTATACCTCTCGACACGGGCATGAGTATGAAATACTAATTTCAACTCTTGGAACATCTTATATGCTCCGTGGCGTTCAAAACGTTTTTGAAGTCCCGGTTCTAAGCCGTAAAGCATGGTGCACTTTAAACTATCAAGTAGTCATCATATCGAGCTTTTGTCAAAACGTTCATAACGTCTACATCTGCTCCTGCAATAGGTTTGTCACCTAGCGGTGCATCAAGGACATAATTTCTTCTGTGCAGCAATGAGGATAATCCTCAGATCACGGAACAATTCCGCATCATTGCTACTAACATCTTTCAACTTGTTTTTTTTCTCTAGGAACATATGAAAAAATAAACGGGGAGCAACATCGCGAGCTATTGATCTACAACATAGATATGCTAATACTACCAGGACTAAGTTCATGATAAATTAAAGTTCAATTAATCATATTACTTAAGAACTCCCACTTAGATAGACATCCCTCCGGTCATCTAAATGATCACGTGATCCAAATCAACTAAACCATGTCCGATCATCACGTGAGATGGAGTAGTTTAAATGGTGAACATCTTATGTTGATCATATCTACTATATGATTCACGCTCGACCTTTCGGTCTCCAGTGTTCCGAGGCCATATCTGTATATGCTAGGCTCGTCAAGTTTAACCCGAGTATTCTGCGTGTGCAAAACTGGCTTACACCCGTTGTATTTGAACGTAGAGCTTATCACACCCGATCATCACGTGGTGTCTCGGCACGACGAACTTTCGCAACGGTGCATACTCAGGAAGAACACTTATACCTTGAAATTTAGTAAGGGATCATCTTATAATGCTACCATCGATCTAAGCAAAATAAGAAGCATAATAAGATAAACATCACATGCAATCAAAATATGTGACATGATATGGCCATCATCATCTTGTGCTTTTAATCTCTATCTCCAAAGCACCGTCATGATTACCTTCGTCACCGGCGCGACACCTTGATCTCCATCGTAGCATCGTTGTCGTCTCGCCAACTATTGCTTCTACGACTATCGCTACCGCCTAGTGATAAAGTAAAGCAATTACATGGCGATTGCATTTCATACAATAAAGCGACAACTATATGGCTCCTGCCAGTTGCCGACAACTTTACAAAACATGATCATCTCATACAAAACCGTATAACTCATCATGTCTTGACCATATCACATCACAACATGCCCTGCAAAAACAAGTTAGACGTCCTCTACTTTGTTTGTTGCAAGTTTTACGTGGCTGCTACGGGCTTTAGCAAGAACCGTTCTTACCTACTCATACAAAACCACAACGATGTTTCGTCAAGTATGTGCTGTTTTAACCTTCACAAGGACCGGGCGTAGCCACACTTGATTCAGCTAAAGTGAGAGAAACAGACACCCGCCAGTCACCTTTAAGCAACGAGTGCTCGTAACGGTGAAACCAGTCTCGCGTAAGCGTACGCGTAATGTCGGTCCGGGCCGCTTCATCTCACAATACCGCCGAAGCAAAGTATGACATGCTGGTAAGCAGTATGACTAGTATTGCCCACAACTCATTGTGTTCTACTCGTGCATATCATCTACGCATAGACCTGGCTCTGATACCACTGTTGGGGAACGTAGTATTTTAAATTTTTCCTACGATCACGCAAGATCTATCTACCAGATGCATAGCAACGAGAGGGGAGAGTGTGTCTACGTACCCTCGTAGACCGGGAGCGGAAGCGTCAAGTGACGCGGTTGATGTTGTCGAACTTCTTCGTGATCCAACCGATCAAGCACCGAACGTACGACACCTCCGCGTTCAGCACACGTTCAGCTTGATGACGTCCCACGAGCTCTTGATCCAGTTGAGCTTCACGGGAGAGTTTCGTCAGCACGACGGCGTGGTGACGGATATGATGTGTTCACCGGCGCAGGGCTTCGCCTAAGCTCCGCGACGGTATGACCGAGGTGTGATTCTGTGGAGGGGGGCACCGCACATGGCTAAAACAATTCAACTTGTGTGTCTTTGGGTGCCCCCCTGCCCCCGTATATAAAGGAGCAAGGGAGGAGGGCCGGCCAACCTCCTATGGTGCGGCTAGGGAAGGAATCCTACTAGGAATAGGATTGCAATCCTATTCCTAGTAGGAATCACCAAAGAAGGAAGAGATGGAGTAGGAAAAGGAAGAGGTGGCACCTCCCACCAATCCTAGTCCAACTAGGAACTAGGTGGGGCGCCGGCCAGCCCTATGGGCTGCCTCTCTCCTTTCCACAAGGCCCACTATGGACCATCCCCCTTCGTAGGAGGTTCCGGTAACCCCCTTCGGCAATCCCGATAAATCCGAAACTTTTCCGGTATACTTCCGGTGTCCGAATATAGCCGTCCAATATATCAATCTTTATGTCTTGGACATTTCGAGACTCCTTGTCATGTCCGTGATCTCATCCGGGACTCCGAACTACCTTCGGTACATCAATACTCATAAACTCATAATACCGATCGTCATCAAACGTTAAGCGTGCGGACCCTACGGGTTCGAGAACTATGTAGACATGACCGAGACTCATCTCCGGTCAATAACCAATAGCGGAACCTGGATGTTCATATTGGCTCCTACATATTCTACGAAGATCTTTTATCGGTCAGAACCGCATAACAACATACGTTGTTCCTTTTGTCAAACGGTATGTTACTTGCCCGAGATTCGATCGTCGGTATCTCTATACCTAGTTCAATCTCGTTACCGGCAAGTCTCTTTACTCGTTTCGTAACACATCATCTCGTGACTAACTCATTAGTCTTTTGCTTGCAAGGCTTATTGTGATGTGTGTTACCGAGAGGGCCCAGAGATACCTCTTCGATACTCGGAGTGACAAATCCTAATCTTGATCTATGCCAACACCACGAATACTTTCGGAGACACCTGTAGAGCATCTTTATGATCACCCAGTTACGTTGTGACGTTTGATAGCACACAAGGTGTTCCTATGGTATTCGGGAGTTGCATAATCTCATAGTCATAGGAACATGTATAAGTCATGAAGAAAGCAATAGCAGTAAAACTAAACGATCATAGTGCTATGCTAACGGATGGGTCTTGTCCATCACATCATTCTCCTAATGATGTGATCCCGTTGATCAAATGACAACTCATGTCCATGGCCAGGAAACATAACCATCTTTGATCAATGAGCTAGTCTAGTAGAGGCATACTAGGGACATACTGTTTTGTCTATGTATTCACACATGTATTAAGTTTCCGGTTAATACAATTCTAGCATGAATAATAAACATTTATCATGATATAAGGAAATATAAATAACAACTTTATTATTGCCTCTAGGGCATATTTCCTTCAAGATCTTAGGATTTTGCCCTTAGCACACCAAGAGCGGTTGGCTAAAGCTTCAGGATGATGCCCTCAAGAAGGTAAGCGATGCCCGATGGCATCATCATCATCATCGCCGACCAAGTTGGCATTAGGCTTTCGCTTGAAGCGTCGCGGTTGTACCTCACCACGGCACACTGTCCTTCGAGTTCGGCAACCGCATGAGCGCAAGACTTCACCACTCTCCCTCTAGACCACGGCGAACGTCCTCGCCATGTGCGAAAGGAGATCCTCCACAAACGTAGTCACTCACCTCGAGGACATGAGTGGATGGAAGGTATGATCGGTCCCAACAGCCGCACCGGTACATCAATCACCCGCCAACCGCCACTCGCGCAAGCCATTGCCCCCCTGCACCACAAAATAGGGGCTAGCACTCCACTGTTAGGCCCTTCCCAGTGCTCCACGGTGGACATGTGCTAAGGTGCCACATAGGCAGAAAAATGATGTGGCAAAGCAATTAAAGAGGAGAGAGAGCATTATAGTGACCCCCGGAAGAACCAATGCTAAGCACGTGGACCTATGCAAAAAGACTACCAACCAATACATGAAGGAGTTTTGTGACTAAACAATTAAATAAAGGAGGCTTAGCTACAAAAGCTAAGCACCCATGCATTGTGGATATTAGTTGCTAAGCATTTTAATGCACTTAGCACCTCACTTTAGCACCAATGCATTGGAAGAGGTCTTAGCGACCTGGACACCCAATCCCTCGCCACTGGCCAAATATCCATCCACCACCATGAACCCAACCACGCCGACCGCAACCACCACCTTCATCCCACTGCCAGCCTGTCCACTTGCGTCCGCAATTAGTGGTCAGCTTAGAGCATGGTTAATAGTATAGCCAGCTGCTGGTTATAAGCCATCGCCATGTCATCTACAACCCATCTTATAGCCAACATGTACAAGAGTAGGTCAAAATAGTGTACTACTTTTTTATTATGTGACCCACCTTTCATTCTCACAAAGTGCCTAGGAGCACGTGCTAGAGCCGGCCCTTCATGAAGAGCCCACTTACCTTCTCTCTCCTCTTCTCTTTTCTCCAACTAAGGAGAAATATACTAGTTTGTTCCTTATAGCCCGCTGGCTCAGATCTATTTTACTTGCTCTTAGCCGAGCATGGGGTGGCCATATCCGGTGAGAAATGCCCCCGGCAGCTAGATGTGTGGTTCTCAAGAGTGGGCGCCCGTACCTTGCGCCTCAGGCCGAAGCCGAGCGACTAGCCTGCTTCCGCCTCACCTCTACCATCGTCGGGCCACCATGTTAAGTCCTGTCGCTGCAGCCACCGCCGACCACGCACCTGAGGGACGTCCACCTTCCACCTCGCGACTGCTGATGCAGCGCCCCACTGCCACCGTCCATGAATCTAGTCGACCGGCTACGATGAGAAGAGGGAGGGCTATGATGGCACTAGGGTTTTGCTCGTGTCGCTAGGGAGGGTGTAACGGGGGTCCAGTATAGAACAATTCTTTATCTTATTCCCCTCATTATCCAGTATCAACGTTGATGAATCTTGTAGCGACCACGATCCGAATGGACTGAAGTCTCTGTGTTCTGTGTCATCCCTGGATCGGTAATGCCGACACACACAGTACTTGAAGGATTTATAACAGAGTGGCAATCACACACTTATTACATCGAATGTCTCCAATGAGAACTTATTACAAAAATCTATGGCTTAAGGCCATCTAACAAAATAACAGCGGAAGGCTTGGAAGATAAGTGAGTCCATCAACTCCAATGGCATTGCTGAGTGCATGACAAATGACCTAGCACGTCTTATTCCTCGTCTGAAAATTCTCCAACGTAATATGTTGCAGCCCGAAAACGGGTCAGCACTTGGAATATGCTGGCAAGATAACACAGAAGATGCAAGTAACAGAATAAAGGCTATACTATATGCATATTTGGCTGGTGGAGGCTCTAAGGTTAAAGTTTTTGCGTAAAGCCAATTTTTCCCTACAACAAAGGAATGAATTTTATTTTTAACTATCATGGTGGTTTAAAATCATTGAGAAGGTACCTCCAACTCAATCCCAAATTAAAGTTATCATTAACACAAAAAATTAAATTATAGAGTGATGAGATCAACCAATAATTCAAGTACCAGATACTCAAGATGTCCATAACCGAGGACACGGCTAATCATGATCATTTGTACACTCTGCAGAGGTTTGTGCACTTTTCCCACAAGACTCGATCGCCTCCATTTGGTTTCTCGCACTGCATGGTGTTTGAGAAACAGATGACCGAGACACAGTCTTTCCGAAGAGGCCCCCATAACCGGATAGATAGGCCGGTACACCTACAATCCCTTTACATCTGCTAGCCCATCATGGAAAGGTTTCCCACAACTTACTCAACTATGCCAGAGCCCATATTGGCATGTGGCTGCACACAGAAGTTTCTAGCATGAATAGTTTTATGATCCCTTTGAGCCTGGGTGGCATTCCATAGGAAAAATCACACGGAACCCCGGGATTTCCTAGGACAACACTGGATTGTCCAGGTGCCCCGCAACCAATCCACCCAGATGTGTATTCAAGTAGCCACCTTAAGTTGAATCCTTAATTAACAAATCACATCTGTCATGGATTTCACTCAAACCCAAACCACGTCTACGAGCATAGCATAGCAACATAAGTAAACGTAGAAGTAACTCCCAAGGGTTTGAAAAAAATATTGCAGGTAATATGTTCTACCTCAAACTACTTCCCAGCCCCACAATTTAAGAGATCCTACTCATGCAATGTGTGAGGGTTTGATCTAATGCATAAAAATTGTGTAATAAAAGTTATGATCAAAGTGTTACTTACCTTGCTGACGATTCGCAAAACCTAGAGACTCGTAGTAGCACGCTTCACAATCCGGGTATTCTATCGCAAGCAAACAATAGCATACATAAGAAAACAAGCAAAGATGCACAAACAAAACTCCAAATGATAAGATCTAACCAGAAAGTTCAACTTAAGAACTCCAGTTTGCAAAAAGAATCAAATCGAAAGAAGCAAAGAAACTCAAACTGCGAAAGAAACGAGCTCGGTTACTAATTGGTCTAAAGTCAAATTTTACAGTAGCCAAAACTTTGTTCAAGTTGGTTAAACGGAAAGAGGGCGTCGAGATGAAGATCTGGGATTTTGAATCACCTGATTCCAACTCTCGAGCAAAAGAAAAACGAAAAACAAGATCAGGGCAGAAATCGCGATCGAAATAATCGCGGATAAAAACCCCAAAAAGAAAACAGACGAATAGGCTAACGAACGAACGTTCGCTGTCTGCGGCAAACGGACGAACAACGTTCATTAAAACGAACGTACGGACGAACGTCCGCTAAATAACTAAACCGAAAGAAAAACCGAACCGATCTAAAAAACGAATTTAGGGTTTTACGAAAAGAACCGATCGTTTTTTTTTTCCGGAAAACCGGCGGCTACCTCGAAAACGATGAACTCCGGCGGCGACGGGCGGCGGGTCCGGTGGAGGCGGGAGGCTCGGCGGCGGGCGGCGGCGAGGCGCGCGGGCGGTGGCGGGCGGCGGCTGGCAGCGGCGGCGCGGCGCGGGGCTCGAGGCGGGGAGGGGCTAGGGTTCGGCAGGGCGGCTGGGGCTTAGCGGGCCGGCGGATGGCGCTATATATAGGCCAGAGTCCTGGCCTCTTACGGCTCGGAGTCGGTTCGCCCTTTTTTTTCTAAAAGAGTCCTGACGTAGCAAAACTAACGAAAGAAATATTAAACGGACTCCAAAAATCCCGAAATAAATTTTCACCGTCCTCTAATAATATTTAGGACAAAGTGAACATTTTTCCCGGACCTAAATGCAGTTTTGAAAAACGCGCATTTTTCCTATGCAAATAAAATCGCAAATAAATCCAGAAAAAATACCGAAAGTGATTTTAACATTTTTCCTCCAATATTTCTGTTATTTTGGAGAAGTCATATTATCTCCGCTCATATATTGTACTTAGAAATATTTTTAGAAGAGAAGAATAATTAAAACCAACACTGTCCTCGTACCGGTATTCGAGTGAACTCAAATACAAAACGGTAGAATTCCCAACTCTCTCCGAAGGTCCTTGAGTTTCTTAGAATTTCGAGGATCGCCACGAACAAAAATGCAAATAAACATGAAATGCAGTATGATCTATGTATAATATTCCAAATTAAAAATTTGGGATGTTACAAACCTACCCCCTTAGAATGAATCTCGCCCTCGAGATTCGACTTGGCTAGAGAACAGGTGTGGGTGGTCCTTGCGTAGATCATCTTCTCGTTCCCAGGTGGCTTCTTCCTCGGTGTGGTGACTCCACTGAACTTTGCAAAACTTGATAACCTTACCGTGGGTGACTTTGCTCGAAAACTCGAGAATCTTAACAGGCTTCTCCTCGTAGGTCTGATCACTGTCCAACTGAATTGCTTCCGGGGGTACTGTGTCTCTAAGCGGAATATCAGCCATCTCTGCATGGCACTTCTTAAGCTGCGAAATGTGAAACACGTCGTGCACTCCTGACAGTCCTTCGGACAATTCCAACTTATAGGCAACCTCTCCCATGCGTTCCAAAACACGATAGGGTCCCACAAATCTCGGGGCTAGCTTTCCCTTAACTCCGAAACGTTTAACTCCTCATAGAGGCGATACTCTCAGGTACGCTCTGTCTACGATCTCATAGGCTATCTCCTTGCGCTTCGAGTCTGCATAACTCTTCTGTCTGGACTGAGCTACCTTCAATCTATCTCGAATCAACTTCACCTTCTCATCAGACTCTTTGATCAAGTCTGGTCCAAACAACTGTCGGTCTCCAACTTCATCCCACATTAACGGTGTTCGGCATCTCCTTCCATACAATGCCTCGAACGGTGCCATCTTCAAACTGGCCTGGTAACTGTTGTTGTACGAGAACTCCGCGTAGGGCAAATTATCATCCCAACTAGATCCATAATCTAACGCACAGGCTCTCAACATGTCCTCCAGGATCTGGTTGACTCTCTCTCGGTCTGTCCATCGGTTTGCGGATGAAAAGCGGTGCTGAATTCCAGCCTCGTTCCCAAAGTTTGGTGTAGCTGATGCCAAAACGTTGAGGTGAATTTTGTTCCTCTATCTGATACAATGGTCCTCGGAACTCCGTGCAGACATACTATCCTGGTCATGTATATCTTGGCCAACTTCGCACTGGTGTATGTGGTTTTCACGGGAATAAAATGGGCTACCTTCGTCAATCGATCCACCACTACCCAGATTGAGTCATATCCTGCTTTGGTCCTGGGCAATCCGGTGATAAAATCCATGCCAAGCTTTTCCCACTTCCATTCGGGTATCGGCATAGGCTGCTGCAATCCTGCTGGCTTCTGATGCTCTGCCTTTACTCTCTGGCATACATCACATACGGCTACATACTCAGCAATATCCTTCTTCATTCCCGTCCACCAGAACCGTTCCTTCAAATCCAAATACATCTTGGTGTTTCCGGGGTATATCGAGTATGGCGAATCATGTGCTTCCTGCAGTATCAACTTCCTGATCTCCGGGTCGTTGGGCACATAGATTCGATCCTCAAACCACAAGGTGTCGTGTTCGTCCTCACGAAATCCCTTGGCTTTTCCTTCACTCATCTTGTTTCTTATCTCTGCAATTTCCTTGTCATCCTTCTGGGCTTCACGTATCTTTCCCAGTAATGTCGACTGAACCTCCAACGTTGCAACGAAACCTCTAGGAACTATCTCCAAACGAAGCTCCCTGAGATGTTCTGCTAGCTCCTGTGGCAATCCCCCTTTTATTAGGGTATTTGCATAACTCTTCCGGCTCAAAGCGTCTGCCACGACGTTGGCCTTTCCTGGGTGATAGTGCAGCTTCATATCATAATCCTTTATAAGCTCCAACCATCTCCTCTGTCTGAGGTTCAACTCCTTCTGTGTGAAAATGTACTTCAAACTCTTGTGATCCGTGTACACATCACAACGATTTCCAATAAGGAAATGTCTCCAGGTTTTTAGTGCGTGCACTACAGCTGCTAACTCCAGATCGTGCGTCGCGTAATTCAACTCGTGCCGTTGCAGTTGACGGGATGCATAGGAAACAACTCTTCCATCCTGCATAAGTACTCCTCCAAGTCCTAAGCGTGAAGCGTCGAAGTACACTTGGAAATCCTTATGTATATCTGGCAATATCAGCACTGGGGCTGTCGTCAACCATTTCTTCAACTCCTGGAAACTTTCTTCACACTCTTCAGTCCAATCGAACTTCGTCTCCTTCTTCAACAATGTCATCATTGGCTTTGCAATCTTGGAGAAATTTTCTATGAATCTCCGGTAGTATCCCGCGAGTCCAAGAAAACTGCGGATCTCTCCAACTATAGTGGGTTCCAACCACTCAGTGTCTGCTTGCACTTTGACGGGGTCCACTGCTATACCTTCTCCCGATATAACATGCCCTAGGAATCCGAGTTCCTTCAACCAAAACTCGCATTTGCTAAACTTGGCATACAACTGATGTTCTCCGAGCTTCTCCAAAACCAAACGCAAATGCTCCGCATGTTCCTCCTCATCCTTCGAGTACACCAGGATATCATCTATGAATACCACGACAAACTTATCCAAGAACTCCATGAACACCTTGTTCATCATACTCATGAAGTAGGCAGGGGCGTTAGTCAATCCAAATGACATAACCGTATACTCATATAGCCCGTACCGGGTGGTGAAGGCTGTCTTAGGTATATCCTTCTCTCGGATCTTCAATTGGTGGTATCCAGATCGTAGATCTATCTTGGAGAATACTTTCGCTCCCTGGAGTTGGTCGAACAAATCATTGATCATCGGTAGCGGGTACTTATTCTTAATAATCACTTCATTCAGTGCTCGATAATCAACAACCATTCTTAAAGATCCATCCTTCTTCTCGACCACTGGGGCTCCCCAAGGTGATGAACTTCGGCGAATAAAACCTTTCTCCAATAACTCCTTAATCTGCTTCTTGATCTCCTCTAGATCATTCGCTGGCATCCGATACGGTATCTTAGATATTGGTCCGGTGCCAGGCAACAACTCTATCAAAACTCAATATCTCTATCCGGTGGCATGCCAGGTAACTCCTCTGGAAACACATCCGGATAATCCTTTACTACTGGCACTTCCTCCTGAACAACTCCCGTGAGAGAATGTACTTGAGTCCTTATAGGCGAATGCCTTGATACATACTTAATCCTTTTTCCCTCCGGGGTGGTGAGCAAAATAGACTTACTGGCACAATTGATATTACCTCCATACTTCGATAGCCAATCCATACCTAATATCACATCCAATCCTTGTGACTCCAAAACTATTAGGTCGGAGGGGAAAGTATGGCGTCCTATGATCAATGGCGTCTGAAAACATCCTTGGTGTGCCATGTACTCTGCTCCTGGTGAACTTACTAACATGGGGGTCTTAAGAACTCGGGTGGACATCCTATGTCTATTTACGAATCCCCTTGAAATGTATGAATGCGATGCACCAGTATCGAAAAGAACTATTGCGGTAAATGTCTTAACCAAACTTACCGACAACAACATCTGGTTGCTCTTCTACCTCCTCCACAGTCACGTGGTTCACTTGTCCTTTGTTGAACGGGTTGGGCTTCTTCCCGGCGCTTCCATTGCCGTTCCCATTCTTAGCTTCAGGGCACTCATTGGCATAATGTCCATTCTTCCCGCACTTGAAACAGGTGATATGACTGAAATCCTTCTTAGCGGGTGTGGACGGGGTAGAGCGATTCTGGTTATTGATTGCTGCATTCCCATTTCCATTCTTAGGGCCATTGTGGTTGTGGGAACTTCCTCCAGTGTGGTTGTGGCTTCCATGGTTATGGGTATATCCTCCCGAATTCGGAGTGAATCGGGGCTTCTGCTGAGCTCCAGAATTATTCCTTCCTTGTCCATACTTCCTTTTGCGGCTTTCAATCTGCTGCTGCTTCCCTTCAATCATAAGAGCTTTATCTACCAACTCCTGGTAGTTGTTGAAAGTTGCCACCATCAACTGTACGCTCATCTCATCATTCAGCCCTTCCATAAATCTCTCCTACTTAGCGGCATCTGTGGCCACATCATCTGGGGCATAACGAGACAGGGTACTAAACTCATCCACGTACTGAGCTACAGTACGGTTTCCTTGGCGCAAGTTGTGAAACTCCCGCTTCTTCATGCTCATAGCTTGTAATGCCCCGGATGTAATACTTTCCCTTTTGGGCAATATATATATATATATATATATATATATATATATATATATATATATATATATATATATATATATATATATATATATATATATATATATATATATATATATATATATATATATATATATATCTTTGGCTTCATCAGTTCCATTCCGGGTTCTTCGTCTTTTCGGGTTTTCGTCCTTTTTGTCATGTGCGTGTGTGCATTCATCCATGTCATGTTGTCATGTGCATTGCATTGCATTTGTGTTGTCTTTTGCATCCGGTCCCACTCGTTCCTTCCCGTTGTCCGTTTCGAGTTCCGGAGCTCTCTCACGTGCCCAAGGCATCCCCGAGGCCTACTTTGGTGTTTGGCCGTGTAACGTTTCCGGTTTGGCGTGAGACTTGTCGTGCGATGTTGTTTTGTTATGTGTAACCCGCCTGTCAAATCTCGTCACGTTTGGAGTTCGTTTGATACTCCAACAGTTATTCTCGTGGGCTGAAAGTACCTCCTATTTGAGGCCCAAGAAACCCCTCCAACAGCCCACCAACCCAACTCAAACCCTTCCCTTCATCTAGGCCATCCAATTGTGATCTCGTGGCCGAAAACCTCTCCCCATTTGGACAACCCTAGCTCCTTGTGCATATATAAACATCCACCCTCCTCCAATTTTGCGTCCAGAAACCCTATTGTTTCCACCTCTGCCGCGCGGTGCTTCCACCGTTGACGCGCGGTACTTCCATCGTTGACATGCCGTGCTTCCGACCTCGCTGCGCGTGCTTCCACCTCACCGCAATCGCGCTTCCGATCCGCCGCCTGTGCTTCCATCCGACGCGCGGGCCCGCACCCGACCCCGCGCCGTCATCTTCTACCTCCAGCTCGCCGAAGCTATCCCGCCGCCGAAGCTCCTCGCGCCGCCGCCGGAGCTCTTCCAGTCGCCGACCTCGCCGCCCTTCCTCCCTCCCGCCGGGGGCCACCCGCGCCTCCACCTTCTCCGGCCACCTCGCCTCCTCAGGCCGCACCTCGCCACCGCCGGGCCAGGGCGCCGCCGCCCCGCTGCCTTCCGGCCTCACGCCGGCTAGCTGCCTTCCTTCGCCGGCCGCCGCGCCCTCCTGCCGGCTGGCTCGAGGGGGAGCAAGCCACGGCCACCGCCCCGAGCGCTCGATCGAGCGAGGGGATCGAGCCCCGATCGGATCGGCTCACCGCTGGGACCTAACGGGCCAGATCGGGCCGCGACCCGGATCCGCCAGATCCAGACCCGGTTGACCAGGCCGTTGACCCGCACCCAGACCCGGTTGAACCGTTTGACTACTGAGGTTGCTTCAATTTCCCTAAGTCCCTAGAGTTTTCAGTTTCTGATGCTGTTTTGTTTTGTGGATAACTTTTGCTGTGATTGTCCGATTTGAGCAAATGATATGTCAAAATGATCGTGGTGACTTGTACTATGTTTTGTTCCATTGTGCGATGCATGTTTGAGGTCATCTAGATGTCTTAATCTTCATGAGAAGAGAGCTACTTGTTATATACTGCTGCTTTTAGTTGTTTTCATGCCATGTTTGCAATGTGATAACTTGTTGCATGTTTATCCAAATGAAGCAAATGATATGTCCACATGTTCATCTTGAGATGCTCTACATGTTGGTTGCTTTAGCTTGCATGATAGATTTCATCTTGCCATGTTTATCTCCTTTGCAAAAGAGCATGTGGCTGTTATGTTGTTAAACTTGTTACGAGATGCCTAGTTGAGGACCTCGTTGTTATTGATGTGGTTGTCCCCTTGATGCATGCTTAGATGTTTTGGACTCCCCATCATGCGTACTTTGTTGTGGTGCTTACCACTTGCCATGTTATGCTTTGAGGTGACTTAAACTTGCTCACGAACATGCCATGATATTACTGTTGTTTTAACACTTGGTGAAATTTCACTAAGTCTGGAATCTGTAATTTTCCCGATGCCATGTTTGCTTGTTGTTCTAGGCAAATCCATGCTAGTTTTGGGGTGACTCTTGATGATTCCTTGTTGTATAAGTTGTTGGCTATCCATTCATGCTCTCACATGCTCATTTGGGTGGCTTTAGCATATTTAACTCTTGCTCCCAAGTTGCTATAAAATACTGCTGTCAGGATTTTGTTGTCAAGTTCAAAATGTTATAGCTTGTTGCTATTGATCCATGGCTCCTTTGGAGATGCTCCAATAGAATTGTTTGCTGTAGGATATGTCTACTTTATGTCCTTGCTCCTTGCCATGATGTTCGAGTGCTTTAGACTATTTATTTCTTGCTCCGAAGTTGCTATGTGGCTGTTAGTTTCAGCTTTCGCATGTTTATTGTTTCGGGTGTATCTTTTAGTCCGTTGCTCCGTTTTGAGCAAGTCCTATATGAAACTTGTGTGGTTTTGCATGTAGATTCATAATATCCTCTTGTTATCATGTTTTGAAGTATCTTGCTTGTTGCATATTGTCATGCTCCTTATGCTGTACCTCTGTGCTTCCTATGTTGACTTTCTGTGCTTCCTAAGTGCATCTGTAGTGCTTCCTTAGTGCATCAGCCATGCATCCTGTTGTTTGCGCATGGCATCTTGTTGATTTCGTGCCTCGTGTGTTTTGTTTTGAGTAGAGCCGGAAGCCGAGTCCGAGTACGAGAATGAGGTTACTACCGAGGTTGAGAACGAGGAGCTCTCTTACGATCCCATCGACGACTCTTCAGGCAAGATGACCTGACCCGGATATCATTACTATCTTTGCCTATTGCTAGAAGTCTCGCTCTATAGCTTTTGCCTCGATGCCCATGTTTTCCTGTCAGCCTCCTATTGTAACCATGAATCTGTCTAACCACCCTACCTATGCAAACCTTTGATTGGCTAAGTAAGCTTCGCTCAGCCCCTCTTATAACATTGCTAGTTGCAGGAGAAGATTGAAGATTCTTGCTTCTTGTTGAAGCTTGTTGGGACATCACACTATATTAATGCTTAAATGAAATCATCTATATATTGGTAATGGGTGGAAGGCTAAGCCTTTTACTTGGTGATTTGTTCCACTCATGCCGCCCTAGGAACCGTATAAACCGGTGTTATGTTCCTTGATTATGCGTTCCTCACACGGTTGGGGTTATGGGACCCCCTCGATAAACCGCTAAGTGCTAAGTCTTTTCCAGCAAGTCCCAACATTGGTACTATTCGCCTAATAACTAAAACTTGCATAGGGTCTTGCAAACCCGAGTTCTTAATCAACAATCCCGGGCCAGTGCTCCACACGAGTGTTGGTCCGAATCGGGGAGCCTGCGGGGCCACCACGAGGAAATTCGAGGATTGGTAAAAACCCGTAGCTTCACCCATCCGGTCGTGGCCTGAGACTAGATACGCGCGACTATTGTCAGGGTGTCGGCACGCCGGGAGGATTTGCTGGATTAGCCTTACCTTAGTCAGAGTATCTTGAGCACGGGATTCCGAGGATACTCGGGCCTTCCCACCTTGGAGTTGCGACTCCGCGGATCGTGGGCTTGTCATGGGCCAAGTTGGAACACCCCTGTAGGGTTATGAACTTTTGAAAGCCGTGCCCGCGGTTATGTGGCAGATGGGAATTTGTTAATATACGGTTGTAGAAAACTTGACACCATGTTCAGAATACACTACCAGCGTGAGTACCGTGACGGTCATTTTCCGAAAGGGGTTCGGGAAGTGAACACGGTGGGGTTATGTTTGACTTGCTTAGTTAGGACCACTTCGTGATCATCTTTTCGTCCGAGGCACTTCTCTTCTCGCTCTCTTTTACGTAAGTTAGTGCTAGTGCTGCTGCAACCTCTTGTTCTTTCTTCAGCCTTGTTCCACACCCAAGGCTTGGATAGTTGTGTTACCCGGGAACGGGATTGCTGAGTCCTCTGTGGCTCACAGACTCTACACCACACTAGATGCAGGTACTATGGTGAGTTGCACAGGCGATGGCACCGAGCTAGACTGGGAGTACGACGAGGAACGTATCCGTTACTATGTGCACTATCCGGTTGATCAGTAGAGGTTTCTACTAGGGGCGATTCAGACCTGTGGTTTAATGTTATGTTTGGTATCTTTCATTTGGTTCTTCACCCGTAGACGGGTTGTGATGTTTATTTGAATGATGTTTGGACATGTAATGAATTGTGTGACGTGGCGAGTGTAAGCCAACTATCTTTTCCGCTTTCATCCCTATTTTTACATGAGATGTGCAAAGGTACCAAACTTGCGATCATTCCAGAATGGGCTTACATCTTTCAGTCGTGCCTCGACACGTAGGAGATATAGTCCCATCCTGGGCATTACAAGTTGGTATCAGAGCCTTCTCCGACCTAGAAGCCCCCGCTGATTGATCAAATCATTGACGGTTGAGTCTAGGCACACACTGAAAATGGTTTGAGTCCTATATTTATATCGGAGTAGGATTTCTTTTGCTCCTCATCTCTTTTCACTCCGGTGAGGACTCCTGACGATTACTCTTGCCTCTTCTACTCTAAAAAATTGCACCAATATTTTTTTAGGAATCTCGCGAGTATTGTTTGGATTGTTTCGATGTCTTTGTGATGAGAATATTGTTCTCGATGCCTCCTGACATTAGGGGTTGTGGCAGTGTCCCGGAGAGTTGAGCTCCGAGGTATTGTCGTCACAAACATATCGCGGCAGTTCTAGAGTACTTAAGACGGCCGACATCGAAAACTCTCCTATACGGTTAGTGGCAAGATAACCCCGACATCACCCAGTACTGGGGAGGTAGTTCGGGAGTATTGCCATAGCTTGTATAGTAGATGCGTTTCGAAGGTCCGAGGTAGACGGTTTCCGAAAACGACTGGTTATGTGTTGAAGAATGGATACAGTTGGATGTAGGATTAGAGTTGAGTGCGCGATGCTTCCCCTGTATCCCCAACACCTGATTGCATAACTGGAAACTTTCGGAAATTAATAGGTGGGTTCATCAAGTAGCTCGTAGGCATTCTTCCAACGAATGCAGGTTACAGAGTTCGGGGTTCTACATTGAGTGAAGTGGTTTTATGGCCGATGTTCCGATCGGGAGTTGCATCTTAAAGGGTCCTTGGCTATGCTGATCCGGGGATTGCAAAACCCTTTCGTAACACGTTCCATAAGCTTTCAGCACAAAGATGTCGAACGAAGCTCCTATCTTGTATTTGTTCTATCTACACCTTGTTGTTTTTCTTATTTACCTTTTGTCTCCCAGGTGGCTTCTCGTGAAGATTGTTGTTATCATTAAACTGAGAATTTCATTCGTTCCTCTTGTTCGAATGATTCTTGTGAAGACTATGTTGCATTTCTAGCCGTTGTTTCAGCTTATATCTTCTTTCAATCAAATGGCTGATTGGTGGTCATCTATTTCAGGATGGCTCCGAAAAGGGTTCCCAACGCTAACCCAGAGGGTGAAGAGGTTCCTGAACGTCCTCCTTCCCCTCCTCCCCCGTCTGAGGCCTGGAGAGCAATTATGCAGACTACAAATCAGAACACCCAGATGCTTATGCAGATGATGCAGCAGATGCAAGCAAATCAAGCAAATCAGGGTGCTCAGGGAAACCAAGGCAATTTCTTCAACCAACAGCACCATGCTACGCTCAACCAGTTCTTGGCTAATCAACCAAAGGCTTTCAATTACTGTGTCGACCCTCTCTATGCTGAAGATTGGATAACTGATATCAAGAAGCATTTTGAGTGCAGTAACGTCAGGCCTGAGGACTATGTGAAGTTTGCAGCCTTCCAACTCAAGGACCAAGCACTTGACTGGTGGCAGCAGTACAAAGACTCCAGAGAAGGGCGTGTAATCTCCTGGGATGATTTCTGCAAGGACTTCCGCTCTCACCACATTCCAACAAGTGTCATCGAGGGTATGCGTGAGCAATTCCGCAACCTGAAGCAAGGCTCAATGACTGTCTACCAGTATAATGTCAAGTTCCAAAACCTTGCCCGCTATGCAAAGCAAGACATCCCAGATGCCAAGAGCAAGATCTATCAGTTCCGTGGAGGTCTGAAGGATGAACTTCAACTTGCTCTCACCTTGTTCGAGCCTGATGAGTTTGACAAATTCTATAACATGGCACTTAAGCAAGAGGCAGCCCAGCTCAAGATGGAAGCTTCCAAAAAGAGGATCAGAGACGCTGTTCACTCCTCCTCATCTTCTCAAGTGGTCGCGAAGCAACAGAAGTTTTGGCTTCCACCTCCTCCAGTGATCCGAGCTCCCTACAACAACAACAACAAGAATGCTGGTGGCCGTGGTTTCTCCCACCCACACAACCAAGTCAATCAGTCCAAGTCGCAGTTCCAAGCTTCCAAGTCAAGTGTGGCCAGAAGAGTCATTATTCCAACAAGTGCACCAACCCAAGGCGCCTTCCGCCTCCTCCACCTGTCAGCACTGCTATTGTCAAGCATAATCCAAAGTCAGCAAGAGTGAATCTAATGAATGCAGCGCAAGCGGAGAATTCTTCTGATGTCATATTGGGTAACCTTCCAGTTAACTCTTTTCCTGCTAAAGTGTTGTTTGATTCGGGTGCATCATGTTCTTTCATGTCTCAACCATTTGCATCCAAGCATAATGTTGACGTCCAAAGTCTGCCTCAGAAGTTGCAAGTCATTTCTCCGGGGAGACGTATGACTTCTAATATATTTGCTCCGGATGTATCTATTCGCATGGGTGATTATCGCTTTCTGGCTAAACCGGTTGTTCTCGGCAACTCCGACATTGACCTCATCCTCGGGATGGACTGGCTTTCTCAGCATGATGCTCACATTGATTGTGCAAATAAGGAAGTCAAGATTACTCATTCCGATGAAGACGTGATTATCTTCGCCTCTCGGGATAACACGATCAGGCTTTTCTCTCTCAATGACAAGGGCGAGATTAATGCAATCTCTCAAATTCTTGTGGTAAACGAATACGAAGACGTTTTCCCTGAAGAACTTCCAGGCATGCCTCCACATCGTCAAGTGGAATTCGTCATTGAACTCGAGCCTGGTACTGAGCCAGCATGCCGGCGTTCGTACAAGCTCTCTCTTGGAGAATTGAAGGAGTTGAAGAAACATCTTGATGAACAGGAGCGTTTGGGTCTGATCAGGCCTAGTACGTCTCCTTGGGGCTGTGGTGTCTTATTTGTCAAGAAGAAGGATGGCACGGAGCGCCTTTGCGTCGATTACCGACCATTGAACAAGAAGACAATAAAGAACAAGTATCAGCTCCCCAACATCAATGAATTGTTCGAGCAGCTCAAAGGAGCTAAAGTGTTCTCAAAGCTCGATCTCCGAATGGGCTATCACCAAATTCGCATTCGCGAAGAAGATATCCACAAGACTGCCTTCAGAACGAGCTACGGCTCCTATGAGTATACAGTCATGTCTTTTGGTCTCGCTAATGCTCCACCTACCTTCTAGAGAATGATGCACTACATTTTCAACCCCTACACCGGCGAGTTTGTGCTTGTGTATCTGGATGACATCTTGGTTTTTTCCAAGAACGAAGAGGATCACGAAAAGCACCTCCGTCTGGTTCTCGACAGACTCCGTGAACGTAAGTTCTATGCCAAGTTCTCCAAGTGCGAATTTTGGCTCGATAAGGTCTTGTATCTGGGCCATATCATCTCCGCTGACGGTATTGCTGTGAACCCCGAGAAAGTTGAAGCAATTGTCAACTGGGAACCTCCTCAGAACGTCAAGCAACTCCGAAACTTCCTTGGTCTTGCCAGTGTAGGGGAACGTTGCATGGAAAACAAAAATTTTTCCTACGTTCACCAAGATCAATCTAGGAGATGCATCTACGAGGGGAGAGTTGGATCCACATACCCTTGTAGATCGCTAAGCGGAAGCGTTCAAGAACGCGGTTGATGGAGTCGTACTCGCCGCGATTCAGATCGCTGAAGATCCAAGCACCGAAGCAACGGTGCCTCCGCGTTCTTCACACGTACAGCTCGGGGACGTCTCCTCCTTCTTGATCCAGCAAGGGGTGGAGGAGAGGTTGATGGAGAGACCGGCAGCACGACGGCGTGGTGGTGATGGTGGTGGAGGATTCCAGCAGGGCTTCGCCAAGCACCGCGGAAGACGAAGATGTTATGGGAGAGGGAGGGCAGCACCGAGGCACAAACGTGTGTTAGCTGCCCTCCCTCTACCTCTCTATATATAGGGGGAATAGAGGGGAGGGGGGCGCCCTAGGGTTTCCCCTAGGGGGGCCGGCGGCCAGGGCAGAGGGGGGGCGGCGGCCAAGGGCTGCGCCAGGCCCTAGGGTTTCCCCCCCTAGGTGCCTTGCCCCCCAAGCCAGGGGGTGCGGCAGCCCTAGGAGGGGTCAGCACCCCATGCGCACTAGGAAAGGGCCCAGGAGGGGCGCACAGCCCTATGAGGGCTGTTGTGTCCCCCCTTTGTGGCCCATTAGGCCCGAAACCCCTTCCGGGACCCCGAAACCCCTTTCGGTCATCCGCCGATTTCCCGATGCTCCCCGGAACACTTCCGGACTACGAAACCTTTCATCCTATATATCAATCTTTGTCCCCGGACCATTCCGGAGACCCTGGTCACGTCCGGGATCTCATCCGGGACTCCGAACAACCTTCGGTAACCATGCACTGTTCTCACTAACAACCCTAGCGTCACCGAACCTTAAGTGTGTAGACCCTGCGGGTTCGGAAACCATGAAGACATGACCGAGACACTCCCAGGTCAATAACCAATAGCGGGATCTGGATACCCATATTGGTTCCCACACGTTTCTCGATGATCTCATCGGATGAACCACGATGTCAAGGATTCAGGCAATCCCGTATACAGTTCCCTTTGTCTCGTCGGTATGTTACTTGCCCGAGATTCGATCGTCGGTATCTCTATACCTAGTTCAATCTCGTTACCGGCAAGTCTCTTTACTCGTTACCGTAATACATAATCCCGTGACTAACTACTTAATCACTTTGAGCTCATTGTGATGATGTATTACCGACTGGGCCCGGAGATACCTCTCCGTCACACGGAGTGACAAATCCCAGTCTCGATCCATGTCAACTCAACAGACACCTTCGGAGATACCTGTAGAGTACCTTTATAGTCACCCAGTTACGTTGTGACGTTTGGCACACACAAAGCACTCCTACGGTGTCAGTGAGTTACATGATCTCATGGTCATAGGAACTTATACTTGACACGCAGAAAACTATAGCGATAACTGATACGATCAAAAGCTATGTTTAACGTTTGGGTCTCGTCCATCACATCATTCTCCTAATGATGTGATCCCGTTATCAAATGACAACTCATGTCTATGACCTGGAAACCGCGGTCATCTTTGATCAACGAGCTAGTCCTGTAGAGGCTTACTAGGGACACAAAGTTTGTCTATTTATCCACACATGTATATGAGTTTCCAATCAATACAATTATAGCATGGATAATAAACGATTATCATGAACAAGGAAATATAATAATAACTCTTTTATTATTGCCTCTAGGGCATATTTCCAACAGTCTCCCACTTGCACTAGAGTCAATAATCTAGCATTACAAGGTAATGAATCTAACACCCATAGAGTCTTGGTGTTGATCATGCTTAGCCCGTGGAAGAGGCTTAGTCAACGGATCTGCAACATTCAAATCCGTGTGTACTTTGCAAATGTTTATGTCCTCCTCCTTGACTGAATCGCGGATGGAATTGAAGCGTCGTTTTGTGTGTCTGGTCCTCTTGTGAAACCTTGGTTCCTTGGCTAGAGCAATGGCACCAGTGTTGTCACAGAACAGAGTCATTGGGTTCAGTGCACTAGGCACAACTCCAAGATCTGTTATGAACTCCTTCATCCAGACACCTTCCTTTGCCGCCTCCGAGGCAGCTATGTACTCCGCTTCGCATGTAGAATCGGCTACCACGCTTTGCTTGGAACTGCACCAGCTTACCGCTCCCCCGTTGAGAATATATACGTATCCGGTTTGAGACTTAGAGTCATCCGGATCAGTGTCAAAGCTTGCATCGACGTAACCCTTTACGACGAGCTCTTGATCACCTCCATAAACGAGAAACATTTCCTTAGTCCTTTTCAGGTACTTTAGGATATTCTTGACCGCTGTCCAGTGATCCATACCAGGATTACTTTGAAACCTTCCGGCCATACTTATGGCAAGGCTGACATCTGGTCTTGTGCACAGCATTGCATACATGATAGAGCCTATGGCTGAAGCATAGGGGACGACACTCATCTTTTCTCTATCTTCCGCAGTCACTGGGCATTGAGTCTTACTCAACTTTGTACCTTGCAATACTGGCAAGAACCCCTTCTTGGATTGATCCATTTTGAACTTCTTCAAAACTTTATCAAGGTATGTACTTTGTGAAAGTCCTATCAAGCGTCTTGATCTATCTCTATAGATCTTGATGCCCAATATGAAAGCAACTTCCCCGAGATCCTTCATCGAAAAACTCTTGTTCAAATACCCCTTCACACTATCCAAAAGTTCTATATTGTTTCCAATCAGCAATATGTCATCCACATATAATATCAGAAACGCTATAGAGCTCCCACTCACTTTCTTGTAAATACAAGCTTCATTGTAAACTTGTACAAACCCAAACGCTTTGATCACCTCATCAAAGCGAAGATTCCAACTCCGAGATGCTTGCACCAGCCCATAAATGGAACGCTGGAGCTTGCATACTTTGTCAGCATTCTCTGGATCGACAAAACCTTCCGGTTGCATCATATACAACTCTTCCTTAAGAAAACCGTTAAGGAACGCTGTTTTGACATCCATCTGCCAAATTTCATAATCGAAATATGCAGCTATTGCTAACATGATTCGGACGGATTTAAGCATCGCTACGGGTGAGAAAGTCTCATCGTAGTCAATTCCTTGAACTTGTGAAAAACCCTTTGCCACAAGTCGAGCTTTATACACGGTGACATTACCGTCAGCGTCCGTCTTCCTCTTAAAAATCCATTTATTCTGAATGGCCTTCCGCCCTTCAGGTAATACTTCCAAAGTCCATACTTTGTTTTCATACATGGATCCCATCTCGGATTTCATGGCCTCTAACCATTTGTCGGAATCCGGGCCCACCATCGCTTCTCCATAGCTCGTAGGTTCACCGTTGTCTAACAACATGACCTCCAAGACAGGGTTACCATACCACTCAGGTGCAGTGCGTACCCTTGTCGACCTACGAGGTTCGGTAGTAACTTGATCAGAAGCTTCTTGATCATCATCATTGGCTTCCTCTTCAACCGCTGCAGGCTCCACAAAAATATCTTTCTATGCTGCGCAACTCTCTGGTTGAAGCAGAGGTTCAATAACCTCATCAAGTTCTACCTTCCTCCTACTCAATTCTTTCGAGAGAAACTCTTTCTCGAGAAAGAACCCGTTCTTAGCGACAAACACTTTGCCTTCGGATCTGAGATAGAAGGCGTACCCAACAGTTTCTTTTGGGTATCCTATGAAGACACATTTGTCCGCTTTGGGTTCGAGCTTTTCTGGCTGAAGCCTTTTGACATAAGCATCGCAACCCCAAACCTTGAGAAAAGACAACTTAGGTTTCTTACCAAACCATAGTTCATACGGTGTTGTCTCAACGGACTTGGATGGAGCCCTATTTAAAGTGAATGCAGCTGTCTCTAACGCATATCCCCAAAATGATAGTGGCAAATCGGCAAGAGACATCATAGAACGCACCATATCTAATAGGGTTCGATTACGACGTTCGGACACACCATTACGCTGTGGTGTTCCAGGTGGCGTCAACTGTGAAACGATTCCATATTTTCTTAAGTGATTGCCAAACTCATAACTCAGATATTCTCCCCCTCGATCAGATCGTAGGAACTTGATCTTCTTGTTACGATGATTTTCAACTTCACTCTGAAATTGCTTGAACTTTTCAAAAGTTTCAAACTTATGCTTCATTAAGTAAATATACCCATATCTACTTAAGTCGTCAGTGAAGGTGAGAAAATAACGATATCCACCGCGCGCCGTGACACTCATCGGACCACACACATCAGTATGTATGATTTCCAATAAGTCACTTGCCCGTTCCATTGTTCCTGAAAACGGGGTCCTTGTCATCTTGCCCATGAGGCACGGCTCGCATGTGTCAAGTGATTCAAAATCAAGAGACTCCAAAAGTCCATCAGCATGGAGCTTCCTCATGCGTTTTACGCCGATATGACCCAGACGGCAGTGCCACAAGTAAGTGGTACTATCGCTAACTACTCTACATCTTTTGGCATCAATGTTATGAACATGTGTATCATCACTATCGAGATTCAATAAGAATAAACCCCTTACTTCGGGTGCATGACCATAAAAGATATTACCCATATAAATAGAACAACCTTTATTCTCTGATTTAAATGAGTAACCGTCTCGCAATAAACAAGATCCAGATATAATGTTCATGCTTAACGCAGGCACTAAATAACAATTATTCAGGTTCATAACTAATCCCGATGGTAATCGAAGAGCGAGCATGCCGACGGCGATCACATCAACCTTGGAACCATTTCCCACGCGCATCGTCACTTCGTCCTTCGCCAGCCTCCGTTTATTCCGCAGTTCCTGTTTAGAGTTGCAAATGTGAGCAACCGAACCGGTATCAAATACCCAGGCACTACAACGAGAGTTGGTAAGGTACACATCAATAACATGTATATCACATATACCTTGCTTGTTGTTGTTGTTGTTCCCCTTCTTGTCTGCCAGATACTTGGGGCAGTTCCGCTTCCAGTGGCCGTTCCCCTTGCAATAGTGAAAGTGCAACTAATCCCCGGGTGGTTTTGGTAATTAATAACAACATATATATCATTGAACTAATATTATCTTGAGAATCATTTCAGAGAAGTTCGATGATATGGGTATGGAAATGTCTGAAGAAATGGACCCCTCAAAATGCTAAGACAAGCATTGGCAAAAGCTCAAGACTCCATTTTTGGTTTAGTGATCAAAGATCACATTGAGTCCATAGGAAAAGCCAATACTATTAAAAGGGGATGAGGTTGTGTTAATGTTCTTGTTGCTCAAGTGCTTGGTGATCTAACTCCCTCAACTATCAGCACTATTCACTACTTAACACAAACCCTAACATCTCGGTCACACCGATTTCTCCAACTCAGTCCCACCGAGATGAACCACTTCAGTTGTTTCTCCAAACCCTAGCTTCTCGGTCAAACCGATTCTGAGTTTCGGTCTCATCGGTAAAGGGCTGCCAACCTTCTATGATCAGTTGACATCAATTCGGAATATCCGAGTTTATATTTTCGGTCTCACCGAGATGGCAAACCCTAACCTTTGACTCACTTCGGTCTCACCGAGATGGTATTTTCGGTCCCACCGAAAATCCCAACGTTCACTATATTTGAACTTTCGGTCTAACCGAGTTTTCACTTCGGTCTGACCGAGATTGGTCAAATGTGTGTGTAACGGTTGGATTTTGTGTGGAGGCTATATATACCCCTCCACCCCCTCCTCATTCGTGAGGAGAGCTATCAGAAAGTACCACCACTTCTACCATACACTTTCTGAGAAGTGAACCACCTACCCTTGTGTTGAGATCAAGCCATTCCATTCCTACCATATGAAACTTGATCTCTAGCCTTCCCAAGTTGCTTTCCACTCAAATCTTTCTTCCACCACAGCCATATCAGTGAGGAGAGTTGAGTGTTGGGGAGTTTATCACTTGAAGCACAAGAGCAAGGAGTTCATCACCATCAACACTGTCTATTACCTTTTGGGGGGTGGTGCCTCCTAGATTGGTTAGGTGTCGCTTGGGAGCCTCCGTCTTTGAGATGTGGAGTTGAACCAAGAAGTTTGTAAGGGCAAGGAGATCGCCTACTTCGTGAAGATCTACCCCGAGTAAGGCTAGTCCTCCGTGGGCGTAGGCCGTGATGGAATAGACAAGGTTGCTTCTTCGTGGACCCTTTGTGGGTGGAGCCCTCCGTGGACTCGCGCAGCCGTTACCCTCCGTGGGTTGAAGTCTCCATCAACGTGGATGTACGATAGCACCACCTATCGGAACCACGACAAAAATCTCCGTGTCATCAAACTGCGTTTGATCTTCTCCACCTCTCTTTTACATGCGCAATTTACTTTCCGCTGCATATACTCTAGAATTGCATGTGTAGGGTGTTACTTGAACTGATCTTGTTTGTGAAACTGCCAAAAATATTGCATGATCTAAAGGCAGATTTTTATATTGTCAAGTAGTCTAATCACCCCCCCTCTAGACCTACTTTCGATCCTACAAGTGGTATCAGAGCTTTGGTCTCCATTGCCTTGGTTTCCATTGCATTGGACTCCATAAGCTTGGTTTCACAACCTAGGAGAGTATGGCGTCTAGTGAGGGTAATTATCGTAGAGGTCCTTACTTTGATGGTACAAATTTTGCTAGTTGGAAGCATAAAATGAAAATGCATATTCTTGGTCATAACCCAGCCGCATGGGGCATTATTTGTGTTGGCATGCAAGGTGATTTCTTTGAAGAAGGAAAAGTTCCGGATCGCGAAGCTACACCCGAAGAGTTGCGGATGTTGCAAAACAATGCTCAAGCTTGTGACATTCTCTTCAATGCTTTGTGTCCCGAAGAGTTCAACAAAATCAGCCGTCTTGAGAATGCTAAAGAGATTTGGGATACTTTGGTTGAAATGCACGAAGGTACTGAATCTGTGAAGGAATCAAAGCTAGATATTCTTCAAGGTCAACTTGACAAGTTCAAGATGAAGGATGGTGAAGGAGTCGCTGAAATGTACTCTAGGCTTGCTCTCATCACAAATGAGATTGCTGGCTTAGGAAGCGAAGAAATGACCGACCGATTCATCATTAAGAGGATTCTCAGAGCTTTGGATGGAAAGTATGACACCGTGTGCACTTTGATCCAAATGATGCCAAACTACAAGACTCTCAAGCCAACTGAAGTCATTGGAAGGATTGTTGCTCATGAAATGACACTTAAGGATAAGGAAGATCTTCACAACAAGTCAAGTGGTGCTTACAAAGCTACAAGTGATGCTCCTACTACCTCAAGTGACAAGCTAGTTTCCAATGAAGAGATAAGCCTAATGGTCAAGAACTTCAACAAGTTCTACAAGAATAGAGGCAAAGAAAGAAGCTCAAAGTCTAGATCATATGATGGAAAGAGATCTTCTAGTCGTGATCGAAACTGCTACAATTGTGGAAGACCCGGACACTTCTCAAATGAGTGTACGGCTCCCCACAAGAGAAGAGAAGAATCTCCAAGAAGAAGAGCAAGAGATGAGTCACCTCGGAGAGAGAGAAGGAGTAGAGATGATCGTTATGAACGAAGACCTTCTCGGAGAAGCAAAGATTCGGAAAGGAAAGACAAGTCATCAAGGAGCTACACAAGAAGAAGACATCAAGCTCATGTTGGTGAATGGGTCTCCGGCTCCGACTCTGACAGTCAATCCGATGGAAGCTATCACTCTGACTCCGACTATAGTCAAGATGAAGGTGTTGCCGGACTTGCACTCGTATCCTCCAACTCCAACTCCTACGACTTATTTGATTCACCAAATGAGGGAATTGGAAGATGCTTCATGGCTAAAGGCCCCAAGGTAACACACCCTGAATTCATTGACTTTGATAGTGATGAGGATGACTTACTTGGTGAAGATGAGCTCTTACATGATAAATCTAGTGAGCTTAGTAATGATGAAAATGCTAGTAGTCTCTATAGTCGAGAAGAGTCGAATGACAATGCTATGAAGGAGATTGAGCGTCTAACTAAAGAACTAAACACTCTTAAGTTAGCTCATGAAACAACTCAAGAAGATCATAGAGAGCTCCTAAGATCTCATGAGAAGCTACGCTTCGAGAAGCTCACTCTAGAGCAAGAACATGAGTTTCTAAAAGCGATCAATGACGATCTTCGAAAGAAGAGTTCTTCATATCTTGCCAAACGACTTCTCTTGTCTAATTTCTTGCCACCTATTAAGACTAAGCATGACAAGCATAAGAAAAATTCTTCCTTTAGTAGTAACAATAACAATGCTAAATCAAATGTTGTTACTTCTAGTAGTTCTCTTGATTCCACTAACAATGTTTCAAGCCAAGTTACACTTGAGCAAGAAAATAGCTTATTGAAGGAAATCATAGAGAAAGGTGTCTACAAGAGTCTTGCCGGAAGCAAGAACTTTGAGGAGATTGTTCGCAAACAAGGAAGACACCGGAAGAATCAAGGGATTGGTTTTGAGCGAAAGTTCAACGCCAAAGGTGTTGAGTGGGAAGAAGGTCAATACCCTACTCCACAGTTTGTCTCACAAAAGGAGAAGTATGATCCTACTTCTTCCAATGTGGAACAAGCTCAAGATGACCTTCCACCACAAGACCACAAGCTAAAGGCCAAGGACAAGCTTCAAGAGGAGATTGATGCATTCATTGAAGCACCCCAAGCCATGGTCAAGTGGGTTCCCAAGGACACATCAAGTTCTACTTCGTCAAGCTCAACTACAACACCAAGGATCCCCATCAAGATGATGTGGATCCCAAAGAAGAAGAACTAGTAGGTTCTTGAGGGTGACTCCGCCAACAAACTTCACTCTTATTCATTTTGGCAAGAACTTGTGCAATCAACTTCCACATCATGCACTTGTTCATGGAGTCACAAACCCTCTTGTTGGGTAAGTCAAGGGACAAGGTAATCATTGCTTTCATGGACATCATCTTTTGTGTACTTCACTCTATGTCTATGGATATTCTTGTTTGTTCCTTGTGGGACTAACCCATGTAGGTATTGAAAGTGCCCAAATCCAAAGGATTGCTCCTAACTCATGATGATCTACATCAACATTGAGCATCCACATCTTCAACATCTACATGAAGTCTTCTACGACAACCCAAGGTTAGTTTGACCCTTTAAAAGGGGTTCTCACATCTAGGGGAGCTTTGCTCTAAAAATTGAGCTAAAGCATCTCCAAATGATGTGAACACATAAATGCTTTATGTAAAAGTGGTAACCCCACTTGTGCTTAAACGATGAGTATGACCTATGATCAAATGTTCTCATTTGGCTCCTAAGTCAATATACTCATATATAGATGACCTAGTCATCGACAATTTGTGTGCTAGTAGCTAGAGTTTTGGTTGTGCATGTTTGACACATATTTCAGATGCTATCTTATTGTGTGAGCATGTTGGATGCATGATTTTATTCATTCAAGGACATCCATTTGTGGTTTTGATTGTTTTGGTTTCTTTTTCTGGCCAAATGGATGGACAAGAATGCCTAAGCACCTTCCCTAGCTATCTATGCTATCTTGTCTCAAATTCTATTCATGCTTATATCACAACTTTGAACAAGTCTTTTTCGGACAGTCCGAGTGAGGAGCACTCGGAACCACCGATTCGTCTAAGGCTGACTTCCAAAACCTTCTAAGTCTATTTCGGTCTGACCGGCTTCTCAATCTCGGTCCAACCGAAACACTTAGATTGATCTAGGTTTCATCTCGGTGAAACCGAGTTCAAAATCTCGGTCTGACCGATATGCGTAACTGCACTGCAATTATGCATCTCGGTGACACCGAGTTTTTCAACTCGGTCCCACCGACAGCACGGGGTTATATATACTGAGGGCTGCGCGCGATCTATTCCTTTCAAACGTTCGCCCTCCAAGACCCCTGCTGCCGCCGCCTTGGTCTACGGATCGTCGCCTTCGTCACCTGTGCGCCCTCGCCGCAGGTCTCCGCCGCCGTCAACGGTAATCTTCTCCGCCGTTGTCGCCGTAGAGGGACACCACCAAGTTAGGGTGTGTCCCGATCCCTTTTCATGCTCCACTTCTGATTCTTGCATGATAGGACTGCCCTGATTCAATCCAAGTTTGATATGATCCCAATACATAGTTAAGATCTTCTAGTTTCGAGGAAAATTCTTAGGTTTAGGTTTCCATGGAATGCATCTCGGTGAAGCCGATTCCTGAAACTCGGACTGACCGATTTGGTCTCTGACCATTGCACTACATAGTTCGGTCTGACCGAGTTGTGAAAATCGGAATGTCCGAATTGAAGTTTCTGTGAAACCCTAAGTTTTCGGTAGGACCGAAACCCATTTCGGTCTGACCGAAAGTGGTGTGTAGGTTCTGTTGAACACTTCGGTTACACCGAAACTTGAAATTGGTTTGACCGAAATACATTCTGTGAAAACTCAAAACTAAGTTTTTAACTCATTTTTTTTTTGCAAAAACTTCTGCAGTTGTGATAACTCTTCCATTCTGCCTATACCTTATCTTTTCACAGGTCTTTCAGCCATGTCAGATGTCAGTGACAGCCAGAACAGGTCTGAATCACCATTTGCTGAAATCCCAGAGGCAGATACAAGTCCTGCAAGCAGCTCTAGTGATGATGGTGAGAGGAGCACCCCTAGTGGTCTGCCTCCTGCTGCTACGAGAACCAGGAAGAAGAGAACTTCGGATGATGAGGACTCCGACTTTGTTGCTGAGGAAGTTACCTCCAAGCCCAAGAGGAATGTGGTTGCCAAAGAGCACCAAGGGCAGCAGCCAAGGAAAGGTACAAGCAAGGTAAAACAGTCTGCAGTTGCTAAGAAGCTCATCTTGGAAGAGCCTGCTCCAAGCAAGGTGAAGAAGACTTCCAAGAGGAAGAGAGTTGTATATGCTGAACCTCAAGTTGATGTTGCTGAAGAAGAAGAAGAAGATGCACCCCAGCCTCCTCCTCAGAAAGCTAAGTTCATGGGTGATGCTATTCGGGCTCAAGCCTCCTCCAAGCCCAAGAAGCCTGCTCCAGCTAAGGCAGCTCCAGAGAAGCCCAAGAGGACAACCAGAAGCATTCCAGCTTCTGAGAAGAACAAAGGAGAGATGCCACCTTCTGAGTCAGATGAAGAGCATGTGTTGCTCAAGCTCCGTCCCAAGTTGCCACTCCACAATGATGCTCATCCTCAAGCTGAGGACATGAAGGCAAGGAAGGACAAAGGTCTCAGGCTATGGAGACAGTCTGATCCATATGCCGTAAGAAGAAGGACTGCTGTGGACCCCAGATTCCACACCAGAGAGCAGCAGGATTTCTATGAGACAGTGCTAATGGATAAGAAGCCCATTGTTGCTGACACCAGGTATGTTGACTGGAAGTACATTGACAGCAGAGAGCATCGGGACTTCTTTCCCCATGTGCATGAGAGCTTTACTGCATGTGGAGTTGCTGATTTTGTGGGTCAAGAACTGACAGCATGGAATGACGAGATGATCATGCAGTTCTATGCCACAGCCCATTTCTACCCTGATGGCAAGATCACCTGGATGACTGAAGGTCAAAGGTTTTCTTCAACTGTTGCAGAATGGGCAGAACTTCTGAATGCTCCTGTGCAGAGAGAGGACGACATTGATGTCTATGGGATTCCTAAGAAGAGTCATGATTCTATGAAGAATATGTACAAGGAGATCCCAGCTGCTGATTTAGAGGGATGGAAGCTCGGCTCAGTGTATTATCTCCAGGCTGGTCTGACCACTACTAACACCATTCTGAGGCATACTTTGATGCCTAAGTCAGGTGACCACCGGATGATACGAGGCTATTCTATCAACATGCTGCACATTCTCGATGAGAAGGCACCTTTTAAGGTGATGGACTTGATGGTAGAAACCATTAAGAGGACTGCAGCTGACCAGAAGAGGTCGTGTGGGTTTGCTCCGCAGATACAGATGCTCATCAACGCCAAGTTTGGCACGGGCAAATTCATGTTGGATAGGAAGCACTTGCCACTGCAGCCAGAGCATGAGGACAACGTAGTTGTGATGGATGAAGAGGATCCCACCTCAGTTGAAGGGCAAGCCAAGATTGAAGCTGCGAAGAAAGCCAAAGCTGATAAAGAGGCAGCAGCAGCAGCAGCTAAGCCAAAGAGCTTCGGAGATCAGATTCTTGAAGCAACCCGGAGAATTGAACAACGCCTGGCCAGCATTGAGCAATCTCAGGAGAGCCTTCAGAGGATTGTCGAGGACAAGATCCACGCTCTAGACGTGAAGCTGACTGAGATTCAGGTGTCTGTCAACAAGCTTGAGGCAGACATGGAGGAGACTAGGCAGGAGAGAGCAGAGCTTATGCAGGATGATCTAGTCCAGGACTCTCATCGCCAGACTGCTCAGGTTCCCAGAGGATCCAGATCTGCAGCTATCCCAGTGACAGACTCCAGGGCTACCACTTCAGCACCAGCTACAGCTCCAGCAGTTCCTACAGCTCCAGCATCCACTCCTCCACCGCAGACATCAGCAGAGGTCTTCGCAGATGCAGCTATCTCTACACCGACATCGACCCAGACGGGAGCAGCCAGCAGAGCCCGCAGTGACGTTTAGCTCTATACTTTTTCGAACTTTTTGGTAACTTGTTGCCAAAGGGGGAGAAATTGTTATAGATCATAGGGCTTCGAGAGAGAGAGTGCTCTTTCGTCTTTTCGTTCTTTTGCCGGTTTTCCTTGAGATACATTGGTTTCTTTTGGTTCCAGATACTTTATGTGTGCTTGCTACTACGTTTGATGCTACCTTAATGAGTGCTTAGTCATACTATGCCTTAATGTGTGCTTATTGCTTATCCTATGCTATTCCTTATTGTATGGCTATTTACTCTTGTCTTGGTGATTAAGTGCATGTTATTCATTCTTATCATTTTGTGTGCTCCACCAAGATGTATGTGACATGGAAGAGTGACCCATAATCCTAATCGATTGTGCATTTGCATTCAAACGCAAATTTTAAATAATGCACAAATTTAGGGGGAGCTCTTGTTTATCACATACTTCTCAAAGCGACGATATTATTCATTGATTATATCTTTTGTCGAAGCTTTGATCTATATGTTGTCATCAATTACCAAAAAGGGGGAGATTGAAAGTGCAACTAATCCCCGGGTGGTTTTGGTAATTAATAACAACATATATATCATTGAACTAATATTATCTTGAGAATCATTTCAGAGAAGTTCGATGATATGGGTATGGAAATGTCTGAAGAAATGGACCCCTCAAAATGCTAAGACAAGCATTGGCAAAAGCTCAAGACTCCATTTTTGGTTTAGTGATCAAAGATCACATTGAGTCCATAGGAAAAGCCAATACTATTAAAAGGGGATGAGGTTGTGTTAATGTTCTTGTTGCTCAAGTGCTTGGTGATCTAACTCCCTCAACTATCAGCACTATTCACTACTTATCACAAACCCTAACATCTCGGTCACACCGATTTCACCAACTCAGTCCCACCGAGATGAACCTCTTCAGTTGTTTCTCCAAACCCTAGCTTCTCGGTCAAACCGATTCTGAGTTTCGGTCTCACCGAAAAAGGGCTGCCAACCTTCTGTGATCAGTTGACATCAATTCGGAATATTCGAGTTTATATTTTCGGTCTCACCGAAATGGCAAACCCTAACCTTTGACTCACTTCGGTCTCACCGAGATGGTATTTTCGGTCCCACCGAAAATCCCAACGTTCACTATATTTGAACTTTCGGTCTGACCGAGATTGGTCAAATGTGTGTGTAACGGTTGGATTTTGTGTGGAGGCTATATATACCCCTCCACCCCCTCCTCATTCGTGAGGAGAGCCATCAGAAAGTACCACCACTTCTACCATACACTTTCTGAGAAGTGAACCACCTACCCTTGTGTTGAGATCAAGCCATTCCATTCCTACCATATGAAACTTGATCTCTAGCCTTCCCAAGTTGCTTTCCACTCAAATCTTTCTTCCACCACAGCCATATCAGTGAGGAGAGTTGAGTGTTGGGGAGTTTATCACTTGAAGCACAAGAGCAAGGAGTTCATCACCATCAACACCGTCTATTACCTTTTGGGGGGTGGTGCCTCCTAGATTGGTTAGGTGTCGCTTGGGAGCCTCCGTCTTTGAGATGTGGAGTTGAACCAAGAAGTTTGTAAGGGCAAGGAGATCGCCTACTTCGTGAAGATCTACCCCGAGTAAGGCTAGTCCTCCGTGGGCGTAGGCCGTGATGGAATAGACAAGGTTGCTTCTTCGTGGACCCTTTGTGGGTGGAGCCCTCCGTGGACTCGCGCAGCCGTTACCCTCCGTGGGTTGAAGTCTCCATCAACGTGGATGTACGATAGCACCACCTATCGGAACCACGACAAAAATCTCCGTGTCATCAAACTGCGTTTGATCTTCTCCACCTCTCTTTTACATGTGCAATTTACTTTCCGCTGCATATACTCTAGAATTGCATGTGTAGGGTGTTACTTGAACTGATCTTGTTTGTGAAACTGCCAAAAATATTGCATGATCTAAAGGCAGATTTTTATATTGTCAAGTAGTCTAATCACCCCCCCTCTAGACCTACTTTCGATCCTACAAATAGAAACACTCAGTCTCTGGCTTGGGCCCAGCCTTGGGTTTCTTCACTGGATGAGCAACTGCCTTGCCACCCTTCTTAGAGTTACCCTTCTTGCCCTTGCCATTCTTCTTGAAACTGGTGGTTTTATCGACCATCAACACTTGATACTCCTTTTTGATGTCTGCCTCAGCGACTTTCAGCATCGAAAACAGCTCGGCGATGGTTTTGTTCATCCCTTGCATGTTATACTGCTGCACGAAGCTCTTGTAGCTAGGCGGGAGTGACTGGAGAATTCTGTCAATGATAGCCTCGTCCGGGAACACAAGTCCCAGATCAGCTATGCGGGTATAGTACCCAGACATCTTCAGTAAGTGCTCACTGACAGACGAATTCTCCTCCATCTTGCAAGCAAAGAATTTATCGGTGGTCTCATACCTCTCGATCTTAGCATTCTTTTCAAAGATGAACTTCAACTCCTGGAACATCTCATATGCTCCATGACGTTCAAAACGCCTTTGAAGTCCTCCTTCCAATCTATACAAAATGGCACACTGCACCACTGAGTAGTCATCCGAACGCGACTGCCAGGCGTTCATAACGTCCACAGAGGCCTGAGGAGCGGGGGGTTCACCTAGCGGTGCATTTAGGACATAAACCTTTTGGGCAGCTGTGAGGATGATCCTCAGATTGCGGAGCCAGTCCGCAAAGTTGCTCCCATCATCTTTCAGTTTAGCTTTCTCTAGGAACGCATTAAAATTCAGGGGAGCTACTGCGCGAGCCATCTACAACAAAAACATTTGCAAAGACATTTTAGACTATTGTTCATGATAAGTGAGTTATTACCTAATCAAATTATTTATAACTCCCACTCAAATTGACATCCCTCCGGTCATTCGAGCGTGACATGATCCAAATCCACCAACCCAAGTCCGATCATCACGTGAGATGAGGTGGTGTCAATGGTGAACATCAACATGTTGATCATATCTACTATATGACTCATGCTCGACCTTTCGGTCCTCCGTGTTCCGAGGCCATGTCTGTACATGCTAGGCTCGTCAAGTCTAACTCGAGTGTTCTGCATGTGCAAAACTGTCTTGCACCCGTTGTATGCGAACGTAGAGTCTATCACACCCGATCATCACGTGGTGCTTCGAAACGACGAACCTTCGCAACGGCGCACACTCGGGGGGAACACAATTTTATCTTGAAATTTTAGTGAAGGATCATCTTATAATGCTACCGTCGTCCTAAGCAAAATAAGATGCATAAAAGGATTAACATCACATGCAAATCATAAGTGACATGATATGGCCATCAACTCGTGCTTTTGATCTCCATCTCCAAAGCACCGGCATGATCTCCATCGTCACCGGCGCCACACCATGATCCCCATCATCATGATCTCCATCATCGTGTCGCCATCGGGGTTGTCGCGCGCCCACCATGCTCTTACTACTATTGCTACCGTTTAGCGATAAAGTAAAGCATTACAAAGCGCTTAATGATTGACACGCAGGTCATACAAAATTAAAGACAACCCTATGGCTCCTGCCGGTTGCCGTATGCATCGACATGCAAGTCGATATTAACTATTACAACATGATCATCTCATACATCAAATATATCTCATCATGTCATTGGCCATATCATATCACATACATACCCTGCAAAAACAAGTTAGACGTCCTCTAATTTGTTGTTGCATGTTTTATGTGGCTGCTATGGGTATCTAGCAAGAACGCTTCTTACCTACGCAAAGCCACAACGGTGATATTCAAGTTGCTATTTAACCTTCTACAAGGACAGCCTTGTTCTATTCCGATTCAACTAAGATAGGAGAGACAGACACCCGCCAGCCATCTTATGCAACAAAAGTCACATGTCTGTCGATGGAACCGGTCTCATGTACGTGGACATGTAAAGTTGGTCCGGGCCACTTCATCCCATAATACCGCTGAATCAAGAAAGACTAAGGAGGGAAGCAATCTAAACATCAACGTCCACAAACCCTTTTGTGTTCTACTCGTGAAAACATCTACGCAAGAACCTGGCTCTGATACCACTGTAGGGGAACGTTGCATGGAAAACAAAAATTTTTCCTACGTTCACCAAGATCAATCTAGGAGATGCATCTACGAGGGGAGAGTTGGATCCACATACCCTTGTAGATCTCTAAGCGGAAGCGTTCAAGAACGCGGTTGATGGAGTCGTACTCGCCGCGATTCAGATCGCTGAAGATCCAAGCACCGAAGCAACGGTGCCTCCGCGTTCTTCACACGTACAGCTCGGGGACGTCTCCTCCTTCTTGATCCAGCAAGGGGTGGAGGAGAGGTTGATGGAGAGACCGGCAGCACGACGGCGTGGTGGTGATGGTGGTGGAGGATTCCAGCAGGGCTTCGCCAAGCACCGCGGAAGACGAAGATGTTATGGGAGAGGGAGGGCAGCACCGAGGCACAAACGTGTGTTAGCTGCCCTCCCTCTACCTCTCTATATATAGGGGGAATAGAGGGGAGGGGGGCGCCCTAGGGTTTCCCCTAGGGGGGCCGGCGGCCAGGGCAGAGGGGGGGCGGCGGCCAAGGGCTGCGCCAGGCCCTAGGGTTTCCCCCCCTAGGTGCCTTGCCCCCCAAGCCAGGGGGTGCGGCAGCCCTAGGAGGGGTCAGCCCCCCATGCGCACTAGGAGAGGGCCCGGGGGGGGGGGGCGCACAGCCCTATGAGGGCTGTTGTGTCCCCCCTTTGTGGCCCATTAGGCCCGAAACCCCTTCCGGGACCCCGAAACCCCTTTCGGTCATCCGCCGATTTCCCGATGCTCCCCGGAACACTTCCGGACTCCGAAACCTTTCATCCTATATATCAATCTTTGTCCCGGACCATTCCGGAGACCCTCGTCACGTCCGGGATCTCATCCGGGACTCCGAACAACCTTCGGTAACCATGCACTGTTCTCACTAGCAACCCTAGCGTCACCGAACCTTAAGTGTGTAGACCCTGCGGGTTCGGAAACCATGTAGACATGACCGAGACACTCCCAGGTCAATAACCAATAGCGGGATCTGGATACCCATATTGGTTCCCACACGTTTCTCGATGATCTCATCGGATGAACCATGATGTCAAGGATTCAGGCAATCCCGTATACAGTTCCCTTTGTCTCGTCGGTATGTTACTTGCCCGAGATTCGATCGTCGGTATCTCTATACCTAGTTCAATCTCGTTACCGGCAAGTCTCTTTACTCGTTACCATAATACATAATCCCGTGACTAACTACTTAATCACTTTGAGCTCATTGTGATGATGTATTACCGAGTGGGCCCGGAGATACCTCTCCGTCACACGGAGTGACAAATCCCAGTCTCGATCCATGTCAACTCAACAGACACCTTCGGAGATACCTGTAGAGTACCTTTATAGTCACCCAGTTACGTTGTGACGTTTGGCACACACAAAGCACTCCTACGGTGTCAGTGAGTTACATGATCTCATGGTCATAGGAACTTATACTTGACACGCAGAAAACTATAGCGATAACTGATACGATCAAAAGCTATGTTTAACGTTTGGGTCTCGTCCATCACATCATTCTCCTAATGATGTGATCCCGTTATCAAATGACAACTCATGTCTATGACCTGGAAACCGCGGTCATCTTTGATCAACGAGCTAGTCCTGTAGAGGCTTACTAGGGACACAAAGTTTGTCTATTTATCCACACATGTATATGAGTTTCCAATCAATACAATTATAGCATGGATAATAAACGATTATCATGAACAAGGAAATATAATAATAACTCTTTTATTATTGCCTCTAGGGCATATTTCCAACAGCCAGCTATTGCAGAAGGTTCGTTGAGAACTTCTCCAAGATTGCCAAGCCTCTCTCCAACTTGCTGCAGAAGAATGTCAAGTACAACTAGTCTCCAGATTGTGAAGTGGCATTCAAAACTCTCAAAGAAAAGCTCATCTCTGCTCCAGTTCTTACTCCTCCAGATGAGTCCAAGCCCTACGAAGTATTCTGTGATGCTTCTCTTCAAGGACTTGGTGGTGTGCTAATGCAGGACAAGAAAATTGTGGCATACACTTCTCGTCAACTGAAGCCAAGTGAGAAGAACTACCCCACACATGATCTTGAACTAGCAGTTGTGGTACATGCTTTGATTACGTGGAGACACCTTCTGTTGGGCAGAAAAGTCGATATCTTCATCGATCACAAGAGCTTGAAGTACATCTTCACACAGCCGAACCTGAACCTCCGCCAGACTCGTTGGGTCGAAATGATCCAAGCATCGAATACACACCTGGCAAGGCGAATGTCATTGCAGATGCTTTGAGCAGAAAGGCATATTGCAACAGTCTCCTTATCAAGCCGTTTCAGCCTGAGCTTTGTGAAGCATTCAGGAAGCTCAACCTCCAAGTTGTTCCGCAAGGCTTTCTTGCAAATCTTCAAGTTGCTCCTACCTTGGAAGATCAGATCCGTGAGGCCCAACTCAGTGATGCAATGATGCAGAAAGTGAAACATGGTATTGCAAAGGGTACTCCTAAATACAAGTGCTATCGCGTTGATGAGAGAGATACCTTGTTCTTTGAGGACAGACTTGTGGTTCCCAAAGGTGATCTCAGGAAGCTCATAATGGACGAAGCACATGATTCCCTCCTTTCCATTCATCCTAGCAGTTCCAAGATGTACCAAGACCTCAAGCAATCTTACTGGTGGACACGCATGAAAAGGGAGATTGCCCAATTCGTGAATGAATGTGATGTCTGCAGAAGAGTGAAGGCAGAGCATCAACGTCCATCCGGTCTTCTCCAACCTCTTCCTATTCTCGAGTGGAAATTCGACCACATTGAAATGGATTTCATCACTGGCTTTCCTAAGTCCAAGAGAGGGAATGATTCTATCTTTGTGGTGATTGACAAGCTTACCAAAGTCGCTCACTTCCTTCCAGTCAAAGAATCCATCAACGCAGCTCAACTGGCAGAATTGTACACTTCCAGAATTGTGTCCTTACATGGCATTCCTCAAGTTATCTCCTCAGACTGTGGAAGTTTGTTCACTTCCAAGTTCTGGGACTCCTTTCAGTCTGCCATGGGCACTAAGATCCGTTTCAGCACTACTTTTCACCCTCAGACTAGTGGTCAAGTCGAGAGAGTGAATCAGATTCTAGAAGACATGCTCAGAGCCTGTGTCATATCTTTTGGCATGAAATGGGAAGATTGCCTTCCATTTGCCGAGTTCTCTTACAACAACAGCTTCCAAGCAAGTGTCGGCAAAGCTCCATTTGAAATCCTCTATGGCAGAAAGTGCCGTACCCCTCTCAACTGGTCTGATACTGGTGAACGTCAACTTCTTGGCAATGACTTGATCTCAGAAGCCGAAGAAATGTGCAAAGTCATACGTGAGAATTTCAAGGCCACTCAGTCGCGTCAGAAGAGCTACTATGACGGCAAGCATCGTGATTTGGCCTTCAACATTGGGGATCATGTCTATCTCCGTGTTTCTCCTATGAAAGGCACCCAAAGATTCCGTATCAAAGGAAAGCTTGCTCCTAGATACGTCGGGCCTTTCAAGATCCTTGGCAAAAGAGGCGATCTAGCCTATCAACTTGAGCTCCCTTCCAACTTCGCCAATGTTCATGATGTGTTTCATGTGTCTCAACTCCGCAAGTGCTTCAAGACACTAGAACGCACCATTCCGTTTGAGGAGATTGATCTTCAACAAGACTTGTCCTACCGAGAGCATCCCGTTGCTATTCTCGAAGAAACCGAGCGCAAGACCCGCAACAAGTCAATAAAATTCTTGAAAGTCAAGTGGTCACACCATACCGACCGAGAAGCTACGTGGGAACGAGAAGATCACCTTCGTTCCGAGTACCCTTCCTTCTTCCAGTCCTAGATCTCGGGACGAGATCTTTTTGTAGTAGAGGAGAGTTTGTAATGCCCCGGATGTAATACTTTCCCTTTTGGGCAATATATATATATATATATATATATATATATATATCTTTGGCTTCATCAGTTCCATTCCGAGTTC
>LR738709.1:97409681-97464656 GCA_902687465.1 Secale cereale
GGGGGGGGGGGGGGGGGCGCCCACAGGGCGCCTGGGCACCCCCTGGCCCCCCTCTGGCCCCACTTCTAGCATTTTGTTTCTTCGGGTGCGTGGATTTTTCGTGGATTTTTTTGAGATGCTTAAAAATCCGTTTTCCTGCACACAAATAAACCATACAGGCAGCTCTGCTGAAAACAGCGTCAGTCCGGGTTAGTTTAGTCCAAATCATGCAAGAATGAGGTCAAAACAATATCAAAAGTGTTTGGAAAAGTAGATACGTTTGAGACGTATCAACTCCCCCAACCTTAGCATATTGCTTGTCCTCAAGCAATTCAGTTCAACGAACTGGACGCGACAAAGAAAACTTTGACAAACTCTTTTGCTTCATTAGATGTATATAAGCATGTACTACGAAAAGAGTTCAGCAAGTATTAAAACAGTACTTATGAGAACAATGCAAGGAGCAATCCTTCTTTCAAGTGACCAGTCACAAATAATCAGGAGTAAACAATATATTACCGAAAATCAAGACAAGATCACATTGCACATAGCTTGAGCATATTAAGGTGGTATCTCTCTAGCCTCCATGAGTGAAGCAAAACATAAATGCAGAGACTCCTCCAGAGTTTTAAAGGAGACTAGAACTAAGAATTTCAGAATAAATCATATCACAAGTATGCAGAAGACAATGTAATACTTTGGGACAATGCACATTACACTCAGAATGACAATTATGCTCTCCTAGTCAGTGCTTTGAAGAAAGAAGATGAGACTCTCGAACCGTGGCTTTTATTGGCAAGGTTGAAAACCCGTGATCGGAAACAAAAACTAAACATGTACTAGAGCTCTTGGTTTTTTAAAAAAAAACAGAAGTAAATATGTTTTTGAGAGGTGCATATTTCGTCAACGAATGCTAGCATATAACTCAATTACTTTTTAAGCTAGACAAGTCTCGAGGAATGGCTCCCGCATGAGGACGATCACATCCTCTTAATCTCCTTTGTTTATCACTGCCAAAGTTTTCTGATTTCTCATGAACAAAGCGTGAAGGAGGGTTTGTTTGTTATATTATCTTTTCGAGCCGGGCGCACTCAATGCCAGTTCCTTTTCATATTAGGGGTTTGCACATTATACATGCAATCCAGGGGTGAAACTTGTCCAACTTAAAGAGATCATGAATTAACTCCTACTTCCTCATGAGCTAAAACATAGGCACAAAAAGAGAAATGCTTTTGATTAGTTTCGAGATGGTACATGAAAGTCTTCGTTAGGAATGGCAGGTAAATACCATATATAGGAAGGTATAGTGGACTCATATGGCATAACAGGTTTAAAGGTTTTGGATGCACAAGCAGTCATTCCGCTTAGTACGGGTGGAGGTTTAGCAAAAGACTGGGAAGCGACCAACTAGAGAGCAATAACGGTCATAATCATGCAGAGCGACAAAGCAACATTGAATCGGGCATGAAAGTGATATAACTATTCTAAAATTCAAAGATCATCAAGGCAAAGTAGACTTTTTAGTCTTAAACATGTGTAAGCATGTGCCAAGTCAATCCAAAAATTCTCTAAAGGGAAATGCCACCTTAGTATGCCAGACTATGAACAGTGCGATGCATGTAGATCATTTCAATAACACATTATATACTCTAGTTATTGGAGACTAGCCACAAGGAAAGCATGAACCATTGGAAGAGCATTGTAAACATAGCACTATGTCGCTACAAGCTGGTCTCTAGATCATAAGTACATGCATATGTACAAAAGTAGAAACAATAAGAGTTCATACCGGTCTTCCTTGTTGCTTCCTTTCAGTCGATCTTCGTCATTACTGCTTGTCACTTGCACGATCGAACGTAGGAAATATAATCAAATGCCATCACGGACTCGAGCCGATCTCTGAAAACAAAGCAAACTAAAGAGAGAAAGGAAATCTTTTTGGGTTTTTCAAAAGTTGAATAAAAAGCAAAAGAAAGAGAAAATCTTTTTGTTGTTTTTGCAAAGAGAGAAATAAAGAAGAACGGGCAAAAACTTCGAAAAGATCAAAGTGAATCAAACGGATAATACAATGAAAAAGTGAGAAGGGCACGTACTCCCCCAAGCTTAGGCTTTTGGCCTAAGTTGGTAGCAGCTACTGCCCCCAGGAGCCTCCTGCTCCAGGGGTATGGTGGTGAGACCAAGGGTCATAGAAGGATGATGGCGTGTACACCGAACTCCTCGGAGTCTCCCACGAGGAAGGTTTCGAGCGCCAAACAGAGGAAGACCCTTCACCAAACTCGGTGGCGGTCTCATCCTGAAAATGTGGTATCTCACCGTGCCTCTCCTCGTCGGGCACAACCCCCTCCATGGGGTTATGGAACTGGTGTTGGACCATGAACTCATCGAACTGGACAACATCAAAGGACCATCCGTTCCTGCGAGAAAAATCAAACAAAAGAGGTGCAGGTAGACGGATCTCGCGTTCCGCGGTAGTTCCGAAACGCAAGATATAAACAAGGTTATCAAGTTCAGAACCCATGGTAACAAACTTATGCCTCTTCATAGCAGCAAGATCAAAGCTTAAATAAGTAAAAGGAGTATCATCAGGGTGTGGGGTGCCTCCAAGATGCTCTAAGATAAGCGTGGCATAAATGCCACCATATAAGTCCCCCTTGTTACCGTTCATAGCAAGGCGTCGAGCAATTAAGGTACCAATATTATAATCAGACCTCCCTGAGAGGGCTGCTGCAGTATAGCAATATCCGGAGCAGAAATGTTGCTCGTGTTGTCGCGAGCCAACACCCCTCTAGCAATATAATATGCAAAATACCTGAGGTGAGGAAACAAGATGCTGGAGATCTTCGACCGATGAATATCCCTCGTACCCATGCTGCAGAGAGAGTTGATGACGGTTTTCAGCTCGGAGGGCTGCGTGGCCATCCTTGCCGTCCTCCCAACGTTCGGCACACCTATTACTTCACAAAAATTTCCCAGAGTCATGGTGATAAGATCATTATAAATTTTAAACTCAATAGCACCTGAATCAGGATTATATCCAAAACTGTTAATGAAACCGGAGGTGAGTTTCTGATACTGAGTAACATGGCTCGTGACGAGTCGTGTCAAACCTGCATTAGCACAGAGATTATAAAAATCATCCTTGATTCCCGCAGCTTCCATGAATTCATCACATGGAAATGTCATCGCACGTGCTGGACTTGTGTCTTCCAACAACTCCAGGGGCACATGATCTTCATTATAGCTCACCCTAACAGTCGATGGTGAAGCTGCGGCTCTAGTGACTCGATCGGAGTGTGCGGGCCTCCTCTTCTCAAGCCATCCTTTTGCCCTTCCTAACAAACTCATTTCTGATTTTTTTTATAATTTACAAAAACGAGGATTAAAACAAAGTGAGCTAAGGCAAACTACTCAACTCACTTGCCCAAGGCATAAACTTGCATCAAAACTTGGAAAACAACTTTCTACACATGCATGCAAGCTCATCTCTACAGCACCAAGAACTACTAAATACTCACAAATGAGGCCACAAATCAAAAATCTAATTGGAGGGGTGGAGGAGTCACATACTAGGGAGCATTTGCTCAAAATTTCAGCTCAGATGATGGGCTGTAGAGTGAGATCGAAGAATCGCCCCCAAGAACAGCAAGAACATCAAGAACAAGACCAGAACTCGGGTTTCTGGAAAAAGAGAGATAGGAGGGAAGAAGAAGTACCTGGAGGGGGGTCCCGTGGGCCCCAGGCGCCCTGTGGGCGCGGCCAGGGGCTGGGCCGCGCCAGCTGGCCGCCTGGGCCACTGGTGACCCCCCCTGGCTCGCCCCAGGACTTTCTGGGTCTCTCCCGTTGTGGAAATTTTTAATATAATTTTTCTGGAATTTTTCCGAAAACTTCACTGTTGAATTTTTTTCGAAGTTGAAAAAGCTGCGAAACTCTCTGAAAACTTGAAGCAGTTAGTAGAATTGTGAAGCTTCAAAAACATAGATACTTGGTACAGCAAGTATGACAATACTAAAAACAAATAAAAACATAGAAAGCTCAACTTTTTATCCATATAAAACACGTTCACTAGTAAGGTTGATCAAGTCTTACCAACAAACAAGTGGTATATAGAACAAAAAGTCTCACCTCCTACGAAGTAATCACTGAACTTTTACCTTGATGGACATTGTCCCTACCATGATAGTTTTGTATTTGTGAGGCACATGTAGTGGACAGTCCCATTCTCCAATTTTCATGGTTTCGATATTCTCTATAGAGTTGAGGGCATGCCTCCTATCGGTCTTCTTCGGAAAATATACCGTGTGTTCTTTATCATTCACATGAAAGGTAACCTTCCCTTTGTTGCAATCAATAACAGCACCTGCGGTGTTAAGAAAAGGTCTACCAAGAATAATGGACATGCTCCCATCCTCAGGCATGTCAAGCACAACAAAATCAGTAAGAATTAAACAATTAGCAACTTCAACTGGAACATCCTCACAAATACCTATCGGAACAGCGGTTGACTTGTCAGCCATCTGAAGGGAGATATCTGTAGGAATTAGTTTCTCTAAACAGAGCCTCTCGTAAAGAGAGAGAGGCATAACACTCACTCCCGCTCCAAGATCACATAAAGCAGTTTTGACATAATTATTCTTTATGGAGCAAGGAATGGTGGGTATACCTGGATCATCGAGCTTCTTAGGAATCTTTCCACTGAAAGAATAGTTAGCAAGCATAGTAGATATTGCATCATTAGGAATTTTTCTTTTGTTAGTGACAATATCTTTCATATATTTTGAATAAGGAAGTAACTTAATAGCATCAGTCAAAGGAATTTGAAGAAAAAGAGGTTTAATCCATTCACAAAACTTGTTGTAATGCTCTTCTTCTTTAGATTTGATGGACTTACCTGGAAAGGGCATGGGTTTCTGTACCCATGGTTCTTTCTCCTTCCCATGTTTTCTTGCGATGAAGTCTTCTCTAGTGTACCTCTTACGTTTGTCAGGTGCTTCTTCTTCTCGAACTTCAGGCGGATCGTTTTTCTCATTATCATTACCTTCAGGTTCAACACCGTCTTCAGTCTCAGCATCGGAAATAGATACACTGTTGGGATCAATAGCTGGCTCTTCATCTGCAATAGGATCATTAGAATTGTCAGTCTCTTTATGTTTCTTCTTCCTATTTGGAGAGACAACAATTTCTTCTTCCTGCATTTGAGAATCTTGCTCGATTCTCTTCGGATGTCCCTCTGGATAAAGAGGATCTTGAGTACTAGTTCCTCCTCGGGTCTTAATCCCAAAAGCCTGCAGTTTATCTTGTTTGGCATTGTTAGCAAGCAAATCTCTTTGCACATTAGAAATTTGATCAAGCTGAGTTTGAACCATATGAAAATGCTTCACAAGACATTGGACATCATTAACTGTTCTATCTAAAACACCAAGCAACTTTTTGATAGCAAGGGAATTATCATGCAACTGACTTTCTATCCTCTCATTAAAATGATTCTGTTTCATAATAAAATTATCAAACTCATCTAAACATTGATCAGGAGGCTTACCATAAGGGATGTCACTTGCGTTGAAATCTAAAAGAGAGTGTACCTCTACCATAGGAGGGTGAGTGGTAGGCTCACACAGCTTCTCAATAGGGGGTAGATTCTTCATGTCTTCAGCTTTAATACCTTTCTCTTTAATAGACTTCTTTGCTTCTCGCATATCCTCGGGGCTTAGAACAAACATGCCCCTCTTCTTTGTTGGTGGAGGTGGTTCAGGGACGGACCAATCTTCATGATTTTTGGCAATCCTGCCCATTAAATCTTCCGCGTCGTCCGGTGTTCTTTTCCTGAAAACACAACCAGCACAACTGTCCAAATAGGACCTAGATTCATCAGTTAGACCAGCATAGAATATATCAATTAATTCATTCTTAGGAACTCCATGTCCTGGTCTAGCCTGAATCAAACCGCAGTACCTCCCCCAATATTTAGGGAGGGACTCATCCTGCAACTGTTTAAAATTATAAATTCTTTGTAAAGCAGCATGTTGCATATGAGCAGGAAAGTACTTATCAACAAAAGAGTGAGCTAAGTCCTGAGGACTCTTAATAGAACCGCATGGGAGTGAATCATACCATGATTTAGCACCTTCCTTCAAGGAGAAAGGAAGAAGCTTGGTCACATAGAAGTAGCGTATCTTCTCATCTGTGGTAAACAGGCTACCTAGTTCACCAAGTTTAGTTAGGTGTGCAATAGCATCATCATTTTCTCTGCCATAAAAGGGGTCAGCTTCAACCAAAGGTATAAGTGAAAGATCAATAGAGAAATCAAAATCAGGATCATCAATGCATATAGGAGATGTAGCAAACTTAGGATTAGGAACGGTTTTGTTTTTCAAAGAGTGTTTTTCAAATATTTTCTTAATAGTTTCAGGGTCAGAGCCGGCAAACTCTGTCATTTCCCTGCATAAATCTTCATCAAGTATATAATAATCATCATCAAGGAGCCTCTCCTGAAGTTTACTCAATTCAGGAAAATCATAAGTTTCACCAATAGGGTAGCGAGTAACAGGAAGTTCAATTCCATATTTTTCAGCAGCAGCAGTAATTTGTTTCTCAAGAGCATAACCAGGCGAACTAATATCATCATCAAAAGTAGTAGAAGCATCATCAAGAGTATCAGACATAGTAACAGATTCAGTAGGAGCATCATGTGGCGGTGGTGAGGCAAACTTACTCATAACAGAAGGTGAATCAAGCGTAGCACTAGTGCTCAGAGCAGTACCTCTTCTTGTAGTGGATCGTAAGATCGGAACCTTGGGGTCTCCTTTCTTACCCATGGTGAATAAAGTGCAGCAGGTAGGATACCTCAAGTAGACTTGTAAATATTGCTATGCTCCCCGGCAACGGCGCCAGAAAACGGTACTTGATAACCCTCAACCGTAAGGGATCGAAATAGTCTTCGCGGGTAAGAATAACCCAATTTATTGATTCGACACATGGGGAGCCAAAGAGTATTTATAAGCTTTAACAGTTGAGTTGTCAATTCAACCGCACCTGAAATATACTAACTTACAACAAAAGATAAGTGGTAACAGTGATATGATAGTGATGATAGTAATAGTAAAAGTAAACAGCAAAAGTAAATAGCAGTAGTAAATGGCAAGAGTAGCAACTAGTGACAAGCAAGGTTTAAAATACTGTAGGCTAGGGAGATGGATGGTTGGGTGCTGCATGGATGAGATAGATTCTAACTTGGGGCACGACACCCGGAAAAGTAATGATCATCTAGGCAAATATCAAACATTAGGCATGTATCCCGTATGTAGTTGTACGTGCTTGCAATAAGAACTTGCACAACATCTTTTGTCCTACCATCCTGCTACGAACGGGGCCAAAAGGAACTAATGGATATTAAGGTGCTCCTGTCAAAGAGCACCGGAACAAAGCAATGAACTCAATGGATACATGTAATCCTCAAACTACGGACCATCCCCTTTGGTATCCCAAGCTGTCACTTTTGGGATCGTCGGTTCCGAACCGTAACAGGTGCATACAACTCATAGATAGGATCAAGAACACAAATATATTCATGCAAACACATATGGTTCAGATCTGAAATCATGGCACTCGGGCCCTAAGTGTCAAGCATTAAGAATAACAAGTTGTAGCAAAGATGATAAACACCATACTAGATGATAGGCAACATGCCCCCAACAATCTGACGAACTATTACATGATCTAACTCATCCAATCCCTACCATCCCCTTCGCCTACAGCAAGGGAATTACTCACACATGAAGGGGGAAGTCATCGAAGGATGATGGAGTGGTGATGATGATGACGATGGCGATGATCTCCCCTCTCCGGAGGCCAAATCAGCCTCCAGATTAGCCCTCCCGAAGAAGAACAGAGGGTGGCGGCGGCTCCGCGACGAAAAACAGCGAAAGGACTTCTGATCTGGGATATTTCCGTCGGGAGGAAAAATACGGGCTAAAGTAGGGCACCAGGGGGTGTGGGGCCCACCCAGGCCCCCCCGGCGCGGCCCAGGGGGGGGGGGGGGGCGCCCACAGGGCGCCTGGGCACCCCCTGGCCCCCCTCTGTCCCCACTTCTGGCATTTTGTTTCTTCGGGTGCGTGGTTTTTTCGTGATTTTTCGTGGATTTTTCTGAGATGCTTAAAAATCCGTTTTCCTGCACACAAATAAACCATACAGGCAGCTCTGCTGAAAACAGCGTCAGTCCGGGTTAGTTTAGTCCAAATCATGCAAGAATGAGGTCAAAACAATATCAAAAGTGTTTGGAAAAGTAGATACGTTTGAGACGTATCAGGCGCCGCCGCCCCGCTGCCTTCCGGCCTCCCGCCGGCCAGCTGCCTTCCTTCGCCGGCCGCCGCGCCCTCCTGCCGGCTGGCTCGAGGGGGAGCAAGCCACGGCCGCCGCCCCGAGCGCTCGATCGAGCGAGGGGATCGAGCCCCGATCGGATCGGCTCACCGATGGGACCTAACGGGCCAGATCGGGCCGCGACCCGGATCCGCCAGATCCAGACCCGGTTGACCAGGCCGTTGACCCGCACCCGAACCCGGTTGAACCGTTTGACTACTGAGGTTACTTCAATTTCCCTAAGTCCCTAGAGTTTTCAGTTTCTGATGCTGTTTTGTTTTTTGGATAACTTTTGCTGTGATTGTCCGATTTGAGCAAATGATATGTCAAAATGATCGTGGTGACTTGTACTATGTTTTGTTCCATTGTGCCATGCATGTTTGAGGTCATTTAGATGTCTTAATCTTCATGAGAAGAGAGCTACTTGTTATAAACTGCTGCTTTTAGTTGTTTTCATGCCATGTTTGCAATGTGATAACTTGTTGCATGTTTATCCAAATGAAGCAAATGATATGTCCACATGTTCATCTTGAGATGCTCTACATGTTGGTTGCTTTAGCTTGCATGATAGATTTCATCTTGCCATGTTTATCTCCTTTGCAAAAGAGCATGTGGCAGTTATATTGTTAAACTTGTTACGAGATGCCTAGTTGAGGAGCTCGTTGTTCTTGATGTGGTTGTCCCCTTGATGCATGCTTAGATGTTTTGGACTCCCCATCATGCGTACTTTGCTATGTTGCTTACCACTTGCCATGTTATGCTTTGAGGTGACTTAAACTTGCTCACGAACATGCCATGATATTACTGTTGTTTTAACACTTAGTAAAATTTCACTAAGTCTGGAATCTGTAATTTTCCCGATGACATGTTTGCTTGTTGTTCTAGGCAAATTCATGCTAGTTTTGGGGTGACTCTTGATGATTCCTTGTTGTATAAGTTGTTGGCTATCCATTCATGCTCTCACATGCTCATTTGGGTGACTGTAGCATATTTAACTCTTGCTCCCAAGTTGCTATAAAATACTGCTGTCAGGATTTTGTTGTCAAGTTCAAAATGTTATAGCTTGTTGCTATTGATCCATGGCTCCTTTGGAGATGCTCCAATAGAATTGTTTGCTGTAGGATATGTCTACTTTACGTCCATGCTCCTTGCCATGATGTTAGAGTGCTGTAGACTATTTATTTCTTGCTCCGAAGTTGCTATGTGGCTGTTAGTTTCAGCTTTCGCATGTTTATTGTTTCGGGTGTATCTTTTAGCCCGTTGCTCCGTTTTGAGCAAGTCCTATATGAAACTTGTGTGGTTTTGCATGTAGATTCATAATATCCTCTTGTTATCATGTTTTGAAGTATCTTGCTTGTTGCATATTGTCATGCTCCTTGTGCTGTACCTCTGTGCTTCCTATGTTGATTTTCTGTGCTTCCTAAGTGCATCTGTAGTGCTTCCTTAGTGCATCAGCCATGCATCCTGTTGTTTGCGCATGGCATCTTGTTGATTTCGTGCCTCGTGCGTCTTGTTTTGAGTAGAGCCGGAAACCGAGTCCGAGTACGAGAACGAGGTTACTACCGAGGTTGAGAACGAGGAGCTCTCTTACGATCCCATCGACGACTCTTCACGCAAGTTGACCTGACCCGGATATCATTTCTATCTTTGCCTATTGCTAGAAGTCTCGCTCTATAGCTTTTGCCTCGATGCCCATGTTTTCCTGTCAGCCTCCTATTGTAACCATGAATCTGTCTAACCACCCTACCTATGCAAACCTTTGATTGGCTAAGTAAGCTTCGCCCAGCCCCTCTTATAGCATTGCTAGTTGCAGGAGAAGATTGAAGGTTCTTGCTTCTTGTTGAAGCTTGTTGGGACATCACACTATATTAATGCTTAAATGAAATCATCTATATATTGGTAATGGGTGGAAGGCTAAGCCTTTTGCTTGGTGATTTCTTCCACTCATGCCGCCCTAGGAACCGTATAAACCGGTGTTATGTTCCTTGATTATGCGTTCCTCACACGGTTGGGGTTATGGGACCCCCTCGATAAACCGCTAAGTGCTAAGTCTTTTCCAGCAAGTCCCAACATTGGTACTATTCGCCTAATAACTAAAACTTGCATAGGGTCTTGCAAACCCGAGTTCTTAATCAACAACCCCGGGCCAGTTCTCCACATGAGTGTTGGTCCGAATCGGGGAGCCTGCAGGGCCACCACGAGGAAACTCGAGGATTGGTAAAAACCCGTAGCTTCACCCATCTGGTCGTGGCCTGAGACTAGATAGGCGCGGCTATTGTCAGGGTGACGGCACGCCGGGAGGATTTGCTGGATTAGCCTTACCTTAGTCGGAGTATCTTGAAAACGGGATTCCGAGGATACTCGGGCCTTCCCACCTTGGAGTTGCGACTCCGCGGATCGTGGGCTTGTCATGGGCCAAGTTGGAACACCCCTGCAGAGTTATGAACTTTCGAAAGCCGTGCCCGCAGTTATGTGGCAGATGGGAATTTGTTAATATCCGGTTGTAGAAAACTTGACACCATGTTCAGAATACACTACCAGCGTGAGTACCATGACGGTCATTTTCCGAAAGGGGTTCGGGAAGTGAACACGATGGGGTTATGTTTGACTTGCTTAGTTAGGATCACTTCGTGATCATCTTTTCGTCCGAGGCACTTCTCTTCTCGCTCTCTTTTACGTAAGTTAGTGCTAGTGCTGCTGCAACCTCTTGTTCTTTCTTCAGCCTTGTTCCACACCCAAGGCTTGGATAGTTGTGTTACCCGGGAACGGGATTGCTGAGTCCTCTGTGGCTCACAGACTCTACACCACACCAGATGCAGGTACTATGGTGATCTACACAGGCGATGGCACCGAGCTAGACTGGGAGTACGACGAGGAACGTAGCCGTTACTATGTGCACTATCTGGTTGATCAGTAGAGGTTTCTACTAGGGGCGATTCAGACCTGTGGTTTAATGTTATGTTTGGTATCTTTCATTTGGTTCTTCACCCGTAGACGGGTTGTGATGTTTATTTGAATGATGTTTGGACATGTAATGAATTGTGTGACGTGGCGAGTGTAAGCCAACTATCTTTTCCGCTTTCATCCCTATTTTTACATGAGATGTTCAAAGGTACCAAACTTGCGATCATTCCAGAATGGGCTTATATCTTTAAGTCGTGCCTCGACACGTAGGAGATATAGTCCCATCCTGGGCATTACATAGCTCCAGTTGAGACATGGGCAGTACGGAAAGCTTGCTGAAATTGGTCCCAAGTGACATTGGCTATGGGGAAAGTGGCTGTGTAATTCTCCCACCATGATGCGGCTGGTCCAGACAACTGGTGTGCGGCAAATCGCACCTTCTCAGCATCCGAGCAATTGGCGGTGGTCAAATCCCTCAATCTTGCGTAGCCAGTCATCAGCCACTATTGGTTCGATGCTGCTAGCAAACACTGGTGGTTGCAACCTTAAGAAACGTGTCAAGTTGTCCACGGATGGTGGTGGTGGAGGGTTGTTGTTGTTGTTGTTGTTCTGGTTGTTCTGAGTGTTCTGGACAAGTAGTTGCATCAGGGTGTTCTGCTGCTGGATCAACTGGGTGAGCTCAGGGGGAAACTCAAATCCGGGCTCACGTCTTGGAGGCATCCGATGGGTGTAGAGGGAAGAGATTAGAACAGAATTGAGGTCTAAGCGAAAATCACTACCCATATGCACATGAGACAAACACAATCATATCACACCAATCAATTTCAAGCAAGATCTTACAAATCTAACTACCGTTACAAAGAGTGCTCTAAATACTAATGTGTGGGGGTAACTACAAGTCACAGGGTGGTCATCTAAAAATATTGATCGGCGGAAGATTCCATGATGTCTGCTCCAGCTTCATCTTCATAGTCTTCGTCTTCACTATCATCGGGGTCTGAATCCGTGTCGTCGATGATAATGTAATCTTCGGGACGAATCTCCTTGGGTTCTTCTTCCTCTTCTTCACCTCCTGGTGCTGGATCTCCCATGAATACTCCTAGCTTCCTTGTCAAATCATCATTCTTCTCTACTAGTATCAACATCTCCTCCTCGTATCTGTCATGAGTAGACTTAAGTTCTTCTTCTAGCTCCAAATTCCTATTTAGTGCCTTCTTCGATTCTATCATCCCAGCACACATCTGGTGCTCCTGTCGTCGAATGTGCTGGTTCAACTCCTGGATGAACGCTACAATGGACCTATCCTTCCATGTGCTAATCATGTCCCAATGCTCATCTCGGCGTCCACAAATCTGGTAGATGGTGTCCTTCAGCTCCTGCTTGTAGACTTCTCCGATCCTTCCCATTGTGATATGGGCGGCCATACTCTTGCCTAGGCTCCAGGTTGGCGCATCAAAAGAAAAATCTATTGGCTCAGTGGATGGTGCAAAGGTTCTCCCGGGAATTTGAACTTGAATGCTCCATCGCTCCTCTTCTGGTAAGGTGGCGGTGTAGGTCCCGGTAAAGCTTGGTATTCCTATGTTCAGGTACCTAGTGACTTCCTTCAAGTGTCGTCCAAAAGGTGTGTCTTCATCCGGTTGAGTGAACTTGTTCCTTGGGTCCACCATCCTAAAGAAGTAGAAATGGACAGAAGTCAGAAATGAGTAGAGAAGAGTGATCTAGAGTATGTCTTAGTGGTCGTGTCCTACAGTCAGCATGTGCTCTGATACCATCTTGTAGCGACCACGATCCGAATGGACCGAAGTCTCTATGTTCTGTGTCATCCCTGGATCGGTAATGCTGACACACACAGTACTTGAAGGATTTATAACAGAGTGGCAATCACACACTTATTACATCGAATGTCTCCAATGAGAACTTGTTACAAAAATCTATGGCTTAAGGCCATCTAACAAAATAACAGCGGAAGGCTTGGAAGATAAGTGAGTCCATCAACTCCAACGGCATAGCTGAGTGCATGACAAACGACCTAGCACGTCTTATTCCTCGTCTGAAAAGTCTGCAACGTAATATCTTGCAGCCCGAAAACGGGTCAGCACATGGAATATGCTGGCAAGATAACACAGAAGATGCAAGTAACAGAATAAAGGCTATACTATATGCATATTTGGCTGGTGGAGGCTCTAAGGTTAAAGTTTTTGCGTAAAGCCAATTTTTCCCTACAACAAAGGAATGAATTTCATTTTTAACTATCATGGTGGTTGAAAATCATTGAGAAGGTACCTCCAACTCAATCCCAAATTAAAGTTATCATTAACCCAACAAATTAAATTATAGAGTGATGAGATCAACCAATAATTCAAGTACCAGATACTCAAGATGTCCATAACCGGGGACACGGCTAATCATGATCAGTTTGTACACTCTGCAGAGGTTTGTGCACTTTTCCCACAAGACTCGATCGCCTCCGTTTGGTTTCTCGCATTGCATGGTGTTTGAGAAACGAATGACCGAGACACAGTCTTTTCGAAGAGGTCCCCTTAACCGGATAGATAGGTCGATACACCTACAATCCCATTACATCTGCTAGCCCATCACGGAAAGGTTTCCCACAACTTACTCAACTATGCCAGAGCCCATATTGGCATGTGGCTGCACACGGAAGTTTCTAGCATGAATAGTTTTATGATCCCTTTGAGCCTGGGTGGCATTCCACAGGAAAAATCACACGGAACCCCGGGATTTCCTAGGACAACACTGGATTCTCCAGGTGCCCTGCAACCAATCCACCCAGATGTGTATTCAAGTAGCCACCTTAAGTTGAATCCTTAATTAACAACTCACATCTGTCATGGATTTCACTCAAACCCAAACCACGTCTACGAGCATAGCATAGCAACATAAGCAAACGTAGAAGTAACTCCCAAGGGTTTGGAAACAAATAATGCAGGTAATAGGTTCTACCTCAAACTACTTCCCATCCCCACAATTTAAGAGATCCTACTCATGCAATGTGTGAGGGTTTGATCTAATGCATAAAAACTGGGTTATAAAAGGTATGATCAAAGTGTTACTTGCCTTGCTGACGATTCGCAAAACCTAGAGACTCGTAGTAGCACGCTTCACAGTCTGGGTATTCTATCGCAAGCAAACAATAGCATACATAAGTAAACAAGCAAAGATGCACAAACTAAACTCCAAAAGATAAGATCTAACCAGAAAGTTCAACTTAAGAACTTCGGTTTGCAAAAAGAATCAAATCGAAAGAAGCAACGAAACTCAAACTGCGAAAGAAACGAGCTCCGGTTACTAATTGGTCTAAAGTCAAATTTTACAGTAGCCAAAACTTTGTTCAAGTTGGTTAAACGGAAAGAGGGCGTCGAGACAAAGATCTGGGATTTTGAATCACCTGATTCCGACTCTCGAGCGAAAAGAAAAACGAAAAACAAGATCAGGGCAGAAATCGCGATCGAAATAATCACGGATAAAAACCCCGAAAAAGAAAACTAACGAACAGGCTAACGAACGAACGTTCGCTGTCTGTGGCTAACGGACGAATAGCATTCGTTAAAATGAATGTACGGACGAACGTTCGCTAAATAACTAAACCGAAAGAAAAACCGAACCGATCTAAAAAAACGAATCTAGGGTTTTACAAAAAGAACTGATCTTTTTTTTCGGGAAACCGGTGGCTACCTCAAAAACGACGAACTCTGGCGGCTACTCCGGTGGCGGCGGGTCCGGCGGAGGCGGTCGGCGGCGCGCGGGCGATGGCGGGCGTCGCGGCAGCGGCGGCGGCGAGGCGTGCGGGCGGTGGCGAGCGGCGGCTGGCGGCGGCGGCGCGGCGCGGGGCTCGAGGCGGGGCGGGGCTAGGGTTTGGCGGGGCGGTTGGGGCTTAGCGGGCCGGCGGATGGCGCTATGTAAAGGCCAGAGTCCTGGCCTCTTACGGCCCGGAGTCGGTTCGCCCCTTTTTTTTTTTCTAAAAGAGTCCTGACGTAGCAAAACTAAAGAAAGAAATACTAAACGGACTCCAAAAATCCCAAAATAAATTTTCACCGTCCTCTAATAATATTTAGGACAAAGTAAACATTTTTCCCGGACCTAAATACAATTTTGAAAAACGCGCATTTTTCCTATGCAAATAAAATCGCAAATAAATCCAGAAAAATACCGAAAGTGATTTTAACATTTTTTTTCCTCCAATATTTCTGTTATTTTGGAGAAGTCATATTATCTTCGCTCATATATTGTACTTAGAAATATTTTTAGGAGAGAAAAATAATTAAAACCAACATTGTCCTCGTATCGGTATTCGAGTGAACTCAAATACAAAACGGTAGAATTCCCAACTCTCTCCGAAGGTCCTTGAGTTGCTTAGAATTTCGAGGATCACCACGAACAAAAATGCAAATAAACATGCAATGCAGTATGATCTATGTATTACATTCCAAATTAAAAATTTGGGATGTTACAAATCTCAAGTATGACCTTTTTTTAACACAATACAATTGAAGTCGCTCATATACACGAGCATTCTCTTACCCGAATGAACACACACACGAACACCCTACCCCTAGGACACCTCTGAGAGACTGAGCGGCATAACATCTTGAGATTTTACGAAGTCATCATAGGCGCCTCGCAGTCGACGGGAACGTCTCCTCCGACTAAACGGTCGTCACCGGAAGTCTGTAATAAATTCAGAAATAATGCGAACAACAATTTTAAGTGAAAGACTTGAAATCTAATGGGTTGGAAATACCACTGTCCTCCTAACCATCCAAACTAATTTTGGCCATATCGTCTTTCTTAAGCCTTCCATGTAACACTATTTCTCTCTATAAAAATATAAGACATTCTTTTCTCGACAAATGCAACAAGATAGGAAATGTTTTTTTAATCAACAAGAGGGAATATGTTGGTATTTACTTGAAATAAAAAATTGATGTGTGATTGAAAATAGAGACAAACTTGCAAAAAATGGAAAACTCTAAAATTAAACGACTGATTTCTACCTGACGCAAATCTCCTCCACGCTGGCCGTAAGTTCACCTAATCACGCTTTTGTCGTGGGCGCGCTGGTCCACTAGTTACCCTTTGTCGGAAAAAAAATTATATGAGACCAGGTCTCATATAATGCACGTGAGACCCCTTCTGATGGATGACACGTTTCATACACAAATCACAAAGCATCTAATCTCTCCCCCTGATTTCAGGTGGGGGTGGGGTGGGTGCTTTGTGATTTGTGAATGCCACGTGTCATCTATCAAGATGGGTCTCACCTGCTAATCCGTGAGACCTGGTCTCATAGAATTTTTTCCCCCTTTGTCCTTGTTCGTTTTCTAGATGTATTTGTTCGTTTTTGAATTCCATGCGCCACTGGTTCCCTGACCTTTTTTACACGTGTGCCACCCTGCTGCCATAAATTGATTGTTTTTACCATGGTTGTGTTCGTTTTGACAACAACCCCCCCCCCCAACATTTTTGATACTAGTGTATACGCTGCATGTACTCAGCAGGAGACTAGGATACCACTCGACATCAAACTAGGATTGTCGTGTTGCAAAGTTGGTAGTGCAACGCTGCATCCTGCAAGCAAGCCAGACACATCATGTTGCAAGGTGGTCAAAGACAAACCCATACTCCCATGTTGCAAAGCCGGCCGCACAGGACGGCGTGCTGCAAGGAAAATGCTTGACGTTCCAAAGCGATCGACAATCACTCAACCGGCCCCTTGGCGTTAGTTATTTAGCTGTGACCACCATTTCCAACACAACTAATGTTGCACTCACTGTTCACAGCATGATGTTGCACTCGGTAGATTTGCAACTGGGCGGGCGTTGCAAACACTCATTGCCTCACAACATCCCCAACTTTGCGTTCGTCACAATATCTCCCAAGTTGCAGTCGTCACCACACAACATCATCGCCAACATTGTGTTTGTCGCAACATGTCCCAAGATGCAGTCACAGCATCTCCCAAGTGGCAGCTTTCGCCACACAAGACCGCCGATGTTGCAGTGGGAACATCGCCAACCTTGTATCTGTCACAACATGTCCCAAAATGCATCCGCAACACTGCCCAAGTTGCAAAATGTGGCACCCTGGCTCAGAGAAACCAGAATGCCTCGTATCCTAGCCCAGAGATCGAGGAGAAGTCTTCTGGAATACGGCACTGCTTAGTATAGAACAAATCAGCTCTTTATTATGGTCTATATGGGTACAAGGGGATTACATTGGCACAGCGACACTACGCCTGCCATAGTTGCTCCATGCAAGCAACAGAACAACAAGAGCAACGGAATAACTCTAGCAGCGGAACAACGACGATGGTGGTGAACTCCACTCCGCAAGGACTCTGGCTGGAACGCTTATCCTAACTCGCAAACAAGGAATCCACGACAACCAAGCAATCAAATCTGGCACAACCAGCAAACTGGCATGACACGCTAGGTCAGTACTTGCAAGCTCACAACAACCAAGAGCAATCAAGACAGAAAAACAACATGGCAATTACAGGTTAACAAGGATTAACATGATACTATCAGATCAATCATAGTCTGAACAAAATAAACATGATACAACTAGAACAATATGAGCATGGCATGAACATATGAATATGATGGTACTAGCATGCAACACGATGATACTATCATCCACCAACTTACTCTGCCCGGGTTACCTTGTAACTATCACCTGCATAATCTTACCATCACGGACATCACACGATCATCTCAGGATCCAATCAAGCTTGGCATTAGCCATACCATAGTAATCATTACATGACCACAAGGAGCTTGATCTTTACCTGTGATTCTCGCACAACATCACAAATATCCATCAAATCGGTATCCACAATACCATGGTGATCCTCTCACGATCACAACCAACTTCTTTTCATCATCGAACCAGGGTTGTTATTAATCAAGTTATTATTATTACCATTGACCCATAGTGTGACCAACTACGAACTGGGCCCATATCCGCGGGCGCGTCTATCAATAGATTTAACACACACTCTGTGGATGTTAGCACATTGTACCCACACCACGGAACCCATGGCCTCGCACTCCCATTTGGGTAGACCAACGGCGTCCTGACAAAACCGTTCTACTACCGTGACACTCTCCCGGCCACTCTGACCAACTCCCCTTTGGGCTAAGTCATGGGTGGCCCCGTGCCTACCAAAGGCATCAACAACCACCGTCGTGGCAAAACATAAACGGTCCCAAACAGGGACATGACCTCAAAACAAAACATGGGCACACAAGACTTATGCTGAAGGAAATATGCCCTAGAGGCAATAATAAAGTTGTTATTTATATTTCCTTGTATATCATGATAAATGTCTTTTATTCATGCTAGAATTGTATTAACCGGAAACTTCATACATGTGTGAATACATAGACAAAACATAGTGTCCCTAGTATGCCTCTACTAGACTATCTCGTTAATCAAAGATGGTTATGTTTCCTAACCATAGACATGTGTTGTCATTTTATCATCGGGATCACATCATTAGGAGAATGATGTGATGGACAAGACCCATCCATTAGCTTAGCACTATCACCGTTTAGTTTTACTGCTATTGCTTTCTTCATGACTTATACATGTTCCTCTAACTATGAGATTATGCAACTCCCGAATACCGGAGCAACACCTTATGTGCTATCAAACGTCACAACGTAACTGAATGATTATAAAGATGCTCTACATGTGTTTCCGAAAGTGTTTGTGGTGTTGGCATAGATCAAGATTAGGATTTGTCACTCCGAGTGTCGGAGAGGTATATATATTCCCTCTCGGTGATACTCATCATAATAAGCCTTGCAAGCAAAAGACTAATGAGTTAGTCACGAGATGATGTATTACGGAATGAGTAAAGAGACTTGCCGGTAACGAGGTTGAACTAGGTATGATGATACCGACAATCGAATCTCGGACAAGTAAAATACCGATGATAAAGGGAACAACGTATGTTGTTATGCGGTTTGACCGATAAAGATCTTCGAAGAATATGTAGGAGTCAATATGAGCATCCAGGTTCTGCTATTGGTTATTTATCGGAGATGTGTCTCGGTCATGTCTACATAGTTCTAGAACCCGTAGGGTCACACGGTGAATGTTCGATGACGATCGGTATTATGAGTTTATGTGTTTTGATGTACCGAAGGTTGTTCGGAGTCCCGGATGAGATCACAAACATGATGAGGAGTCTCGCAATGGTCGAGACATAAAGAATGATATTTTAGACGATTTTATTCGGACACAGGATGCGTTTTGGGGGTCATCGGATAAATATCGGAGTGCCGGGGGGTAATCGGAACCCCCGAGGGAACTAATGGGCCAACATGGGCCTTGTGAGAGATAGAGGAGAGGCCTCTAGGGATGCCCCCTCCACAGTTACACACCTCGGTCATATTGTCACAGTGCTTAGGAGAAGCCCTGCATTGGTAACTTCATCAACACCGTCACCACGCCATCGTGCTGACGAAACTCTCCCTCGGCCTCAAGTGGATCAAGAGTTCAAGGGACGTCACCGAGTTGAACGTGTGCAGATCACAGAGGTGCCATGCATTCGGTGCTTGATCGGTTGGATCGCGAAGATGTTCGACTACATCAACCGCGTTACTAAACGCTTCCACTTTCGATCTACGAGGGTACGTGGACACACTCTCCCCGCTCGTTGCTTTGCTTCTCCTAGATAGATCTTGTGTGATCGTAGGATTTTTTTTAAATACTACATTCCCCAACAGTGGTATCAGAGCCAGGTTTATGTGTAGATGATATGCACGAGTAGAACACAATGAGTTGTGGACGATAATAGTCATACTGCTTACCAGCATGTCATACTTTGATTCGCAGGTATTGTTGGATGAAGCGGCCAGGACCGACATTACAAGACCGCGTTCATGAGACTGGTTTGATGGCTTCTCGCCCCTCGTTGGTTACCCCAAGTGGAAGGTTTGAGATGTAGTGTAGCGGAAGTTTTCCCTTGGCAAAGATACCAAGGATCGATTTCCCCTGAGACTCCAAGGTTCAACAAGAAGGTGTCAACTGCTAATGGCGCCAGATACTTAGCAATCAACTTGGACCTGCACACAGATACAAATAACTTTGCTCCCAACGAGTACAGAGAGGTTGTCAATCCCTCCGGCCTTGTCGTTTACAAAGGATCAAACGCAAGAGATAATAGTGATAGATATTGCTGCAACTAGTAAGTAAATAGCGGATGTGATCAATGATGGTAATATGGACCGGGATCCCATGATGTTCACTAGTGATGTCTCTCTCCCAAAAGACGATAAAACAGCTATGTGAGGTAAACAAATTACAGCTGGGCAATTGACAGAATTATGTGCGCAAACCAATGCTAACTATGTTGCAAGAAAGGTAGAGGTTCAAAGCATGGGCGGTACGCCAAGGCAAGTAGACCGAAATCCATCTGCATCTACTACTAATCATCCACCTTGAGATATCTATCCAGAACATCTCGCTGGTATTAAATTGCGAGTCCCACCCATAGTGTAAACTCAAAGCAACAGACAACTGCATTAAAAGAACTTTGCGTAAAGTAAACAATCCTCGCACCCGCGAGTACAAGCACCGTTGTTTTCCCCCTTGTGGCAACAGCACATCCCCTAGACTCATGTTTCTGTCACTCAAGCTAGTCATCGAGGGGCATGAACCCACAATCGAGCATAACGTTCCCTCTTGGAGTAACTACCTACTACTTGGCCAAAGCAATAAATAGCAACGGAGAACATGCAAGAATTACTTAAGAACATAAATATAAAAGAGGTAAATCAAATATATTACTCAAACACAATCTGAACATAATCTCACAATCCATCGGATCCCAGCAAACTCATCATAGCAACAGCATAAGGATTACATATGTGCCTCGATCATGTAGGGCAGCTCACGAGGTCTAATTAGTGAAGCACAAGAAGGGGAGGAGAACATCACATAGCTACTAGTCATGGACCCATGGTCCAAGGGAGACTACTCACAACTCATCCGGGAGGCGTCCATGGTGGTGGAGAGGCTCCCGATGGTGATCCTCCCCTCCGGCAGGGTGCCGGGAAGAGTTCTCCTGGTACTCCCGATCTTGGAAGCGCGGCGGCGGCGGAACAGAGATGAGATCGCGAAAAAGGGTTCCGTCCTCGAGGGTTTCGGGACGCGTGTTAATTTATATGCCAAAGGGGGGCATCGGCGGAGGCCTGGGGGGCCCAGGTGCCCCCCCGGTGCGGCCAGGAGGGGGGCCGCGCCACCTTGGCGCCTGGAGCCCTGGTGGCCCCCCTCCGGCCCTACTTCGGCCGTGTGGAAGCTTCCGGAACGCTGATTTTTTATATAATTTTTCCGGGATTTTTCTGACAGTTTTCGTGATGGGAAAACCTGAAATACAAAAACAGCAGAAAACAGAAACTGGCACTGGGGTGCACTGAGTTAATAGGTTAGTCCAAATATGATCAAAAGTGTATGGAATTGTATAAATATCATAGCAATATCACCCAAAAGAGGCATGGAGCAAGCAGAAATTATAGATACGTTTTAGACGTATCATGGTTCTACCGACGTGCGTTGCACATAGGTTGTTGGCGGGTGTCAGTTTCTCCAACTTTAGTTGAATCGAGTGTGACTACGCCCGATCCTTGTTGAAGGTTAAAACAACACACTTGACGAAAAATCGTTGTGGTTTTGATACATAGGTAAGAACTGTTCTTGCTAAGCCCGTAGCAGCCACATAAAACTTGCACCAACAAAGTAGAGGACGTGTAACTTGTTTTTGCAGCGCATGTTGTGATGTGATATGGTCAAGACATGATGAGTTACATGATATTGTATGAGATGATCATGTTTTGTAAATTATCGGCAACCGGTAGGAGCCTTATGGTTGTATCTTTATTGTATGAGTTGCGAAAGCCATGTAATTGCTTTACTCTATCACTATGAGTTAGCGATAGTAGTAGTAGCAATAGTTGGCGAGAAAAACACGATGCTACAATGAAGATCATGGTGTCAAGACGGTGACGATGGAGATCATGACGATGCTTTGGAGATGGAGATCAAAAGTACAAGATGATCATGGCCATATCATGTCACATATTTTGATTGCATGGGATGTTTATCTTATTATGCTTCTTATTTTGCTTAGTACGGCGGTAGCATTATAAGATGATCCCTTAAAAAATTCAAGGTACAAGTGTTCTCCGTGAGTATGCACCGTTGCGACAGTTCGTCGTGACACCACGTGATGATCGGGTGTGATAAGCTCTACGTTCAAATACAACAGGTGTAAGATAGTTTTACACATGCAGAATATGCGGGTTAAACTTGACGAGCCTAGCATGTACAGACATGGCCTTGGAACACTGGAGGCCGAAAGGTCGAGCGTGAATCATATAGTAGATATGATCAACATAAGATGTTCACCACTGAAAACTACTCCATCTCACGTGATGATCGGACATGGTTTAGTTGATTTGGATCACGTGATCATTTAGATGACTAGAGGGATGTCTATCTAAGTGGGAGTTCTTTAGTAATATGATTAATTGAACTTTAATTTATCATGAACTTAGTCCTGATAGTTTTTGCATATCTATGTTGTTGTAGATCAATGGCCAGTGCTACCGTTCCCCTAAATTTTAATGCGTTCCAAGAGAAAGCTATGTTGAAAGATGATGGTAGCAACTACACAGACTGGGTTCGTAACTTGAGGATTATCCTCATTGCTGCATAGAAGAATTATGTCCTTGAAGCACCGCTAGGTGACAGGCCTGCTGCAGGAGCAACTCATGACGTTATGAACGTCTGGCAAGCTCGTTCTTATGACTACTCGGTAGTTCAGTGTGCCATGTTTTACGGCTTAGAATTGGGACTCCAAATACGTTTTGAATGTCATGGAGCATATGAGATGTTCCAAGAGTTGAAGTTAAATTTTCAAGCAAATGCCCGAATTGAGAGATATGAAGTCTCCAATAGGTTCTATAGCTGCAAGATGGAGGAGAATAGTTCTATCAGTGAACACTTACTCAGAATGTCTGGGTACTACAATCACATGACTTAACTTGGATGCAAAGTTGATGAAGATAGTGTTATTGATAGAGTTCTTCAATCACTGCCACCAAGCTATAAAGGCTTCGTGATGAACTATAATATGCAAGGGATGCAAAATATAATTCTCGAGCTCTTCGCTATGCTCAAAGCTGCGGAGGTAGAAATCAAAAAGGAGCATCAAGTGTTGATGGTTAACAAGATCACTAATTTCAAGAAAAAAGGAAAGAGAAAGAAGGGGAACTTCAAAAAGAATAGCAAGCCAGTTGCTACTCCCATGAAGAAACCCAAGTCTGGAGCCAAGCCTGAAACTGAGTGCTTCTACTACAAAGGGACTGGTCACTGGAAGCGGAACTGCCCCAAGGATTTGGCGGATAAGAAGGATGGCAAAGTGAACAAAGATATATTTGATATACATGTTATTGATGTGTACCTTACTAATGGTCGTAGTAGCACCTGGGTATTTGATACTGGTTTGGTTGCTAATATTTGTAACTCGAAACAAGGGCTACGTATTAAACAAAGATTACCTAAGGACGAGGTGACGATGCGCGTGGGAAATGGTTCCAAAGTCGATGTGATCGCCGTCGGCACGCTACCTCTACATCTACCATCGGGATTAGTTTTAGACCTAAATAATTGTTATTTGGTGCCAGCGTTGAGCATGAACATTATATCTAGATCTTGTTTGTTGCGAGACTGTTATTCATTTAAATCAAAGAATAATGGTTGTTCTATTTATATGAGTAATATCTTTTATGGTCATGCACCCTTGATGAGTGGTCTATTTTTGTTGAATCTCACTCATAGTGATAATATTGAAGCCAAAAGATGCAAAGTTGATAATGATAGTGCAACTTATTTGTGGCACTGCCGTTTAGGTCATATTGGTGTAAAGCTCATGAAGAAACTCCATGCTGATGGACTTTTGGAATCACTTGATTATGAATCACTTGGTGCTTGCGAACCATGCCTCATGGGCAAGATGAGTAAAACTCCGTTCTCCGGAACAATGGAGCGAGCAACTGACTTATTGGAAATCATACATACTGATGTATGCGGTCCAATGAGTGTTGAGGCTCGCGGCATGTATCGTTATTTTCCGACCTTCACAGATGATTTGAGCAGATATGGGTATATCTAATTGATGAAACCCAAGTCTGAAACCTTTGAAAAGTTCAAAGAATTTCAGAGTGAAGTAGATAATCATTGTAACAAGAAAATAAAGTTTCTACGATCTGATCCTGGAGGCGAATATTTGAGTTACGAGTTTGGTCTTCATTTGAAACAATGTGGAATAGTTTCACAACTCACGCCACCCAGAACACCACAGCGTAATGGTGTGTCCGAACGTCGTAACCATACTTTATTAGATATGGTGCGATCTATGATGTCTCTTACCGATTTACAACTATCGTTTTGGGTTTATGCTTTAGAGACAGCGGCATTCACGTTAAATAGGGCACCATCTAAATCCATTGAGATGACACGTTATGAACTATGGTTTGGCAAGAAACCCAAGTTGTCGTTTCCTAAAGTTTGGGCTGCGATGCTTATGTGAAAAAGCTTCAACCTGATAAGATCGAACCCAAGTCGTAGAAATGTGTCTTCATAGGATACCCAAAGGAAACTGTTGGGTACACCTTCTATCATAGATCTGAAGGCAAGATATTCTTTGCTAAGAATGGATCCTTTCTAGAGAAGGAGTTTCTCTCGAAAGAAGTGAGTGGGAGGAAAGTCGAACTTGATGAGGTAATTGTACCTTCTCCTGAATTGGAAAGTAGTTCATCACAGAAACTAGTTGCAGTGATTCCTACACTAATCAGTGAGGAAGCTAATGATGATGATCGTGAAACTTCAGATCAAGTTACTACTGAACCTCGTAGGTCAACGAGAGTACGATCCGCACTAGAGTGGTACTGTAACACTATTCTGGAAGTCATGTTACTAGACCATGATGAACCTACGAATTATGAGGAAGCGATGATGAGCCCAGATTCCACAAAATGGCTCGAGGCCATGAAATGTGAGATGGGATCCATGTATGAGAACAAAGTGTGGACTTTGGTTGACTTGCCTGATGATCGGCAAGCCATTGAAAATAAATGGATCTTTAGGAGGAAGAACGACGCCAATGGAAATTTACTATCTACAAGGCTCAACTTGTTGCGAAAGGTTTTCGACAAGTTCAAGGGGTTGACTACGATGAGACTTTCTCACCTGTAGCGATGCTTAAGTCTCTCCGAATCATGTTAGCAATTACTGCATTTTATGATTATGAAATCTGGCAAATGGATGTCAAAACTGCATTCCTTAATGGATATCTCAAAGAAGAGTTGTATATGATGCAACCAGAAGGTTTTGTTGATCCTAAAGGTGCTGACAAAGTGTGCAAGCTCCAGCGATCCATCTATGGACTGGTGTAAGCATCTCGGAGTTGGAATATAAGCTTTGATGTGATATGACCGTGTGTAATTTATCTATGATGGTCGCTACTAACAAAACAAAGTCTACACCTATGGTCGAATATGCTACCGATATTGTTCAAGATATAGCTCTAATTGTTTTTGATCATGCAACTAGACGTGGGATGACTAAGGGAGCAAGCATGGAGTTGACACGATGGACTAGTATGAAGCAAGGTGATGCATGTGTTCTTGCATGGAAGGTCTTTTCTTGGAGTTGCAAGATAAGAAAGAGATCACATATGTTTGGTAACTACAAATACAAGGCAAGGCGGCCTATATTATATTTGTTCCTGCCATGCAAGAAAGCTTACAAGACAGATACGGCCAGGAGACTTGATGCTTGGAGTTTTTTATCTCTACAAGAAATAGGATGGGGCCCGCCAGAAAGAAAGATGACGTACAAGGTTAAGTAGGTAGAAAATCCAATCTAAGATGTAAAAGGATTGGACTCTTATATTTTATACTAGTTTGTTTTCTTTTCAAAGAGTGCGCACGTGAGGGGTTTAGACTAGGTTCAAGTTGTTATTTAAAGCAAGGGTGCGTGAATGTAATAGTTAGGTTATTTTTTATGAAATAGACACGATGTGTTTTTCAGGGTAGACACCGATATCAAGTTTTGGAGGGATCTTTAGAAAACCTTTGTGTTGCAATTTATCTTCGTGGAAATTGTTTTGCACGTGAGTACCTTCGTCGAGATCGGTTTTCTCGTGCTGGGCCGCAAGGTTCACACCCTCTACTTCGTGTACATCGCGTGCACGGGCGAGAGGTTGCTACTGCTGGTGGTGGAGTGTCGTGAAAGATCGGGCCGCAACTACAGATCGGATCTCGCATCGAGGTTCGGTCCACATCAGGTGGTATTCAAAGCAAAGGTTGTTCATGGTACAATATTTTTCTTCGAGTTCTATTGAATTATTTTATCATGAGGAAAGATTGTAGCTCGCAAATGATGATGTCGGTGGAAAAGGATCCATTGCGTGCCTTACCGTGGTACCAATGCTTTACGCGTGTGCGAGTCGGGCCGGCGAGTTGTGCAACGTTGATGAATTGCTATTCCAGTATGAATTGGGTGAGTCAGACTATGGTTAATGCTTTGAGACTGCCTTTGATGGAACATCCAGAACCATACGAGCTTTGGTGGAAGGATAAGTTTGTCAAGATTATGCATCGCGTCAAGGTACGGTTCACTTTATGTGGATATGGTGATCTGATCATGTGTGATGTGTTTCCTATGCACATGCATACATGTACAATACTACTAGGAAAACAATGGACAGATAAAAGACAATTGACATATCATTCAGTTGGAGAATTTTCTTTTGTCCGTGAAGGAAAATACACACTACTTGATACGTACACACCAGAGAAGTATATGGATGATCGCAAGAAGCAGGATATTGCTCATGCCGCGTCAGAAGTTAAGAAGAAGAAGCTTGAAGCTCCTGAAAATTTTCTGGTCATCGTTAAGTTTGCAAATAAAAACATTGTTGAAGACATTAACTTGAAACCGAGGACGGTTTCGTTGCAAGGGGGAGAGGATGATATGACTGTGTGTAATTTATCTATGATGGTCGCTACTGACAAAACAAAGTCTACACCTATGGTCGAATATGCTACTGATATTGTTCAAGATATAGCTCTAATTGTTGTTGATCATGCAACTAGACGTGGGCTGACTAGGGGAGCAAGCATGGAGTTGACACGATGGACTAGTATGAAGCAAGGTGATGCATGTGTTCTTGCATGGAAGGTCTTTTCTTGGAGTTGCAAGATAAGAAAGAGACCACGTATGTTTGGTAACTACAAATACAAGGCAAGGCGACCTATATTATATTTGTTCCTGCCATGCAAGAAAGCTTACAAGACAGATATGGCCAGGAGACTTGATGCTTGGAGTTTTTTTATCTCTACAGGAAATAGGATGGGGCCCGCCAGAAAGAAAGATGACATACAAGGTTAAGTAGGTAGAAAATCCAATCTAAGATGTAAAAGGATTGGACTCTTATATTTTATACTAGTTTGTTTTCTTTTCAATGTGTGCGTGCGTGAGGGGTTTAGGCTAGGTTCAAGTTGTTATTTAAAGCAAGGGTGCATGGATGTAATAGTTAGGTTATTTTTTATAAAATAGACACGATGTGTTTTTCAGGGTAGACACCCGTATCAAGTTTTGGAGGGATCTTTAGAAAACCTCTGTGTTGCGATTTCTCTTCGTGGAAATTGTTTTGCACGTGAGTACCTTCGTTGAGATTGGTTTTCTCGTGCTCGGCCACAAGGTTCACACCCTCTACTTCATGTACATCGTGTGCGCGGGCGAGAGGTTGCTACTGCTGGTGGTGGAGTATCGTGAAAGATCGGGCCGCGACTGCAGATCGGATCTCGCATCGAGGTTCGGTCCACATCATGATGAGGTGATCAGAGCATATGGTTTTATACAGACTTTTGGAGAAGCCTATATTTACAAGAAAGTGAGTGGGAGCTCTGTTGCATTTCTCATATTATATGTAGATGACATATTGTTGATTGGAAATGATATATAATTTCTGGATAGCATAAAAGGATACTTGAATAAGAATTTTTCAATGAAAGACCTTGGTGAAGCTGCTTATATATTGGGCATCAAGATCTATAGAGATAGATCAAGACGCTTAATTGGACTTTCACAAAGCACATACCTTGATAAAGATTTGAAGAAGTTCAAAATGGATCAGTCAAAGAAAGGGTTCTTGCCTGTGTTACAAGGTGTGAAGTTGAGTAAGACTCAATGCCCGACCACTGCAGAAGATAGAGAGAAAATGAAAGTCATTCCCTATGCTTCAGCCATAGGTTCTACCATGTATGCAATGCTGTGTACCAGACCTGATGTGTGCCTTGCTATAAGTCTAGCAGGAAGGTACCAAAGTAAACCAGGAGTAGATCACTGGACATCGGTCAAGAACATCCTAAAGTACCTGAAAAGAAAGAAGGATATGTTACTCGTTTATGGAGGTGACAAAGAGCTCATCGTAAATGGTTAAGTCGATTGAAGTTTTTACACTGATCTGGATGACTCAAAGTCACAAACCGGATACGTATTTTTGTTGAATGGTGGAGCTTTTAGTTGGTGCAGTTCCAAGCAGAGCGTCGTGGCGGGATCTACGTGTGAAGCGGAGTACATAGCTGCTTCGGAAGCAGCAAATGAAGGATTCTCGATGAAGGAGTTCATATCCAATCTAGGTGTAATACCTAGTGCATTGGGTCCAATGAAAATCTTTTGTGACAACACTAGAGCAATAGCCTTGGCGAAGGAATCCAGGTTTCACAAGAGAACCAAGCACATCAAGAGACGCTTCAACTCCATCTGCGATCAAGTCAAGGAGGGAGACATAGAAATTTGCAAAATACATACGGATCTGAATATTGCAGACCCGTTGACTAAACCTCTTCCACGAGCAAAACATGATCTGCACCAAAACTCCATGGGTATTAGAATCATTACTATGTAATCTAGACTATTGCCTCTAGTGCTAGTGGGAGACTAAAGGAAATATGCCCTAGAGGCAATAATAAAGTTATCATTTATATTTCCTTGTATATCATGATAAATGTCTTTTATTCATGCTAGAATTGTATTAATCGGAAACTTTATACATGTGTGTACACATAGACAAAATAGAGTGTCCCTCTACTAGACTAGCTCGTTAATTAAAGATGGTTATGTTTCCTAACCATAGACATGTGTTGTCATTTGATCAACGGGATCACATCATTAGGAGAATGATGTGATGGATAAGTCCCATCCGTTACCTTACCACTATGATCGTTTAGTTTTACTGCTATTGCTTTCTTCATGACTTATACATGTTCTTCTAACTATGATATTATGCAACTCCCGAATACCATAGGAACACCTTGTGTGCTATCAAACATCACAACATAAATGGGTGATTATACATATGCTCTACAGGTGTTTTCGAAAGTGTTTGTGGTGTTGGGATAGATCAAGATAAAGATTTGTCACTCCGAGTGCCGGAGAGGTATCTCTGGGCCCTCTCGGTAATACTCATCATAATAAGCCTTGCAAGCAAAAGACTAATGAGTTAGTCACGAGATGATGTATTATGGAACGAGTAAAGAGACTTGTCGGTAACGAGATTAAACTAGGTATGATGATACCGACGATCGAATCTCGGACAAGTAACATACCGATGACAAAGTGAACAACGTATGTTGTTATATGCGGTTTGACCGATAAAGATCTTCAAAGATTATGTAGGAGCCAATATGAGCATCCAGGTTCCACTATTGGTTATTGACCAGAGATGTGTCTCGGTCATGTCTACATAGTTCTCGAACCCATAGGGTCAGCACACTTAACGTTCGATGATGATCAGTATTATGAGTTTATGTGTTTTGATGTACCAAAGGTTGTTTGGAGTCCTAGATGAGATCACGGACATGAAGAGGAGTCTCGGAATGGTCGAGGCATAAAGAATGATATATTGTACGATGTTATTCGGACACCGGATAAGTTTCGGGGGTCACTGGATAAATATCGGAGTGCCGTGGGGTGATCGGAACCCTCGGGGAAACTAATGGGCCAACATGGGCCTTGTGAGAGAGAGAGGAGGGGCCTCTGGGGTTCCCCCCCATGATCAGTCTGAATTGGACTAGGAGGGGGCGGCGCCCCCTCTCTTTCCCTCTCCCTCTCTCCCTCTCCTTCCTTCCCCCTCTCTTCCCTTGTTGGAAACCTACTAGGAATAGGATCCCTATTCCTAGTAGGAATCCTACATGGGGCCCGCCCTATAGGGGCCGGCCGGCCTCTCCCCTTGCTCCTTTATATGCGGGGGCAGGGGCACCCAAATACACACAAGTTGACAATTGTTTTAGCCGTGTACGGTGCCTCCCTCCACAGTTACACACCTCGGTCATCTTGTCATAGTGCTTAGGCGAAGCCCTGTGTCGGTAACTTCATCAACACCTTCACCACGCCGTCATGCTGACGAAACTCTCCCTCGGCCTCAACTGGATCAAGAGTTCGAGGGGCGTTATCGAGATGAACGTGTGTAGATCGTGGAGGTGCCGTGCGTTCGGTGCTTGATCGGTTGGATCGCGAAGACGTTCGACTACATCAACCGCGTTACTAAACGCTTTCGCTTTTGGTCTACGAGGGTACGTGGACACACTCTCCCCGCTCGTTTCTATGCTTCTCCTAGATAGATCTTGCATGATCGTAGGAATTTTTTTAAATACTACGTTCCCCAACATATGCCGTCCTACCCGGCCAAGGTAGTGCCCGTGCATAACCTTCCCTCGTTGGAGGCACCGACGAAAGGCATGACAATAGACCCAGTTAAGACCTTCCCATAAAGGTAAGTGTGACTGCACTGGTCAGCTCGATATGGTGGCACCATCTCAGCCAATAGTTGTTCAATTTCATTATTATCCGGTTAAACTTGAATGCAATAAGTTGATCCATAATAAAATAACATGATGCAACTATAATGCATGATATCAACGTAAGCATGGCGGTGCAACATTACCATCAAGCATATCAACCACAATAAATCATATATCTGAATGAGCATGGCATACTGACGAGCATGAATATCACGAGTATAACACTACACATAAAAATATCACGACCACTAGCATCGAGAATAAATACCATGCAATAACATAACGATAATACTACTATGCAAGCATTTAACCAAACTGGATGCAAAGGAACATGCATAATAACAGTACTCAGAGCAGACGATAGTCATGCACCGAAGACCATCACCAACATCAACATGTACTACTACCAAGCATGGCATGCAAAGCAATACTAGCAAGAGTACATGATAACCAAGTGTATATGAACATAACATGAAGATAAACACAGATCCATAAGCATAACTGAAACAACGATAACAATTGCAAAAAAAACAAGCACTTATCTGCATGACTATCATGCAACTGAGTGTTGTGGCTTGCCTGGGGATGAAGATTACTCCAGGAATAAGTGCGGAACGATCGGGGAAGGAATCGCCGCAAAAGATTCTCTCTTGGGGGGGCTAGGTAAGGGCAAGGGCAAAATGGTCATTTTCAGTATGTTAAACCATAGTGAAACTAACACCAACAGAACGGGCTCGACAAGACGAAGACGTGGACGTTGGATTCAGCTCAATTGGAGTCTCGAGCAAAAAGATACGAGGGTTTGAAGACCAGAGACTATTCTGTAAAAGTTATATTCACAGACCGGCCCCTGGCGGCTAAACCGAAAGCGCCTTCTTAGAGAATATGTTTTCTGCAAGCGAAAGCGCACTTTCGGCGAAGTAGACTCAGACTACGCTTTCACTAAACAAAAATGTACTATGGGAAAGACGTTTCCACTTATCTGATGTGGCGAGGCGGGGTCAATGCCAGTGCGGCTGACTAGTGGGGACGGGGCGACATGGGGCCCACTTAGCCAGCTGGACGGGTCTTCATCTTCTTCCTCGCTCTTGGCCGCGAGGTAGAGGCAGAGGCGCGACGCCGGCGTCTGCCCTGGCTGGCTCCGTCCACCTCCAGCGAGGCCCCGGCTACCGAAGTGCGTAGGGCGGAGAGGCACATCCATCCAGGGGCTTTGCGCACGTCGGGGAAGACCAGAGCGGTGGCGGCCTTGAGCATGGCGGACGGCGCCTTCGGGCGCAGATGGGGACCGCGGCCAGAGGCCAACAAAGGAGGAGGGAAACGACTGGGAGGCTTCTAGGGGTGTGGTGGAGGTCTCTGGTGGTGGCCACGAGGAGGGAGAGGGCTCGGCTTGACCAAATTTGGCTGGCGGGGAGCGGCGGCCATGGCAAAGAACTGAGGTGACGAGCGGCTCTGGAGTCGAACAGAGGGGTCGGGTGGGGCTCTAGGAGAGTGGTGAGGATGCTGGTGAGATCGAAGGGGGTCGAGGGGGGCTATATATAGCCGGGGTAAGGCAGTTCGAGCTCGGGTACCGCCGCTCGCATCCGGCCGAGGCTCTGCCGGCCGCAGAGGTCACGTGGGGGCACCGGAAGGTGACGAGGGAGAAGCGGACACGCTACAGAGAGTCACGGAGCAGAGGAGGCCAAGGGGGCGCAAGGGAGAAGAAGTCGTCCTTAAATACCTTGTCAGCCATAGTACGCCCGTGGGCGCGCGGCGACGAGCACCGACGGAGAGGATTCCGGAGTGGGAGATGGCTCCAGGAAGAAGGCGACGATGAGGGGGAGCTAAGGGACATGCCCGTGCTCGCTGAGACGCCGAGCAGAGAGGGGGAGAAGAAGACAGAGGCGCCAGAGCACGCGTTTGGATGGCATGACCCGTGGTCACTGCCTCAGCTGGCATCAAGAAGAGCCAAATGGCTGGAAATTGTTGTCTAGGGGAGAGTCCTTCTGGGGTAGGTTTCAACTCAGTGTGTAGCTCGAAGAAAAGTGAAGTGGTTAGATCAAAATTGAGCTCTGAATGTTGTTGCATCAAACTTAATCATGATGCAGTGATCACCATAGGAATGCGATTGTCCAAATGAGTTGTCTGGGGAGTTTAGGTTAGGAAGGACTACAGTCCTGGTAAGTTTAAGATGATTTGGACCAATAATTAATATAGTTCGTGTTCAACTGTATAATCTGGTCCAGAAACAAAACCAGGAAGTAGCACTCACATAGAGTTATGGATTTGGTTGAAAATGGACATGGCAGGATGATTTGATCATATGAAGGTGACATAAAAATTTCAGACCATTTGGACAAGCCAAAGTGGCACTTCCTTCATAAACATCCCCACTGTCCAGAAACTTGCAATAATTCCTGAGGGAAAATGGCTAGATAAATTGTGTCCAAAATTTGTGGATATAGGTTATATGGATAGGAGAAGGTCCTGGAAAATTTTCAGTAATAATGAAGCAAGATAAAATATACTCGCTTCACAAACTGTAAATTTGGATAGAAACAAAGATTTGAAGGTGTGCTCACATGGATGGAAGGAATGAGCTCAAATCTTGAGGAGAGTCATGATTTGATGATATTGAGGTCATACGAAAATTTCAACTCATTTTGATATGCCTAGTTTGTACCTCATTCACCAACTTTCTTTTTGGATAGAAAGTTTGGAAATTAGCTGAAAAATACTTACTAGGAAAATAAGTATGGAACTTTGCATGAGGCAATTATATGGACATGAAAAGTTGTCGAAAAAGTTTGGGGACAAATGGGCAAAGATAAATAGCACTTGCTTCACAAGGTGCCATTTAGGGAAGAATAGGAAAGGAATTAGTTGAGCATGTTGAGGAACATGGAAAATGAAATATTTTGCCATATTTAAGGAAGATATGACCCAAAAAATTTATGAGAATTATTTGCGAATTTTAGGAGTGATGGAAATATAGGTTGCTTCACAACCTGGGGCAAATTTGGTTATTCCTTTAATAGAAAAAGGAATATTCCCTAGAAACAAAATATTGAAGTTGATCCAAGATGGAAAAGGCAACGTCAAGGGATGGATATGAGGATGACAAGCCACTCTAGAAAGAAAGAAGAGGTCATCTTCTTCAGTTTCCATACCACATAGCCTTGGAAAAAGAAAACTCAAGCAAAATACTCAGAAAATCAATAGAAAAAGAAAGGGCCAAAAATCAGGTTGTGACAACTCTCCCCCCCTTAAATAAATCTCGTCCTCGAGATTTGGTTGCTCAGGGAACAATTATGAATATACTGATTTAAGGAAACCGTTTCCAACTCGGGTATTCTTTTTTCGTTTATTGATTGTTCCCCACTGAATTTCATCTAACTGTCTGTGTGGCTCGGGGTGGTTCGCTTCAGTGTATCCACATTCTGACAGATCTTACCTTACATGTTCATGCTTATACTCGCTCCAAATCCTTTTCATTTCTGCTGACTTAGCTGAGTGTGATGGATTACCATGACTGAAATATATGTCTATCTCACAAGTCCAAGAGTGATTTCCGATGGATGTGTCGTCCAGCACTGACAAACTTTCATGAAGTTGTGGTCAAATTTCCCCATTCTCCAAAATTGAGCAGACACCTTTAAGTGAATATTCATGGTGATTGATGCTCACTCAGACTGTCTAGGGGTATATTTATCCTTATCTCCTGACATGGTAACATTACTGCAATGGCAGGTTTGTCGTCTCTCAAGTTTTAACCATAGGAAATGATCATCTGAACCCTTGTATGAAATCAGCAAATAAATCACTAGCCACCAGAATGGTCTTTACAACTCAGATCTGGGACATTGCTGAAATAACTCAACCATGGCTCAAGATGGCCGAAAAGCAGCTCAGTGCATGAGACCGTGTTGATAAGAAGAAAGTGGCAGTTCCCTAAGACGGCCGAAAAGCAACCCAGAGCATAGGGCCACTGTCACAAAAAGAAACTCAACAGTGGTACGAGACGGCCGGAAAGTAGCTCAAAACTCGTGATGATTGTTAAATAGAGAAATATAAAGTCGGCATCCACCCCGGTTGGCCAAAACAGCTCAGAACACAAGTGTGGTGCCGTTACCAGAGAAAAGTAGACAAGGGCTCATCAGGATCATATTCCAGAGTCACATGTACTTGTACGGCGCTCACTATTGTCGTCAATCTTCATAGTCCTTTGTCACACTGAGGTATATATCCGGCTTCCTTCACATATATATGAGAATCTGATTCCCGAGGCAGACTTGTGTTCTGACTAATTCTTGCCTCTCACCAACTATTGTGGATCTGATTCTTGCACTGTCATCTACTATCAATTCACAATGTACTATCTTGCACCAATGCCTTACTGAGGACGATCGAACAGCTTATGCTAGAAACCATCGAGAGTATCTTGCTGAGGAAGAGTGGGTAACGTGCCTCAGAAGCTTCCCCCTTAAAGACTTGATGGGGAAGGACTCAGTTCCTTATGCTGGAAGCTTTTGCGGTTGCTTACTGCAGAAGACAGAGTACTTTGCACGGGAAGTCATCCATGTATCATACTAAGGAAGATAGAGGAATCTTGCACTGGAAGCTTCTCTTCTTGCTGATTTGATTATCACTGCTATGAATAGTGCACACTAAAGTAGACTTGATTATCCGTATAGTTGTGAGGAGGCAAACTTGAATATCCGTATCAAGATCAGATATTCCCCATTTCACTGCAGTCGACTGAGAATTCCATTCTGTTTAGCTGAGTTTCCAAATACCTGAATTTTTTGATGATTCTGTGGGTCCGATGTCGGTTGACGGGAAACTTTAATGAGGGGAATATAATGCCACACCGAAGGCCCAAAGAAAGAAGAAAAAGAAACGACTAAAACAAAAGCACACAAGCATACAAATAATAAATAATAAAACAACATCACATATTACTACTATTCAGAACAATAATATGCATGCACACCTAAGCACACAAATCTCACAGAAACTCTGGTATTATGGTCTAATATGTTGTAGCGGTGTGCACGAAAGTGAAACCGTGTGTGGAATGAGTTGGTGCAACCAAGGCTACACCAAGCGCTGGCTGAACACCAGTTGGATCTGGATGAATATGGAGGTGAGGACGGACTTGGTGATCATGTAGCGAGACACAAAGGTCACGACCACATTGTCATCAAGTGTATGGAAGGGAACCGTACACATCCAAAGAATTAGATTGCATGGTAGGATAGCGGTGGAAAATTGGGCTTGCTAGCATTTCCCTTTTCCTGATAACAAAGATCAGTAATGTTTGCCAAACGGAAGAGATGGATGGCATGAATCGGGATAGAAACAAATCTATCACCGAAATAATATGGGTGGATGATGGAAAGATATCGATGCGGTATCTGAGCATAACTCCTGCAAATGGTGTCTGGAACACTTGGTACCAGGGCATCACTCTGCTGGGACAGAGATGACGACGAACACAGAAGAGCGGGTATGCAAAGAGGAATGGTGCAGGTAGTGGATCGAAACCGATACCATCTACACTCACAGGATAAATTGTTAATGACCAAATAATAACCTATATGCATGCTATGCAGCAAACAAATGTACCAATCAAGTGCAACAGACCAACTGGGATCAATACTACCGCTTTCTAACGCTCGCGCGGGCTAGGGCATCCAACAACCAGACCTGCTCTGATACCAAGCCTGTGGCACTCCGGCTCAGAGAAACCAGAACGCCCCGTGTACCAGCCCAGAGATCGGGGATAAGTCTTCTGAATACGGCACGGCTTAGCATAGAACAAATCAGCTCTTTATTACAGTCCATATGGGTACAAGGGGATTACATCGGCACGGCGACACTACACCTGCCACGGTTGCTCCATGCAAGCAGCAGAACAACACGAGCAGCGGAATAACTCTAGCAGCGGAACAACAATGACGGTGGTGAACTCCATTTCGCAGGGACTCTGGCTAGAACACTTATCCTAGCTTGCAATCAAGGAATCCATGGCAAACAAGCAATCAAATCTGGCACGACCTGCAAACTGGCATGACACGCCAGGTCAGTACATTGAATGTACCTACAAGCTCACAACAACCAAGAGCAATCAAGACAGACAAAAGCATGGCAATTATAGGTTAACAAGGATTAACATGATACTATCAGATAAATCATAGCATGAAGAAGATAAACATGATACAACTAGAACAATATGAGCATGGCATGAACATTTTAACATGATGATACTAGCATGCAACACGATGATACCATCATGCACCAACTTACCCTGCTCGGGTTACCTTGTAACGATCACCTGCACAACCTTACCATCATGGACATCACATGATCATCTCAGGATCCAAGCAAGCTTGGTATTAACCATACCGTACTAATAATTACATGACCACAAGGAGCTTCATCTTTACCCGTGATTCTCGCACAACATCACAAATATCCATCAACTCGGTATCCACAATACCATGGTGATCCTCTCATGATCACAACCAACTTCTTTCTCATCATCGAACCGGGGTTGTTATTGATCAAGTTATTATTATTACCGTTGACCCATAGTGTGACCAACTACGAACTGGGCCCATATCCGCGGGCGTGGCTATCGATAGATTTAACACACACTCTGTAGAGGATAGCACATTGTACAAACACCACGAAACCCATGGCCTCGCACTCCCATTCGGGTGGACCAGCGGCGTCCCGACAAAACCATTCTACTGCCATGACACTCTCCCAACCACTCCGACCAACTCCCCCTTGGACTAAGTCATGGGTGGCCCCGTGCCTACCAAAGGCATCAACGGCCACCGTCGTGGCAAAACATAAACGGTCCCAAACGGGGACATGAGCTCAAAACCAAACATGGGGACACAAGGCTTATGCCGTCCTACCCGGCCAAGGAAGCGCCCGTGCATAACCTTCCCTCGTTGGAGGCACCGGCGAGAGGTATGACAATAGACCTAGTTAGGACCTTCCCATAAAGGTAAGTGTGGCTGCACTGGTCAGCTCGATATGGTGGCACCATGACTAAGCCAACACTTGTTCAAGTTCATTATTATTTGGTTAAACTTGAATGCAATAAGCTGAGCCATAATAAAATAAAATGATGCAACTATAATGCATGATATCAACATAAGCATGGCGATGCAACATTACCATCAAGCATGTCAACCACAATAAATCATATATCTGAATGAGCATGGCATACTGACGAGCATGAATATCATGAGTATAACACTACACATAATCATATCATGACCACTAGCATCGAGAATAAATACCATGCAATAACATAGCGATAATACTACCATGCAAGCATTTAACCAACTGGATGCAAAGGAACATGCATAACAACGTTACTCGGAACAGATGATAGTCATGCACCGAAGACCATCACCAACATCAACATGTACTACTACCAAGCATGGCATGCAAAGCAATACTAGCAAGAGTACATGATAACCAAGTGTATATGAACATAGCATGAAGATAAACACAGATCCATAAGCATAACCGAAACAACGATAACAGTTGCAAACAATCAAGCACTTATTAAATGTTCATGTAAAAAACCATGGCTACTGCATGACTATCATGCAAGTGGGTGTTGTGGATTGCCTGGGGATGAAGATTACTCTAGGAAGAAGTGCGGAACGACCGTGGAAGGAATCGCCGGAAAAGATTCTTTCTCGGGGGGCTAGATAAGGGCAAGGGCAAAATGGTCATTTTCAGTATGTCAAACCATAGTGAAAGTGACACCAACAGAGCGGGCTCGACGAGACGAAGACGTGGGCATTGGATTCACCTCAATCGGAGTATCGAGCAAAAAGATACGAGGGTTTGAAGACCAGGGACTATTCTGTAAAAGTTATATTCACAGACAGGCCCCTGGCGGCTGTACCGAAAGCACCTTCTCAGAGAATACATTTTCTGCAAGTGAAAGCGCACTTTCAGCCAAAGTAGCCTCAGACGACACTTTCACTGAACGAAAACGTACTATGGGAAACACGTTTCCACTTATCTGATGTGGCGAGGCGAGGTCAACGCCCGTGCGGCTGACCGATGGGGATGGGGCGACGCGGGGCCCGCTTAGCCACCTGGATGGGCCGTCATCTTCTTCCTCGCTCTCGCCCGTGAGGTAGAGGCAGAGGCACGACGCCGGCGACTGCCCTGCTCGGCTCCGGCCACCTCCGGCGAGGCCCTGGCTACTGAACTACGCAGGACGGAGCGGCGCATCTATCTAGGGGCTTCACGCACACCGGGGAAGACCAGAGTGGTGGCGACCTTGAGCATGGCGGACGACAGCATCGGTCCCAGATGGGGACCGCGACCGGAGGCCAAAAGAGGAGGAGGGAAACAACGGGGAGGCTTCTTGGGGTGTGGTGGAGGTCTCTGGTGCTGGCCATGAGGAGGAAGAGGGCTCAGCTTGAGCAAATTTGGTCGGCCGGGAGCGGCGGCCATGGCAACGAACCGATGCGAGAAGCGGCTCTGGAGTCAAACGGAGGGGTCGGGCGGGGCTCTGGGAGAGTGGTGAGGAGGTTGGTGAGCTTGGAGGGGGTCAAGGGGGCTATATATAGCCGGGGTAAGGCGGTTCCGGCTCGGGTGCCACCGCTCGCGTCCGGATGAGGATCTGCCGGCCGTAGAGGTCACGAGCGGGCACGGGAAGGCGACGAGGGAGAAGCGGACACGCTATAGAGAGTCATAGAGCAGAGGAGGCCAAGGGACGCATGGCAGAAGAAGTCGAATGCCTTAGATTCCTTGTCGGCCATAGTACGCCCGTGGGCACGCGGTGATGAGCACCGACGGAGAGGCTTCTTGAGAGGGAGATGGCTCCAGGAAGAAGGCGACGACGAAGGGGAGCTAGGGGACATGCCCGTGCTCGCTAAGACGCCAAGCAAAGAGCGGGAGAAGAGGACAGAGGCGATGAAGGAAATATGCCCTAGAGGCAATAATAAAAGTTGTTATTTATATTTTCTTATATCATGATAAATGTTTATTATTCATGCTAGAATTGTATTAACCGGAAACTTAGTACATGTGTGAATACATAGACAAACAGAGTGTCCCTAGTATGCCTCTACTAGACTAGCTCATTGATCAAAGATGGTTATGTTTCCTAGCCATAGACATGAGTTGTCATTTGATCAACGGGATCACATCATTAGGAGGATGATGTGATGGACAAGATCCATCCGTTAGCATAGCACTATGATCGTTTAGTTTTACTGCTATTGCTTTCTTCATGACTTATACATGTTCCTATGACTATGAGATTATGCAACTCCCGAATACCGTAGGAACACCTTGTGTGCTATCAAACGTCACAACGTAACTGGGTGATCATAAAGATGCTCTACAGGTGTCTCCGAAAGTATTCGTGGTGTTGGCATAGATCAACATTAGGATTTGTCACTCCGAGTGTCGGGGAGGTATCTCTGGGCCCTCTCGGTAACACACATCACAATAAGCCTTGCAAGCAAAAGACTAATGAGTTAGTCACGAGATGATGTGTTACGGAACGAGTAAAGAGACTTGCCGGTAACGAGATTGAACTAGGTATGGAGATACCGACGATCGAATCTCGGGCAAGTAACATACCGATGACAAAAGGAACAACGTATGTTGTTATGCGGTTTTGACCGATAAAAGATCTTCATTGAATATGTAGGAGCCAATATGAACATCCAGGTTCCGCTATTGGTTATTGACCGGAGATGAGTCTCTGTCATGTCTACATAGTTCTCGAACCCGTAGGGTCCGCACGCTTAACGTTTGATGACGATCGGTATTATGAGTTTATGAGTTTTGATGTACCGAAGGTAGTTCGGAGTCCCGGATGAGATCACGGACATGACGAGGAGTCTCGGAATGTCCGAGACATAAAGATTGATATATTGGACGACTATATTCGGACACCGGAAGTGTTCCGGAAAAGTTTCGGATTTATCGGGATTGCCGGAGGGGGTTACCGGAACCCCCCACGAGGGGGGATGGTCCATAGTGGGCCTTATGGAAAAGAGAGAGGCAGCCCATAGGGGCTGGCCGGCGCCCCACCTTGGGTTCCTAGTTGGACTAGGATTTGGGGGCGCCACCTCTCCCTCTTTTCCTTTCCCTCTCTTCCTTCTTTGGTAGTTCCTACTAGGAATAGGATTGCAATCCTATTCCTAGTAGGATTCCACCCCTAGCCGCACCATAGGAGGGCCAGCCGGCCTCCCCCCTTGCTCCTTTATATACGGGGGCAGGGGGGCACCCAAAGACACAAGTTGAATTGTTCCAGCCGTGTGCGGTGCCCCCCTCCACAGAAACACACCTCGGTCATACCGTCACGGTGCTTAGGCGAAGCCCTGCGCCGGTGAATACATCATATCCGTCACCACGCCGTCGAGCTGACGAAACTCTCCCGTGAAGCTCAACTGGATCAAGAGCTCGTGGGACGTCATCAAGCTGAACGTGTGCTGAACGCGGAGGTGCCGTACGTTCGGTGCTTGATCGGTTGAATCGCGAAGAAGTTCGACTACATCAACCGCGTCACTTTCTGCTTCCGGTCTACGAGGGTACGTAGACACACTCTTCCCTCTCGTTGCTATGCATCTGGTAGATAGATCTTGCGTGATCGTAGGAAAATTTTAAAAATACTACGTTCCCCAACAGTGGCATCAGAGCCAGGTTTATGCGTAGATGATATGCACGAGTAGAACACAATGAGTTGTGGGCGATACTAGTCATACTGCTTACCAGCATGTCATACTTTGCTTCGGCGGTATTGTGAGATGAAGCGGCCCGGACCGACATTACGCGTACGCTTACGCGAGACTGGTTTCACCGTTACGAGCACTCGTTGCTTAAAGGTGACTGGCGGGTGTCTGTCTCTCTCACTTTAGCTGAATCAAGTGTGGCTACGCCCGGTCCTTGTGAAGGTTAAAACAGCACATACTTGACGAAACATCGTTGTGGTTTTGTATGCGTAGGTACGAACGGTTCTTTCTAAAGCCCGTAGCAGCCACGTAAAACTTGCAACAACAAAGTAGAGGACGTCTAACTTGTTTTTGCAGGGCATGTTGTGATGTGATATGGTCAAGACATGATAAGTTATACGTTTTTGTATGAGATGATCATGTTTTGTAAAGTTATCGGCAACTGGCAGGAGCCATATGGTTGTCGCTTTATTGTATGAAATGCAATCGCCATGTAATTGCTTTACTTTATCACTAAGCGGTAGCGATAGTTGAGGAAGCAATAGTTGGCGAGACGACAACGATGCTACGACGGAGATCAAGGTGTCGCGCCGGTGACGACGGTGATCATGACGGTGCTTTGGAGATAGAGATCAAAAGCACAAGATGATGATGGCCATATCATGTCACATATTTTGATTGCATGTGATGTTTATCTTATTATGCTTCTTATTTTGCTTAGAACGACGGTAGCATTATAAGATGATCCCTTACTAAATTTCAAGGTATAAGTGTTCTCCCTGAGTATGCACCGTTGCGAAAGTTCGTCGTGCCGAGACACCACGTGATGATCGGGTGTGATAAGCTCTACGTTCAAATACAACGGGTGTAAGCCAGTTTTGCACACGCAGAATACTCGGGTTAAACTTGACAAGCCTAGCATATACAGATATGGCCTCGGAACACTGGAGACCGAAAGGTCGAGCGTGAATCATATAGTAGATATGATCAACATAAGATGTTCACCATTGAAACTACTCCATCTCACGTGATGATCGGACATGGTTTAGTTGATTTGGATCACGTGATCATTTAGATGACCAGAGGGATGTCTATCTAAGTGGGAGTTCTTAAGTAATATGATTAATTGAACTTTAATTTATCATGAACTTAGTCCTGGTAGTATTAGCATATCTATGTTGTAGATCAATAGCTCGCGATGTTGCTCCCCGTTTATTTTATATGTTCCTAGAGAAAACTAAGTTGAAAGATGTTAGTAGCAATGATGCGGAATTGTTCCGTGATCTGAGAATTATCCTCATTGCTGCACAGAAGAATTATGTCCTTGATGCACCGCTAGGTGCCAGACCTATTGCAGGAGCAGATGTAGACGTTATGAACGTTTTGACAAAAGCTCGATATGATGACTACTTGATAGTTTAGTGCACCATACTTTACGGCTTAGAATCGGGACTTCAAAAACGTTTTGAACGCCACGGAGCATATAAGATGTTCCAAGAGTTGAAATTAGTATTTCATACTCATGCCCGTGTCAAGAGGTATGAGACCTCTGACAGTACTTTGCCTACAAGATGGAGGAGAATAGCTCAACCAGTGAGCATGTGCTCAGATTGTCTGGGTACTGCAATTGCTTGAATCAAGTGGGAGTTAATCTTCCAGATAAGATAGTAATTGACAAAGTTCTCTAGTCACTATCACCAAGTTAGTAGAACTTCGTGATGAACTATAATATGCAAGGGATGACGAAAGTAATTCCCGAGCTCTTCGCGATGCTGAAATCGGCGAAGGTAGAAATCAAGAAAGAGCATCAAGTGTTGATGGTTAACAAGACCACTTGTTTCAAGTAAAAGGCAAAGGGATAGAAGAGGAACTTCAAGAAGAATGACAAGCAAGTTGTCACTCCCATGAAGAAACCCAAAGCTAAACTCAAGCCTGAAACTAAGTGCTTCTACTGCAAAGGAAATGGTCACTGGAAGTGGAAGTGCCCTAGATGCTTGGCGGATAAGAAGGATGGCAAAGTGAACAAAGGTATATTTGATATACATATTATTGATGTGTATTTTACTAGTGTTCACAGCAAACCCTCGGTATTTGATACTGGTTCATGATAAATGTTTATTATTCATGCTAGAATTGTATTAACCGGAAAGGCAATAATAAAAGTTGTTATTTATATTTTCTTATATCATGATAAATGTTTATTATTCATGCTAGAATTGTATTAACCGGAAACTTAGTACATGTGTGAATACATAGACAAAACAGAGTGTCCCTAGTATGCCTCTACTAGACTAGCTCATTGATCAAAGATGGTTATGTTTCCTAGCCATAGACATGAGTTGTCATTTGATCAACGGGATCACATCATTAGGAGGATGATGTGATGGACAAGACCCATCCGTTAGCATAGCACTATGATCGTTTAGTTTTACTGCTATTGCTTTCTTCATGACTTATACATGTTCCTATGACTATGAGATTATGCAACTCCCGAATACCGTAGGAACACCTTGTGTGCTATCAAACGTCACAACGTGACTGGGTGATCATAAAGATGCTCTACAGGTGTCTCCGAAAGTATTCGTGGTGTTGGCATAGATCAACATTAGAATTTGTCACTCCGAGTGTCGGGGAGGTATCTCTGGGCCCTCTCGGTAACACACATCACAATAAGCCTTGCAAGCAAAAGACTAATGAGTTAGTCACGAGATGATGTGTTACGGAACGAGTAAAGAGACTTGCCGGTAACGAGATTGAACTAGGTATGGAGATACCGACGATCGAATCTCGGGCAAGTAACATACCGATGACAAAAGGAACAACGTATGTTGTTATGCGGTTTTGACCGATAAAAGATCTTCATTGAATATGTAGGAGCCAATATGAACATCCAGGTTCCGCTATTGGTTATTGACCGGAGATGAGTCTCTGTCATGTCTACATAGTTCTCGAACCCGTAGGGTCCGCACGCTTAACGTTTGATGACGATCGGTATTATGAGTTTATGAGTTTTGATGTACAGAAGGTAGTTCGGAGACCCGGATGAGATCACGGACATGACGAGGAGTCTCGGAATGTCCGAGACATAAAGATTGATATATTGGACGACTATATTCGGACACCGGAAGTGTTCCGGAAAAGTTTCGGATTTATCGGGATTGCCGGAGGGGGTTACCGGAACCCCCCACGAGGGGGGATGGTCCATAGTGGGCCTTATGGAAAAGAGAGAGGCAGCCCATAGGGGCTGGCCGGCGCCCCACCTAGGGTTCCTAGTTGGACTAGGATTTGGGGGCGCCACCTCTCCCTCTTTTCCTTTCCCTCTCTTCCTTCTTTGGTAGTTCCTACTAGGAATAGGATTGCAATCCTATTCCTAGTAGGATTCCACCCCTAGCTGCACCATAGGAGGGCCAGCCGGCCTCCCCCCTTGCTCCTTTATATACGGGGGCAGGGGGGCACCCAAAGACACAAGTTGAATTGTTCCAGCCGTGTGCGGTGCCCCCCTCCACAGAAACACACCTCGGTCATACCGTCGCGGTGCTTAGGCGAAGCCCTGTGCCGGTGAATACATCATATCCGTCACCACGCCGTCGAGATGACGAAACTCTCCCGTGAAGCTCAACTGGATCAAGAGCTCGTGGGACGTCATCAAGCTGAACGTGTGCTGAACGCGGAGGTGCCGTACGTTCGGTGCTTGATCGGTTGAATCGCGAAGAAGTTCGACTACATCAACCGCGTCACTTTCCGCTTCCGGTCTACGAGGGTACGTAGACACACTCTTCCCTCTCGTTGCTATGCATCTGGTAGATAGATCTTGCGTGATCGTAGGAAAATTTTAAAAATACTACGTTCCCCAACAGGCGCCAGAGCACGCATTTGGCTGGCATGACCCGTGGTCACCGCATGAGCTGGCATCAAGAAGAGCCGGACGGCTGGAAATTCTTGTCTAGGGCAGAGTCCTTCCGGTGGAGGTTTCAACTGAGTAGCTCGAACGAAAGTGTAGTGGTTAGATGGGAATTGAGCTCTGAATGTTGCTGCATCAAACTTAATCATGATGCAGTGATCACCATAGGAATGCTATGGTCCAAATGAGTTGTCTGGGGAGTTTAGGTTAGGAAGGACTATAGTCCTGGTAAGTTTGAGATGATTTGGGCCAATACTTAATGTAGTTGTTGTTCAACTGCATAATCTGGTCCAGAAAGAAAACCAGGAAGTAGCACTCACATATAGTTATGGATTGGGTTGAAAATGGACATGGCAAGATCATTTGATCATATGAAAGTGACATAAAAATTTCATTCCGTTTGGACAAGCCAAAGTGGTACTTCCTTCATAAACATCCCCACTGTCCAGAAACTTGCAATAATTCGTGAGGGAAAATGGCTAGATAAATTGTGTCCAAAATTTGTGGATATAGGTTATATGGATAGGAGAAGGTCCTGGAAAATTTTCAGCGATAATGAAGCAAGATAAAATATACTTGCTTCACAAACTGAAAATTTGGACAAAAACTAATATTTGAAGGTGTGCTCACATGGATCGAAGGAATGAGCTCAAATCTTGAGGAGAGTCATGATTTGATGATATTGAGGTCATACAAAAATTTCAAATCTTTTTCATATGCCTAGTTTGTATCTATTTCACAAACTTTCTTTCTGGACAGAAACTTTGGAAATTAGCTGAAAAATACTTACCAGGAAAATGAGTATGATACTTTGCATGAGGAAATTATATGGACATGAAAAGGTGTCCAAAAAGTTTGGGGGCAAATGGGCAAAGACAAAAAGCACTTGCTTCACAAGGTGCCATTTAGGGCAGAATAGGAAATGAATTAATTGAGGATGATGAGGAACATGGCAAATGAAATATTTTTCCATATTTAAGGAAGATATGACCTATACAATTTGTGAGAATTATTTAGGAATTTTAGGAGTGATGGAAATATATATAAGTTGCTTCACAACCTAGGGAAATTTGGGTTATTCCTTTAATAGAAAAAGGAATATTCCCTAGAAACATAATATTGAGGTTGGTCCAAGATGGAAATGGCAAGGTCTAGGGATGAATATGAGGATGACAAGTCACTCTGGAAAGAAAGAAGAGGTCATCTTCTTCAGTTTCCAAACCACATAGCCACGGAAAAAGAAAGCTCAAGCAAAATACTCAGAAAATGAAAATAAAAAGAAAGGGCAAAAAATCAGGCTGTGACACTAAACCTCCAAGCACAACATGGGCCATATTGCAATCCCCCGAGTGCAACATGACTCATGTTGCAAAGCAGTTGCCGTGTAAACCTCCAAGTCATGACCCATGTTACGAACCTATGAGAACAACATAACCCATGTCGCGAACCTAATCACCCGATGGAGCGCATGTTACAAACATCATCGATTTGGATTAGACGGCTGTCCCGCGGCGACTCATGACCGGACGCATATTATTTTATTTGTTTTTGCCAAGTTGTTGGACCCATGCACTATAGCTCATTGAGAAAATGGATCACATAAAGCAAACTAGCTAGGGTATGTGGTGTTAGAGTTGTTGCACAACAACGTGATAGCCTTTTTCCTAAAAATAAGTCAAGAACGTCATAGCTTTTTCTCAAGCTAGCTAGGTTCTATGAGGGCATGGCCAACGGGATGCCCCATGGTGATACCCCGCAGGTCCAGCTCGGCTCAGAGCATGCAACTCAGGTTCGGGTGATGCTTTGGAGAGGAAGCAGTCTTCTGCAGATGAGTTAGCCGCTCCAGGATAAAAGTAAGAGAAAAGAAGGAAAATGGGAAGAGAGAAGGTGGAGAATGATGGAAGAAGAGATATATGGGGAGAATGGAATTGAGATGGGTCCACTAAGATGACGTCTACCTATGCATGCCTTCATTGGGTGAAGAAAAATGTGAATGATAGTTTTAATACTTTGTTTCTAAACAAAGGCATGGTGTCCGTTGCTCATGCCTTGATGCTAGAGTTGTGAAACTAGGTCCCATCCCATGGGCCCGATTAGTAAAGTAGAAAAAGTCGCTTCTTACTTTAGTGGCAAACCAGTCCCAGTCCGAAGTGATGCAAGCATGGCTAAGCGCCCAGGTGAAGGAAAGCTGACTCGTGGATCCCATGGCTGATGAGGCGTCTCGAACGACCAATCGAGTGGCGGCCAAATTCACTACTCTGACCTTTATGTAAAAGTTTAGCATGACTTTGTTGGTAATATGCCCTAGAGGCAATAATAAAGTGGTTATTATTATACTTCCTTAATCATGATAAAATTTTATTATCCATGCTATAATTGTATTGATCGGAAACTTAAAGACATGTGTGAATACATAAACAAATATCAAGTCCCTAGTGAGCCTCTACTAGACTAGCTCGTTGATCAAAATATGGTTAAGGTTTCCTGACCATAGACATGAGTTGTCGTTCGATAACGGGATCACGTCATTAGGAGAATTATGTGATGGACAAGACCCATCCGTTAGCATAGCATATGATCATTCAGTTTATTGCTACTGCATTCTTAATGTCAAATACATGTTCCTTCGACCATGAGATCATGCAACTCATGGACTCCAGAGGAATTCCTTGTGTGTATCAAACATCACTTTGTAACTGGGTGATCATAAAGGTGCTCTACAGGTATCTCCGAAGCTGTCTGTTGAATTGGGATGGATCGAGACTGGGATTTTCCACTCCTTATGATGGAGAGGTATCTTTGGGCCGTCTCGGTAATACATCATCACAAAAAGCTTGCAAGCAAAGTGACTAAGGAGTTAGTTACAAGATGATGTATTATGGGACGAGTAAAGATAATTGCCGGTAACGAGATTGAACTAGGTATGGAGATACCGACGATCGAATCTCGGGTAAGTAACATACCGACGGACAAAAGGGAACTACGTATATTTTCATAAAGGTTTGACTGATAAAGATCTTCATAGATATGTAGAAACCAATATGGGCATCCAGGTCCCACTATTGGTTATTAACCGGAGAACGTCCCGGTCATGTCTACATCATTCTCGAACCCATAGGGTCTGCACGCTTAACGTTCGTTGGTGATATACTATTATATGAGTTATGTATGTTGGCGACCGAGTGTTGTTTGGAGTCCCGGATGTGATCACTGACATAACGAGGAGCTCTAGAATGGTCAGGAGATAAAGATTGATATATATGATGATAGTATTCAGTCTCCGGAAAAGTTCCGGAATACACCGGATAATTATGGGATCACCGGAAGGTTGGTTGGCCCAAGGGGTAAGGCCCACGGGGCTTTAGGTCGGTGCAAAAGGAAGTTTTGCAAAGGTCAGGGACCTGACGCCAGGGACCCTAGCGTCTGGCCCTGGGCCAGACACCGAGGACAGTGGCATCTGATACTGGAATCTGGGAAGGACTCTTCCTTGCGTTCCAAGCCGACTTTGGGGAGGCCCTCTCCCCAAGTTACGACCCCAAGCTCAACATATAAATAGAGGAGTAGGGCTAGCCCCTAGAGCACAAGTTTTTGAGCCTCCTCTAGTTCTTCTAGTTCTAGTTGGACCTATATGATTAATTAGAGCTTGTCTAACCTTCTAGTTCCTCCTTCGCTCTAAATCTGTTGTGCTTGGCGAAGCCCTGTGGAAATAGTTTCACCACCACCATCAGCACACCGTCGTGCTGCTGGAACTCATTTACTACTTCACCCCTCTTGCTGGATCGAGAAGGCGAGGACGTCATCGAGCTGAATGTGTGCTGAACACGGAGGTGCCGTACGTTCGGTGCTTGATCGGAACGGATCATGAAGGTGTATGACTACATCAACCGCGTTGATAAACACTTCCGCTTAGCGATCTAAAAGGGTATGTAGATGCTCTCCCCCTCTCGTAGCTATGCATCTCCATGGATAGATCTTGCGTGTGTATAGATTGTTTTTTGTTTTCCATGCAATGCCCCCCTACAAATTTGACCCTATTTTTAAAATGAGTTTGGATATGACCCTTTTTATATCGCCGTGGACGTTGACGGTGGGATATAACGGGCTACCGCAATGGTCAACACGATGATGTGGCAACGATGTGGCATGTTACTACCGTCATAGCCTTTGGCGGTAGCATCTGGTCCGACTTGAATGCTATGAATAGAGTACATTGCTTCACTTCACTAAAGCTATCTAATGGTGTAATGGCTAGCACAAGCAGGTTAGAAGTAGTTTATCTTGGGTTCAAAAGCCTACCAACCACAATTCTTTTTATTTATTTATTTTTGCCCAATAAAAATGAAAAAAGTCTAATTGATGTTAGATATGTATTATTATCAAAAACATTTATTACCATGTAAATATCATTTATAAGGAAAGTGATTTTTAAAGTAATTACAAGAAAATGTTTTCTCTCTTTCCTAAATACAATCACACGATTCATGTTTCCTTTTGTTCAAGATATGGTGGCATCTTCATTCAACATCTTCACGGTCCATTGGTTACCGTGCCACAATTGGATGAGAGTTTGTTGTAAGCTAAGTAATTTCAATTTATTTTTTTGCTAATTGATGTTCGATATGGATTATTATTGGATTTTGACGTAGTTGTTCGGACATAGTTTGTCATCCAACGTGGTACCCCATTGGTCTACGGACGAGTCCGGTTGTCTGAATTCCTGCAAACCAGATGCATCCCAAGGGGCTTTGCGGGCGTACAGATTGTCATGCCGTACGCACCTGACCACCAAATCTCACCCAAAACCTTCTTCGTCCGATTTATGTGAATTATGTCTGAATGTATTTCTGTTTTTTTAAGTCGAAACCAACGAACAATTGTTCTACAGTAACTTTCATTAATTAATATGAGATAGAATATGTACAAAGAAAGAAGAAAATACAATACAGTGGCCCTCTAAGAGGAACATGATAACATTAAAGATCAATAAATATATCATCCATAATCATTATAGATGTGCAGAAATCCAATCCTTGAATCTGTCGAAAAATCTTGCTTTGATCATGTGTTGTAGAAGACTAAGATCTTCTCTAACCCAATACTTCCATCAGTTAATACTCGGCACCTCCTTTCTAAAAATCTTTCCATTTCTCAGAGTCCATATTCTCCAGTATACTTGGATAATGATGTCTAGGGAAAATTCTTTTGCGAGATAAGAGTGTAAAATCATAATGTCATCAAAGATCGATATTCCTAGCTTTCTGTTTCGAACAGTGCATTTCCAGCATTCTTGTGCAAAGGTACAATCCCGGAAAAGGTCCCTCAATGTTTCTTCGGCATTTTCCCTACATTGAATGCAATTGTAGTCGTCCAGCTTCATATTCTTTCTCCTCAAAAGATTTCCGATGTTGATTCTATCATGTAGAAGTAGCCAGTTTTTTTGCCTTAATCTAATAGACATCTTCCAAATCCATTTAAACAACACATTATGTTCAGTCTTTGGCCAAATAGGTTTATATATTCTGATTGAAGAATATTGTTTGCCTTGCCCAAATCCCTTCTATGTATCTCCTCTATGCTCATTCTAGTTCATAGTCACTAGGTTTTGAATCTCATTCAATTGTGTGTATGCTAATTCTGAGAGTGGAGTGTGGAGCAGCACATGAGGATTTTGTTCGGCTATCCAAGTGGCTGCTGAGATTGTATCCTTCTTTACAAAGGAATACAACTCTGGTATTTGTTGATTAGTGAAGCATCAAGCCATTTGTCATGACAGAAAATGATAGATTGCCCATCCCCCATAGTGCATTGGTAATTTTATTTGAATAGTGGCAGGAGCTTTAAATGAATCTTCCACCAACTGGAACCTTCCATCTTATGCGCTAGTAGTTGTGTGCTGTAGTAAGTATCCCAGGTTAGTTTAACCCATGGCAAGTCTTATTTATTGAAAAACTTGTGGAGATTTTTCATCGGGAGTGTTTTATTGTGCAAAGCAATATCCAGTATGCCTAGCCCCCCTGATATTTTGGTTGGCACACCTTCTTCCAAGAGATAAGAGCTAGTCCTTGTTGATCTTGTCTAAATTTTCTCCAAAAGAAGTGCCTTAAATATTTGTTGATTTGTGCTATGCTGCTTACTGGAAGAGCCAAAGTACTCATGAAGAATATAAGTAGAGCAGTGAACACACCTTTTGCAAGAAGGAGTTTACCATCATAGGACAACAGGCTGGAGTATCAATTCAATCTTCTCTCAAATTTTTTTACATATGGGATTGAAATCTTCCACTTCCTATCTATGATCACTCAAGGGCAGCCCCAAATAGGTAAACGGAAGACTTCCATGTTTACATCCGAATTCATTAAGAATCATGTTCAAAGTTTGTGGGTTCACATTAAGAGGGATGATCATTGATTTTCCATAATTTATTTTCAATCTAGTCTGAGCAGCATAGTGTTTCAGCAGATTATTGACTTGCCTAATCTGACTAGGCACCGCAGGCAATATCACCACTGTGTCATTAGCATATTGTATGGCAGGAAAGTCAGGTTTTGATTGACAGGGAATAGGAGCTTGAATGATATTTGCATGCATTGCATTATTTAGAACAACTTGAAGAAGATCAGCTGCCAACACAAACAACAAGGGAGAAACATGATCCCCTTGTCTAACCCCTTTTTGCATTGAAACTATTTGCGAGGAATGCCATTAAGAAGAACTACCGAAGACCCTGAATCTAAAAGCATTTTAATCCACATTATCCACTTGTTTCCAAATCCTCTAGCTTTTAGAATATTGACTATAGCCTTGTTCTCAATAAGATCAAAAGCCTTTTCAAAATCAAGCTTAAGAACGATTAGCTCTCTCTTTGACTATAGCCTTATGCATTGATGAATGAATTCAAAAGCCCATGCTAAACAATCTTGAATTGATCTTGATTTGAGAAAGCCATATTGATTTATGTGGACAATTCTGAGAATCACCTTTTGAAGTCTATTGGCTAGTAGCTCGGTGATGATTTCGATAGTGCAATTCAGAAGTGAAATAGGTCTAAAATGAGCTGGAGACATAGGTTGTCTCTTTTTGGTATGAGGGTGATGAAAGAGCTGTTGATTGACTGCAAATTGATTCTACCATGGTAAAAATCTTCAATGAGCTCATAGAAATCACTAACAATAATATCCCAACAAGATTTGATAAACTTTCCATTGAAACCATGTGGCCATGTGGCTTTATCTGTGGTCTTTCCTTTATGAATGCATCAATTTCCTCTTTACTGAAGGGTATCTCTAAATCTGCCAGATTAACATCAGATTGTAGAATACTGGGATGGTCAAAAAATAACATCTCATTTGATGTCCCTAGTCTTTCTACCACCATAATATTGCAGCCTTCTCATGGTGCTGAAAATTTTCTTGTATATTTTCATCTCTCAGTATAGCAATGTGATTGTTTATGTACTTAATAGTTGCTTTAGTTTTGAACAGTTTTGTGATCTCATCCCCAGATTTGACCCATCTAATAGTGGCCCTCTGCCTCCAGTATGTGTTTCGAAAATCCAGCAAATTTCCCAAATGAGCTTTAATGATGTCTCTACTATTTGATTCCTCTAATGGGAGTAATCTATGATCTTCCAGCATGTCAAAAATTAGGATGATCTCATTAGCATATTTTATATTCATGGCCAGATTGGAGATGTTCTTGGCCCAAATTTTAATCATTTTCTAAGTCTTTTGAATTTTGCAGTAATTCTGTGAGCAGAGGATTTAGCAGTTACTGGTTGCTCCCATAAGCTTTTGACCGTGTCCTTAAAACCATCCATATTAACGAATAAATTTCAAACCTAAATAATTTTGATTTGGGAATGTTTGTACCAATTTGAATTAAACAAGGGGTGTGATCAGAGATTGGTTTTTCAAGGCATCTAGCCAAGGTGTTCGAATAATTTAGGGTCCAGGTGTAATGCCCCGGATGTAATACTTTCCCTTTTGGGCATATAATATATCTCCGGCTTCATCAATTCCATTTCGGGTTCTTCGTCTTTTGGGTTTTCGTCATTTTGTCGTGTTGCGTGTGTGGCATTCATTCATATCATGTAGTCATGTGCATCGCATTGCATTTGTGGTGTTGTTTGCATCCGGTTCCACGCGTTCCTTCCCGTTGTCCGTTTCGCGTTCCGGAGCTCCCTCACGTGTCCGTGGCGTCCCGTAGGCCTACTTTGGTGTTTGGCCGTGTGACGTTACCGGTTTGGCGCGAGACTTGTCGTGTGTTGTTGTTTGGGTTTGTGTAACCCGCCTGTCAAATCTCGTCGCGTTTCGAGTCCGTTTGCTCCCCCAACAGTTATTCTCGTGGGCTCAAAGTGCCTCCACTTTGAGGCCCAAGACACCCCTCCAACAGCCCACCAAACCTCTCCTAGCCACTTCCTTCATCTAGGCCATCCAATCCTGACCGTGTGGCCAAAAACTGCACTCCATTTGGATAACCCTAGCTCCTTGTGCCTATATATTTGTCCACTCCCCCAATTTTTGCCCCAAATCAAGGAAACCCTAGCCACTTCATCCTCTTCCTCCAGCCACCACCACCTCGCCGGAGCTTCGCCGGAGTTTCGCCAGAATCTCGCCGGAGTTCCTCCACCTCGCCGGAAGACACCACTCCTCCACCTCGTCTCCTCCCTCCTCTCACCTCACCACCACCGCCACCTCATCCCACCGGCGCCCTCACCACCCGGCCAGGCCTCCAGGCGCCGCCCGTTCCTCTCGCGCGGAAGCCCCGCCATCTCCTTCGTTCGACCAGCCGCCGCAGTGGCTGGATCGAGCGGATCCAGCCACTGCCGATTGGGTCAACGAAGCCGCTCCTCCACTCCGCTCGATCCAGAGCCTTCGATCGATCCGTGCTGGGCCTCCGCTAGCTTCTGGGCTCGATCGCCCGAGCCAGGCCGCTTCCCTCCCGCACCAGGCCACGTGGGCCTCCGCTCCTCTGGGCCTTCGCCAGCCAGCCGATCCCTCTCCCGCTCGAGCCACCACCGCCGGCTCCCCTCCGCTCGGTCGCCGGACAGGCCACCCCTCCGTCGCGGCCCGATCCGCCGGCCCGAGCCAGGCCGCGCCAGCGCGCCTCTTCTCCTGGGCCGCTCCGCGGGCCCGCGCCGCCTTCTCCCGCGTAGGCCCGAGGCCCAGAACGCCTCCAGGCCGCTCCACCGCAGCAAGGCCGGCCCACCTCCGCCGCCAGATCCCGCGAG
>LR738709.1:97464746-97506346 GCA_902687465.1 Secale cereale
CAGGCCGGCCCACTCGCCAGGCCGGGCCACCTCTCCAGCCGCCCATCCGATCTGCTCGCTGGGCCGGATCCAGCACCCGTAGCCCGTTGTTGTTTTCAGATCTGAGAGGTTGACCCTAATTCCTTCTAAGTCCCTGTTGTTTATGTGTGCTGATGCATTTTTCCAAGTGTGATAACTTTTTATGTGTTGCTCCGTTTTACGCAAATGACATGTCCAGACGTTCGTGGTGACTAGCACTACGATTCATTCCATTGTGCCATGCATGTTTGAGATCATCTAGGTGCTTAAATATTCGTTGCAAGAGTGCATCCCGTTATAAACTGCTGTTAGTGATGTTTTTATGCCATCTTTGCATACTGATAACTTTTAGCCCGGTTATCCGATTGATGCAAATGGCATGTCCACGTGTTCGTCTTGCCATGCTCTACATGTTGTTTGTGTTAGGTTGCATGATAGATTTATTCTTGCCATGGTTATCCTCGTTGCAAAGTGCTATATGGCTGTTTAGTTGATAAACTTGTTATGAGATGCCATCTTGTTGAGCTCGTTGCTATCGTTATGTTTATCTCCATGATGCATGCTTAGGTGTTTTGGAATCACCATCATGTGTACTTTGATGTGGTGCTTACCACTTGCCATGTTTAGTTTTGAGGTGACTTAAACTTGCTCTCATAGATGCCATGATGAAACTGCTGTTTTAACACTTAGTGAAATTATTTCACTAAGTCTGGAATCTGTAATTTCCAGATGCCATGTTTGCTTGTAGTTCTAGGACAAACCATGATAGTTTTGGGGTGACTCTTGATGGTTACTTGTAGTATATATTGTTGGCTATCTATTCATGCTCTCACATACTTATTTGAGTGGCTGTAGCATTTTAACTTTTGCTCCAAAGTTGCAATAAATTACTGCTGTCTGGATTTTGTTGTCAAGTTCAATATGTCCAAGCTTGTTGCTATTGATCCGTGGCTCCTTTGGGGGTGCAACTTTGGACTTATTTGCTGTAGGATATGTCTAGTTTATGTTCATGCTCTTTGCCATGAAGTTTGAGTGTTGTAGCTTATTTATCTAGTGCTCCGAAGTTGCTATGTGGCTGTAATTTACAGCTTGTGCATGTTTCTTGTTTCGGGCATAACTTTTAGCCTGTAGCTCCGATTTCAGCAAGTCTTAAATGAAACTTGATAGGTTTTCCATGTAGATTCATATTATACTATTGTTATCTTGTTATGAAGCTTTTGCTTGAATGCTTATTTTCCGTGCTCCGTGTGCTCTCATAGTGCATCCATCATGCATCCATCATTTTTTTGTGCGCATTGCATCTTGTTGATTCGTGCCTTGTGTGATTGTTTTGTTTAGAGCCGGAAGCTGAGACCGAGTACGAGTACGAGCACGAGGTTACTACCGAGGTTGAGAATGAGGACCCCTCTTTCGATCCGAACGACAACTTTTCAGGCAAGATGACCGAACCCGGATACCATTACTATTTTTGCCTATTGCTAGAAGTCTCGATCTATAGTTTTGCCTCGATGCCCATGTCTTTCATGTCAGCCTCCTACTTGTAACCATGATCATGTCTAACCACCCTACCTATGCAAACCATTGATTGGCTATACGTAGGCTTCGCTCAGCCCCTCTTATAGCGTTGCTAGTTGCAGGTGAAGTTGAAGATGCTTGCTTCATGTTGAAGTTTGTTGGGTTATATCACACTATATAAATGCTTAAAATGAAATCATCTATATATTGGCAATGGGTGGAAGGCTAAGCCTTTTGCTTGGTGATTTGTTCCACTCATGCCACTAGGAACCGTTTAAACCGGTGTTATGTTCCTTGATTATGCGTTCCTAACACGGTTGGAGTTATGGGACCCCCTCGATAAACTGCTAAGTGCTAAGTCTTTTCCAGCAAGTCCCAACATTGGTACTATTCGCCTAAACAACTAAAACTTACCGAGGGAGTAATTAACCCGAGGATTAATTAATTCAACCCCCCTGGGCCAGTGCTCGATTTGAGTGTTGGTCCAAACTAGAGTCACTTGCGGATACCACCCAGTTCGCTGGGATCTTCGGTATCTGTACGTAGCGCTCATCCGGTCATGGCCTGAGACTAGATACGCGCGGCTACTATCAGGGTGTCTTCACGCCGGGAGGATTTGCTGGATTAGCCTTACCTTAGTTCGGAGTATCTTGAGCACGGGATTCCGAGAATACTCGGGTCTTCCCACCTTGGAGTTGCGACTCCGCGGATCGTGGGCTTGTCATGGGCCAAGTTGGAACACCCCTGCAGGGTTTGAACTTTCGAAAGCCGTGCCCGCGGTTATGTGCCAGATGGGAGCTTGTTAATATCCGGTTGTAGAAAACTTGACACATTGTTCTAATACACTACCAGCGTGTGTACCGTGACTGTCAATTTCCGAATAGGGATTCGGGAGTTGAACGCGGTGGGGTTATGTTTGTTGAGCTTTAGCTAGGATCACTTCGTGACCATCTCTCGACCGAGGCACTTCTCTTCTCGCACTCTTTCACGTAAGTTAGTGCTAGTTGCTGCTGCAGACACTTATTCTTTTCTTCAGCCTTATCCTCTCCCAAGGCTTAAATAGTCATGTTACCCGGGAACGGGATTGCTGAGTCCTCTGTGGCTCACAGTTACTTCACCACACCAGATGCAGGTTCGATGGTGAGCTATCCAGGTGATGGCACCGAGCTAGACTGGGAGTACGACGAGGAGCGTAGTCGATACTATGTTCGTTATCCTGATGATCAGTAGTGGTGACTTCTACTAGGATTCGATCCGACCTGTGGATTTAAATTATGTTTGGTATCTTGTCATTTGGATTTTACCCTTAGATGGGCTGTGATGTTTTATTGTATGATGATTGAAACATGTAATGATTTGTGTGACGTGGCGAGTGTAAGCCAACTATTTTATGTTTTCCATCCCCATCTTTTACATGAGTTGTGCAAAGATACCAAACTTGCGATCATTCCAGCATGGGGTTATGTCTCTAAGTCGTGCCTCGACACGTAGGAGATATAGTCCCATCCTGGGCATTACAAGTTGGTATTCAGAGCCTTCTCCGACCTAGGAGCCCCCACTGATTGATCGAATCGTTGACGGTCGAGTCTAGGCACACACTGAAAATATTTTGAGTCCTATATTTATATCGGAGAGTAGGATTTCTTTGCTTCTCATCCCCTTTCTCTCTGGTGAGGACTCCCGACGACTACTCTTGTCTCTTCTATGTTCAAAAATTGCACCAAATATTTTTTTAGGAATCTCGCGAGTATTCTGGGATTGTTTCGATGTTCTTGTGACGGGAATATTGTTCTCGATGCCTCCTGACATTAGGGGTTGTGGCAGTGTCCCGGGGAGTTGATCTTCGGGGTATTGTCGTCACAAGCATATCGCGGCAGTACTAAATACTTAAGACGGCCGACATCGAAAGTCTCTCCTATACGGTTAGTGGCAAGATAACCCCGACATCACCCAGTACTGGGGAGGTAGTTCGGGAGTATTGCCATAGCTTGGTATAGTGGATGCTTTTCGAAGGTCCGAGGTAGACAGTTTCCGAGAAAGACTGGTTATGTGTTGAAGGATGGATACAGTTGGATGTAGGTTTAGAGTTGATTGCGCGGTGCTTCCCCTGTATCCCCAACACCTGATTGCATAACTGGAAACTTCCGGAAATTCATAGGTGGGTCTATCCAGTAGATCGCAGGCATTCTTCCAACGAATGCAGGTTAGTGAGTTCGGGGTTCTACATTGAGTGAAGTGGTTTATGACCGATGTTCCGATCGGGGGTTGCATCTTAAAGGGTCCTTGGCTATGCTGATCCGGGGATTGCAAAACCCTTTCGTAACGCGTTCATATGCTTTCAGCACGAAGATGTTAGAACGAAGCTCCTATCTTGTGTTTGTTTCCATCTGTACCTTGTGTTTTTCTTATTTACCTTTTGTCCCCTATGTGGCTTCTCGTGAAGATTGATGTTATCATTTAACTGAGAATTTCATTCGCTCCTCTTGTTCGAATGATTTCATTCGTTCCTATTGTTTGAATGATTATTGTGAAGACTTGTTGCAATTCAATCCGTTGTTTTAGCTTATACCTTCTTTCAATCTATTGCTGATTCGTGGTCATCTCTTTCAGGATGGCTCCGAAACGGGTTCCCAACGCTAACCCAGAGGGTGAAGAGGTCCCAGATCGTCCTCCTTCCCCTCCTCCTCCGTCTGAGGCTTGGAGAGCGATTATGCAGACTACAAATCAGAACACCCAGTTGTTGATGCAGATGATGCAGCAGATGCAAGCTAATCAAGCTAATCAGGGTGTTCCAGGGAATCAAGGCAACTTCTTCAACCAGCAGCACCATGCTACTCTCAACCAGTTCTTGGCCAATAATCCAAAAGCTTTCAGTTACTGTGTCGACCCTCTTATGCTGAAGATTGGTTAATCGATATAAAGAAGCATTTTGAGTGCAGTAACGTAAGAGAAGAGGACTATGTGAAGTTTGCAGCCTTCCAACTCAAAGACCAAGCAGCTGACTGGTGGCAGCAGTACAAAGACTCCAGGCCAGGTTGTGTGATCTCTTGGGAGGATTTCTGCAAGGATTTTCGCTCTCACCACATTCCAACAAGTGTCATCGAGGGTATGCGTGAGCAATTCCGCAACCTGAAGCAGGGCTCTATGACTGTCTACCAGTATAATGTCAAGTTCCAAAACCTTGCCCGCTATGCTAAGCAAGACATTCCTGATGCCAAGAGAAAAATCTATCAGTTTCGTGGTGGTCTGAAAGATGAACTCCAACTTGCTCTCACCTTGTTCGAGCCTGAGGAGTTTGACAAATTCTATAACATGGCTTTGAAGCAAGAGGCAACCCAGCTCTAGATGGAGGCTTCTAAAAAGAGGATTCGAGATGCCGTTCACTCCTCCTCATCTTCTCAAGTGGCTGTGAAACAACAGAAATTTTGGCTTCCTCCACCTCCAGTGATTCGAGCTCCCTACAACAACTCCAACAGCAACAAGAACTCAAGTGGTCGTGGTTTCTCCCACCCACCCAACCCGAGCAACCAGTCGAAGAACCAGTTTCAGTCTCAAGGCTCCAAGTCAAGTGGTTCTCATTTCCGTCCTCTCTCAGAAGTGGTGTGCAACAAGTGTGGCCAGAAAGGTCACTATGCCAACAGATGTCCGAACCCAAAGCGACTTCCTCCTCCTCTGCCTGTCAGTACAGCGATTGTCAAGCATAATCCAAAGTCTGCAAGGGTGAATATGATGAATGCAGCTGAAGCGGAGAATTCTTCTGATGTGATTTTGGGTAACCTCTCAGTTAACTCTTTTCCTGCAAAAGTCTTGTTTGATTCGGGTGCTTCGTTGTCCTTCATTTCAAGACCTTTTGTTGCTAAGCATGAATTGGTTTCGGAGAGGATTCCTAGACCTTTGAAGATTATTTCTCCGGGTTTGCAAATGACTTCCAACTCAGTTGCTCCGAATGTTTCTATTCGCATGGGTGATTATTGCTTTCTGGCTAATCCGGTGGTTCTTGGCAATTCTGACATTAACTTCATCCTCGGGATGGATTGGCTTTCTCAGCATGATGCTCACATTGATTGTGCACAGAAGGAAGTCAAGATGACTCATCCTGATGAAGATGTGATTATCTTCGCCTCCAGGGATAATACTATCAGGCTTTTCTCTCTCAATGATAAGGGCGAAATTAATGCCATATCTCAAATTCCGGTGGTAAACGAATACCAAGACATCTTTCCTGAAGAACTTCCAGGCATACCTCCACACCGTCAGGTGGAATTTGTCATGGAACTCGAGTCGGGTACTGAGCCAGCATGTCGGCGTCCGTACAAGCTCTCTCCCGAAGAATTGAAGGAATTGAAGAAGCAGCTTGATGAACAGGAGTGTATGGGTCTCATCAGGCCTAGTACGTCTCGTTGGGGCTGTGGTGTCTTATTTGTCAAGAAGAAGGATGGCACGGAGTGTCTATGCGTTGATTACCGGCCATTGAACAAGAAGACAATAAAGAACAAGTATCCGCTCCCCAACATCAACGAACTGTTCGAGCAGCTCAAAGGAGCTAAAGTGTTCTCTAAGCTCAATCTCCGAATGGGCTATCACCAAATTCGCATTCGCGCGGAAGACATCCCCAAGACTGCCTTCAGAACGAGCTACGGTTCATACGAGTATACAGTCATGTCCTTTGGTCTCGCCAATGCTCCTCCTACCTTCTCGAGAATGATGCACTACATCTTCAACCCCTACACCGGCGAGTTTGTGCTTGTGTATCTGGATGACATTCTAGTATTTTCCAAGAATGAAGAAGATCACGAAAAGCACTTACGTCTGGTTCTTGATCGACTACGTGAGCATAAGTTCTATGCCAAGTTCTCCAAGTGCGAGCTTTGGCTCGATAAGGTTTTGTACCTGGGTCATATCATCTCCGCTGACGGTATTGCGGTAAACCCCGAGAAAGTTGAAGCAATTGTCAACTGGGAAGCTCCTCAGAACGTCAAGAAACTCCGCAGTTTTCTGGGTCTTGCCAGCTATTGCAGAAGGTTCGTTGAGAACTTCTCCAAGATTGCCATGCCTCTTTCCAACTTGCTTCAGAAGAATGTCAAATACTTTTGGTCTCCAGAGTGTGAAGTGGCATTCAAAACTCTCAAAGAAAAGCTCGTCTCTGCTCCAGTTCTAACTCCTCCAGATGAATCCAAGCCCTACGAAGTATTCTGTGATGCTTCTCTTCAAGGTCTTGGTGGTGTGCTTATGCAGGACAAGAGAATTATGGCATACACTTCTCGTCAGCTGAAGCCAAGTGAGAAGAACTATCCCACACATGATCTCGAGCTAGCAGCTGTGGTACATGCTTTGATTACGTGGAGACATCTGTTGTTGGGCAGAAAAGTCGACATCTTCACTGATCACAAGAGCTTGAAGTACATCTTCACACAGCCGAATCTGAACCTCAGCCAGACTCGTTGGGTTGAAATGATCCAAGAGTATGATCCCAGCATCGAATACACTCCTGGCAAGGCGAATGTGATTGCATATGCTTTGAGCAGGAAGGCATATTGCAACAGCCTTCTTATCAAGCCGTTCCAGCCTGAGCTTTGTGAAGCATTCAGGAAACTCAACCTCCAAGTTGTTCCCCAAGGTTTTCTTGCAAATCTTCAAATTGCTCCTACCTTGGAAGATCAGGTCCGTGAGGCCCAACTCAGTGATGCCATGGTGCAGAAGGTGAAACATGGTATTGCAAAGGGCACTCCTAAATACAAGTGCTATCGTGTTGATGAGAGAGATACCTTGTTCTTCGAGGACAGACTCGTTGTTCCCAAAGGTGATCTCAGGAAGCTCATAATGGAAGAAGCACATGATTCTCTCCTTTCCATTCATCCTGGCAGTTCCAAGATGTACCAAGACCTCAAGCAATCTTACTGGTGGACACGCATGAAAAGGGAAATTGCCCAATTCATGAACGAATGTGATGTTTGCAGAAGAGTGAAAGCAGAACATCAACGTCCAGCCGGTCTTCTCCAACCTCTTCCTATTCCCGAGTGGAAGTTCGACCACATTGAAATGGATTTCGTCACAGGTTTTCCTAAGTCCAAAAGAGGGAATGCTTCTATCTTTGTGGTGATTGACAAGCTTACCAAAGTCGCTCACTTCCTTCCAGTCAAAGAATCCATCAATGCAGCTCAATTGGCAGAGTTGTACACTTCCAGAATTGTGTCCCTGCATGGCATTCCTCAAGTTATCTCCTGAGACCGTGGAAGTTTGTTCACTTCAAAGTTCTGGGACTCTTTTCAGTCCGCCATGGGCACTAAGATCAGGTTCAGCACTGCTTTTCACCCTCAGACTAGTGGTCAAGTCGAGCGAGTGAATCAGATTCTAGAAGACATGCTCAGAGCCTGTGCCATATCTTTTGGCATGACATGGGAAGATTGCCTTCCATTTGCGGAGTTCTCTTACAACAACAGCTTTCAAGCAAGTGCAGGCAAAGCTCCGTTTGAAATCCTATATGGCAGAAAGTGCCGTACCCCTCTCAACTGGTCTGAAATAGGTGAACGTCAACTTCTTGGCAATGACTTGATCTCAGAAGCCGAAGAAATGTGCAAAGTCATACGTGAGAATCTCAAGGCCGCTCAGTCGCGTCAGAAGAGCTACTATGACGGCAAGCATCGTGATTTGGCCTTCAACATTGGTGATCATGTTTATCTCCGTGTTTCTCCGATGAAAGGCACCCAAAGATTCGGTATCAAAGGAAAGCTTGCTCCTAGATACGTCAGCCCTTTCAAGATCCTTGGCAAAAGAGGCGATCTAGCCTATCAACTTGAGCTCCCTTCCAACTTCGCCAATGTTCATGATGTGTTCCATGTGTCTCAACTCCGCAAATGCTTCAAGGCACCTGAACGCATGATTCCGTTTGAAGAGATTGATCTTCAACAAGATTTGTCCTACCAAGAGCACCCAGTTGCTATTCTCGAAGAAACCGAGCGCAAGACCCGCAACAAGTCCATCAAATTCTTGAAAGTCAAGTGGTCACATCACACCGACCGAGAAGCTACGTGGGAACGAGAAGATCATCTTCGTTCCGAGTACCCTTCCTTTTTCCAGTCCTAGATCTCGGGACGAGATCTTTTTGTAGTAGAGGAGAGTTTGTAATGCCCCGGATGTAATACTTTCCCTTTTGGGCATATAATATATCTCCGGCTTCATCAATTCCATTTCGGGTTCTTCGTCTTGTGGGTTTTCGTCATTTTGTCGTGTTGCGTGTGTAGCATTCATTCATATCATGTAGTCATGTGCATCGCATTGCATTTGTGTTGTTGTTTGCATCCGGTTCCACGCGTTCCTTCCCGTTGTCCGTTTCGCGTTCCGGAGCTCCCTCACGTGTCCGTGGCGTCCCGTAGGCCTACTTTGGTGTTTGGCCGTGTGACGTTACCGGTTTGGCGCGAGACTTGTCGTGTGTTGTTGTTTTGGTTTGTGTAACCCGCCTGTCAAATCTCGTCGCGATTCGAGTCCGTTTGCTCCCCTAACAGTTATTCTCGTGGGCTCAAAGTGCCTCCACTTTGAGGCCCAAGACACCCCTCCAACAGCCCACCAAACCTCTCCTAGCCACTTCCTTCATCTAGGCCATCCAATCCTGATCGTGTGGCCAAAAACCGCACTCCATTTGGATAACCCTAGCTCCTTGTGCCTATATATTTGTCCACTCCCCCAATTTTTGCCCCCAATCAAGGAAACCCTAGCCACTTCATCCTCTTCCTCCAGCCACCACCACCTCGCCGGAGCTTCGCCGGAGTTTCGCCGGAATCTCGCCGGAGTTCCTCCACCTCGCCGGAAGACACCACTCCTCCACCTCACATCTCCTCCTTCCTCTCACCTCACCACCACCGCCACCTCATCCCACCGGCGCCCTCACCACCCGACCAGGCCTCCAGGTGCCGCCTGTTCCTCTTGCGCGGAAGCCCCGCCATCTCCTTCGTTCGACCAGCCGCCGCAGTCGCTGGATCGAGCGGATCCAGCCGCTGCCGATCGGGTCAACGAGGCCGCTCCTCCACTCCGCTCGATCCAGAGCCTTCGATCGATCCGCGCTGGGCCTCCGCCAGCTTCTAGGCTCGATCGCCCGAGCCAGGCCGCTTCCCTCCCGCACCAGGCCGCGTGGGCCTCCGCTCCTCTGGGCCTTCGCCAGCCAGCCGATCCCTCTCCCGCTCGAGCCACCACCGCCGGCTCCCCTCCGCTCGGTCGCCGGACAGGCCGCCCCTCCGTCGCGGCCCGATCCGCCGGCCCGAGCCAGGCCGCGCCAGCGCGCCTCTTCTCCTGGGCCACTTCGCGGGCCCGCGCCGCCTCCTCCCGCGTAGGCCCGAGGCCCAGAACGCCTCCACGCCGCTCCACCACAGCCAGGCCGGCCCACCTCCGCCGCCAGATCCCGCGGGCCAGCGCCGCCCCCCCGCTCCAGGCCGGCCCACTCGCTAGGCCGGGCCGCCTCTCCAGCCGCCCATCCGATCTGCTCGCTGGGCCGGATCCAGCACCCGTAGCCCGTTATTACTTTCAGATCTGAGAGGTTGACCCTAATTCCTTCTAAGTCCCTGTTGTTTATGTGTGCTGATGCATTTTTCAACTGTGATAACTTTTTATGTGTTGCTCCGTTTTGCGCAAATGACATGTCCAGACGTTCGTGGTGACTAGCACTACGATTCATTCCATTGTGCCATGCATGTTTGAGATCATCTAGGTTCTTAAATATTCGGTGCAAGAGTGCATCCCGTTATAAACTGCTGTTAGTGATGTTTTTATGCCATCTTTGCATAGTGATAACTTTTAGCTCGGTTATCCGATTGATGCAAATGGCATGTCCACGTGTTCGTCTTGCCATGCTCTACATGTTGTTTGTGTTTGGTTGCATGATAGATTTATTCTTGCCATGGTTATCCTCTTTGCAAAGTGCTATGTGGCTGTTTAGTTGATAAACTTGTTATGAGATGCCATCTTGTTGAGCTCGTTGCTATCGTTATGTTTATCTCCATGATGCATGCTTAGGTGTTTTGGAATCACCATCATGTGTACTTTGATGTGGTGCTTACCACTTGCCATGTTTAGTTTTGAGGTGACTTAAACTTGCTCTCATAGATGCCATGATGAAACTGCTGTTTTAACACTTAGTGAAATTATTTCACTAAGTCTGGAATCTGTAATTTCCAGATGCCATGTTTGCTTGTTGTTCTAGGACAAACCATGATAGTTTTGGGGTGACTCTTGATGGTTCCTTGTAGTATATATTGTTGGCTATCCATTCATACTCTCACATGCTTATTTGAGTGGCTGTAGCATGTTTAACGTTTGCTCCAAAGTTGCAATAAATTACTGCTGTCAGGATTTTGTTGTCAAATTCAATATGTCCAAGCTTGTTGCTATTGATCTGTGGCTCCTTTGGGGGTGCACCTTTGGACTTATTTGTTGTAGGATATGTCTAGTTTATGTTCATGCTCTTTGCCATGATGTTTGAGTGATGTAGCTTATTTATCTAGTGCTCCGAAGTTGCTATGTGGCTGTAATTTACAGCTTGTGCATGTTTCTTGTTTCGGGCATAACTTTTAGCCCGTAGCTCCGATTTCAGCGAGTCTTATATGAAACTTGATTGATTTTCTGTGTAGATTCATATTATCCTATTGTTATCTTGTTATGAAGCTTTTGCTTGAATGCTTATTTTCCGTGCTCCATGTGCTCTCATTGTGCATCCATCATGCATCCATCATTTTTTGTGTGCGCATTGCATCTTGTTGATTCGTGCCTTGTGTGATTGTTTTGTTTAGAGCCGGAAGCTGAGACCGAGTACGAGTACGAGCACGAGGTTACTACCGAGGTTGAGAATGAGGACCCCTCTTTCGATCCGAACGACAACTTTTCAGGCAAGATGACCGAACCCGGATACCATTACTATTTTTGCCTATTGCTAGAAGTCTCGATCTATAGTTTTGCCTCGATGCCCATGTCTTTCATGTCAGCCTCCTACTTGTAAACATGATCATGTCTAACCACCCTACCTATGCAAACCATTGATTGGCTATACGTAGGCTTCGCTCAGCCCCTCTTATAGCGTTGCTAGTTGCAGGTGAAGTTGAAGATGCTTGCTTCATGTTGAAGTTTGTTGGGTTATATCACACTATATAAATGCTTAAAATGAAATCATCTATATATTGGCAATGGGTGGAAGGCTAAGCCTTTTGCTTGGTGATTTGTTCCACTCATGCCGCTAGGAACCGTTTAAACCGGTGTTATGTTCCTTGATTATGCGTTCCTAACACGGTTGGGGTTATGGGACCCCCTCGATAAACCGCTAAGTGCTAAGTCTTTTCCAGCAAGTCCCAACATTGGTACTATTCGCCTAAACAACTAAAACTTACCGAGGGAGTAATTAACCCGAGGATTAATTAATTCAACCCCCCTGGTCCAGTGCTCGATTTGAGTGTTGGTCCAAACTAGAGTCACTTGCGGATACCACCCAGTTCGCTGGGATCTTCGGTATCTGTACGTAGTGCTCATTCGGTCGTGGCCTGAGACTAGATACGCGCGGCTACTATCAGGGTGTCGGCACGCCGGGAGGATTTGCTGGATTAGCCTTACCTTAGTTCGGAGTATCTTGAGCACGGGATTCCGAGAATACTCGGGTCTTCCCACCTTGGAGTTGCGACTCCGCGGATCGTGGGCTTGTCATGGGCCAAGTTGGAACACCCCTGCAGGGTTTGAACTTTCGAAAGCCGTGCCCGTAGTTATGTGGCAGATGGGAGCTTGTTAATATCCGGTTGTAGAAAACTTGACACATTGTTCTAATACACTACTAGCGTGTGTACCGTGACTGTCGATTTCCGAATAGGGATTCGGGAGTTGAACACGGTGGGGTTATGTTTGTTGAGCTTTAGCTAGGATCACTTCGTGATCATCTCTCGACCGAGGCACTTCTCTTCTCGCACTCTTTCACGTAAGTTAGTGCTAGTTGCTGCTGCAGACACTTATTCTTTTCTTCAGCCTTATCCTCTCCCAAGGCTTAAATAGTCATGTTACCCGGGAACGGGATTGCTGAGTCCTCTGTCGCTCACAGTTACTTCACCACACCAGATGCAGGTCCGATGGTGAGCTATCCAGGTGATGGCACCGAGCTAGACTGGGAGTACGACGAGGAGCGTAGTCGATACTATGTTCGTTATCCTGATGATCAGTAGTGGTGACTTCTACTAGGATTCGATCCGACCTGTGGATTTAAATTATGTTTGGTATCTTGTCATTTGGATTTTACCCTTAGATGGGTTGTGATGTTTTATTGTATGATGATTGAAACATGTAATGATTTGTGTGACGTGGCGAGTGTAAGCCAACTATTTTATGTTTTCCATCCCCATCTTTTACATGAGTTGTGCAAAGATACCAAACTTGCGATCATTCCAGCATGGGGTTATGTCTCTAAGTCGTGCCTCGACACGTAGGAGATATAGTCCCATCCTGGGCATTACACCAGGCTTCAGATGAAAAACACCAATCCAATTTTTCCAGAAGTGGAGCTTCTTGCATATTACTCCAGGTAAATTGTCTCCCTTTTAATGGAATTTCCACCAGTCCTAAAACACGGATAGCTTCATTAAAGTTTACCATTTCTTGATGGTTCCCCTGGCTTGTTTCTATTGGATGGATATCTGATGTAAATGAAATCTCCCATGAGTAGCCATTCTATGACAGCTGGCATCTGAATGTTTTTAAGCAAATTAATAAAATCAACTCTTTCTGTTCGTTGACATGGTCCATAAAAATTTGTAAGGTACTAAGAATTATTGTTCTGACAGACAGTGAAATGCATGGATAGAGCAAAAGGACTTGCAAATACTACTTCCCCCTTAAATTGGTTATCATTCCAAGCTACCAGGAGCCTTCCAGAGGCACCATTTGATGGCACAAATTCAAATTTGTTAATTCTTTTTGCGAAGAATTTCTTAAAGAATCTGATGTCGCTTGAGATGCGCCAGTATTTCCCCAAGGAATAAGGGAGGATGCAGCACAGCAGCGGTAAGGTATTTCCCTCGATGATGAGACCAAGGTTATCGAACCAGTATGAGAACCAAGCAACACTATGTAAACGGTACCTGCACACAAAGAACAAATACTTGCAACCCAACGCATTAAAGGGGTTGTCAATCCCTTCCGGGTAATAATGCCAAAACGTGACGTGGGGATAGGATAAAATTGTAGTAGATTGAAAGATGCAAATAAAAGTAAATAAAACGCAACAAGGTATTTTTGGGTTTTGATAATATAGATATGAAAAGTTGCAAAGAAAGGAAAGAGCAAATGGCAATATAAATCTGAAAGTATATGATTGGAAAATAGACCCGGGGGGCGTAGATTACACTAGTGTCTTTTCTCGAGAAAATAGCATGCCGTGTGTAGACAAATTACTGTTGGGCAATTGATAGAAAACAAATAATTATGACGATATCACCATGATCATGTGTATAGGCATCGCGTCCAAGATTAGTAGACCGACTACTACCTGCATCTACTACTATTACTCCATAGATCGACCGCTATCTAGCATGCATCTAGTGTATTAAGTTCATGGAAAAACGAATTAATGCAATAAGAACGATGACAAGATGTAGACAAGATCTATTCATGTAGGAATAGACCTCATATTTTTATCCTTAATAGCAACGATACATGCGTGCCTTGCTGCCCCTTGTGTCACTGGGAAAGGACACCGCAAGATCAAACCCATTACAAAGCACCTCTTCCCATTGCAAGATAAATAGATCAAGTTGGCCAAACAAAACCCAAATATTGAAGAAGAAATACGAGGCTATAATAATCCAGAATGGATATTAAATCAAGGCAAATCTAATTACAAACTCAAAATTAATTGGATCCCAACAAACACACCGCAAAGTCATTACATCAAATAGATATCCAAGAGACCATTGTATTGAGATACAAAGAGCGAAGAAGCCATCTAGCTACTGCCTACAGACCCGTGAGTCTGTGGTAAACTACTTACGCATCATCGGGCAGGCACCAATGAGGATGATAAACCCCTCCGTGATAGTGTTCCTCTCTGGCGGAGTGCCAGAAAAGGGCTATAGATTGGATCTGGTGGTTCTGGAACTTACAGTGGCTGGAACAAAATTTCATCGACTCCCCTAGGGTTTTCTGAGTATGTGGGTATTTATAGAGTGAAGAGGCGGTGCAGGAGGCCACCGAGGTGGGCAAAACCCACCCGGGTGTGCCTGGGGGCCCAGGCTCACCCTGGTGGGTGGTGCCCCCCTTGGGGCACCCCCAGGTGCTTCTCTGGCCCATTGGATGTCTTCTAGTCCAAAAAAACACAAAAAGTTTCACTGCATTATGTCAATAGGTTAGTCCCATAAAATGATTGTAAAATGATTGTAAAACATCCAAGAATGATAATATAACAACATGGAACAATAAAAAATTATAGATACGTTGGAGGGGTATAAGCATCCCCAAGCTTAATTCCTACTCGTCCTCGAGTAGGTCAAAGCAATAGTCTATTTTTGACATGAGGACTTTAATACTCAAGCATGTCAACAAACAACCATGTCTTTAAAAATATCAATACTAAAGCAAGTTATCCCTAGCCCATCATGCTCAATCATTAACCATTTATGCAACACATCCAAATATTAGCTACATCCAATGCTCAAGTGTGATAATAGTGTTACGTAGTTGGTGCTTTATAAGAGAAGATGGAGACTTGAAATAAAAATAAAAATTGCATAAAATAAAAGATAGGCCCTTCGCAGAGGGAAGTAGACATTTGTAGAGGCGCCAGAGCTCAAAGCTTAAATTGAGACATAAAATTATTCTGGGTGACATGTGTTTCTCGTCCATGAGAACGACTTAGAGTTCCCAACACTTTCCATGCTAGATATATCATAGGCGGTTCCCAAACATTAAATAAATTTATTCCTTTTTCCACCAAACTTTCACAAGCCATGGTTGCCCTCCATGCCAACACTTTCCAAATAATTTATTATTTAACAACATAAATTATTATTATTTTCATTTTGGGACTGGGAATCCCTATTACCGCCATACTCTCATGCAATGACAAGTGAATAAACACTCATCTTGAGAATAACACATCTAGCATGAAAAATATTAGCCACCCCTCGCCACTTCATGAGCAGTACAGGCACACAAAGGATAAATTTATTTTGAAATTAGAGTTGGCACATACAAATTTGCTTAGAACGGCAAGGAAATACCACATATAGGTAGGTATGGTGGACTCATTTGGCATAACTTGAGTTTTAGGATTTGGATGCACAAGTAGTATTTCTAATTAGTACCAGGTGGAGGCTATCAAGAGGTTGAGAAGCGACCAACCAAGGAACGAAAACCATCATAAGGGTGCATTAAACATAACTAACACCGAATAATGCAACACAAGTAGGATGTAATTTCATTGCACGACTATTGAATTTTGTGCTTGCATGGGGCATCACAAACCTTAACATCAATATTCTTACTAAAACATAATTACTCATTAACATGGCTCACATATCACTATCATCATATCTCAAAACTATTACAAAGAATCAAGTTTATTTTGTCCAATGGTCTTCATGAATGGTTTTATTATATCCCCATTGGACGTCTATCTCTTTGGGACTAGTTTCATATCTTGCTTTTAATAATCTCAAACAAATATAAGTGAAAAACATTAGCATCATATTTCTTTCTCTCAAATTAATCTAAGTGAAGCATGAGAGAATTTTTTCAAAGAGAGCAAAGCACACCGTGCTCAAAAAGATATAAGTGAAGCACTAGATCAATTCCATAGCTCTAAAACAAATTAAGTGAAGCACAAGAGCAAGCATAGCATATTTTGGCACTCTCAAATAGGTATGTACATCAAGGATACTTATTAAAAACTAACAAGGAAAACAAGCAAAGACTCATATCATACACGACTCTCGAAGCAAAACTCATAATAAGTGACGAATAAAAATATAGTCTTAAGTAAGATACCGATGGTCGTTAGAAGAAAGAGGGGATGACACTCGGGGGCATCCCCAAGCTTAGTTGCTTTATAATTCTTGAATATTATATTGGTGTGCCTCGGGCATCCCCAAGCTTAGCCTTTTGCTGCTTCTTATTCCTTCATGCATCACGATCTCACCCAAAACTTGAAAACTTCAATCACACAAAACTCAACAAAACCTCGTGAGATCCGTTAGTATAACAAAACTAATCTTTACTCTAAGTACTATAGAAAACAAATTAATATTTTGTAATTGTATTATATCTACTGAATTCTCATTTTTATATGGCAAAAACTCTTCAGAAGAAACCATAGAATCATCAAAACATGCACATAACACAACAAAAAATTAGAATCTGTCAAAAATAGAACAGTCTGTAAAGATGCAAATTTTGACCATACTTCGATAGCTCCTAAAATTCCGAAAAATTAGGATAACATGGAAAATTTGTATATTGATAACGCCAAAAATATTCAAGAGTTTATCGCGCTCCAGTAATCGTCAAAAATTCTAACTCCGGACACAAAAGTTTCTATATTTCCAACGCGATCAAATCAACTATCAACCAAATTATCCCAAAGGCTTTTCTTGGCACAAAAATTTATTTGAACCACAAAAACACATCAAACCATTGGTATTATTGGGTAGTTTATTGAAAATAGCAAGAAAACCAAAAAGCAAAAAGATACAAGTTGGGTTGCCTCCCAACGAGCGCTATCGTTTTACGTCCTTAGCTAGGCATAATACCAAAATCTCAAGTGTTGTCATCCTTGTTGGATGTTCCATAGGTTGCCCTCATTATAGATTCCTAAGGCAATTTGATCTTATTTCTAGGGAAGTGTTACATGTCCTTCCTCAAGGGAAATTATAATTTAATATTCCCTTCTTTCATATCAATCACTGCACCCATAGTGCGTAAAAATGGTCTACCAAGTATAATACGGCAAGACGGATTGCAATTGATGTCAAGAACAATAAAGTCTATGGGTACATGGTTCCTATTTGCAAGAATAAGAACATCATTGATCCTTCTCAAAGGCTTTTTAATAGTAGAATCTGCCAAATGCAAATTAAGAGAACAATCTTCAATATTGGTAAGACCAAGAACATCACAAAGAGATTTCAGAATTGTGGAAACAATAGCACCAAAATCACATAAAGCATTGCACTCATAATTTTATTCTTGATTTGATAGTAAGTTCCCATTCATCATGCAATTTTCTAGGAATTGACACTTCCAATTGCAACTTATCTTCTAAAGCTTTCATCGTATCATCAACAATATGTTTAGTAAAATCTTTATTTTCTTCATAGGCATGAGGTGAATTTATCATGGTTTGCAACAAGGAAATACAATCAATCAAAGAGACACTATCATAATTAAAGTCCTTGTAATCCAAAAGAGTGGGCACATCACTAGTTAAAGTTTTGACCTCTCCAAACCCACTTTTATCAATTTTCTCAACAAGATTTTCACCCTCCAAATTACTGGGATGCCTTCTAGCTAAAGTTGACTCTTCTTCAGTCCATTTATCATCAAGTTGAAATTTACTAAACAAGGAATCAATATAAGAAATACCAATCATTTTAAGATCTTCATCATTTTTATGAAAGCAATCACTAGAAAATGTTTTTTCTAAAAATTCTCTTTTAGCTCTAAGCATAACGGTTATTTTCTTACTTTCATCCATAGAAACATAAAGAGCCTTAATTGATTCCTCAACCTTAGGCACAAAAAATTTGAACTGGAGATTTTCCACATCATGAGAAATTCTATCAATACTTCTAGACATATCATCAATCTTATTCAATTTCTCTTCTATTGAAGCATTGAAAACCTTTTGAGTATTGATAAATTCTTTAATATTGTTCTCTAGATCAGAGACATTCCTATTATTATTATAAGAATAATTACCATAGGAATTACCATAACTATTAGAGGAATTTCCCAGAAAAGGCCTAGGATTAAAATTACCTCTATAAGCATTGTTATTAAAATTATTTTGCGAGATTAAATTCACATCTATAGCATCACTATTTTGCTCAATCAAAGTAGAAAAAGGCATATCATTAAGATTAATAGGAGCATTCTTACTAGCAACCATTTTCATGAGAGCATCAACCTTTTCACTCAAAGAACCAATTTCAACCGAATTAACTTTTTTACTAGTAGGTGCCCTTTCGGTATGCCATTGCGAATAGTTCGCCATAATATTATCAAGCAATTTGGTGGCTTCACTCAAAGTAATTTCCATAAAAGTACCACCAACGGCGGTGTCCAAAAGATTTCGAGAAACAAAATTCAACCCCGCATAAAAACATTGTATGATCATCCAAAGTTTAACCCATGAGTTGGGAAATTCCTTAGCATTAATTTCATCCTTTCCCAAGATTGTGCAACATGCTCATGCTCAAGTTGCTTGAAATTCATTATCTGGGTTCTAAGATAAATAATCACGGGCGGAAAATACTTAGTAATAAAAGCATCTTTGCACTTATCCCAAGGATCAATACTATTGCGAGGCAAAGACGAAAACCAAATTTTAGCACGATCACGCAAAGAGAATGGAAATAATTTCAACTTCACAATATCATTGTCTACATCTTTTTTTTCTTTTGCATATCGCATAACTCCACGAAGGTGTTAAGATGGGAAGCGGCCTCCTCATTAGGAGTACCGGAAAATTTATCTTTCATGACAAGATTCAACAAAGTAGCATTAATATCACAACATTCTGCACTAGTGGCGGGAGGAGCAATCGGAGTAGTAATGAAATCATTGTTGTTGATATTGGAAAAAATCACACAACTTAGTGTTCTCTTGTGTTATCTTGAGCAATTGTAAACAATAACACAAGTAGGTGATAGATCCGACCAAAAAAACGGCGAACGAAAAAGAGGGCGAATAAACACGGCAAATTTTTGTGAATTGGGGGAGATGAAAATGAGAGGCATTTGCATTGGAGCATGTGCATGTAGTGGAAATTTGAATTATGCACATAAAATGCCTAAAAACCCAGTTAATGTTTAAAAATGTCCAAACAAACCCCGAAAAATTCCAAAATTTAACACAACACTCATGTTGTTGTATGTTGACACTAGAATTTTTTTGAAAGCAATAAGAGGCAACAGATATCGTTTCGTCCCCAAAGGTGGCATGTTCCCTACCGAAACAATCTGGCTTGTTATGAGAAGCTCTGGTTTCTGAGAAGCTTATACCCAAACATGTCCCAAATGGGACAATTTTTTTTACCATGGCATGTTGATACCGCTCCATGATAGCATGCCAAGTTTCATGAATTTTAGATGAGTTTTGGATTTACTAGAATTTAAAAACCAGGTATTGATGGGCCTCTAACCCCTCGTTGGTTACCCCAAGTGGAAGGTGTAAGATGCAGTGTTGTGGAAGTTTTTCCCTTAGCAAAGATGCCAAGGATCGAATCCCTAGAGACTCCTAGGTTCAACAAGTAGGTGTCAACTGCTAACGGCGCCGGATTAGCAATCAACGTGGACCTGCACACAGATACAAATAACTTTGCTCCCAACGAGTACAGAGAGGTTGTCAATCCCTCCGGCCTTGTAGTTCACAAAGGATTAAACGCAAATGATAGTAGTGATAGATAATGTTTGCAATAGTAAGTAAAAGCGAAAAGTAAATAGCGGATGTGATCATGATGGTAATATGGACCGGACTCTCATGATGTTCACTAGTGATGTCTCTCTCCCAAAAGACGATAAAACAGCTATGTGAGGTAAACGAATTACAGCTGGGCAATTGACAGGACCACGAACGCAAACCAATGTTGACTACATTGCAAGAAAGGTTGAGGTTCAAAGCATGGGCGGTACGCCAAAGTAAGTAGACCGAAATCCATCAATATCTACTACTAATCATCCACCTTGAGATATCTATCCAGAACATCTCGCTGGTATTAAGTTGCGAGTCCCACCCATAGTGTAAACTCAATGCAACAGACAACTGCATTAAAAGAACTTTGCGTAAAGTAAACAATCCTTGCACCCGCGGGCACAAGCACCGTTGTTTTCCCCCTTGTGGCAACATCACATCCCCTAGACTCATGTTTCTGTCACTCAAGCTAGTCATCGAGGGGCATGAACCCACAATCGAGCATAATGTTCCCTCTTGGAGTCACTACGTATTACTTGGCCAAAGCAATAAATAACAACGGAGAACATGCAAGAATTACTTATGAACATAAATATAAAAGAGGTAGATCAAATATATTACTCAAGAACAATCTGAACATAATCTCATAATCCATCGGATCCCAGCAAACTCAACATAGCAACAGCATAAGGATTACATATGTGCCTCGATCATGTAGGGCAGCTCACGAGGACTAATTAGTGAAGCACAAGAACGGGAGGAGAACATCACATAGCTACTAGTCATGGACTCATGGTCCAAGGGAGACTACTCACAACTCATCCGGGAGGCGTCCATGGTGGTGGAGAGGCTCCCGATGGTGATCCTCCCCTCCGGCAGGGTGCCGGGAGGAGTTCTCCTGGTGCTCCCGATCTTGGAAGCGGCGGCGGCGACGGAACAGAGATGAGATCGTGAAAAAGAGTTCCCGTCCCGAGGGTTTCGAAGGACGCTCTAAATATATGCCGAAGGGGGGCACCAAACGGGGCTCGGGGGGCCCAGGCCCCCCCCCCTGGATTTTTCCCGGCAGTTCTCGTAACATGAAAACCTGAAATACAAAAACAGCCGAAAACAGAAACTGGCACCGGGGTGCACTGGATTAGTAGGTTAGTCCAAATATGATCAAAAGTGTATGGAAGTGTATGAATATTATAGCAATATCACCCAAAAGTGGCATGGAGCAAGCAGAAATTATAGATACGTTTTGGACGTATCAGGTATCTCAATGTTTGCGGCCGAGTGATGGTGCCCTGGTGTTTGAAATTCATTCTCATTTCTTCCATGGGAGATAAGCATGCACCTAGGGACACATATTTGATTTTTCAACCAATTTATATGCACTGGAGAATGTGCATGTACTTCAAATTTGAATTATGCACATAAAATGCCTAGAAAACCCCGTTAATGTATAAAAATGTCCAAATGAACCCCGAAATTTTCCAAAATTTAACACAACACTCATGTTGTTCTATGTTGACACTAGAAAATTTTCAAAAGCAATAAGAGGCAACGGATATTGCTTAGTCCCCAAAGGTGGTACATTCCCTAACAAAACCATCATGCTTGTTGCGAGAAGCTCTGGTTTGTGAGAAGCTTATACCCAAACCTGCCCGAAGTGGGACAAAAAAAATTCACCCCAGCATGTTGATGTCGTTCCATGATAGCATGACAAGGTTCATGAATTTCATATGAGTTTTGTATTTACTAGAATTACAAAAGCAAGCACCTCAACGTTTGGTGGAGAGCCTCGGTGTCGTGGTGTTTGAAATTCATCCCCATTTCTTGAATGGGACATAAGCATCAACCCATGGACACATATATCATTTTACAACCCATTTTGGTGCACTGGAGCATGTGCATGTAGTTCAATTTTTAATTGTGCACCAGAAATGCCTAGAAAACCAAGTTAATGTATAAAAATGTCCAAACGAACCCTGAATAATTCCATTTTTTACGACACACCTATAGTTGCATGTTCATTGCAGATACAAGTTCTAGCAATTCAAACACCATCCTTTGCAGCTATGACCCCATTATGTAATTCAAATCAAGACGAAAAATCAAGTAGACCACACACAGTTTATTATCACCAACCGTGTGAGACGAAGTACAAAATATCCTGGAGCACCGTCGATGTATATATAGTATGCATACGGCTTAAGCGAGAAGGTGCGTCGGCTACAGTCTAGAGCAGGCGAGCTCGCTCCCCAAACGTCATTTCACTATTCAATCATCGACAGTGAAAGATGGGGATGTAGACCCGCTTCGTGAGGGAAACTTCGGCGGCCCGCTCCGGCGAGAGCACGGATGTAGCCGCCAGGCGCATGCTAGCAAGATTTGTGAGCGCGACCACAATCTACATCCGGGCGGCCAAGGAGACCCAAATGGACGATGTTGCTTCTCAGGTGGCGGTAGCGACATCTGCCTCGGGGATAGCAACTGGCGAGAGCGGCCCAGCAGTTGTCAGTTCCGCAGTGGCAGCCTTAGCCCTGTTGGAGGCCGCCCACGACCATGTCTAGACCACCCACGCCCAGCCCATGGCGGTTGATACATCTCCAATGTATCTATAAATTTTGATTGTTCCATGCTATTATATTATCTGTTTTGGATGTTAAATGGGCTTTAATATACACTTCTATATTATTTTTGGGACTAACCTATTAACTGGAGGCCTAGTGCTAGTTGCTGTGTTCTTTTGCCTATTTCAGTGTTTCGCAGAAAAGGAATATCAAACGGAGTCCAAACGGAACGAAACCTTCGCGAGGATCTTTCTTGGAACAAACACAATCTAGGAGACTTGGGAGTGGAAGTCATGGAAGCAGCGAGGCGGCCATGAGGCAGGAGTGTAATGCCCCGGATGTAATACTTTCCCTTTTGGGTATATAATATATCTCCAGCTTCATCTTTTTCCATTTCGGGTTCTTTGTCTTTCGGGCTTTCGTCGTTTTGTTGTGTGAGTGTGTGGCATTCATTCATATCATGTAGACATGTGCATTGCATTGCATTTGTGTTGTGGGTTGCATCCGGTTCCGTGTGTTTCTTCCCATTGTCCGTTTCGTGTTCCGGAGCTCCCTCACGTGTCCGTGACGTCCCGTAGGCCTACTTTGTTGTTCGGGCGTTTTTCGTTACCGGTGTGCCGCGAGGTTGTTGTGTGTTGTTGTTTTGTTGTGTGCAACCCGCCTCTCAAATCTCGTCTCGTTTGGACTCCGTTGACTTTTCCATCCGTTGTCCGTGTGGGTCCGATGTGCCTTCACTTCGTGTCCCGGAAAACATCCCTACTGCAGTCTGTTATCTCCGTCTAGACCTTTTTAATCAACCCCCGCGATCGGATCCGTCGGATCGCGATCGGAGGGCTCCTAGCGCCCCTAAATCCCCCCAAACCCTAAAAACCTGCTATATATTAGACCCCCCTAGACTAATTTTGGCTTCCCCTACCTCTAGATCCCTTTTCCTTTTTTTTTCTCTCTTTCCTCCAGGTTCCCGAGGAACCAGCCAGCCGATCTGGCTAGACCCTCGAACCAGTCGCCGGCGCCAGATCCCTTCGCTCGGGGTCAACGCCCGCTTCTTCAGCGCGCCGTCCTCCCGCTGGATCGCCGCAAGCCGCCGCGACGGGCCGTCGCCACCGCCTCCCTCCGAGCCAGTTCGCTTCGAGGCCCGGGGACCACATCGCTGGGCTTCCCCGCAGCCCGCTCGCCCCAGCGCCAGGCTCGCTCTCCACCGGGCCGCCAGCCGGGCGCCTCCACCTCCCACCTCGGCTGGGCCTCCCCGGCCCAGGCGCCCGCCGCGCCAGCCGCCGCACCGCAGTGCTCGTCGGGCCGACCCACCCCGCGCCTCCGAGCCGCAGCCAGGCTCCCGCTGGGCCGCCGCCTCGCCAGTTCCGCCGCGACGGGCCCATCTTCACCAGCCGCCTGGGCCTCTTCGCCCGCTTCGTTCGCCGCGGGCCTCTCCAGCCGCCGGCCGTCCTTTTTTTTCAGATCTGGGCCGAGTTGATTCTTCAGATCTGATCTAGGTTGACCCTAAATCCTCCTAAGTCCCTGTTTTAGTAATCTGGAATGCAATGTTTGACTGTGCATATCTTTTGCTGTGATGCTCCGTTTTGCGCGTGTAGCATGTCCAGATGTTCGTGGAGATGTCCTCTACGTTTTACCTGTTGTTGTCATGCATGTTAGATGTCATCTTGACACTTGTTTTGATGTTGCAAGAGTGCATCATGATATAAACTGCTGTTATGTGTTATTTTCATGCCACCTTTGACATGTGATATCTTTTAGCTCGTTTGTCCAAACGATGCAAATGATATGTCCACGTGTTCGTCTTGCCACGAACTACGTGTCGTGTGTGATAGGTTGCATGGTAGATTTATTGTTTCCTTGCTATCATCGTTGCAAAGTGCCATGTTCATATGTTGTGTTTTCACTTGTTATGAAATGCCATCTTGTTGAGCTCGTTGTAATCGGTGTGTTCACCTCTATGAAGCATGCTTGTGTGTTTCGGGATCACCTTCATGTGTATTTTGATGAGGTGCTTACCCTTTGCCATGTTTAGTTTCGAGGTGACTTAAACATGCTCTTTCGTGTGCTATGATGATATTGTTGTTTTAGGACTTAGTGATTTTTCACTAAGTCTGAAATCTGTAATGTTCCGATGCCATGTTCGTGTGATGTTGTAGGACAAAGCATGATAGTTTTGGGGTGGATTTTGATTGTTCCTTGAAGTATATATTGTTGTCTTTCCATTCATGTCCTCACATGTCCATTTAAGTGGCTGTAGCATGTTTATTTTTTGCTCTAATGTTTCAATAAAATTCTGCTGCCAGAATTTTATTGCAAAGTTCAATATGTCCAAGATCATTGCTATTGATCCGTGACTCCGTTGGGGGTGCACTTTGGACCTAGTTGCTGTACTATATGTCTAGTTTGTGTTCAAGTCCTTTGCCATGCTTTTTGGGTGCTGTAGCTTAATTATTTTTGAGCTCCAAAGATGCTATGTTGCTGTAATTTTCAGCTTTCGCTCAAATCTTGTTTCGGGCATAACTTTTAGCCCGTAACTCCGATTTCAGCGATTCTTATATCAAACTTGGGTGATTTTCTGTGTAGATTAATAATATCAGATTGTTATCTTGTTTTGAGGTGTTTTGCTTGAGTGATGTTTTATGTGCTCCGTGTGCATCCTCAGTGCATCCATCATGCATTCATGTTTTTCGAGTGCGCATTGCATTTTGTTGATTGGTGCTTGGTGTGTTTGTTTTGTTTAGAGCCGGAAGCTGAGACCGGGTACGAAGTTGAGCACGAGGTTTCCAACGAGGTTGAGCACGAGGACCCTTCTTACGATCCGAACGACTTCTCTTCAGGCAAGATGACCGAACCCCGATAACCTTACTATCTTTGCCTATTGCTAGTAGTCTCGATCTATAGTTTTGCCTCGATGCCCATGTTCTTCTTGTCAGCCTCCTACTTGTAACCAATTGCCATGTTTAACCACCCTACCTATGCAAACCGTTGCTTGTCTAAGTACGCTTCGCTCAGCCCTTCTTATAGCGTTGCTAGTTGCAGGTGAAGTGAAGATGCTTGCTCCATGTTGAAGTTTGGTTGGGTTATATCACACTATATAAATGCTTTAAATGAAATCATCTATATATTGGCAAGGGTGGAAGGCTAAGCCTTTTGCTTGGTGATTTGTTCCACTCATGCCGTTAGGATCCGTATAAGCCGGTATTATGTTCCTTGATTATGCGTTCCTAACACGGTTGGGGTGTATGGGACCCCCTCGATAAACCGCTAAGTGCTAAGTCTTTTCCAGCAAATCCCAACATTGGTACTATTTGCCTAATAACAAACTAAACATGCATAGGGAGTAATTAACCCTCTTTCTTAATCAACAACCCCGGGCCAGTGCTCCACATGAGTGTTGGTCCGAAACGAGCGGACTGCGGGGCCGCCTTGGGGCAACCTGAGGTATCTGGCATACACCTGTAGGACGTCTCATCCGGTCGTGTCCTGAGACCTAGATACGCGCGGCTACGATCAGGGTGTCGACACGCCGGGAGGATTTGCTGGATTAGCCTTACCTTAGCTCGGTATATATTGAGCACGGGATTCCGAGAATACTCGGGTCTTCCCACTTTGGAGTTGCGACTCCGCGGATCGTGGGCTTGTAATGGGTCAAGTTGGAACACCCCTGCAGGGTTTGAACTTTCGAAAGCCGTGCCCGCGGTTATGTGGCAGATGGGAGCTTGTTAATTCCGGTTGTAGTTAACTTGATACAATGTTACTAATACACTACCAGCGTGTGTTCCGTGACTGTCAATTTCCGAATAGGGATTCGGGAGTTGAACACGGAGGGGTTATGATTGTGAGCTTGTAGCTAGGATCACTTCGTGATCACTTCTCGCCGATGCCTACTCTTCTCGCTCTCACATGCGTAAGCTAGATGCTAGTTGCTGCTGCAGACTTGTTCTTTCTTCAGCCTTTCCCTCACCTAAAGGCTTTGATAGTTCTGTTACCCGGAGACGGGATTGCTGAGTCCTCTGTGGCTCACAGTTACTTCACACCAGATGCAGGTCCAGCTGTGAGCTATCCAGGTGATGGCACCGAGCTGGATTGGGAGTACGACGAGGAGCGTAGTCGGTACTATGTGCGCTACCCGGACGATCAGTAGTGGAGTCTCTTACTAGGATTCGATCCGCCTGTGGTTTATTTATCTGAGTTTGGTACTTTGACATTTGGCTTTTGCCCTTAGAGGGTTGTAGTGTTCTTAATGTATGATGTTTGAGACTTGTACTGTAATTCTGTGACGTGGCGATTGTAAGCCAACTATTTTCAGTTTACTATCCCCCTTTTACATGAGTTGTGCAAAGATTACCAAACTTGAGATCATTCTAGGATGGACTTATGCCTTTAAGTCGTGCCTCGACACGTAGGAGGTATAACTCCATCCTGGGCATTACAAGTTGGTATTCAGAGCCTTCTCCGACCTAGGAGCCCCCACTGTTTGATCGAACCGTTGACGGTTGAGTCTAGGCACACACTGAAAACTTTTTGAGTCCTATATTATATCGGAGAGTAGGATTTCTTTGCTTCTCATCCCCTTTCTCTCTGGTGAGGACTCCTGACGTCTACTCTTGTCTCTCCTATCTTCAAAATTTGCACAAATTTTTTTTTAGGAATCCCGCGAGTATTCTGGGATTGTTTCGATGTTCTTGTGACAAGGATATTGTTCCCGATGCCTCCTGTTACCGAGGAGTTGAGCTTCGGGGTATCATTGTAACAAGCATATCGCGACAGTACTAAATACTTAAGACGACCGACATCGAAAATCTCCCCTATACGGCCAGTGGCAAGATAACCCCGACATCACCCAGTACTGGGGAGGTAGTTCGGGAGTATTGCCATAGCTTGTTATAGTGGATGCTTTTCGAAGGTCCGAGGTACACAGTTTCCGAGAAAGACTGGTTATGTGTTGAAGGATGGATACACCTGGATGTAGGTTAGAGTTGATTGCGCGGTGCTTCCCGTGTATCCCCAACACCTGATTGCATAACTGGAATCTTTCGGAAAACTATAGGTGGGTTTTATCCAGTAGATCGTAGGCATTCTTCCAACGAATGCAGGTTAGTGAGTTCGGGGTTCGACATTGAGTGAAGGGGTTATATGACCGAGGTTACTATCAGGAATTGCATCTTAAAGGGTCCTTGGATATGCTGATCCGGGGATTGCAAAACCTTTTCGTAACGCGTTCATATGCTTTCAGCACAAAGATGTTAGAACGAAACTCCTCTCTTGTGTTTGTTCCTGTCCGTACCTTGTTGTTTTTTTTTCTTATTTTCATTTTGTCCCCTATGTGGCTTCTCGTGAAGACTGATGTTATCATTTAACTGAGAAATTCATTCGTTCCTCTTGTTCGGATGTTTTCATTCGTTCTATTGTTCGAATGATTATTGTGAAGACTTGTTGCAATCCATTCCATTGATTCAGCTTATTCCTTTTGTCAATAAATTGCTGATTCGTGGTCATCTGTTACAGGATGGCTCCGAAAAGGGTTCCGAATGCTAACCCAGAGGGTGAAGAGGTTCCAGAACGTCCTCCTTCTCCTCCTCCTCCGCCTGAGGCTTGGAGAGCAATTATGCAGACTACTGCTCAGAACACTCAGTTGATGATGCAGATGATGCAGCAAATGCAAGCTATGCAAGCTAATCAAGCTAATCAGGGCGTTCCAATGAACCAAGGCAACTTCTTCCAGCAGCACCATGCTACTCTCAACCAGTTCCTGGCTAACAATCCTAAAGCTTTCAGTTACTGTGTCGACCCTCTTGATGCTGAGGATTGGTTGACCGACATAAAAAAGCATTTTGAGTGCAGTAACGTGAAAGAAGATGACTATGTGAAGTTTGCAGCCTTCCAACTGAAAGATCAAGCAGCTGACTGGTGGCAGCAGTACAAAGACTCAAGGCCGGGTCAGGTGATCTCTTGGGAGAATTTCTGCAAGGATTTCCGCTCGCATCACATTCCTACAAGTGTCATCGAGGGTATGCGTGAGCAATTCCGCAACCTCAAGCAGGGCTCCATGACAGTCTATCAGTATAATGTCAAGTTCCAAAACCTCGCTCGCTATGCAAAGCAAGACATTCCTGATGCAAAGAGTAAAATCTATCAGTTCCGTGGAGGTCTCAAAGATGAACTTCAGCTTGCTCTCACTTTGTTCGAGCCAGACGAATTCGATAAGTTCTATAACATGGCTTTGAAACAAGAAGCAGCTCAGCTTAAGATGGAGGCTTCTAAGAAGAGAATTCGAGATGCTGTTCACTCTTCCTCATCATCTCAGTTGGCTGCGAAACAACAGAAATTCTGGCTTCCTCCTCCTCCAGTGATTCGAGCTCCATACAACAACTCCAGCAACTTCAACAACTCCAACAACAAGAACTCTAGTGGTCGTGGTTTCTCCCACCCACCCAACCCAAGCAACCAGTCGAAGAAGCAGTTTCAGTCTCAAGGCTCCAAGTCCAGTGGCTCTCATTTCCGTCCTCTCTCTGAAGTGGTGTGCAACAAGTGTGGCCAGAAGGGTCATTATGCCAACAGATGTCCGAATCCGAAGCGTCTTCCTCCTCCACCGCCTGTGAGTTCAGCTATTGTCAGGCATGATGCAAAGGCTGCCAGGGTCAATCTGATGAATGCAGCACAAGCAGAGGCTTCTTCTGATGTCATTTTGGGTAACCTTCCAGTGAACTCTTTTCCAGCTAAAGTGTTATTTGATTCGGGTGCTTCACTTTCTTTCATGTCATTCCCATTTGCATCCAAGTATAATGTGGGCACTATGCCCTTGCCAAGGGAGTTGCAAGTGATTTCTCCGGGAAGATGCATGACTTCTAGATTATATGCTCCGGATGTTTCTATTCGCATGGGTGATTATCGATTTTTGGCTTCTCCGGTGATTCTTGGTCATTCTGACATCGACCTCATTCTCGGAATGGATTGGCTTTCTCAGCACGATGCTCACATTGATTGCGCTCAAAAGGAAGTCAAGTTGACTCATTCTGATGATGATGTGATTATCTTCGCCTCCAGGGATAATACTATTCGGCTTTTCTCTCTTAATGATAAGGGTGAAATTAATGCCATAGAGCAAATTCCAGTGGTGAATGAATATCAAGACGTCTTTCCAGAAGATCTTCCAGGCATGCCTCCACACCGTCAGGTGGAGTTTGTCATTGAACTCGAGCCGGGCACCGAACCTGCTTGCCGGCGTCCTTACAAGCTCTCTCTGGATGAATTGAAGGAATTGAAGAAGTAGCTTGATAAGCAGGAGAGTATGGGTCTCATCAGACCGAGTACATCTCCGTGGGGCTGTGGTGTCTTATTTGTCAAGAAGAAAGATGGCACGGAGCGTCTCTGTGTTGACTACCGTCCATTGAACAAGAAGACGATTAAGAACAAGTATCCGCTCCCCAACATCAACGAACTCTTTGAGCAGCTCAAAGGAGCTAAAGTGTTCTCTAAGCTTGACCTCCGAATGGGCTACCATCAAATTCGCATTCGCGAGGAAGACATTCCCAAGACGGCCTTCAGAACGAGCTACGGTTCATATGAGTATACTGTCATGTCCTTCGGTCTCGCCAATGCTCCTCCTACCTTTTCAAGGATGATGCATTACATCTTCAACCCCTATACTGGCGAATTCGTGCTTGTGTATCTGGATGATATTCTGGTGTTTTCCAAGAATGAAGAAGATCACGAAAAGCACTTGCGTCTGGTTCTTGATCGACTCCGAGAGCATAAATTTTATGCCAAGTTCTCAAAGTGCGAGTTTTGGCTCGATAAGGTTTTGTACCTGGGCCATATTATCTCAGCTGACGGTATTGCGGTTAATCCCGAGAAAGTTGAAGCAATTGTCAACTGGGAAGCGCCTCCGAACGTCAAGCAGCTCCGCAGTTTTCTGGGTCTTGCCAGCTATTGCAGAAGGTTTGTGGAGAACTTCTCCAAGATTGCCAAGCCTCTTTCCAACCTCCTTCAGAAGAATGTCAAATACTTTTGGTCTCCCGAGTGTGAAGTGGCATTCAAAACCCTCAAAGAGAAGCTTGTCTCTGCTCCAGTTCTGACTCCTCAAGATGAAACCAAGCCCTATGAAGTGTTCTGTGACGCTTCTCTTCAAGGTCTTGGTGGTGTGCTTATGCAAGATAAGAAAATTGTGGCATATACTTCTCGGCAGCTCAAGCCAAGTGAGAAGAATTATCCCACACATGATCTCGAGCTAGCAGCTGTGGTACATGCTCTGATTACGTGGAGACATCTGTTGTTGGGCAGAAAGGTCGACATCTTCACTGATCACAAGAGCTTGAAGTACATCTTCACACAGCCGCATCTGAACCTCCGCCAGACTCGTTGGGTCGAGATGATCCAAGAGTACAACCCCAGCATCGAATACACTCCAGGCAAGGCGAATGTGATTGCAGATGCTTTGAGCAGAAAGGCATATTGCAACAGCCTTCTTATTAAGCCATATCAGCCTGATCTTTGTGAAGCTTTCAGGAAACTCAACCTCCAAGTTGTTCCGCAGGGTTTTCTTGCAAATCTCCAAATTGCTCCTACCTTGGAAGATCAAGTCCGTGAGGCCCAGCTCAGTTATACCATGGTGAAGAAGGTGAAACATGGGATTGCAAAGGGCACTCCAAAATATAAGTGCTTCCGTGTTGATGAGAGAGATACCTTGTTCTTCGAGGACAGACTCGTTGTTCCCAAAGGTGATCTCAGGAAGCTCATAATGGAAGAAGCTCATGATTCTCTCCTTTCCATTCATCCTGGCAGTTCCAAGATGTACCAAGACCTCAAGCAATCTTACTGGTGGACACGCATGAAAAGGGAAATTGCCCAATTTGTGAATGAATGTGATGTATGCAGAAGAGTGAAAGCAGAACATCAACGTCCAGCCGGTCTTCTCCAACCTCTTCCTATTCCTGAGTGGAAGTTCGACCACATTGAAATGGACTTCGTCACTTGCTTTCCTAAATCCAAGCGAGGCAATGATGCTATCTTTGTGGTGATTGACAAGTGTTAGGGAACGTTGCATGGAAAACAAAAAATTTTCTCTACGTTCACCAAGATCAATCTAGTAGATGTAACTACGAGGGGAGAGTAGGATCCACATACCCTTGTAGATCGCTAAGCGGAAGCGTTAAGAACGCGGTTGATGGAGTCGTACTCGCCGCGATTCAGATCGCTGAAGATCCAAGCACCGAAGCAACGGTGCCTCCGCGTTCTTCACACGTACGGCTCGGGGACGTCTCCTCCTTCTTGATCCAGCAAGGGGTGGAGGAGAGGTTGATGGAGAACCGGCAGCACGACGGCGTGGTGGTGATGGTGGAGAAGAACTCCGGCAGGGCTTCGCCTAAGCACCGCGGGAGAAGAAGATGTTATGGGAGAGGGAGGGCAGCACCGAGGCACGAACTTGTGTTTGCTGCCCTCCCTTTGCCTCACTATATATAGGGGGGGTGGAGAGGTGAGGGGCGCCCTAGGGTTTCCCCTAGGGGCCGGCGGCCAGGGCAAGGGGAGGGGGCGGCGGCCAAGGCAGGGGGGGCGGCGGCCAAGGGCCAGGCCCTAGGGTTTCCCCCCCTAGGTGCCTTGCCCCCCACTCCAAAGGGGTGAGGCTGCCCTAGGGGGTCCCACCCCCTTAGCCGCATGAGGAGAGGGCCCAGGGGGGGGCGCACAGCCCCCTGAGGGCTGTGGTGTTCCCCCTTGTGGCCCATTAGGCCCAGAACTACTTCCGGACCCCCCGAAACCCTTTCCGGTACTCCGCCGATTTCCCGATGCTCCCCGGAACACTTCCGGACTCCGAAACCTTTCATCCTATATATCAATCTTCGTCTCCGGACCATTCCGGAGACCCTCGTCATGTCCGGGATCTCATCCGGGACTCCGAACAACCTTCGGTAACCATACACTTTTCTCTCTAACAACCCTAGCGTCACCGAACGTTAAGTGTGTAGACCCTGCGGGTTCGGAAACCATGTAGACATGACCGAGACACTCCCAGGTCAATAACCAATAGCGGGATCTGGATACCCATATTGGTTCCCACATGTTTCTCGATGATCTCATCGAATGAACCACGATGTCAAGGATTCAGGCAATCTCGTATACAGTTCCCTTTGTCTCGTCGGTATGTTACTTGCCCGAGATTCGATCGTTGGTATCTCTATACCTAGTTCAATCTCGTTACCGGCAAGTCTCTTTACTCGTTACCGTAATACATAATCCCGTGACCAACTACTTAGTCACTTTGAGCTCATTGAGATGACGTATTACCGAGTGGGCCCGGAGATACCTCTCCGTCACACGGAGTGACAAATCCCAGTCTCGATCCATGTCAACTCAACAGACACCCTCGGAAATACCTGTAGAGTACCTTTATAGTCACCCAGTTACGTTGTGACGTTTGGCACACACAAAGCACTCCTACGGTGTCAGTGAGTTACATGATCTCATGGTCATAGGAACTTATACTTGACATGCAAAAAACTATAGCGATAACTGACACGATCAAAAGCTATGTTAACGTTTGGGTCTCGTCCATCACATCATTCTCCTAATGATGTGATCCCGTTATCAAATGACAACTCATGTCTATGACCTGGAAACCGCGGTCATCTTTGATCAACGAGCTAGTCCTGTAGAGGCTCACTAGGGACACAAAGTCTGTCTATTCATCCACACGTGTATTTGAGTTTCCAATCAATACAGTTATAGCATGGATAATAAACGATTATCATGAACAAGGAAATATAATAATAACCCTTTTTATTATTGCCTCTAGGGCATATTTCCAACAGTCTCCCACTTGCACTAGAGTCAATAATCTAGCATTACAAGGTAATGAATCTAACACCCATAGAGTCTTGGTGTTGATCGTGCTTAGCCCGTGGAAGAGGCTTAGTCAACGGATCTGCAACATTCAAATCCGTGTGTACTTTGCAAATGTTTATGTCCTCCTCCTTGACCGAATCGCGGATGGAATTGAAGCGTCGTTTTATGTGTCTAGTCCTCTTGTGAAACCTTGGTTCCTTGGCTAGAGCAATGGCACCAGTGTTGTCACAGAACAGAGTCATTGGGTTCAGTGCACTAGGCACAACTCCAAGATCTGTCATGAACTCCTTCATCCAGACACCTTCCTTCGCCGCCTCCGAGGCAGCTATATACTCCGCTTCACATGTAGAATCAGCTACCACGCTCTGCTTGGAACTGCACCAGCTCACCGCTCCCCCGTTGAGAATATATACGTATCCGGTTTGAGACTTAGAGTCATCCGGATCAGTGTCAAAGCTTGCATCGACGTAACCCTTTACGACGAGCTCTTGATCACCTCCATAAACGAGAAACATATCCTTAGTCCTTTTCAGGTACTTTAGGATATTCTTGACCGCTGTCCAGTGATCCATACCAGGATTACTTTGAAACCTTCCGGCCATACTTATGGCAAGGCTGACATCTGGTCTCGTGCACAGCATTGCATACATGATAGAGCCTATGGCTGAAGCATAGGGGACGACACTCATCTTTTCTCTATCTTCCGCAGTCACTGGGCACTGAGTCTTACTCAACTTTGTACCTTGCAATACCGGCAAGAACCCCTTCTTGGATTGATCCATTTTGAACTTCTTCAAAACTTTATCAAGGTATGTACTTTGTGAAAGTCCTATCAAGCGTCTTGATCTATCTCTATAGATCTTGATGCCCAATATGAAAGCAGCTTCACCGAGATCCTTCATCGAAAAACTCTTGTTCAAATACCCCTTCACGCTATCCAAAAATTCTATATTGTTTCCAATCAGCAATATGTCATCCACATATAATATCAGAAACGCTATAGAGCTCCCACTCACTTTCTTGTAAATACAAGCTTCATTGTAAACTTGTATAAACCCAAACGCTTTGATCACCTCATCAAAGCGAAGATTCCAACTCCGAGATGCTTGCACCAGCCCATAAATGGAACGCTGGAGCCTGCATACTTTGTCAGCATTCTTTGGATCGACAAAACCTTCTGGTCATTCGAGCGTGACATGATCCAAATTCACCAACCCAAGTCCGATCATCACGTGAGATGAGGTGGTGTCAATGGTGAACATCAACATGTTGATCATATCTACTATATGACTCATGCTCGACCTTTCGGTCCTCCGTGTTCCGAGGCCATGTCTGTACATGCTAGGCTCGTCAAGTCTAACCCGAGTGTTCTGCATGTGCAAAACTGGCTTGCACCCGTTGTATGCGAACGTAGAGTCTATCACACCCGATCATCACGTGGTGCTTCGAAACGACGAACCTTCGCAACGGCGCACACTCGGGGGGAACACAATTTTATCTTGAAATTTTAGTGAAGGATCATCTTATAATGCTACCGTCGTCCTAAGCAAAATAAGATGCATAAAAGGATTAACATCACATGCAAATCATAAGTGACATGATATGGCCATCGACTCGTGCTTTTGATCTCCATCTCCAAAGCACCGGCATGATCTCCATCGTCACCGGCGCCACACCATGATCTCCATCATCATGATCTCCATCATCGTGTCGCCATCGGGGTTGTCGGCGCCCACCATGCTCTTACTACTATTGCTACCGTTTAGCGATAAAGTAAAGCATTACAAAGCGCTTAATGATTGACACGCAGGTCATACAAAAATTAAAGACAACCCTATGGCTCCTGCCGGTTGCCGTATGCATCGACATGCAAGTCGATATTAACTATTACAACATGATCATCTCATACATCAAATATAATTCATCATGTCATTGGCCATATCATATCACATGCATACCCTGCAAAAACAAGTTAGACGTCCTCTAATTTGTTGTTGCATGTTTTACGTGGCTGCTATGGGTATCTAGCAAGAACGCTTCTTACCTACGCAAAACCACAACGATGATATTCAAGTTGCTATTTAACCTTCTACAAGGACCGCCTTGTTCTATTCCGATTCAACTAAGATAGGAGAGACAGACACCCGCCAGCCATCTTATGCAACAAAAGTCACATGTCTGTCGATGGAACCGGTCTCATGTACGTGGACATGTAAAGTTGGTCCGGGCCGCTTCATCCTATAATACCGCTGAATCAAGAAAGACTAAGGAGGGCAGCAATTTAAACATCAACGCCACAAACCCTTTTGTGTTCTACTCGAGAAAGCATCTACGCAAGATCCTAGCTCATGATGCCACTGTTAGGGAACGTTGCATGGAAAACAAAAATTTTTCTCTACGTTCACCAAGATCAATCTAGTAGATGTAACTACGAGGGGAGAGTAGGATCCACATACCCTTGTAGATCGCTAAGCGGAAGCGTTAAGAACGCGGTTGATGGAGTCGTACTCGCCGCGATTCAGATCGCTGAAGATCCAAGCACCGAAGCAACGGTGCCTCCGCGTTCTTCACACGTACGGCTCGGGGACGTCTCCTCCTTCTTGATGCAGCAAGGGGTGGAGGAGAGGTTGATGGAGAACCGGCAGCACGACGGCGTGGTGGTGATGGTGGAGAAGAACTCCGGCAGGGCTTCGCCTAAGCACCGCGGGAGAAGAAGATGTTATGGGAGAGGGAGGGCAGCACCGAGGCACGAACTTGTGTTTGCTGCCCTCCCTTTGCCTCACTATATATAGGGGGGTGGAGAGGTGAGGGGCGCCCTAGGGTTTCCCCTAGGGGCCGGCGGCCAGGGCAAGGGGAGGGGGCGGCGGCCAAGGCAGGGGGGGCGGCGGCCAAGGGCCAGGCCCTAGGGTTTCCCCCCCTAGGTGCCTTGCCCCCCACTCCAAAGGGGTGCGGCTGCCCTAGGGGGTCCCACCCCCTTAGCCGCATGAGGAGAGGGCCCAGGGGGGGGCGCACAGCCCCCTGAGGGCTGTGGTGTTCCCCCTTGTGGCCCATTAGGCCCAGAACTACTTCCGGACCCCCCGAAACCCTTTCCGGTACTCCGCCGATTTCCCGATGCTCCCCGGAACACTTCCGGACTCCGAAACCTTTCATCCTATATATCAATCTTCGTCTCCGGACCATTCCGGAGACCCTCGTCATGTCCGGGATCTCATCCGGGACTCCGAACAACCTTCGGTAACCATACATTTTTCTCTCTAACAACCCTAGCGTCACCGAACGTTAAGTGTGTAGACCCTGCGGGTTCGGAAACCATGTAGACATGACCGAGACACTCCCAGGTCAATAACCAATAGCGGGATCTGGATACCCATATTGGTTCCCACATGTTTCTCGATGATCTCATCGGATGAACCACGATGTCAAGGATTCAGGCAATCCCGTATACAGTTCCCTTTGTCTCGTCGGTATGTTACTTGCCCGAGATTCGATCGTCGGTATCTCTATACCTAGTTCAATCTCGTTACCGGCAAGTCTCTTTACTCGTTACCGTAATACATAATCCCGTGACCAACTACTTAGTCACTTTGAGCTCATTGAGATGACGTATTACCGAGTGGGCCCGGAGATACCTCTCCGTCACACGGAGTGACAAATCCCAGTCTCGATCCATGTCAACTCAACAGACACCCTCGGAAATACCTGTAGAGTACCTTTATAGTCACCCAGTTACGTTGTGACGTTTGGCACACACAAAGCACTCCTACGGTGTCAGTGAGTTACATGATCTCATGGTCATAGGAACTTATACTTGACATGCAAAAAACTATAGCGATAACTGACACGATCAAAAGCTATGTTAACGTTTGGGTCTCGTCCATCACATCATTCTCCTAATGATGTGATCCCGTTATCAAATGACAACTCATGTCTATGACCTGGAAACCGCGGTCATCTTTGATCAACGAGCTAGTCCTGTAGAGGCTCACTAGGGACACAAAGTCTGTCTATTCATCCACACGTGTATTTGAGTTTCCAATCAATACAGTTATAGCATGGATAATAAACGATTATCATGAACAAGGAAATATAATAATAACCCTTTTTATTATTGCCTCTAGGGCATATTTCCAACAACAAGCTTACCAAAGTTGCTCACTTTCTTCCAGTCAAAGAATCAATCAATGCAGCTCAACTTGCAGAGCTGTACACTTCCAGAATTGTGTCCCTGCATGGCATTCCTCAAGTGATACCCTCAGACCGTGGCAGCTTGTTCACATCAAGGTTCTGGGACTCCTTTCAGTCCGCCATGGGCACGAAGATCAGGTTCAGCACTGCCTTTCACCCTCAGACTAGTGGTCAAGTCGAGCGTGTGAATCAGATCCTAGAAGATATGCTCAGAGCCTGTGTCATCTCCTTCGGCATGAAATGGGAAGACTGTCTTCCATTCGCCGAGTTCTCTTACAACAACAGCTTTCAGGCTAGTGCAGGCAAAGCACCGTTTGAAATTCTCTATGGCAGAAAGTGCCGTACCCCTCTCAACTGGTCTGAAACAGGCGAACGCCAACTTCTTGGCAATGACTTGATCTCAGAAGCCGAAGAAATGTGCAAAGTCATACGTGAGAATCTCAAGGCCGCTCAGTCGCGTCAGAAGAGCTACTATGACGGAAAGCATCGTGATTTGGCTTTCGACATCGGTGATCATGTCTATCTCCGAGTTTCTCCGATGAAAGGAACCCAAAGATTCGGTATCAAAGGAAAACTTGCTCCTAGATACGTCGGGCCTTTCAAGATTCTTGGCAAAAGAGGCGATCTAGCCTATCAGCTCGAGCTCCCTTCCAACTTTGCAAATGTTCATGATGTCTTCCATGTGTCTCAACTTCGCAAATGCTTCAAGGCACCTGAGCGCATGATTCCGTTTGAGGAGATTGATCTTCAACAAGACCTTTCCTACCGAGAGCATCCAGTTGCAATTCTCGAAGAAACCGAACGCAAGACTCGCAACAAGTCCATCAAGTTTCTGAAAGTCAAGTGGTCACATCACACAGACCGAGAAGCTACCTGGGAACGAGAAGATCATCTTCGTTCCGAGTACCCTTCCTTTTTCCAGTCCTAGATCTCGGGACGAGATCTTTTTGTAGTAGAGGAGAGTTTGTAATGCCCCGGATGTAATACTTTCCCTTTTGGGTATATAATATATCTCCGGCTTCATCTTTTTCCATTTCGGGTTCTTTGTCTTTCGGGCTTTCGTCGTTTTGTTGTGTGAGTGTGTGGCATTCATTCATATCATGTAGACATGTGCATTGCATTGCATTTGTGTTGTGGGTTGCATCCGGTTCCGTGTGTTTCTTCCCGTTGTCCGTTTCGTGTTCCGGAGCTCCCTCACGTGTCCGTGACGTCCCGTAGGCCTACTTTGTTGTTCGGGCGTTTTTCGTTACCGGTGTGCCGCGAGGTTGTTGTGTGTTGTTGTTTTGTTGTGTGCAACCCGCCTCTCAAATCTCGTCTCGTTTGGACTCCGTTGACTTTTCCATCCGTTGTCCGTGTGGGTCCGATGTGCCTTCACTTCGTGTCCCGGAAAACATCCCTACTGCAGTCTGTTATCTCCGTCTAGACCTTTTTAATCAACCCCCGCGATCGGATCCGTCGGATCGCGATCGGAGGGCTCCTAGCGCCCCTAAATCCCCCCAAACCCTAAAAACCTGCTATATATTAGACCCCCCCTAGACTAATTTTGGCTTCCCCTACCTCTAGATCCCTTTTCCTTTTTTTTCTCTCTTTCCTCCAGGTTCCCGAGGAACCAGCCAGCCGATCTGGCCAGACCCTCGAACCAGTCGCCGGCGCCAGATCCCTTCGCTCGGGGTCAATGCCCGCTTCTTCAGCGCGCCGTCCTCCCGCTGGATCGCCGCAAGCCGCCGCGACGGGCCGTCGCCACCGCCTCCCTCCGAGCCAGTTCACTTCGAGGCCCGGGGACCACATCGCTGGGCTTCCCCGCAGCCCGCTCGCCCCAGCGCCAGGCTCGCTCTCCACCGGGCCGCCAGCCGGGCGCCTCCACCTCCCACCTCGGCTGGGCCTCCCCGACCCAGGCGCCCGCCGCGCCAGCCGCCGCACCGCAGTGCTCGTCGGGCCGACCCACCCCGCGCCTCCGAGCCGCAGCCAGGCTCCCGCTGGGCCGCCGCCTCGCCAGTTCCGCCGCGACGGGCCCATCTTCACCAGCCGCCTGGGCCACTTCGCCCGCTTCGTTCGCCGCGGGCCTCTCCAGCCGCCGGCCGTCCTTTTTTTTTCAGATCTGGGCCGAGTTGATTCTTCAGATCTGATCTAGGTTGACCCTAAATCCTCCTAAGTCCCTGTTTTAGTAATCTGGAATGCAATGTTTGACTGTGCATATCTTTTGCTGTGATGCTCCGTTTTGCGCGTGTAGCATGTCCAGATGTTCGTGGAGATGTCCTCTACGTTTTACCTGTTGTTGTCATGCATGTTAGATGTCATCTTGACACTTGTTTTGCTGTTGCAAGAGTGCATCATGATATAAACTGCTGTTATGTGTTATTTTCATGCCACCTTTGACATGTGATATCTTTTAGCTCGTTTGTCCAAACGATGCAAATGACATGTCCACGTGTTCGTCTTGCCACGAACTACGTGTCGTGGGTGATAGGTTGCATGGTAGATTTATTGTTTCCTTGCTATCATCGTTGCAAAGTGCCATGTTCATATGTTGTGTTTTCACTTGTTATGAAATGCCATCTTGTTGAGCTCGTTGTAATCGGTGTATTCACCTCTATGAAGCATGCTTGTGTGTTTCGGAATCACCTTCATGTGTATTTTGATGAGGTGCTTACCCTTTGCCATGTTTAGTTTCGAGGTGACTTAAACATGCTCTTTCGTGTGCTATGATGATATTGCTGTTTTAGGACTTAGTGATTTTTCACTAAGTCTGAAATCTGTAATGTTCCGATGCCATGTTCGTGTGATGTTGTAGGACAAAGCATGATAGTTTTGGGGTGGATTTTGATTGTTCCTTGAAGTATATATTGTTGTCTTTCCATTCATGTCCTCACATGTCCATTTAAGTGGCTGTAGCATGTTTATCTTTTGCTCTAAAGTTTCAATAAAATTCTGCTGCCAGAATTTTATTGCAAAGTTCAATATGTCCAAGATCATTGCTATTGATCCGTGACTCCGTTGGGGGTGCACTTTGGACCTAGTTGCTGTACTATATGTCTAGTTTGTGTTCAAGTCCTTTGCCATGCTTTTTGGGTGCTGTAGCTTAATTATTTTTGAGCTCCAAAGATGCTATGTTGCTGTAATTTTCAGCTTTCGCTCAAATCTTGTTTCGGGCATAACTTTTAGCCCGTAACTCCGATTTCAGCGATTCTTATATCAAACTTGGGTGATTTTCTGTGTAGATTAATAATATCAGATTGTTATCTTGTTTTGAGGTGTTTTTCTTGAGTGATGTTTTATGTGCTCCGTGTGCATCCTCAGTGCATCCATCATGCATTCATGTTTTTCGAGTGCACATTGCATTTTGTTGATTGGTGCTTGGTGTGTTTGTTTTGTTTAGAGCCAGAAGCTGAGACCGGGTACGAAGTTGAGCACGAGGTTTCCAACGAGGTTGAGCACGAGGACCCTTCTTACGATCCGAACGACTTCTCTTCAGGCAAGATGACCGAACCCCGATAACCTTACTATCTTTGCCTATTGCTAGTAGTCTCGATCTATAGTTTTGCCTCGATGCCCATGTTCTTCTTGTCAGCCTCCTACTTGTAACCAATTGCCATGTTTAACCACCCTACCTATGCAAACCGTTGCTTGGCTAAGTACGCTTCGCTCAGCCCTTCTTATAGCGTTGCTAGTTGCAGGTGAAGTGAAGATGCTTGCTCCATGTTGAAGTTTGGTTGGGTTATATCACACTATATAAATGCTTTAAATGAAATCATCTATATATTGGCAAGGGTGGAAGGCTAAGCCTTTTGCTTGGTGATTTGTTCCACTCATGCCGTTAGGATCCGTATAAGCCGGTATTATGTTCCTTGATTATGC
>LR738709.1:97506356-97585502 GCA_902687465.1 Secale cereale
ACTGCGGGGCCGCCTTGGGGCAACCTGAGGTATCTGGCATACACCTGTAGGACGTCTCATCCGGTCGTGTCCTGAGACCTAGATACGCGCGGCTACGATCAGGGTGTCGACACGCCGGGAGGATTTGCTGGATTAGCCTTACCTTAGCTCGGTATATCTTGAGCACGGGATTCCGAGGATACTCGGGTCTTCCCACTTTGGAGTTGCGACTCCGCGGATCGTGGGCTTGTAATGGGTCAAGTTGGAACACCCCTGCAGGGTTTGAACTTTCGAAAGCCGTGCCCGCGGTTATGTGGCAGATGGGAGCTTGTTAATTCCGGTTGTAGATAACTTGACACAATGTTACTAATACACTACCAGCGTGAGTTCCGTGACTGTCAATTTCCGAATAGGGATTCGGGAGTTGAACACGGAGGGGTTATGCTTGTGAGCTTGTAGCTAGGATCACTTCGTGATCACTTCTCACCGATGCTTTCTCTTCTCGCTCTCACTTGCGTAAGCTAGATGCTACTTGCTGCTGCAGACTTGTTCTTTCTTCAGCCTTTCCCTCACCTAAAGGCTTAAATAGTTCTGTTACCCGGGAACGGGATTGCTGAGTCATCCGTGGCTCACAGTTACTTCACACACCAGATGCAGGTCCAGCTGTGAGCTATCCAGGTGATGGCACCGAGCTGGATTGGGAGTACGACGAGGAGCGTAGTCGGTACTATGTGCGGTACCCGGACGATCAGTAGTGGAGTCTCTTACTAGGATTCGATCCGCCTGTGGTTTATTTATCTGAGTTTGGTACTTTGACATTTGGCTTTTGCCCTTAGAGGGTTGTAGTGCTCTTAACGTATGATGTTTGAGACTTGTACTGTAATTCTGTGACGTGGCGATTGTAAGCCAACTATTTTCAGTTTACTATCCCCCTTTTACATGAGTTGTGCAAAGATTACCAAACTTGAGATCATTCTAGGATGGACTTATGCCTTTAAGTCGTGCCTCGACACGTAGGAGGTATAACTCCATCCTGGGCATTACAAGGAGGGTGCGCCCGCACCCACGTGGGCCCCTCGTAGCTCCACCGACCTACTTCTTTCGCGTATATATACTCTTATACCCTGAAAACATCCAGGGGAGCCACCAAACCACTTTTCCACTGCCGCAACCTTCTGTACCCGTGAGATCCCATCTTGGGGCCTTTTTCGGCGCTCCGCTGGAGGGGGATTCGATCACGGAGGGCTTCTACATCAACACCATAGCCTCTCCGATGATGTGTGAGTAGTTTACCGTAGACCTTCGGGTCCATAGTGATTACCTAGATGGCTTCTTCTCTCTATTTGGTTCTCAATACAAAGTTCTCCTCGATGTTCTTAGAGACCTATTCGATGTAATTCTTTTTGCGGTGTGTTTGTCGAGATTTGATGAATTGTGGGTTTATGATCAAGATTAACTATGAACAATATTTGGTTCTTCTCTGAATTCTTATATGCATGATTTAATATCTTTACAAGTTTCTTTGAATTATCAGTTTGGTTTGGCCTACTAGATTGATCTTTCTTGCAATGGGAGAAGTGCTTACCTTTGGGTTCAATCTTGCGGTGCTCGATCCCAGTGAGAAAAAGGGAACCGACACGTATTGTATTTTTGCCATCGAGGATAAAAAGATGGGGTTTATATCAAATTGCTTGAGTTTATCCCTCTACATCATGTCATCTTGCTTAAGGCGTTACTCTATTCTTATGAACTTAATAGTTTACATGCATGTTGGTTAGCGGTCGATGTGTGGAGTAATAGTAGCAGATGCAGAATCATTTTGGTCTACTTGACACGGACGTGATGCTTATGTTCATGATCATCCCTAGATATTGTCATAACTATGCGCTTTTCTATCAATTGCTCGGCAGTAATTTGTTCACCCACCATAGTATATGCTATCATGAGAGAAGCCACTAGTGAAACCTATGGCCCCCGGGTCTACTTTACATCATATAAGTTTCCGATCTACAATTCTAGTTAACTATTTATTTTGCAATCTTTATTTTCCAATATATACAACAAAAATACCAAACATACTTATCTTATTATCTTTATCAGATCTCACTTTTGCAAGTGGCCGTGAAGGGATTTACAACCCCTTTATCGCGTTGGTTGCAAAGTTCTTGATTGTTTATGCAGGTACTAGGCGACTTGCGTGTAGTCTCCTACTGGATTGATACCTTGGTTCTCAAAAACTGAGGGAAATACTTACGCTTCTTTGCTGCATCACCCTTTCCTCTTTAAGGGAAAACCAACGCATGCTTAAGAGGTAGCAAGAAGGATTTCTAGCATCGTTGCCGGGGAGATCTACGCTCAAGTCAAGACATACCAAGTACCCATCAAAAACTCTTCTCCCTCGCATTACACTATTTGCCATTTGCCTCTCGTTTTCCTCTCTCCCACTTCTAAAACAATTTTCGAAAACCTTTGCCTTTTTCTTTGCCTCTCTTTCCTCGTCTTCGCTTGCTTTTTGTGTGCTTGTGTGTTGGATTTCTTTCTTTGTCACGATGGCTCAAGAAAATACCAAGTTATGTGACTTTTCCAACACCAATAATAATGACTTTATTTGCACTCCGATTGCTCCCTCTACTAATGCGGAATCTTGTGAAATCAATGCTGCTTTATTGAATCTAGTCATGAAAGATCAATTTTCTGGCCTTCCTAGTGAAGATGCTGCATCTCATCTGAATAATTTTGTTGATTTATGCGATATGCAAAAGAAGAGAGATGTAGATAATGATCTTGTTAAATTAAAAGTATTTCCTTTCTCACTAAGAGATTGGGCCAAAGCTTGGTTTTCTTCTTTCCCTAAAAATAGTATTGGTTCATAGAATAAGTGCGAAGATTGTTTTATTGCCAAGTATTTTCCTCCCGCTAAGATCATCTCCCTTAGAAACGATATTATGAATTTCAAACAACTTGATCATATTGGAAAAAAAAGTTTTAATGCTATGATTGAAGAAAAAATACTTAAGATTGATGAGTTGGCTAGGAACGTGGATATAATTTCTCCTGATATTGATTCTTTGAAACTTAGAACTATTCCACCTAAGCATGATATCAATGAGTCTCTCAAAGCCATGAGAATTTCCATTGATGAATGCAAAGAAAGAACCGCTGGGATGCGTGCTAAAAAAGATTGCTTTGTGAAAGCGTGTTCTTCTAGTTTTCATGATAATAATGATGAAGATCCAAAAGTGATTGATGTGTCTCCTATTAAATATTTGTTTTCCAATATTAATCTTGATAAATATGATACTAGAAATGAGTCAACTTTAGTTAAAAGGCGTCCCAATGATTCGGAGTTTCTATATCTTGATGCAAAAATTAGTAAAAGTGGGATTGAAGAGGTTAAAACTTTACATAGCAATGAACCGACTATTTTGGAGTTCAAGGAATTTAATTATGATAATTTCTCTTTGATATATTGTATTTCCTTGTTGCAATCTGTGTCAAATTCTCCTCATACTTATGATCAAAACAAAGCTTTTACTAAACATATCGTTGATGCTTTAATGCATTCTTATGAAGAAAAGCTTGAATTAGAAGTTTCTATCCTTAGAAAACTTTATGATGAGTGTGAACCTACTATTAAAATTAATATTAAAGATTATGAATGCTATGCTTTGTGTGATTTGGGTGCCAGTGTTTCCACGATTCCAAAAACCTTGTGTGATGTGATAGGTTTACGTGAATTTGATGATTGTTCTTTAAATTTGCATCTTGCGGATTCCACCATTAAGAAACCTATGGGAAGGATTAATGATGTTCTTATTGTTGCAAATAGTAATTATGTGCCCGTAGATTTCATTGTTCTTGATATATAATGCAATCCTACATGTCCTATTATTCTTGGCAGACCTTTCCTTATAACGATTGGTGCAATTATTGATATGAAAGAAGGAAATATTAGATTCCAATTTCCATTAAGGAAAGGCATGGCACACTTTCCTAGGAAAAAAAATAAATTATCTTATGAAAATCTATTATGAGAGCCACTTATGGATTGCCTACCAAAGGTGGCAATACCTAGATCTATTCTTGTTTTTATGCCTAGCTAGGGGCGTTAAACGATAGCGCTTGTTGGGAGGCAACCCAATTTTACTTTCTTTGCTTTTTGATTCTGTTTAGTAATAAATAATTCATATAGCTTCTGTTTAGATATGGTTTTATGTTTTAATTAGTGTTTGTGCCAAGTAGAACCTTTGGTAAGACTTGGGTGTAGTCTTTGCGATCTTGCTGTAAAAAACAGAAACTTTTGCTCTCACGAGATTAGCTGCTAGTTTTTATTGGAGAGTTCTTTTAGGTTGATTCTTTTTGCAGATGATTAATAGACAAATTCCTCACGTCCACCAATTTATTTCAGAATTTTAAGAGTTACAGAAGTATTCTAAAGTTACAGATTTCTACAGACTGTTATGTTTTTGATAGATTCTGTTTCCGTGTGTTGTTTGCTTATTTTGACGAATATATGGCTAGTGTCGGGGGGGGGGGGTGAACCATAGATAAGTTGGAATACAGTAGGTTTAACACCTATATAAATAAAGAATGAGTTCAATACAGTAACTTAAAGTGGTGGTTTGTTTTCTTATACTAACGGAGCTCACGAGATTTTTTGTTAAGTTTTGTGTTGTGAAGTTTTGAAGTTTTTGGGTAAGGATTTAATGGACTATGGAATAAAGAGTGGCAAGAGCCTAAGCTTGGGGATGCCCAAGGCACCCCAAGGTAAATTCAAGGACAACCAAAAGCCTAAGCTTGGGGATGCCCCGGAAGGCATCCCCTCTTTCGTCTTCGTCTATCGGTAACTTTACTTGAGGCTATATTTTTATTCACCACATGATATGTGTTTTGCTTGGAGCGTCTTGTATGATTTGATTCTTTGCTTTTTTGTTTACCACAATCATCCTTGTTGTGCACACCTTTTGGGATAGACACACATGAATCGGAATTTATTAGAATACTCTATGTGCTTCACTTATATCTTTTGAGCTAGATAATTTTGCTCTAGTGCTTCACTTATATCTCTTTAGAGCACGGTGGTGGTTTTATTTTATAGAAATTATTGATCTCTCATGCTTCACTTATATTATTTTGAGAGTCTTTTGGAACAACATGGTAATTTGCATTGGCTATAAAACTAGTCCTAATATGATGGGCATCCAAGATGGGTATACTAAAAGCATTCATATAAAGTGCGTTGAATACTATGAGAAGTTTGATGCTAGATAATTGTTTTGAGATATGAGAATGATTATATTAGAGTCATGCTACTAGAGTAATTGTGAATTTGAGAAATACTTGTGTTGAGGCTTGCAAGTCCCGTAGCATGCCCGTATGGTAACTGTTGTGTAACAAATTTGAAGAATGAGGTATTTCTTTGAGTGTCTTCCTTTGTGTGGAGGTCGGGATCGTGCGATGGTTAACTCCTACCAACCCTTCCCCTAGGAGCATGCGTGTAGTTCTTGGTTTTGATGGCTTGTAGATTTTGCAATAAGTATGTGAGTTCTTTATGACTAATATTGAGTCCATGGATTATACGCACTCTCACCCTTCCACCATTGCTAGCCTCTCTAGTGCAGCGCAACTTTCGCCGGTACCATACACCCACCATATATCTTCCTCAAACCAGCCACCATACCTACCTATTATGGCATTTCCATAGCCATTCCGAGATATATTGCCATGCAACTTTCCACCATTCCGTTTATTATGACACGCTCCATCATTGTCATATTGCCTTGCATGATCATGTAGTTGACATTGTATTTGTGGCAACGCCATCATTCACAATTTTTTCATACATGTCACTCTTGATTCATTGCACATCCCAGTACATCGCCGGAGGCACTCATATAGAGTCATATTTTGTTCTAGTATCGAGTTGTAATCCTTGAGTTGTAAATAAATAGAAGTGTGATGATCATCATTATTAGAGCATTGTCCCGTGTGAGAAAATAAAGAAAAAAGGCCAAAAAAAGAGAAAGTGTCTCCAAAAAAAAGAGGGGTCTCCAAAAAAATGAGAGAAAAAGAGAGAAGGGACAATGCTACTATCCTTTTTCCACACTTGTGCTTCAAAGTAGCACCATGATCTTCGTGATATAGAGTCTCTTATTTTATCACTTTCATATACTAGTGGGAATTTTCATTATAGAACTTGGCTTGTATATTCCAACGATGGGCTTCCTCAAATGCCTAGGTCGTCATGAGCAAGCAAGTTGGATGCACACCCACTTAGTTTCTTTTGTTGAGCTTTCATATGTTTATAGCTCTAGTGCATCCGTTGCATGGCAACCCCTACTCACTCACATTGATATCTATTGATGGGCATCTCCATAGCCCATTAATACTCCTAGTTGATGTGAGACCATCTTCCTCCCTTTTTGTCTTCTCCACAACCACCACTCTATTCCACCTATAGTGCTATATCCATGGCTCACACGCATGTATTGCGTGAAAGTTGAAAAAGGTTGAGAATACTAAAGTATGAAACAATTGCTTGGCTGAAACCGGGGTTGTGCATGATTTGAATATTTTGTGTGACGAAGATGGAGCATAGCCAAACTATATGATTTTTGTGGGGATGAACTTTCTTTGGCCATGTTATTTTGAGAAGACATGATTCCTTTGTTAGTATGCTTGAAGTATTATTATTTTTATTTCAATATTAAACTTTTGTCTTGAATCTTTCGGATCTGAACGGTCCTGCCACAATAAATAAAATTACATTGAAAATTATGTTAGGTAGCATTCGACGTCAAAAATTTTGTTTTTATCATTTACCTACTCGAGGACGAGCAGGAATTAAGCTTGGGGATGCTGATACGTCTCCAACGTATCTATAATTTTTTATTGGTCCATGCTATTATATTACCTGTTTTGGATGTTTAATGGGATTTAATATACACTTTTATATTATTTTTGGGACTAACCTATTAAACAAAGGCCCAGTGCCAGTTGCTGTGTTTTTTTTGCCTATTTTGATGTTTCGCAGAAAAGGAATATCAAACGGAGTCCAAACGGAACGAAACCTTCGCGCGGATCTTTCTTGGAAGAAACGCAATCCAGGAGACTTGGAGTGGACGTCAAGTAAGCAACGAGGCGGCCACGAGGTAGGAGGGCGCGCCCAGGGGGTAGGCGCACCCCCACCCTCGTGGGCCCCTCGTAGCTCCACCGACCTACTTCTTTCGCGTATATATACTCCTATACCCTGAAAACATACATGGGAACCACGAAACCACTTTTCCACCGCCGCAACCTTCTGTACCCATGAGATCCCATCTTGGGGCCTTTTCCGGCGCTCCGCCGGAGGGGGATTCGATCATGGGTGAGTAGTTTACTGCAGACCTTTGGGTCCATAGTTATTAGCTAGATGGCTTCTTCTCTCTCTTTAGTTTTCAATACAAAGTTCTCCTCGATGTTGGAGATCTATTTGGCGTAATTATTTTTGCGGTGTGTTTGTCGAGATCCGATGAATTGTGGGTTTATGATCAAGATCATCTATGAACAATATTTGGTTCTTCTTTGAATTCTTATAACCATGATTTAATATCTTTGCAAGTCTCTTCGAATTATCAGTTTGGTTTGGCCTACTAGATTGATATTTCTTGCAATGGGAGAAGTGCTAAGCTTTGGGTTCAATCTTCCGGTGCTCGATCCTAGTGACAGAAAGGGAACCGACACGTATTGTATTGTTGCCATCGAGGATAAAAAGATGTGGTTTATATCATATTGCTTGAGTTTATCCCTGTACATCATGTTGATACGTCTCCAACGTATCTATAATTTTTGATTGTTCCATGCTACTATATTATCCTTGTAGGATGTTTTATGGGCTTTTATATACACTTTTATATGATTTTTGGGACTAACCTATTAACCCAGAGCCAGTGCCACTTTCTGTTTTTTTCCTTGTTTTTGAGTTTTACAGAAAGGGAATATCAAACGGAGTCCAATTGACGTGCCAATTTTTTATGATTTTTTTCTGGACCAAAAGAAGCCCCCGAAGCAAAAGAGTTGGGCCAAGAGAGCCACGGGCTGCCCACGAGGGTGGGGGGCGCGTCCACTCCAAGTGGTGGCGCCCCCCTATCTCGTGGACGGCCCGGCGGCCCCCTGACTTGTGCCCTACGCCAAAGAATCCTATAAATACTGAAACCTCCGAAAATTAACCTAGATCGGGAGTTCCGCCGCCGAAAGCCTCTGTTGCCACCGAAAACCAATCTAGACCCGTTATGGCACCCTGCCGAAGGGGGAAATCCCTCTCCGATGGCTATTTTCATCATCCCGACGCTCTCCATGACGAGGAGGGAGTAGTCCACCCTCGGGGCTGAGGGTATGTACCATTAGCTATGTGTTTGATCTCTCTCTCTCTCTCTCATGTTCTTGAGATGGCATGATCTTGATGTATCGCGAGCTTTGTTATTATAGTTGGATCTTACGTTGCTTCTCCCCCTCTACTCTCTTGTAATGGATTGAGTTTTCCCTTTGAAGTTATCCTATCGGATTGAGTCTGTAAGGATTTGAGAACACTTGATGTATGTCTTGCACGTGCTTATCTGTGGTGACAATGGGATATCATGTGATCTACTTGATGTATGTTTTGGTGATCAACTTGCGGGTTCCGTGACCTTGGGAATCTATGCATAGGGGTTGGCACACATTTCTGTCTTGACTTTCCGGTAGAAACTTTGGGGCACTCTTTGAAGTTCTATGTGTTGGTTGAATAGATGTTTCTGAGATTGTGTGATGCATATCGTATAATCATGCCCACAGATACTTGAGGTGACAATGGAGTATCTAGGTGACATTAGGATTTTGGTTGATTTGTGTCTTAAGGTGTTATTCTAGTACGAACTCTATGATAGATTGAACATTACTATAGACTCTTGAATAGATCGATCAGAAAGAATAACTTTGAGGTGGTTTCGTCCCCTACCATAATCTATTCGTTCGTTCTATGCTATTAGTTACTTTGGAGTGACTCTTTGTTGCATGTTGAGGGCTAGTAATATGATCCAATTATGTTATCCTTGTTGAGAGAACTTGCAGTAGTGAAAGTATGAACCCTAGGCCTTGTTTCCTATCATTGCCATATCGTTTATGCTCACGTTTACCACTTGCTACCTTGCTGTTTTATATTTTCAGTTTACAAAAACCTATATCTACCATCCATATTGCACTTGTATGACCATCTCTTCGCCGAACTAGTGCACCTATACAATTTAACATTGTATTGGGTGTGTCGGAGACACAAGAGACTCTTTGTTATTTGGTTGCAGGGTTGTTTGAGAGAGACCATCTTCATCTTACGCCTCCCATGGATTGATAAACCTTAGGTCATCCACTTGAGGGAAATTTGTTACTGTCCTACAAACCTCTGCACTTGGAGGCCCAACAACGTCTACAAGAATAAGGTTGTGTAGTAGACATCAAGCTCCTTTCTGGCGCCGTTGCCGGGGTGGTGAGTGCTTGAAGATATATCTTTAGATCTAGCAATCGAGTCTTTTAGTTTCTTGTTTTATCACTAGTTTAGTCTATAAGAGAAAAACTACAAAAAAATGGAATTAAGGTTACCTCATATGCTTCATCTTTTTAATATCTTTCGTGAAAATGATGGGAAGGAAAATTGTGCTCAAGTACTAGAAGAAGAATTACGTAGAATGCTTGGCACAAAATATGTGCATGATGAGCATGATTGCAATATTGTTAGTGTGAATCATTTGAAATATCCATGATGCAAATGATATGCAAAGTCACAAACTTGGGGATGCTATGTTTGATGAAGAGTATATTTTTAGTCCCCCAAGATTTGATGAGCAAATTTATTATGATGAAAGAATGCCTGCTATTTATGATGATTATATTGATGAAAGTGGATTCGGAGAGGTCATGACTTTATTTAGTGATGAATCCACTATTTCGGAAGAGGTTCCAATTGATTATGAGAACAAAGTTGCTATCTGTGATGATTATTGTGATGACTTGTATGCAATTAAGAATAATGATAACCATGAAACTTGTCGCCATGATTGTAGTTTTCAATTGGATTATGCTTCACATGATAGTTATTTTGTTGGATTTGCTCCTCCCACTACTATGAATGAGAAGAATTTTGCTTATGATGGGAGTAATAAAATTTCTATGCAAGTAGATCATGAAAAGAATGCTTTATGTGCTGGTTATATTGTTGAATTCATTCATGATGCTACTGAAAATTTATTATGAGAGAGGATCATATGCTTCTACATATTGCAATAATATCAAGTTTTCTCTCTATGTGCTTAAAATCTTGGAGTTATGCTCGTTTTGCCTTCCTATGCTAGTTGATTATTGTTCCCATAAGTTGTTTGCTCACAAAATCCCTATGCATAGGAAGTGGGTTAGACTTAAATGTGCTAATCATATTCTTCATGATGCTCCCTTTATGTTTCAATTCTTATCTTTTATGCGAGCATCATTGAAATCATTGTGCCTAGCTAGGGGCGTTAAACGATAACGCTTGTTGGGAGGCAACCCAATTTTATTTTCCTTGCTTTTGCTTCTGTTTAGGAATAAATATTGCATCTAGCTTCTGTTGAGATGTGGTTTTTGTGTTTTAATTAGTGTTTGTGCCAAGTAGAACCTTTGGGAAGACTTGTGTGAAGTTTATATGATCTTGCTGTGAAAAACAGGATCGTTAGCGCTCGCTAGAATGGTCACCAGATTTTACTGGAGTGTGCTATTTAGTTTATTCTTTTTTGCAGATGATTAATAGACAAATTCCTCACGTTTACCAATTTATTTAAATGTTTTTGGAGTTACAGAAGTATGCGAAAGTTACAGATCACGACAGACTGTTCTATTTTTGACAGATTCTGTTTTTCGTGTGTTGTTTCCTTATTTCAATGCATCTATGAGTAGTATTCAGAAGTATGAATCATAGAGAAGTTGGAATACAGTAGGTTTAACACCAATATAAACAAAGAATGAATTCATTGCAGTACCTTTGAGTAGTGTTTTGTTTTCTTATACTAACGGAGCTCACGAGATTTTTGTCTAAGTTTTGTGTTGTGAAGTTTTCAAGTGTTGAGTATTGCTTTGATGGACTATGGAATAAAGAGTGGCAAGAGCCTGAGCTTGGGGATGCCCAAGGCACCCCAAGGTAAAATTCAAGGACAACCAAAATCCTAAGCTTGGGGATGCCCCGGGAAGGCATCCCCTCTTTCGTGTTCATCTATCAGTAACTATACTCAGAGCTATATTTTTATTCACCACATGATATGTGTTTTGCTTGGAGCGTCATTTTATTTTAGGTTGTTTTTCTTTCTGTTTGAATAATACCCCAAGATCTAAAATTATTAAATGTTAGAGAGTCTTCACATAGTTACATAATTATTAAACTACTCTTTGATCTTCACTTATATCCTTTGGAGTAGTTTGTCATTTGCTCTAGTACTTCACTGATATCTTTTAGAGCACGGCGGTGGTTTTATTTTGTAGAAATTGTTGATCTCTCATGCTTCACTTATATCCTTTTGAGAGTCTATTAAAACAGCATGGTAATGTGCTTTGGCTATAAAACTAGCCTTCACATGATAGGCATCCAAGATCAATGTAGTAAAAACTTTCACACTAAGTGCATTGAATATGATGAGAAGTTGGATGCTTGATAATTGTTTTGAGATATGAGGATAGTGATATTAGAGTCATACTGGTGGAGTTATTATGAAATTGAGAAATGCTTGTGTTAAAGTTAGTGATTCCCGTAGCATGCACGTATGGTGAACCGCTATGTGACGAAGTTAGAGCATGAGGTACTTGCAAAGTGTCAACCTTTCTGTGGAGGTCGGGGGGCGCGCGATGGTTAACTCCTACCAACCTCCCCCTAGGAGCATGCGTTGATTGCTTTGTTTTGATGACTCGTAATTTTTTGCAATAAGTATATGAGTTCTTATGACTAATGTTGAGTCCATGGATTATACGCACTCTCACCCTTCCACCATTGCTAGCCTCTCTTGTACCGTGCAACTTTCGCCGGTGCCATACACCCACTATATACCTTCCTCAAAACAACCACAATATATCTTCCTCAATACAGCCACCATACCTACCTATCATGACATTTCCATAGCCAGTTCGAGATATATTGCCATGCAACTTTCCACCGTTCCGTTCATATGACACGCTTCATATTGTCATATAGCTATGCATGATCATGTAGTTGACATCGTAATTGTGGCAAATCCACCATGCATAATTTTTCATACATGTCACTCTTGATTCATTGCACATCCCGGTACACCGCCGGAGGCATTCATATAGAGTCATACTTTGTTCTAGTATCGAGTTGTAATATCGAGTTGTAATTCAATGAAAGTGTGATGATCATCATTATTAGAGCATTGTCCCATGTGAGGAAAGGCTAAATCAAGAAAGCCCCTCCAAAAAAAAGAGAAAGGCCAAAGAAAAAAAAAGGCCCAAAAAAAGGGACAATTGCTACTATCTTTTTCCACACTTGTGCTTCAAAGTAGCACCATGTCCTTCATGATAGAGAGTCTCATGTTTAGTCACTTTCATATACTAGTGGGAATTGTCATTATAGAACTTGGCTTGTATATTCCAACGATGGGCTTCCTCAAATGCCCTAGGTCTTCGTGAGCAAGCAAGTTGGATGCACACCCACTAGTTTCTTTTGTTGAGCTTTCATACATATTTAGCTCTAGTGCATCCGTTGCATGGCAATCCCTACTCACTCACATTAATATCTATTGATGGGCATCTCCATAGCCCGTTGATACGCCTAGTCGATGTGAGACTATCTCCCTCCTTTTTGTCTTCTCCACAACCACCTCTCTATTCCACATAGTTCTGTGTCCATGGCTCACGCTCATGTATTGAGTGAAAGTTGAAAGGTTTGAAAGAATAGAGTATTAAAACAAGTGCTTGGCTGAAAACGGGGTTGTGCATGATATGAATAGTTTGTGTGATGAAGAGGGAGCATAGCCAGACTATATGATTTTGTAGGGATAACTTTCTTTAGCCATAGTATTGGTAGAAGACATGATTGCTTTGTTAGTATGCTTGAAGTATTATTATTTCTTATGTCAATATAGACATTTGTCTTGAATCTTTCAGATCTGAACATTCATGCCGCAATAAAGAGAACTACATTGATAATTATGTTAGGTAGCATTCCACATCAAAAATTCTGTTTTTATCATTTACCTACTCGAGGACGAGCAGGAATTAAGCTTGGGGATGCTGATACGTCTCCAACGTATCTATAATTTTTTTATTGTTCCATGCTACTATATTATCCTTCTAGGATGTTTTATGGGCTTTTATATACACTTTTATATGATTTTTGGGACTAACCTATTAACCCAGAGCCATGTGCCAGTTTCTGTTTTTTCCTTGTTTTTGAGTTTTACAGAAAAGGAATATCAAACGGAGTCCAATTGACGTGCCAATTTTTGATGATTTTTTATGGACCGAAAGAAGCCCTCGAAGCAAAAGAGTTGGTCCAGAAGAGCCACGGCCTGCCCACGAGGGTGGGGGGCGCGCCCACTCCAAGTGGTGGCGCCCCCCTATCTCGTGGACGGCCCGGAGGCCCCCCTGACTTGTGCCCTACGCCAAAAAATCCTATAAATACTGAAACCTCCGAAAATTAGCCTAGATCGGGAGTTCCGGCGCCGAGAGCCTTTGTTACCACCAAAAACCAATCTAGACCCGTTCTGGCACCTTGCCAGAGGGGGGAATCCCTCTTCGGTGGCTATCTTCATCATCCCGACGCTCTCCATGACGAGGAGGGAGTAGTCCACCCTCGAGGCTGAGGGTATGTACCATTAGCTATGTGTTTGATCTCTCTCTCTCTCTCATGTTCTTGAGATGGCACGATCTTGATGTATCGCGAGCTTTGCTATTATAGTTGGATCTTATGTTGCTTCTCCCCCTCTACTCTCTTGTAATGGATTGAGTTTTCCCTTTGAAGTTATCCTATCGGATTGAGTCTTTAAGGATTTGAGAACACTTGATGTATGTCTTGCACGTGCTTATCTATGGTGACAATGGGATATCATGTGATCTACTTGATGTATGTTTTGGTGATCAACTTGCGGGTTCCGTGACCTTGGGAATCTATGCATAGGGGTTGGCACACGTTTTTGTCTTGACTTTCTGGTAGAAACTTTGGGACACTCTTTGAAGTTCTATGTGTTGGTTGAATAGATGTTTCTGAGATTGTGTGATGCATATCGTATAATCATGCCCACGGATACTTGAGGTGACAATGGAGTATCTAGGTGACATTAGGGTTTTGGTTGATTTGTGTCTTAAGGTGTTATTCTAGTACGAACTCTATGATAGATTGAACGTTACTACAGACTCTTGAATAGATCGATCAGAAAGAATAACTTTGAGGTGGTTTCGTACCCTACCATAATCTCTTCGTTTGTTGTCCGCTATTAGTTACTTTGGAGTGACTCTTTGTTGCATGTTGAGGGCTAGTAATATGATCCAATTATGTTATCCTTGTTGAGAGAACTTGCACTAGTGAAAGTATGAACCCTAGGCCTTGTTTCCTATCATTTCCATACCGTTTATGCTCACGTTTACCACTTTCTACCTTGTTGTTTTTATATTTTCAGTTTACAAAACCTATATCTACCATCCATATTGCACTCGTATCACCATCTCTTCGCCGAACTAGTGCACCTATACAATTTACCATTGTATTGGGTGTGTTGGGGACACAAGAGACTCTTTGTTATTTGGTTGCAGGGTTGTTTGAGAGAGACCATCTTCATCCTACGCCTCCCACGGATTGATAAACCTTAGGTCATCCACTTGAGGGAAATTTGCTACTATCCTACAAACCTCTGCACTTGGAGGCCCAACAACGTCTACAAGAAGAAGGTTGTGTAGTAGACATCACATGTCATCTTGCTTAAGGCGTTACTCCGTTCTTAGGAACTTAATACTCTAGATGCATGCTGGATAGCGGTTGATGTGTGGAGTAATAGTAGTAGATGTGGAATCGTTTCGGTCTACTTGACACGGACGTGATGCCTATGTTCATGATCATGCCTAGATATTCTCATAACTATGCGCTTTTCTATCAATTGCTCGGCAGTAGTTTGCTCACCCACCGTAATATATGCTATCATGACAGAAGCCACTACTGAAACCTATGGCCCCCGGGTCTACTTTACATCATATAAGTTTCCGATCTACAATTCTAGTTTAATATTTATTTTGCAATCTTTATTTTCCAATCTATACAACAAAAATACCAAAAATACTTATCTTATTATCTTTATCAGATCTCACTTTTGCAAGTGGCCATGAAGGTATTGACAACCCCTTTATTGCGTTGGTTGCAAGGTTCTTGATTGTTTGTGTAGGTACTAGGTGACTTGTGTGTAGTCTCCTACTGGGTTGATACCTTGGTTCACAAAAACTGAGGGAAATACTTATGCTACTTTGCTGCATCACCCTTTCCTCTTCGAGGGAAAACCAATGCATGCTCAAGAGGTAGCAAGAAGGATTTCTGGCGCCGTTGTCGGGGAGATCTACGCTTAAGTCAAGACATACCAAGTACCCATCACAAACTCTTCTCCCTCACATTACGTTATTTGCCATTTGCCTCTCGTTTTCCTCTCCCCCACTTCTAAAACAATTTTTGAAAACCTTTGCCTTTTTCTTGGCCTCTCTTTCGTCGTGTTCGCTTGCTTTTTGTGTGCTTGTGTGTTGGATTGCTTGCTTTGTCACGATGGCTCAAGAAAATACCAAATTATGTGACTTTTCCAACACCAATAATAATGACTTTAGTTGCACTCCGATTGCTCCCGCTGCTAACACGGAATCTTGTGAAATCAATGTTGCTTTATTGAATTTAGTCATGAAAGATCAATTTTCTGGCCTTCCTAGTGAAGATGCCGCATCTCATCTGAATAATTTTGTTGATTTATGCGATATGCAAAAGAAGAGAGATGTAGATAATGATCTTGTTAAATTAAAACTATTTCCTTTCTCACTACGAGATCGGGCCAAAACTTGGTTTTCTTCTTTTGCTAAAAATAGTATTGATTCATGGAATAAGTGCAACGATTGTTTTATTGCCAAGTATTATCCTCCCGCTAAGATCATCTCCCTTAGGAACGATATTATGAATTTCAAACAACTTGATCATGAGCATGTAGCACAATCTTGGGAGAGGATGAAACTTATGATAAGAAATTGTCCCACGCATGGTTTCAATCTATGGATGATTATACAAAAAAATTATGCCGGTTTGAACTTTGCTTCTAGAAATCTTTTAGATTCGGCCGCAGGAGGTACTTTTATGGAAATCACTTTAGCAGAAGCTACTAAACTCCTAGATAATATAATGGTTAACTATTCTCAATGGCACACCGAGAGATCTTCCACTAGTTAAAAAGTGCATGCAATTGAAGGAATTAATGCTTTGAGTGGAAAGATGGATGAACTTCGGAAATTGTTTGTTAGCAAGGGTGCTAATGTTGATCCTAATAATATACCCTTATCTACTTTGATTGATAATACTAGTGAATCTATGGATGTTAGTTTTGTTGGTAGGAATAATTTTGGCAACAATGCTTATAGAGGAAACTTTAATCCTAGGCCTTTTCCTAGTAATCCCTCGAATAATTATGGAAATTCCTACAATAACTCTTATGGAAATTATAATAAGATGCCCTCTGATTTTGAGAATAGTGTTAAGGAATTTATGTTTTCACAAAAAAGTTCTAATGCTATGATTGAAGAAAAATTGCTTAAGATTGATGAGTTGGCTAGGGACGTGGATATAATTTCTCTTGATATTGATTCTTAGAAACTTATATCTATTCCACCTAAGCATGATATCAATGAGTCTCTCAAAGCCATGAGAATTTCCATTGATGAATGCGCAGAAAGAACCGCTAGGATGCGTGCTAAAAAAGATTGCTTTGTGAAAGCGTGTTCTTCTAGTTTTCATGATAATAATGATGAAGATCCAAAAGTGATTGATGTGTCTCCTATTAAATATTTGTTTTACAATATGAATCTCGATAAATATGGGACTGGAGATGAGTCAACTTTAGTTAAAAGGCGTCCCAATGATTCGGAGTTTTTAGATCTTGATGCAAAAATTGGTAAAAGTGGGATTGAAGAGGTCAAAACTTTACAAAGCAATGAATCCACTATTTTGGATTTCAAGGAATTTAATTATGATAATAGCTCTTTGATAGATTGTATTTCCTTGTTGCAATCCGTGTTAAATTCTCCTCATGCTTATGATCAAATCAAAGCTTTTACTAAACATATCGTTGATGCTTTAATGCAATCTTATGAAAAAGGCTTGAATTAGAAGTTTCTATCCCTAGAAAACTTTATGATGAGTGAGAACCTACTATTAAAATTAATATTAAAGATTATGAATGCTATGCTTTGTGTGATTTGGGTGCAAGTGTTTCCACGATTCCAAAAACCTTGTGTGATGTGCTAGGTTTCCGTGAATTTGATGATTGTTCTTTAAATTTGCATCTTGCGGATTCCACCATTAAGAAACATATGGGAAGGATTAATGATGTTATTATTGTTCCAAATAGGAATTATGTGCCCGTAGATTTCATTGTTCTTGATATAGAATGCAATCCTACAAGTCCTGTTATTCTTGGCAGACCTTTCCTTAGAACGATGTGGTTTAATGTTTTAATTAGTGTTTGTGCCAAGTAGAACCTTTGGTAAGACTTGGGAGAAGTCTTTGCGATCTTGCTGTAAAAAACAGAAACTTTTGCGCTCACGAGATTAGCTGCCAGTTTTTACTGGAGAGTGCTTTTAGGCTGAGTCTTTTTGCATATTACCTATTTATTTCAGAAATTTTAGAGATACAGAAGTATTCGAAAGTTACAGATTGCTACAGACTGTTCTGTTTTTGATAGATTCTATTTTTCGTGTGTTGTTTGCTTATTTTGACGAATCTATGGCTGGTATCGGGGGGTATGAACAATAGAGAAGTTGGAATACAGTAGGTTTAACACCAATATAAATAAATAATGAGTGCAATACTAACGGAGCTCACGAGATTTTCTGTTAAGTTTTGTGTTGTGAAGTTTTCAAGTTTTTGGGTAAGGATTAGATGGACTATGGAATAAAGAGTGGCGAGAGCCTAATCTTGGGGATGCCCAAGGCACCCCATGGTAAAATTCAAGGACAACCAAAAGCCTAAGCTTGGGGATGCCCTGGAAGGCATCCCCTCTTTCGTCTTCGTCTATCGGTAACTTTACATGAGGCTATATTTTTATTCACCACATGATACGTGTTTTGCTTGGAGCATCTTGTATGATTTGAGTCTTTTATTTTTTTTGTTTAACACAATCATCCTTGATGTACACACCTTTTGGGAGAGACACACATGAATCGGAATTTACTAGAATACTCTATGTGCTTCACTTATATATTTTGAGCTAGATAATTTTGCTCTAGTGCTTCAGTTATATCTTTTTAGAGCATGGTGGTGGTTTTATTTTATATAAAATATTGATCTCTCATGCTTCACTTATATTATTTTGAGAGTCTTTTAGAACAGCATGGTAATTTGATTTGGCTATATAACTAGTCCTAATATGATGGGCATCCAAGATGGGTATAATAAAAGTTTTCATATAAAGTGCGTTGAATACTATGAGAAGTTTGATGCTAGATAATTGTTTTGAGATATGAGGATGATGATATTAGAGTCATTCTAGTAGAGTAATTGTGAATATGAGAATTACTTGTGTTGAGGCTTGCAAGTCCCGTAGCATGCACGTATGGTAATCGTCGTGTAACAAATTTGAAGCATGAGGTATTTCTGTGATTGTCTTCCTTTGTGTGGTGGTCGGGATCGCGCGATGGTTAACTCCTACCAACCCTTCCCCTAGGAGCATGCGTGTAGTGCTTGGTTTTGATGGCTTGTAATTGTTTGGAATAAGTATGTGAGGTCTTTATGACTAATGTTGAGTCCATGGATCCACCATTGCTAGCCTCTCTAGTCCAGCGCAACTTTCGCCGGTACCATACACCCACCATATATCTTCCTCAAAACATCCACTAAACCTACCTATTATGGCATTTCCATAGCCATTCCGAGATATATTGCCATGCAACTTTCCGCCGTTCCGTTTATTATGACACGCTCCATTATTGTCATATTGCCTTGCATGATCATGTAGTTGGCATTGTATTTGTGGCAAAGCCACCATTCATAATTTTTTCATACATGTCACTCTTGATTCATTGCACATCCCGGTACACCGTCGGAGGCACTCATATAGAGTCATATTTTGTTCTAGTATCGAGTTGTAATCCTTGAGTTGTAAATAAATAGAAGCGTGATGATCATCATTATTAGAGCATTGTCCCGTGTGAGAAAATAAAGAAAAAAAGGCCAAAAAAGAGAAAGGTCAAAAAAAGAAGAGAAAGAGTCTCCAAAAAAAGAGGAGTCTCCAAAACAAATGAGAGAAAAAGAGAGAAGGGACAATGCTACTATCCTTTTTCCACACTTGTGCTTCAAAGTAGCACCATGATCTGCATGATAGAGAGTCTCTTATTTTATCACTTTCATATACTAGTGGGAATTTTCATTATAGAACTGGGATTGTATATTCCAACGATGGCCTTCCTCAAATGCCCTAGGTCTTCGTGAGCAAGCAAGTTGGATGCACACCCACTTAGTTTCATTTGTTGAGCTTTCATACATTTATAGCTCTAGTACATCCGTTGCATGGAAATCCCTACTCACTCATATTCATATCTATTGATGGGCATCTCCATAGCCCATTAATACGTCTAGTTGATGTGAGACCATCTTCCTTCCTTTTTGTCTTCTCCACAACCACCACTCTATTCCACCTATAGTGTTATATACATGGCTCACGCTCATGTATTACGTGAAAGTTGAAAAAGTTTGAGAATACTAAAGTATGAAACAATTGCTTGGCTGAAACCGGGGTTGTGCATGATTTGAATATTTTGTGTGACGAAGATGGAGCATCGCCAAACTATATGATTTTTGTAGGGATGAACTTTCTTTGGCCATGTTATTTTGGGAAGACATGATTCCTTTGTTAGTATGCTTGAAGTATTATTATTTTTATATCAATATTAAACTTTTGTCTTAAATCTTTCAGATCTGAACATTCATGCCACAATAAAGAAAATTATATTGAAAATTATGTTAGGTAGCATTCCACATCAGAAATTCTGTTTTTACCATTTACCTACTCGAAGACGATCAGGAATTAAGCTTGGGGATGCTGATATGTCTCGAACGTATCTATAATTTTTTATTGTTCCATGCTATTATATTATCTATTTTGGATGTTTAATGGGCTTTAATATACACTCTTATATTATTTTTTGGACTAACCTATTAACCGGAGGCCCAGTGCGAGTTGCTGTTTTTTTTTTGCCTGTTTCAGTGTTTCGCAGAAAAGGAATATCAAACGGAGTCCAAACGGAACGAAACCTTCGCGAGGATCTTTCTTGGAACAAACTCAATCCAGGAGACTTGGAGTGGACGTCAAGGAAGCAACGAGGCGGCCACGAGGCAGGAGGGAGCGCCCCCACCCTCGTGGGCCCCTCGTAGCACCACCGACCTACTTCTTTCGCCTATATATACTCTTATTCCCTGAAAAAATCCAAGGGAGCCATGAATCCCCCTCCACCACAACCTTCTGTATCCGTGAGATCCCATCTTGGGGCCTTTTCCGACGCTCCACCGGAGGGGGATTCGATCACGGAGGGCTTCTACATCAACACCATAGCCTCTCGTATGATTTGTGAGTAGTTTACCGCAGACCTTCTGGTCCATAGTTATTAGCTAGATGGCGTCTTCTCTCTCTTTGGTTCTCAATACAAAGTTCTCCTTGATGTTCTTGGAGATCTATTCGATGTAATTCTTTTTGCGGCTGTTTGTCAAGATCTGATGAATTGTGGGTTTATGATCAAGATTATCTATGAACAATATTTGGATCTTCTCTGAATTCTTATATGCATGATTTAATATCTTTTCAAGTCTCTTCTAATTATCAGTTTGGTTTGGCCTACTAGATTGATCTTTCTTGCAATGGGAGAAGTGCTTAGCTTTGGGTTCAATCCTGCGGTGCTCGATCCTAGTGACAGAAAGGGAACAGGCGCGTATTGTATTGTTGCCATCAAGGATAAAAAGATGGGGTTTATATCATATGTCTTGAGTTTATCCCTCTACATCATGTCATCTTGCTTAAGGCGTTACTCCGTTCTTATGAACTTAATACTCTAGATGCATGCTGGATAGCGGTCGATGTGTGGAGTAATAGTAGTAGATGCAGAATCGTTTCGGTCTACTTGACATGAACGTGATGCCTATGTTCTTGATCATGCCTAGATATTGTCATAACTATGCGATTTTCTATCAATTGCTCGGCAGAAATTTGTTCACCCACCGTAATATATGCTATCATGAGAGAAGCCACTAGTGAAACCTATGGCCCCGGGGTCTACTTTACATCATATAAGGCCGATCTACAATTCTAGTTTACTATTTATTTTGCAATCTATACAAAAAAAATACCAAAAATACTTATCTTATTATCTTTATCAGATCTCACTTTTGCAAGTGGACGTGAAGGGATTTACAACCCCTTTATCGCGTTGGTTGCAAGGTTCTTGATTATTTGTGCAGGTACTAGGCGACTTGTCTGTAGTCTCCTACTGGATTGATACCTTGGTCCTCAAAAACTGAGGGAAATACTTACGCTACTTTGTTGCATCACCCTTTCCTCTTCAAGGGAAAAGCAACGCATGCTCAAGAGGTAGTAGCGGTCAGCACACAAATCGAACAAAGCTTCTCTAACAACGGTCGGCAACCCACGGTCGAAGACTTGGTAATCGCCGAGAGTGTTCGAGTAGCCGTCCGTACATGCACGGCATACCTTGCCAGGATGGCGCCCACCAAGCCCAGGTCGCGGCCGCCCACGCCAACCTCATGGCGGCCTATTCCAAAGATTTGGTGGATGCAGATGGTGAGATGCTTGCCTAGTATGGTGTGATGGATGCCATGGAGCCCCTTCCCAAGGAGATCGTCGGGCGCGAGATGGACATGGAGGAGGCGGTGGAGATCGACGAGCACCAGCCGTAGTAGTACTCTTTGTTTTGTTTAATTAAGAGCGCCAGTCTTTAAAATTTTAGAGTAATGTTTAGGTCAGCTACTCTATTTAATTGCTGAAATTGCTCGATTAAGAAGTGTGGGTGTGTTGTAGTCTCCTTTGTGTACGCAAATTATGCAATGACGTGGATGACCACTGTAACTAGGGAAATTTGACCCAAAAATTTTGACGTTCAAACTCATCACACACGGGTTAAGCTATCTGAATCGTTTGTGATGTTCAAATATCGTACACAGTGCTGAATAAGGGACCGTGTCTGATGACACTTTGCGCGCTAGTTTTTTCGCTGAACCGATTCAAAATTATCGGCTTCCGCGAAAATATCTACCTTCCCGCCCCCTCCCCCTTACTGCTACCTCTTGAGCTTGCATTGTATTCCCTCGAAGAGGAAAGGGAGATGCAGCATAGTAGCGTAAGTATTTCCCTCAGTTTTTTCGAACCAAGGTATCAATCCAGTAGGAGACCACGCGCTAGTCCCTCGCACCTGCACAAACAAATAAGAACTTCGCAGCCAACGCGATAAGGGGTTGTCAATCCCTTTACGGTCACTTACGATAGTGAGATCTGATAGATATGATAGATAATATTTTTGGTATTTTTTGGTTTAATAAAACAACAAATAAAAGCGGTAAAAGTAAAGTAGATGTAGATTGATATGTTGAGAATAGACCCGGGGGCCATAGTTTTCTCTAGTGGCATCTCTCATGATAGCGGTATTCTATGGCGGGTAAACAAATTACTGTCGAGCAATTGATAGAAAAGCGAATAATTATGAGACTATCTAGGCATGATCATTGTATATAGGCATCACGTCCGAGACAAGTAGACCGACTCCTGCCTGCATCTACTACTATTACTCCACACATCGACCGCTATCCAGCATGCATCTAGTGTATTAAGTTCATATGAACAGAGTAACGCCTTAAGAAAGATGACATGATGTAGAGGGATAAACTCAAGCAATATGATGAAAACCCCATCTTTTTATCCTCGATGGCAACAATACAATACATGCCTTGTTGCCCCTATTGTCACTGGGAGAGGACACCGCAAGATTGAACCCAAAGCCAAGCACTTCTCCCATTGCAAGAACTATAGATCTAGTAGGCCAAACCAAACCAATAATTCAAAGAGACTTGCAAGGACATTATGAGCACACATAAAAAGTTCAGAGAAGAACCAAATATCTTTCATAGATAACCTTGATCATAAACTCACAATTCATCGGATCTCGACAAACACACCGCAAAAAGAGATTACATCGAATAGATCTCCTCGAAGACCGAGGAGAACTTTGTATTGAGATCTAGAGAGAGAGAAGAAGCTATCTAGATACTAGCTATGGACCCGAAGGTCTGTGGTAAACAACTCACAACTCATCGTGAGGGCGATGATGATGATGATGAAGGCCTCCATGATGGATCCCCCTCCCGGAACAGGCTCCAAGATGGGATCTCCACGAGAACAGTAGCTACGGCAGTGGAATTAGGGTTTTCTCTCTGCGTATGGAGTTTCTGGGGTACGTAGGTATATATAGGAAGAAGAGGGGCACCGGGGGGCACAGGGGTTGCCCTCGAGGCAGGGGGCGTGCCCTGGGAAGGGGGCGCGCCCCCCACCCTCGAGGGTGGGCCCTATGTCCTCTGGCTTGGCCCCGAAGTCTTTCGTGCGTGATTTCCTCCAAAAATATCTCCTGCGAAGGTTTCATTTTGTTTGGACTCCGTTTGATATTCTTTTTCTGCAATACCCTGAAATAGGCAAAAAAACAGCAATCTGGACTGGGCCTTTGGGTTAGTAGGTTAGTCCCAAAAATGATATAAAAGTGAATGATAAAGCCCATTAAACATCCAAGACTTCATAAATAATAGCATGGAACAATCAAAAATTATAGATACGTTGGAGACATATCAAGCATCCCCAAGCTTAATTCATGCTCGTCCTCGAGTAGGTAAATGATAAGGAAAGAATTTTTTATGTGGAATGCTAACCAATATAGTTTTTCAATGTAATTCTCTTAATTGTGGCATGAATGTTCAGATCTGAAAGATTCAAGATAAAAGTCTATATTGACATAAGAAATAACAATACTTCAAGCAATACTAACAAAGCAATCACGTCTTCTCAAAATACTATGGCTAAAGAAAGTTATCCCTAGAAAATCATATAGTGTTGGGTATGCTCCCTTATTATCACACAAAATATTCATATCATGCACAACCCCGATTTCAGCCAAGCATTTGTTTTCATGCTCTATCTTTTCAAACCTTTCAACTTTCACGCAATACATGAGCGTGAGCCATGGATATAGCACTATGGGTGGAATAGAGGTGGTTGTTGAGAAGACAAAAAAGAGGGGGATAGTCTCACATCAACTAGGCGTATCAACGGGCTATGGAGATGCCCATCAATAGATATCAATGTGAGTGAGTAGGGATTGCCATGCAACGGATGCACTAGAGCTAAATATGAATGAAAGCTCAACAAAAGAAACTAGTGGGTGTGCATCCAACTTGCTTGCTCACGAAGACCTAGGGCATTTGAGGAAGCCCATCGTTGGAATATACAAGCCAAGTTCTATAACGAAAATTCTCACTAGTATATGAAAGTGACAAAGCATGAGACTCTCTACAATGAAGAACATGGTGCTACTTTGAAGCACAAGTGTGGAAAAAGATAGTAGCAATTGTCCCTTTTTTTTCTTTTTCTTTTTTTTTCTTTTTTTTGGGCCTTTCTTTTTTTCTTTGGCCTTTCTTTTTTTTCTTTTTTCTTTTTCTCCGGAGGGGCTTTATAGATTCAGCCTTTCCTCCCATGGGACAATGCTCTAAAAATGATGATCATCACACTTTCATTACAACACAAGATTACAACTCGATACTACAACAACAAAGTATGACTCTATATGAATGCCTCCGGCGGTGTACCGGTATGTGCAATGAAACAAGAGTGACATGTATAAAAATTATGCATGGTGGCCTTGCCACAAATACGATGTCAACTACATGATCATGCAATGGAAATATGACAATATGATGCGTGTCATATAAACGGAACGGTGGAAAGTTGCATGGCAATATATCTCGGAATGGCTATGGAAATGCCATGATAGGTAGGTATGGTGGCTGTTTTGAGGAACAATATGGTGGCTGTTTTGAGGAAGGATATATAGTGGGTTTATGGCACCGGCGAAAGTTGCGCGGTACAAGAGAGGCTAGCAATGGTGGAAGGGTGAGAGTGCGTATAATCCATGGACTCAACATTAGTCATAAGAACTCATATACTTATTGCAAAAATCTACGAGTCATCAAAACAAAGCAATCAACGCATGCCCCTAGGGGGGTGGTTGGTAGGAGTTAACCATCGCGCGCCCCCGACCTCCACACAAAGGTTGACACTCTACAAATACCTCATGCTTTAACTTAGTCACATAACAGTTCACCATACGTGCATGCTACGGGAATCACCAACCTTAACACAAATATTTATCAATTTCATAATCACTCTACTAGCATGACTCTAATATAACTATCCTCATATCTCAAAACAATTATCGAGCATCCAACATCTCTTTCTATTCAATGCTCTTGATGTGAATTTTGTTTACTACATTGACATTGGATGTTTATCATGTGAAGACTAGTTTCTTTAGCCTAAACACTTTACCATGCTGTTTTGATAGACTCTCAAATAGATATAAGTGAAGCATGAGAGTTCAAAAATTTCTACAAAATATTACCACCACCGTGCTCTAAAAGATAATAGTGAAGCACTAGAGCAAAAACTATTCAACTCAAAAGATATAAGTGAAGCACATAGAGTGTTCTAATAATTTCTAGACCATATTTGTCTCTCTCAAATAGGTGTGTCCAACAAGGATGATTGTGGCAAACTAACAAGCAAAGACTCAAATTATACAAGATGCTCCAAGCAAAACACATAGCATGTTGCGAATAAAAATATAGCTCCAAGTATAGTTACCGATGGATGAAGACGAAAGAGGGGATGCCTTCCCGGGGCATCCCCAAGCTTAGGCTTTTGATTATCTTGAATTTACTTGGGGTGCCATGGGCATCCCCAAGCTTAGGCCTTTGCTACTCCTTGTTCCATAGTCCATCAAAGCAATACTCAAAACTTGAAAACTTCAAAACACAAAACTTAGACAAAAATTCTCATGAGCTCCGTTAGTAAGAGAAAGCAAACCATCACTCAAAGGTACAGCAATTAATTCATTCATTGTTTATATTGGTGTTAAAACTACTGTACTCCAAGTTCTCTATGGTTCATATCCTCCAATATTACTCATAGATGCATCGGAATAAGCAAACAACACACGAAAAACAGAATCTATCAAAAACAGAACTGTCTATAGTAATCTTCTGGGTTCGCCTACTTATGGAACTCCAAAAACTTCAAACTAAATTGGTAAATTTGCGTAATTTGTCTACCAATCAGCAGAAAAAAGAATCAACTAAAAAGCACGCTCCAGTAAAATCTGAAGTCTACTTTAGCAAGTGCTAACGATTCTGTTTTTCACAGCAAGATCAAATAAACTTCACACAAGTCTTACCAAAGGTTCTACTTGGCAAAAACACTAAACAAAACATGAAAACACATCTAATCAGAGGCTAGATGCAATATTTATTCCCTAACAGCAACAAAAACAAAAAAACAAAAAAATGGGTTGCCTCCCAACAAGCGCTATCGTTTTACGCCCCTAGCAAGGCACGATACAAGATAGATCTAGGTATTGATATCTTTGGTCTTTACCCTTTTTATGGTGTCGAGCTCGAATCCAGGAGGTTCTTTGTGTTTCCCTTCATATTCAGAAATCATAAGATCTAAAGCATCCAACCTCTTATTGCAAAGGGTAATCAACATATTCATGCGGTGGAGATTCCCACTAACACTCTTAAGAGGTTCAAGAGATTTTTGTAATATTTTCGTTACTTCGCAAATTTTCTCAAAAACTTGCGTCCCTTCCGGGGTTGAGTTTGACTCTTTTTGGGGAGGTAGTGTTCCCACTATTCCCTCTATAATTTCATGCGCAAAACTAGGATCAAGTTCGATAAAATTTCCTTTGGCAACGCAATCCAAGAGTTGTCTATCAGACATATTCAATCCAACATAGAAATTGCAAAGCAAGATTCTAAAATTCACTTCTAAGGTGCACTTACGATAAGATTCCATCATTCTAAACCAAGAATATTTTAAGTTTTCTCCTTGCCTTTGCTTGAAGTGAAGTACTTCAAACTCGGGAGACGAAGGAGCGGATAAGGGGCTAGCCATAATGACAGGCAAACAAGCAACACACACAAGCAAACAAGAAGCAAACGAATGAGAAACACGCGGCAGAAGAAGGGCGAATAAAACGGCAAAGGTGAAGTGGGGGAGAGGAAAACGAGAGGCAAATAAATCTAATGCGAAGGATAAGGGTTTGTGATAGGTACTTGGTATATGACTTTTGCGTAAGTCTCCACGACAACGGTGCCAGAAATTCTTCTTGCTACCTCTTGAGCTTGCGTTGTATTCCCTCGAAGAGGAAAGGGAGATGCAGCACAGTAGCGTAAGTATTTCCCTCAGTTTTTGAGAACCAAGGTATCAATCCAGCAGGAGACCACGCGTCAGTCCCTCGCACCTGCACAAACAAATAAGAACTTCGCAGCCAACACGATAAGGGGTTGTCAATCCCTTTACGGTCACTTACGATAGTGAGATCTGATAGAGATGATAGATAATATTTTTGGTGTTTTTTAGTTTAATAAAACAGCAAATAAAAGCAGTAAAATTAAAGTGGATGTAGATTGATATGTTGAGAATAGACCCGAGGGCCATAGTTTTCTCTAGTGGCTTCTCTCATGATAGCGGTATTCTACGGCGGGTAAACAAATTATTGTCGAGCAATTGATAGAAAAGCGAATAATTATGAGACTATCTAGGCATGATCATTGTATATAGGCATCATGTCCGAGACAAGTAGACCGACTCCTGCCTGCATCTAGTACTATTACTCTACACAATGACCGCTATCCAGCATGCATCTAGTGTATTAATTTCATACGAACAGAGTAACGCCTTAAGAAAGATGACATGATGTAGAGGGGTAAACTCAAGCAATATGATGAAAACCCCATCTTTTTATCCTCGATGGAAACAATACAATACGTGCCTTGCTGCCCCTACTATCACTGGGAAAGGACACCGCAAGATTGAACCCAAAGCCAAGCACTTCTCCCATTGCAAGAACTATAGATCTAGTAGGCCAAACCAAACCAATAATTCGAAGAGACTTGCAAGGATATTATTGTTGGGGAACGTAGTATTTTCAAAATTTTCCTACGATCACGCAAGATCTATCTACTAGATGCATAGCAACGAGAGGGAAGAGTGTGTCTACGTACCCTCGTAGACCGAAAGCGGAAGCGTTTATCAACGCGGTTGATGTAGTCGTGCACGTTCACGATCCGTCCCGATCTAGTACCGAACGTACGGCACCTCCACGTTCAGCACACGTTCAGCTCGATGACGTCCTCTCCTTCTTGATCCAGCAAGATGGGCGAAGTAGTAGATGTGTTCCGGCAGCACGATGGCGTGGTGACGGTTGTTGATGAAGAACAATCTCTGCAGGGCTTCGCCAAGCACTACAGAAACTAGACGGAGGATAAACTAGAGGGTCGGGGTAGCCGGCACATGGCTTGGTGTATCTTGATGTGCCTTGGGTGCTAGCCCTACCCCTCTATTTATATGTTGAGCCTTGGGGTCGAAACTTGGAGTAAAAGCCTTCACAAAGTCGGTTTCACCCGAAAGGCAAGAGTCCTTCTCGGACTCCAGGGCCAGACGCCAGGGTTCCCGGCGTCTGGACCCAGACGCCAGGGACCCTGGAGTCTGGCCCCTGGACTCCGCAAAACTTCCTTTTGTGCTTTCCAAAAACCTTGTGAGCTTTCCCTTTTGGCACAAATAAAGTGTTCTCGTACCCAAACACTTCGGGAAACATCCGGAACCCCTTTCGGTGAATTCCGGAACCCTTACGGAGGTAAAACACTATTATCTCATATATTAATCTTTATCTCCGGACCATTCCGGAGTTCCTCGTCATGTCCGTGATCACATCCGGGACTCCGAATAACATTCGGTCACCAACATACATAACTCATTAAATACTATATCGTCAACGAACGTTTAAGCGTGCGGACCCTACGGGTTCGAGAACTATGTAGACATGACCGAGACATCTCTCCGGTCAATAACCAATAGCGGAACCTGGATGCCCATATTGGCTCCTACATATTCTACGAAGATCTTTATCGGTCGAACCGCATAACAACATACGTTGTTCCCTTTGTCATCGGTATGTTACTTGCCCGAGATTCGATCGTCGGTATCTCAATACCTAGTTCAATCTCGTTACCGTCAAGTCTCTTTACTCGTTCCGTAATACATCATCCCGCAACTAACTCATTAGTTGCAATGCTTGCAAGGCTTAAGTGATGTGCATTACCGAGAGGGCCCAGAGATACCTCTCCGACACTCGGAGTGACAAATCCTAATCTTGATCCATGCCAACACCACGAATACTTTCGGAGATACCTGTAGAGCATCTTTATGATCACCCAGTTACGTTGTGACGTTTGATAGCACACAAGGTGTTCCTACGGTATTCGGGAGTTGCATAATCTCATAGTCATAGGAACATGTATAAGTCATGAAGAAAGCAATACCAATAAAACTAAACGATCATTGTGCTACGCTAACGGATGGGTCTAGTCCATCACACCATTCTCCTAATGATGTGATCCCATTGATCAAATGACAACTCATGTCTATGGCTAGGAAACATAACCATCTTTGATCAATGAGCTAGTCTAGTAGAGGCATACTAGGGACATATTGTTTTGTCTATGTATCCACACATGTACTAAGTTTCCGGTTAATACAATTCTAGCATGAATAAAAGACATTTATCATGATATAAGGAAATACAAATAAAATTATTATTATTGCCTCTAGGGCATATTTCCTTCAGTCTCCCACTTGAACTAGAGTCAATAATCTAGATTACAAAGTGATGATCCTCACACCCATGGAGTCCTGGTACTGATCATGTTTTGCCCGTGGAAGAGGCTTAGTCAACGGGTCTGCAATATTCAGATAATCTCTATGTCTCCTTCCTTGACTAGATCGCGGATGGAATTGAAGCGTCTTTTGATGTGCTTTGTTCTCTTGTGAAACCTGGATTCCTTCGCCAAGGCTATTGCTCCAGTGTTGTCACAAAAGATTTTCATTGGACCCGATGCACTAGGTATAACACCTAGATCGGATATGAACTCCTTCATCCAGAATCCTTCATTTGCTGCTTCCGAAGCAGCTATGTATTCCGCTTCACACGTAGATCCCGCCACGACGCTCTGCTTGGAACTGCACCAACTGACAGCTCCACCGTTCAATAAAAATAAATATCCGGTTTGTGACTTAGAGTCATCCGGATCAGTGTCAAAGCTAGAATCGACGTAACAGTTTACGACGAGCTCTTTGTCACCTCCATATACGAGAAACATATCCTTAGTCCTTTTCAGGTATTTCAGGATGTTCTTGACCGCTGTCCAGTGATCCACTCCTGGATTACTTTGGTACCTCCCTGCTAGACTTATAGCAAGGCACACATCAGGTCTGGTACACAGCATTGCATACATGATAGATCCTATGGCTGAGGCATAGGGAATGACTTTCATTTTCTCTCTATCTTCTGCAGTGGTCGGGCATTGAGTCTTACTCAACTTCATACCTTGTAATACAGGCAAGAACCCTTTCTTTGACTGATCCATTTTGAACTTCTTCAAAATCTTATCAAGGTATGTGCTTTGTGAAAGTCCAATTAAGCGTCTTGATCTATCTCTATAGATCTTGATGCCTAATATATAAGCAGCTTCACCGAGGTCTTTCATTGAAAAATTCTTATTCAAGTATCCTTTTATGCAATCCAGAAATTATATATCATTTCCAATCAATAATATGTCATCCACATATAATATTAGAAATGCTACAGAGCTCCCACTCACTTTCTTGTAAATACAGGCTTCTCCAAAACTCTGTATAAAACCATATGCTTTGATCACCTCATCAAAGTGTATATTCCAACTCCGAGATGCTTGCACCAGTCCATAGATGGATCGCTGGAGCTTGCATACTTTGTTAGCACCTTTTGGATCGACAAAACCTTCTGGTTGCATCATATACAACTCTTCTTTGAGATATCCATTCAGGAATGCAGTTTTGACATCCATTTGCCAGATTTCATAATCATAAAATGCGGTAATTGCTAACATGATTCGGACAGACTTAAGCATCGCTACAGGTGAGAAAGTCTCATCGTAGTCAACTCCTTGAACTTGTCGAAACCCTTTCGCAACAAGTCGAGCTTTGTAAACAGTAACATTACCGTCAGCGTCAGTCTTCCTCTTGAAGATCCATTTATTTTCGATGGCTTGCCGATCATCGGGCAAGTCAACCAAAGTCCACACTTTGTTCTCATACATGGATCCCATCTCAGATTTCATGGCCTCAAGCCATTTTGCGGAATCTGGGCTCATCATCGCTTCCTCATAGTTCGTAGGTTCATCATGGTCTAGTAACATGATCTCCAGAACTGGGTTGCCGTACCACTCTGGTGCGGAACGTACTCTGGTTGATCTACGACGTTCAACAGAAACTTGATCCGAAGTTTCATGATCATCATCATTAACTTCCTCACTGATTGGTGTAGGAATCACTGGAACAATTTTCTGTGATGTACTACTTTCCAATCCGGGAGAAGGTACAATTACCTCATCAAGTTCTACTTTCCTCCCACTCACTTCTTTCGAGAGAAACTCCTTCTCTAGAAAGGATCCATTCTTAGCAACGAATATCTTGCCTTCAGATCTGTGATAGAAGGTGTACCCAACAGTCTCTTTTGGGTATCCTATGAAGACACATTTCTACGACTTGGGTTCGAGCTTATCAGGTTGAAGCTTTTTCACATAAGCATCGCAGCCCCAAACTTTAAGAAACGACAACTTTGGTTTCTTGCCAAACCATAGTTCATAAGGTGTCGTATCAACGGATTTAGATGGTGCCCTATTTAACGTGAATGCAGCTGTCTCTAAAGCATAACCCCAAAATGATAGCGGTAAATCGGTAAGAGACATCATAGATCGCACCATATCCAATAAAGTATGGTTACGACGTTCGGACACACCATTACGTTGTGGTGTTCCGGGTGGAGTGAGCTGTGAAACTATTCCACATTGTTTTAAATGAAGACCAAACTCGTAACTGAAATATTCTCCTCCATGATCAGATCGTAGAAACTTTATTTTCTTGTTACGATGATTCTCTACTTCACTCTGAAATTCTTTGAACTTTTCAAATGTTTCAGACTTGTGCTTCATTAAGTAGATATACTCATATCTGCTCAAATCATCAGTGAAGGTCAGAAAATAACGATACCCACCGCGAGCTTCAACACTCATTGGCCTACATACGTCAGTATGTATGATTTCCAACAAATCTGTTGCTCGCTCCATAGTTCCGAAGAACGGAGTTTTAGTCATCTTGCCCATGAGGCATGGTTCGCAAGCACCAAGTGATTCATAATCAAGTGATTCCAAAAGTCCATCACTATGGAGTTTCTTCATGCGCTTTACACCAATATGACCCAAATGGCAGTGCCACAAATAAGTTGCACTATCATTATTAACCTTGCATATTTTGGTTTCAATATTATGAATATGTGTATCACTACAATCGAGATCTAATAAGAATAGACCACTCTTCAAGGGTGCATGACCATAAAAGATATTATTCATAAAAATAGAACAACCATTATTCTCTGATTTAAATGAATAACCGTCTCGCAACAAACAAGATCTAGATATAATGTTCATGCTCAACGCTGGCACCAAATAACAATTATTTAGGTCTAAAACTAATCCCGAAGGTAGATGTAGAGGTAGCGTGCCGACGGCGATCACATCGACTTTGGAACCATTTCCCATGCGCATCGTCACCTCGTCCTTAGCCAATCTTCGTTTAATCCGTAGTCCCTGTTTCGAGTTACAAATATTAGCAACCGAACCGGTATCAAATACCCAGGTACTACTACGAGCATTAGTAAGGTACACATCAATAACATGTATATCACATATACCTTTGTTCACCTTGCCATCCTTCTTATCCGCCAAATACTTGGGGCAGTTCCGCTTCCAGTGTCCAGTCCCCTTGCAGTAGAAGCACTCAGTTTCAGGCTTGGCTCCAGACTTGGGTTTCTTCGTGGGAGTAGCAACTTTCTTGCTATTCTTCTTGAAGTTCCCCTTCTTTCCCTTGCCCTTTTTCTTGAAACTAGTGGTCTTGTTAACCATCAACACTTGATGCTCCTTTTTGATTTCTACCTCCGCAGCCTTGAGCATAGCGAAGAGCTCGGGAATTGTCTTTTGCATCCCTTGCATATTATAGTTCATCACGAAGCCTTTATAGCTTGGTGGCAGTGATTGAAGAACTCTATCAATAACAATATCCTCGTCAACTTTGCAACCAAGTTGAGTCATATGATTGTAGTACCCAGACATTCTGAGCAAGTGTTCACTGATAGAACTATTCTCCTCCATCTTGCAGCTATAGAACTTATTGGAAATCTCATATTTCTCAATCCGGGCATTTGCTTGAAATATTAACTTCAACTCCTGGAACATCTCATATGGTCCATGACGTTCAAAACGTCGTTGAAGTCCCAGTTCTAAGCCGTAAAGCATGGCACACTGAACTATCGTGTAGTCATCAGACCGCGACTGCCAGACGTTCAAAGCGTCTACATTAGCGGGAGGGGGCTTGTCACCTAGCGGTGCTTCAAGGACATAATTCTTCTGTGCAGCAATGAGGATAATCCTCAAGTTACGGACCCAGTCCGTGTAATTGCTACCATCATCTTTCAACTTAGCTTTCTCTAGGAATGCATTAAAATTCAAAGGAACGGTAGAACGGGCCATTGATCTACAACAACATAGATATGCAAAAACTATCAGGACTAAGTTCATGATAAATTAAAGTTCAATTTAATCATATTAATTAAAGAACTCCCACTTAGATAGACATCCCTCTGGTCATCTAAATGATCACGTGATCCAAATCAACTAAACCATGTCCGATCATCACGTGAGATGGAGTAGTATCAATGGTGAACATCTTATGTTGATCATATCTACTATATAATTCACGCTCGACCTTTCGGTCTCCAGTGTTCCGAGGCCATATCTGCATATGCTAGGCTCGTCAAGTTTAACCCGAGTATTCTGCGTGTGCAAAACTGGCTTACACCCGTTGTATTTGAACGTAGAGCTTATCACACCCGATCATCACGTGGTGTCTCGGCACGACGAACTTTCGCAACGGTGCATACTCAGGGAGAACACTTATACCTTGAAATTTAGCAAGGGATCATCTTATAATGCTACCGTCGTTCTAAGCAAAATAAGAAGCATAATAAGATAAACATCACATGCAATCAAAATATGTGACATGATATGGCCATCATCATCTTGTGCTTTTGATCTCCATCTCTAAAGCACCGTCATGATCACCTTCGTCACCGGCGCGACACCTTGATCTCCATCATAGCATCGTTGTCGTCTCGCCAACTATTGCTTCAACGACTATCGCTACCGCTTAGTGATAAAGTAAAGCAATTACATGGCGATTGCATTTCATACAATAAAGTGACAACCATATGGCTCCTGCCAGTTGCCGATAACATTACAAAACATGATCATCTCATACAAAACCGTATAACTCATCATGTCGTGACCATATCACATCACAACATGCCCTGCAAAAACAAGTTAGACGTCCTCTACTTTGTTGTTGCAAGTTTTACGTGGCTGCTACGGGCTTAGCAAGAACCGTTCTTACCTACGCATACAAAAACCACAACGATGTTTCGTCAAGTATGTGCTGTTTTAACCTTCACAAGGACCGGGCGTAGCCACACTTGATTCAGCTAAAGTGAGAGAGACAGACACCCGCCAGTCACCTTTAAGCAACGAGTGCTCGTAACGGTGAAACCAGTCTCGCGTAATCGTACGCGTAATGTCGGTCCGGGCCGCTTCATCTCACAATACCGCCGAAGCAAAGTATGACATGATGGTAAGCAGTATGACTAGTATCGCCCACAACTCATTGTGTTCTACTCGTGCATATCATCTACGCATAGACCTGGCTCATGATGCCACAGTTGGGGAACGTAGTATTTCAAAAATTTCCTACGATCACGCAAGATCTATCTACTAGATGCATAGCAACGAGAGGGAAGAGTGTGTCTACGTACCCTCGTAGACCGAAAGCGGAAGCGTTTATCAACGCGGTTGATGTAGTCGTGCACCTTCACGATCCGTCCCGATCTAGTACCGAACGTACGGCACCTCCGCGTTCAGCACACGTTCAGCTCGATGACGTCCTCGCCTTCTTGATCCAGCAAGACGGGCGAAGTAGTAGATGAGTTCCGGCAGCACGACGGCGTGGTGACGGTTGTTGATGAAGAACAATCTCTGCAGGGCTTCGCCAAGCACTACAGAAACTGGACGGAGGATAAACTAGAGGGTCGGGGTAGCCGGCACACGGCTTGGTGTATCTTGATGTGTCTTGGGTGCTAGCCCTACCCCTCTATTTATATGTTGAGCCTTGGGGTCGAAACTTGGAGTAAAAGCCTTCACAAAGTCGGTTTCACCCGAAAGGCAAGAGTCCTTCTCGGACTCCAGGGCCAGACGCCAGGGTTCCCGGCGTCTGGACCCAGACGCCAGGGACCCTGGCGTCTAGACCCTGGACTCCGCAAAACTTCCTTTTGCGCTTTCCAAAAACCTTGTGAGCTTTCCCTTTTGGCCCAAATAAAGTGTTCTCGTACCCAAACACTTCGGGAAACATCCGGAACCCCTTCCGGTGAATTCCGGAACCCTTCCGGAGGTCAAACACTATTATCTCATATATTAATCTTTATCTCCGGACCATTCCAGAGTTCCTCGTCATGTCCGTGATCACATCCGGGACTCCGAATAACATTCGGTCACCAACATACATAACTCATTAAATACTGTATCGTCAACGAACGTTTAAGCGTGCGGACCCTACGGGTTCGAGAACTATGTAGACATGACTGAGACATCTCTCCGGTCAATAACCAATAGCGGAACCTGGATGCCCATATTGGCTCCTACATATTCTACGAAGATCTTTATCGGTCGAACCGCATAACAACATACGTTGTTCCCTTTGTCATCGGTATGTTACTTGCCCGAGATTCGATCGTCGGTATCTCAATACCTAGTTCAATCTCATTACCGTCAAGTCTCTTTACTCGTTCCGTAATACATCATCCCGCAACTAACTCATTAGTTGCAATGCTTGCAAGGCTTAAGTGATGTGCATTACCGAGGGGGCCCAGAGATACCTCTCCGACACTCGGAGTGACAAATCCTAATCTTGATCCATGCCAACACCACGAATACTTTCGGAGATACCTGTAGAGCATCTTTATGATCACCCAGTTACGTTGTGACGTTTGATAGCACACAAGGTGTTCCTACGGTATTCGGGAGTTGCATAATCTCATAGTCATAGGAACATGTATAAGTCATGAAGAAAGCAATAGCAGTAAAACTAAACGATCATTGTGCTACGCTAACGGATGGGTCTAGTCCATCACACCATTCTCCTAATGATGTGATCCCGTTGATCAAATGACAACTCATGTCTATGGCTAGGAAACATAACCATCTTTGATCAATGAGCTAGTCTAGTAGAGGCATACTAGGGACATACTGTTTTGTCTATGTATCCACACATGTACTAAGTTTCCGGTTAATACAATTCTAGCATGAATAAAAGACATTTATCATGATATAAGGAAATACAAATAACATTATTATTATTGCCTCTAGGGCATATTTCCTTCAATTATGAGCACACATACAAAGTTCAGAGAAGAACCAAATATCTTTCATAGATAACCTTGATCATAAACTCACAATTCATCGGATCTCGACAAACACACCGCAAAAAGAGATTACATTGAATAGATCTCCTCGGAGACCGAGGAGAACTTTGTATTGAGATCCAGAGAGAGAAGAAGCCATCTAGATACTAGCTATGGACCCGAAGGTCTGTGGTAAACTACTCACAACTCACTACTGGAATCTAGCACTTTGCCATCTGCCATGGCAGATGGCAAAGGCATGGTCGGCGGATGGCAAAGGCTTTGCCATCAGCCAGCAGATGGCAAACAGTTTGTCTGAATTCCAGTGGGCAAAGGCATATTTGCCATCTGTTGGCTGATGGCAAAGAGCCTGTGCCTTTGCCATCAGCTGGCAGATGGCAAAGCCTCTTAACGGGGTTAGCCCCGTTAGAAGGATAACGGCATACTTTGCCATCAGCCAGCAGATGGCAAAGGCTGCATACTTTGCCATCAGCCAGCTGATGGCAAAGAGCCCAAATAGGCCAGTCCAAATTTTTTCTTTGGATGACACGTGGTTTCTTTGCCATCTGCCAGCTGATGGCAAAGCTCTTTGCCATCTGCCAACAGATGGCAAAGTGTCTATATTGCCCCATTTAATTTTTTTTCTTATATCAATTCATTTTCACAGAAAATCAAACACAAATATATTTATATGACCAATATAGCATATTCAACACATATTACCAATAGTCATGAACACATATATATCCAACACATGTTACCAATAGTAGCAAGTTTCATCCGTACATATACATAGTTTCATCAATATTACATAGTTTCATCCATAGGTAGCAAGTTTGACAAGGTCAAAACAAAAACTAAATACAAGCACTCCATCAACCCAAGCTTCCGTGATCTTAAGCAAATCTGTAAAATGGGAAAGAAGAAAGTTAGAAGAAGAAGACTAGAAGAAGAAGATTATTATGATGCAACTAAAATGTGAAGATTATTATGATGCAACTTATATCTGTAAAATAGGTCATTTTGGAGCTAAGTAAGGTCATTATGTCATTTTGGAGGTAGCTAAGCATATGAAGTCATTTAGGAGCTAAAATATGACATTTCTTAAGCATATTATGTCATTTTAGAGCCAGTTAAGCATATTAAGTGATTTTGGAGGAAAAGATGCTAAGTATAGGTCATTTTAGAGCTATCCTAGGTTAAATAGGTCATTTTTAAGCTAGCTAAGCATATTAAGTCCTTTTGGAGGAAAAAAAATGCAAGTATAGGTCATTTTAGAGCTATCCTTGGTTAAATAAGTCATTTTGGAGCTAATCAAGCTTATCTTGTCATTTTTGAGCTAGCTAAGCATATTGAGTTATTTAGGAGGAAAAAATGCTAAGTATAGGTCATTTTAGAGCTACCCTAGGTTAAATAGGTCATTTTGGAGCTAAGTAAGGTTATTATGTCATTTTGAAGCTAGCTAAGCATATGAAGTCATTCAGGACCTAAAATATGTCATTTCTTAAGCATATTATATCATTTTAGAGTTAGCTAAGCATATTAAGTCATTTTGGAGGAAAAGATACTAAGTATAGGTCATTTTAGAGCTATCCTAGGTTAAATAGGTCATTTTTAAGCTAGCTAAGCATATTAAGTCATTTTGGAGGAAAAAATGCTAAGTATAGGTCATTTTAGAGCTATCCTAAGTTAAATAGGTCATTTTGGAGCTAACTAAGCTTATTATGTAATTATTATTGAGCTAGCTAAGCATATTGAGTCATTTAGGAGGAAAAAATGCTAAGTATAGGTCATTTTAGAGCTAGCCTAGGTTAAATATGTCATTTTAGAACTAAGTAAGGTTATTATGTCATTTTGAAGCTAGCTAAGCATGTGAAGTCATTTAGGAGCTAAACTATGTCATTTCTTAAGCATATTAAGTCATTTTGGAGGAAAAGATCCTAAGTATAGGTCATTTTAGAGCAATCCTAGGTTAAATGGTCATTTTTAAGCTAGCTAAGCATATTAAGTCATTTGGGAGGAAAAATGCTAAGTATAGTTCATTTTAGAGCTATCCTAGGTTAAATAGGTCATTTTGGAGCTAATTAAGCTTATTATGTTAATTATTAAGCTAGCTAAGCATATTAAGTCATTTTGGAGGAAAAAATGCTAAGTATAGGTCATTTTAGAGCTATCCTAGGTTAAATAGGTCATTTTGGAGCAAATTAACCTTATTATGTAATTTTTAAGCTAGCTAAGCATATTAAGTCATTTTGGAGGAAAAAATGCTAAGTATAGGTCATTTTAGAGCTATCCTAGGTTAAATATGTCATTTTGGAGCTAATTAAGCTTATTATGTCATTTTTGAGCTAGCTAAGCATATCGAGTCATTTTGAAGGAAAAATGCTAAGTATATGATTATGTCGCTAGTATCCTTATGACAGAGAACCCGGGCCGACATGACTAGTCATAGAACCAAGGTGGCACAAACGTACAGGGACAGGCATACATGACCCAGCAATGCACGTGTCGGTCATCAGCGAGTGCAACCAAGTCGTAGCAAGCTACAAGGACTTCGGTGATACACCGCGTGACATTTCCCCGTAGGGACAGACACAGGAGCAAAGAAGGACACATGCCGGTCAATCCATGTGTTCCGGAGCAGTAGCGAACTACCATGGCTCAGTGGAAGCACTAGGAGGCATTTCCCTGTATGGAAGGCTACCAAAGGCACACGACTAGATGTCGAATCCCGCAAATACAATGCATTTCAAACATACACACATTATGCACGATTTGTGTAGATACAACATGGCATCACAACAAAACTCTATTAAGCAAAACACTTGGGAAACTTACCGTCATCACGGAGGTGTAGGTGTAGGTGTAGGACCGGTCGCGCCAGTGGCAGACGGAGAAGGATCGGTCAATGCTTGTCGGGAGTTACGCTGCACCAAAGATTATTTCCAATGTATCATTAGCATGATGCAACTCAAATGTGAAGACTAGTAACTAATGACCGTTCAAATGAAACTCACCGTGCCCGCCGAAGCAATGACTGGCATCGACGGAGGGGTCTGGCCGTTCTTCTCGCACATGGACTGCACATTTGGTTTTGACGAGTCAGTCATATTAGTTACTAATGAAAGGAACATTGTGTGCATGATTTAGCTAATATGCAGAAGAAACTTACCACAAAGAGATCGTACATGGCCCGGTTAGCCGAGTCGTTCCGGTTCCTCTCCTCCTCCAACAGCCTAGCCGTCCTCTCCTCATTCTCCCTCTCCCTCTCCGTCACCTGCCGGTCCCTCTCCGCCAACTGCCGGTCCCTCTCCTCAATAGCAGCCTGGGTCTTCGCTCTCTCTGCCTCAATAGCAGCCTGCAACACCACTCGTTAGCATTGTTTGAGCGCACACTGAAAAAGCTATGAATATAATAATGGCAAGAGCCTGAAAAATCTATGAATGTATTTTCATGCTGAATATAAGAATGCCAAGAGCCATGACACTCGATAGGAGAAAGACATCCCAAATAAAAAAGTAACGAAGCTAAGGATGATTTGAAGTACTGACCTCCTCTATGACAGGGAATAGCGCCAAGGTCTGATGATTTGAAGCACTGACCTGGTAATATTGGAGCATGCACCAACTCAGTGACAGAAACTTAGGGCAACCATCCGTCATTCTCAAGCCCTTGTGTCTATCACCTCCATGGTTGCCTCCTCCGCTTCCACTGAACTGGAGGAGAGCAGTCTGTCCGTTCATTATTTATCTTCTTAAGATACTAAGTGTTCAATCCTAATCACGCAGTCAGCTAAGAACCATACTAATTGATAGAGAAGGGTACAATTTGAATGAATATCTGACAGAACGTATGTATAGAACAAATATCCCACAGGAAGTACCACAAACATTAACTACCACAACTATGGTATATTATCAATTGGTCCAAGTTCTCCGTTGCCACCACATCTCTTTCTTTCTCTCAATAGCAAAAGCAGAAGAAAAAAATTAAGCGGACTGAAGTTGTTTTGACTCCCTAGATAACAAAATATTGGAGGATATCGCACCAACTTACTGTAGTACCAAATACATGCTGCCTAGATAAAAAAGATTGGGGCATTTACTTTTACTGACAGAGAATATACAACAAAAAATGGTTGAAGAAAATAGAACAATGATAGAACAATACACAGACTGTACTTATTAGAAACATACACACACACACGGAGAGAGAGAGAGAGAGAGAGAGAGAGAGAGAGAGAGCGTAAAGGAGTAACTTAACATGCGAACAATACAAGAGAAGAGTTCTTGCAGGTGGGTGTACAGGCGTATAAGGATCAAGTTTCAGAGAATCAGAGATCAATCACTTGTTACTATGAGTTTGTGTGATCCTTTTGCTGGCAAACTCAGTCTATGGTGCTTCAGATAGCCTGAGGATCTGAACCAGAGCTACAAGAGTGTTCAACCATTGGAGGTAAAATAGTTGGTACGTTTTCTCTCCCCTGTAAATAAGTTTTGAAGATTATTTCCAAGTTCCTATCTAACTTTGGATGCAAGAATCTGAATGTGTCATTGTAGAACTGCAACAACTGACTGACTGCAAACTTACACTTGGTTGACGTTGAACACTTGAACTGTTGTTATTTGAAGTTGACGCCTAAGTTGTCGTTGTCGCTGCAGCTCAAGCTCCACGCCTTCCTAGTCTGGCTGTTCGTTGCCTTCCTGATGCATGTCGATGTGGTACTGATGAGGTTCTCGAGCAACGTGAAGAGCGCCGAGCCCGTAAACACATAATTAAGCTATGCACATTTCAACTTACCGGACAACATAAAGGATGAACATCAACACTTTAGCAGATACATTTAAGATTTAGATGCTCTGAATTCCTTCATTTGCGAGAAAAATGATATTCCAAGGTAGATCATTTTCTTGAACAATCAGATCTCCAAAAGCACCTAAATTTCAGTGTACAACCAGAATTGTTGAGAATACCTATCACAATATAGGCATGGAAACTCTTAGTGCAAAGATTAAAACAACAGAATTGCCTAAACTTACAACTTTTGCAGTTTATTTTTTAAATCAATTATTTTGTATCTGATTATTTTCTGAATTAATATAGAGTTGGGATAGTTTACATTGATGATCGGCAGTACAGGTGTACTGAAGGTTATTGATCAAGAGCTAGCTAAACAATTTCGTATATGGAACGAAAATCAAGAATTACTGGCATTAAGATAATCAGTCAAAGCACATACCCAAACAAAATTTGAAGCAACCAACATGATTACGTTGGTCTGATGGTCCTCCCATTAGTCTTCATAGCAGCCAATTTGTTAAAAAGCTACAAGGCAATATAATTTCTTAACTACATATGAAATGACCATTAGATTAGACATTAGAAGATGATTCTGAAAATAAATTGGAGCCAAAAATGTACCTTGCTGAACCCTCCACTACCTCGCATCAGCACATTCACACGCACTCGCTGCACACCTCACAGAGCTTTTGACTTTGATAATGAGGAAGCACCTGATTATTTACTGCAGATGTCCACATGCGAATCGTTTTTCTGGGGTTAACACTTGTAACTTGCAGGTCGTAAAAGCAAAACACAGTGTGTTGTGTTCGCATTAGAAATTTATAACTTGCAAGTAATGAATAATTTGACCCTCCAGATACTGCTTGCACTTCCCATGTGTATTGAGAATGTAATTCAGTTTGCCACATGTGTTAATCGTTCCATGAATTGATCAACGACAAAGGTTGTTTACTATTTCATATTCAATCAAACAGTCCCAATCAACTTAATATGAAGCAATGTAGACACGGTTAAGACGTAAGAGGAAGCACATATAATGATGATGCTGATGACATTGCCAAAATCATTTTAAGAATTAAAAACTGATGCGGAAACTTGAAACAGACGATCAAGAAAACAGCATTATTTTTGTAGTTAGGGGCATAAGGAAATGTTGGTACTACCTTTATTTCATCACTTGGCCTATGTCTAGAAATAACTTAGTGCAATACTTGAACCATAAGGCAGCCAGTGATCAAGGATGGACATCTCCTTCAAGCGACCTGATATCGGAAATAAAAAAATCGAAGATTCAAGTGTCCTTAAAGAAATGAAATAGACCTTTGTGCAACAAAACTTCAATTCGTACCACTAAGAAGGCGTGAGGATCCTCTGCTCCTGCAAGCACGCTCTCGTGTGCATCGCTTCCTCGACTGAGAACCAATCCTAGCAAGTTGCCTTCTGTAAAAAGATTAACACCACGACCTTTGAGGCAATGTATTTGCATGATGGCACATAGCAGATCTTATGCAGCATACTCAGTTTGCTAAAAACTTGCCTTAATATTAGATTATCCATTTCAGAATCAAGGCCAGTTTTTCCTAAACATATCGGATCAGATATGTAAACTGTTTAGATTCTCATATATGAGATATGGTAGCCAATCTAGTGAGAGAATTTAGTTCAGATCCCCCTTTCCCAGCATAATTAGATAAAACAGAGAGAATAAATATATGTTGGATTGGGGACAGAAGATATGTCAATTGTGTTTTAGGTCATTTTATTTGTCATTATGTAGAGCATTTTGGGGTTCTCAACTGAAGAAAATAATAGAACTAATGACTGCTCCAAGTTACCAAAGTGCAAAAATAAAGAGAAATAAACACAAAAAGGAAGCATACAAGTATACTTCCAGAACAGAAAGTGAGTCATGAGCCAAAGATCTTAGTGCAGAGTTGCAAAGTATTTGCAATGCTGCTGGTCGTGCCATTTCCCTTACCTGAAGCTATAACAAATTTGTAAGACCAGCACAACAGATATCTTCAGAAAAAATATCCAATGCGGGTGGAGTGATGATTAGTTGTGATTTTGATGGCTGCAATGTGGGTGTTTCCCTGACTCGGCCGAGAAAGATGAGAAAGGATGAGAAAGGCTTCTTGTGTGTATGTTCTGCAAAATCAACCTCCATGGATGAAACAAATGTAAGAAGACTGATGCTCAGGAAAGGATATTACCATGAATTGTGATATGCTATCGTACCGTACATCGTGAACTCGCAGTGTCATCACCTCCACTTGCTGGCTCGTCTTCTCAAATCATTGGCAGCAAACGCACGACGGCCAATTAGTGGAAGCAGCGGCACCAACGAAGGAGACGGATGTGAAGTGGATCCCGAAAGTTGGGCTCCGGCTCGGTGGTCGGAACAGGGCGGCGGCCGCGCGGGGCTCACGATGGCTTGGCTCCGGGCATGGCGGTGCCACAGCCCGGTGAAGTGGTTGCCGTCGATGGGGAAGAAAATGTGGTGTGTGGTGGGTGGCTCCAGATTAGCGCTCGGGGGGACGGTCGTGTGGGGCTCGTGGCCTCCCCCACCATCCTCCAGCTCGCGCACCGCAGCTCCGCAGTAGTGGGCGCCTCGGCATCGGCCCTTTTCTTCTCCGTGGTCGGCACCTGGATGACGAGAGGGCGCGGCGATAGTTGGATGACGAGAGTGCACGACAGCAGCTAGGACTCAACAGATGATCTTCCTGCGCCTCCGCCGCGTCTCCCCCGACGGCACCGACGATGGCGAGGAGGAGCGGCCGTAGAAACAGGGCGGTGCCGCGGTGGCGTGCCATCTTCGCCGGTGGCAAGGGCGGGGTCGTCGGAGGGGAATGGGGTAGGTGCAAAGTGGGGCATGGGAGCAATGGGTGGGGCGTGCGGAGTGGGTGGTTTCGTTTGGGGAGTGGGGGCGCAGCGGGTGGGACGCACATCGCTATTTGCAATATCGTTTCGTTAACAGCGTTTCGTTAGTGCGTTTTACAACCATTAGATTACTAATCAGACGGTTAATATGTCTAGTTGGATCTGCCTTCTCTTCCTTTTATAGGGGTAGTAGATGCGTTTTACAACCATTAGATTACTAATCAGACGGTTAATATGTCTAGTTGGATCTGCCTTCTCTTCCTTTTATAGGGGTAGTAGATATATATATATATATATATATATATATAGGGGTAGTAGATGTGGATGGGTGGGGAGAGAGGGAGGGGATAATTCACCCCACAGTTTTTTTTTACCTGAAAAAAATAACCCATCTCTTTGCCATCTGCTGGCAGATGGCAAAGAGGTGGGGCTGGTACGCCGTTAACCCCTTGACGGCAACAGGAGTTGGCTACCACTTTGCCATCTGCTGGCAGATGGCAAAGAATTGGCTGATGGCAACCATGTTCTTTGCCATCTGTTTTTTATAAGCAGATGGCAAAGAAGTTCTTTGCCATCAGCTAGCAGATGGCAAAGAGCTGGCTGATGGCAAAAACCCAGATTTCAGTAGTGACTCATTGTGAGGGCGATGATGATGATGATGAAGGCCTCTGTGATGGATCCCCCTCCCGGAACAGGCTCCAAGATGGGATCTCCACGGGAACAGCAGCTACGGCAATGGAATTAGGGTTTTCTCTCTGCGTATGCAGTTTCTCGGGTACGTACGTATATATAGGAAGAAGAGGGGCACCGGGGGCCACAGTGGCTGCCCTCGAGGCAGGGGGCGCACCCTGGGAAGGGGGGCGCGCCCCCCACCCTCGAGGGTGGGCCCTCTGTCCTCTGGCTTGGCCCCGAAGTCTTTCGTGCGTGATTTCCTCCAAAAATATCTCCTGCGAAGGTTTCATTCCGTTTGGACTCCGTTTGATATTCGTTTTTTGCAAAATCCTGAAATAGGCAAAAAAACAGCAATCTGGACTGGGCCTTTGGGTTAGTAGGTTAGTCCCAAAAATGATATAAAAGTGAATGATAAAGCCCATTAAACATCCCAGACTTCATAAATAATAGCATGGAACAATACAAAATTATAGATACGTTGGAGACGTATCACTTACCAAAAGCCACATTTCGCCTATTTCCACCTTCCTTTCCAAGTTGAAACCTTCACTCCTTGCTTGCAGCGCCACCTCCTCTCCGGCGACCATCCTTCACGCTGCTCGGCCTCGTCTATCCAAGCAGGTAATCCACACCCGATCCCCATCCTCCTCCTCCTTCCACATCCCACATGCCCCGACCGCCAGCACGACACCTTCCACCCAAATCACCGTCCCCTCCACCAAATAAGCGCCTCCCTAAGCCATGGTGCACGAACTATAGCCAGGAGCTCAAGGAGCATTTGGCAGCATAGAAGCAAATCGCGGCCGCACGCGCGGATGAGGTCGCGATGGGTGCCATTTGTGCCGACCCCCAGATCTTGGAGGAGCACCTCGCCGTCGAGGCCACCGTCGACGCCTCGTGTGCCGATGTCATGACTCGGTTGGCTGCTTTAAATGACAGTTCGGAGCGTTTTCTCGAGGCCACCCTCGGTTCCTTCGACGAAGACTGCAAGGTGTTTTCTCAGCGTGCATGTGTTTACCTCAACTCGAGAGCCAACGGGTTGGTGCCCGGAGCGGCTCAAGAAACTCACCTCTACGACGAGGGCACCCACGATGCGGAGGCCTCGCCCTCTTCCATGTCCAAGGAGCCAATCATCATTGATATCTCCGACAATGAGTATCTTGTCTTATTAGCTCACTATAAGGACCCATGTTCAGTTTACTAGTTACTGCCTTTCCTTAACAAATTCTAGTGAATTGTGGTATCTACTTTTACCATGCCATTTGTTGCTCTAGTGTATATGTTCTATATGTCATGGAATGTGATGCTCACTTATTAATTGTTTGGTTAATTACTTGTTATGTTCAGTTAACTGTTTGGTTCAATTCTGCCAATGTGATGTTCAATTCTTCAGGGTGCAATTTTGTATTTTCTTCCATGTGATAAATAAATCGGATTTTTCTTTACGAAATGCATGAGAAACAAATACAATTGCTATACTTCCAAGTTCTCAAGCATGCTTGGTTCGGTAAACTGCCTGATCTTCTAGTATGTTATACATTGTGCAATGTGGTGCTCAGTTAACGTTTGATTCATTTGTTGCGGTGTTTAGTTAGCTATTTGGTTCAATTCTGCAATGCGATGTTCAATTGTTGCGGGTGCATTCTGTTATTGTATACCATGTTAGAAATAAATCAAATTTGGCTGTACTAAATACATGAGAAGCAAATAAAATTGCTATATTTCCAAGTTGTTAAGCATGCTTGGTTTGGTTAACTGTCTGATCTTCTATTAGGAGTATGTTATATTGTGCATTGTGGTTCTCAGTTAATGTTTGCTTCATTTGTTGTGGTGTTTAGTTAACTACTTGGTTCAATTCTGCAATACGATGTCCAATTGTCGTGGGTAGAAATTTATATTGTTGTGCATGTGAGGAATAATCGAATTTGGTTGCACTTAATACATGAGAAACATATACAATTGCTATATTTCCTAGTTCTTAATCATGCTTGGTTTGGATAAATGGGTTTTCCATGTGGCTTGAATTAATCTGATGAATCTGCAATGTGCTCATTTTCCGTCAGCATATTGTACTAATATCATGTGAACCCTCACTTAACTTGACCACTAACTACCTTATATGTGTTGCAGAGAAACAATGGGAAGCATTGAGGTTTACAATCGACGTTTGCACATGCATGGTGCTTTGTCTAATAGCACATTATTTTGCGATTGTAGGAACCATTCTAATATTTAAGTATTTAACAATTTGGTCTAGCACATGTAGGTCCTGTTGTCAGAGGTTTTGACCCACTGTTCGACCCTTTTTGCATATGGGAAAATGAGTTGTCCATGAATATCTGTCAAGAAACTAAGAAAGATTGTTAGGATAAAGAAATTAGCGACAAAAAACAACAAGATCTTTGTCTGCACAATGAAGAAGACATCAGTTCACTACAGTATGGTACTAACTATTATACCTTGTCTTTTTTATTCCTTTGCCCCATTTCCAATATAGAGAAGATATTTATGCACATCCTTGTTTTCAGGCCTTTCCAAAGCATTTCACTGATTATTACCTCTCAAACCACTTGTATGGTCAGGAGGCGAGGAAGGTATTCATACAACACCCACAGTTCAATATTGAAGTGTTTCTGAAGAGGACGAAGGATGGCCGGTCAATCATCCACAGGCACTGACCTAAAGTTGCAAAGACCTTCAACATCAAGGAAGGCTCAATATTCGCCTTCCGCTTCAGCAGTTTTCCAGATAAGATGCATATGTCTATATACCATCTATGATGCTAATTTCGAAATGTTATAGATGTTGCATGTGAAATTTGGTGTTGATGTAGTTGTGTAATGAGGTAGCTAAGTGCTGAAGCTATATCATATTGTACTCTGATGTATTTCAATTATGAAAATGAAATATATTGTGTGCTTAATATGAAATGTCAATTAGATTAATAAATGGATTATTAATAATAGGATAACAAGCCTGCTAATTGGGGTTTTCTATTGCAAATTGTTATTGAGAAAACACCGTGGGCGATGACCTCAGGCAACGCACACATTTTCTAGGAATAAACCGTGTTGGATTAATGAACAATCACACACGATATCCTCTTGAAAATTGTTTGCGTTAGGCCACATGGCGCAAATGTTTACCACATAAAAATTGTGTGTGATGGACATCCTTTGCCACACAGTTTCTTCTATGCACCGTGTGTGATGCATTGAATAACGCAAACGATAAAATTGTTAATACCGTGTGCAATGCAAACGCTATCACAAACAATTTAACATGTAAAATTGTGTGTGATGTACCTGTGAACAGAAACGTTTTCCTTGGAGCGACTATGTGGGATGTATATAGGAATGGAAACGTTTAGCGGGGACTAACTGTATGGGATGAACTTACGACCGGAAATGATTTTGCCTGTATAATTGATTTTTTTAGCACTACTGTATGTATAACAGTATTTGATCGCTCGCCGGTCGCACACGACCTCATTTGGCCGAGCGTGTGTGCTAGGAGGGCATATCCCCGATGGTTTCTGGATCGTGTGGGAAGGACCCCCCCCCCCAATCGCAGTCACTCACTAGGCGACGGTTCCAAATGCCGTCTCGGAAAGGGCTTAAAACCGTTTGTTTAGCACCTCGTTGTACTAGTGTTGGTGTCCTTTTCAGGTACCTTACAGAAATAAGTATTCAATTTTTTTATAATTTTGCCATCAAGAATTTGAGGATCAGCATGACAGACCATACAGTTTCTGTTTGAGCAAATTTTCTTCTTGAATCCTTTTTGTAAATCATGAATTCTCATACTTCTCCTTACCTCAATAACCACCAGAGGTGCCTTTTCCAACCTCTTTCTTTTAATGTGCATGGCACTGATGGTGGAAGCTTGTGCCACCTCATTCCCTAGCTCCATGCTATTTCCATGTTCCACGGTAACATATGTTTTACTAGGTGGAGTGCAAAAATTGTCTATTTTATTAGAGGTATCTTCAGCATCAGAAAGGTAATGACAGCTAGGAACTTTGCTTGAGATGTAGTTATCAGGGATCACAAAGGGTATATAGTGCAATTTACTTCCATTTGCAATAATCTTCCATATTTTAGAGTTCGGAAATCATTTGGTCCATTCAAACTCCTCGGGATTTAAAAGAGCCATGCTTATAAAGTTTACCCAATCAAGAGGAACTTGTTTTACCTTATCAGTGCTCTCCTTTGGGGCAAAGTTTTTCTTCCAAAGAGCTAGACCTTCTGCACAAAGGACCTCCATGTCTACAGGGTCCAACTTTTGATAATCTCTTGTAACCATAAGTTGCATCATAGGTTTAGAGACATCGTTTTTTTCAAGCACTTTATTTTGAAGAGATTTCCCTTTTTCCTCAAAACCAGGAGGTGGGAAATAACTGTCTGAAGATGAGTCAAGTGTATTGGAAGGGGAATTTTCACCTTTAGAAAGTCTTGATTGGAGATCAACATCAGCAGATTGCAACAGATCCTTTTCCAAAGTAGATACTAGCAACTGATTTGCAGGCTTATCTGAAAGGGGACCCATAACAAGCAATAGTTGAGTCCAGCTCCCTGAAGTATCTTTATTCTGCTCTCTATTTTCATTGTGTTCAACCATGATATTCCCTGAATCTATAATTAGCCAATTCACTGATCTTAGCATTCACACTTGCATTAAGATTTAGTTGATCACAAGAGTGAACATCCACCACGACATGATCAGAATTCTGAATATGAACCTCTTTGTCCTCCCCTTGTCTAATTTCTGCAGTAATACTAACAATGGTCTTAGAAGCATTTATAATACTAGATAATGCTCCCGCGCGTTGCTGCGGGAATTTTTGGTGTTTCTAAGTACCATTCAGATAGCAAAGAAGATAACAATTTGAAGGTAGATTTCATATAGAAGTGATAATAATCAACAAAACAATATATTTATAGATAGGTGATTCAAGTTTAGTATCTATTTGATTTTGTTTGTGGGTGTCTTGTATAATGTCCCAGTTTCTTTCATACCCAACAATGTATGGACGGTGTGTTCAGGCGTAGACTCGCATTTGGAACTAAAAAAATGGTTCTTATTTTTCTGAGAGAAAAACACTTGTTCTTTTATGTTCTTCATTATTGCAATTGCATCTATGTATTACTTTTGATCTTTTTTGAGATCTAGAGTAAACAAAGTGAACTCAGGTTGGACCAGTACATTCAGTTAGCATAAGTGGTCAAAGGCTCTCCGGGACTTCAGAAATCTATGCATTTCTTCTGAGCTTTTCTAATTGAAACGGTGGAAGAACATAACATATGGTAGTTTGAAGAAATCATGGAATTCAGCAAAAGACATGTGCAGGTTTCAATCAGGGTAGATGCATGTAAAAGGTGAAACAAAAATATATAACAAACAAATTCCGTTATAAAAAGTATGTTTTCATATGAGAAAGGGAGCAATGCGTCTATTGATTTTTGTCGCCAGTGCCTGATACAAACAAAACACAAATAAGAATAACAGTGAATACTTCATTACCCCCTGAAGATGAGAAAGGGAGCAATGCTTCTTTTGTTCGTCGTCGCCAATGCCTGATACAAAACACAATTAAAAATACAATGAATACTTCATTGTGCCCTTAAGATATATTGCTAAGATCTTCACATCATTATACACAGCCAATGCAAAAGCTCACTGAAAAAATAAGTAAAGAACCAAATGGCTTGTTACCCAGAAATCTGAATACACATGGTCATATTTGCAAGCACGCGTCCCTGGTTGCAATTCAAATAAGCAGTGCGGATCGTGCAATTGCTACATAGAGAAGGAAGAACATATGAAGGAACTAAAGCAAGTAGGGACATAAAATGAGATAATAAATACAGGAGGAACCAAGTGTTGAGGTTATATGTTGGTTGCTCACCGGTGAGAACCTATTTTCCCTGAACGGCAACATCCATCATAATTTCCACACGCCTACAAGAACGAACCAATAACTCCATTCTCTCAAACACGATGTATCTCAAGCAAACAGCGAGACACGTAAAAAGCTTTTTGTGCTAGGCAAGCAGAACTGGCACAACGAAGCAACATCCAAGAAGAAGCAAACCACGTGATCTCCTTAGCCAAGATGACATGCTATGGAGGTGGGAGAGATCACATAAAGGAACATATATTCTAAAGGAAGTGATACGTACAGATCAATAGTGTTGTGTGGTCTTTCGTCCTCTGACTTCGATCTGGTTGTGGAAGAGCACGGGGAGAGCAGTTTCTTGCGCTTTTCGTTCGATTACTCCATGAGGAAGCTCGCAATCGGAAGGCATACGACGGAATCACGATGGCGGTGGAGCCATCAGAGGCCGTGGCGGATCTATCACAGGGATGATCAGGAGAGCCGGTGGCAGAACAGAGTACTCCCCCTCCAGCCCTCAGCCTCCAAATCGCCATGGCGGCCGAGCACCAACCCGTCAAGTGCGATTTTAAGAGAAGGAAGAAAAACATACAACAAAGAAGATGACTTGTAGCTAGCCCAGCACAATATCAGAGGACGGGGCTTCATCGAGCGCATGAATCGAGAGAAATCGATCTGATCCCTATCCCTGGTACTACCTAACGCACCTTCACACTGACGCCGCCACTGGATGCATCATCCTTCGCTGGATGCTCCCTCGTCCGCGACTCCATAGTCTGCTCAACCTCGATGGCTCCACAGCCCGGGCACGGGCATACAGGGACCTGCTCCTTCACACAAAGCTTGTTGTTGTCTATATGGAAGGAATGTGCGTTGGTGGAGGAGATCATTAGTAAGGGAAGGCAGAGTGCCGGCATGGAAATTAATAGGAAGAGATTTGTTGCCGAGAGAAATTAACCGCTGGTGCTGAGAAACCGATGCGACGGAGGCAGACGATGCGGCTGCAGCGCCACAATGAAGTCTTTCCAGTTTTAGAGGGAGAGGCGTTTAGGCCGGTCATTTAAGGCTGATCCGTCTTCATCGAGGGGAAATATTTCTGGGCTTCGTCCGGTTAGTTAAGTCAGATAAATACAACATAGCCATATAGACTTGTGATGATTGGAAGAAAAATGTTGATGTGGCAAGTGATGAGGTGGATAGGCTGCATGTCAAGAGAAATAGGGTAGTGGGGATGAACTATTTAGGTATTATAGATTAGGCTTAGAACTAGGAATCATGTCAGCAGACATAAGATCTAGAAGAAACTCTTCTCTATCATCAGAATTCTATGACCAATTGTTGGCAAAACCCACAGGGTCGAGGGCCATGTCTGGCAGCTGTTTGTGCATAAACTGATTATCTTCAACCTGAATATTTTGGATGGGCTCATTTTGAAGATGCACAGGCAGACCAAGGCCCAAGTCCAGAGGAGGCAAATCTGGCCCATCTGGCATAACTGGCCGAGCAGGCAGATTCAAATCAAAGGGCACAGCCAACACCTGTTAAGGCCCACCAACAGAACCAATGGTGCTAACCCCACTATTCTCAGCCACCTCTTCTACAGCAGGCACATGAGGAAGTTGAACTGCCATGTCCAAGGGTCCCATGAGGTCATGCAGTTCTAATAATTCACTTTCTTCAAGTTCCATATTCACCAAATCATTCTTAGGAGCTGGAGGAGCTGGAGGAGCCCAATGACTATCCCCAACCCCTTCTACCTCTTCATCAGCAGGAAGCTCCTGAATCACACTATTGCCAGGGAGATGCATTGCTACATGGCCCACAATCAGGTTTTGGTTTTGGATGAAAATGTTCCACATTTGGTAAAGGGTGAGGTCTTTCATCAGGAGAAAGAGGAACTTCAACTAGTGGACCCCCACCTAGAATCTCTTCTTGAAGAATAACTACTGGTACTGCCCAAGAATCACCCATAAAATCATTTTCCTTTGACTGAATGATGCTATCTGGTATATTTCTAAGATCTTCAACCCTGACTTTCACGATAATTGAAACTCTTGTACCCTTTAACTTGTCCCAAGTAATCAGTTTACCAAGGCTTTTAACTGCATTTGCAATCTTAGTAAAATTCCTCAGATCTTGATGAAAGACTACCATCATGAGCCAAACATTTCTGTTGAGGTGAAAACGACACCAGTTTAATCCCTCGTCATGTTGATGGAATACAATAGTGATGTCATCATATCTATGTGGCCCTCTCCTGGCCAGAGAATCTAAATCCGGTACTGAATCCATCTTAACAATTGCTTGACCAAACAAACATCTAGAAATCTATGAAAAAACAATGTGCCGAGACTGAAGAAACTCATGCAGAATCTCTCTGACATTGTTGAAATGGACCTCTCCCTCCAGCATAGGCACAAAAGTCGCAATCCATAAATTCTCATGCTCGTCATGGAAATGCCTGCTGATGACATGTACCTATTTTGGTCGACCCTCAATCTACAACGCTTGGTGCCCCGCTGGAAGACAGGGTGCTGGATCAAAAGGGAAGGTCACCATTTCCTCAGCAGTTACCGATGGCGGAGACCGAGAAGCAGAGGGAGGGGGGACATCGATTCTGGTAGGTGGATGTGAAGACGTAGAAGCCGAAGGGGCAACCTGTTGGGCTTCCTTGTCTCGTTGTGCCACGGGAGGGTGTGAATCCTGCCCCTTCACATGTATGATCTCCCTTATCCCAGCCTTTGGCTGCCACACCGGCTTGTTTGGAAACACCTACTTTGATTGAATATTTGGGAGTCCCAACGGCGGATTAGGCTTGATTGACCGCACATTACTCTTACCATAATTGTTCAAAGACCAGCAATTAGCCACAATATGGGCCTAGCCCATACACTTCCTACAACGGATCTTGTTACCACAAATGGGTCTACCATGTCCAGAGCACATACACCTGGTAGAAAAGGGCTCATTATGTCTAGCATGGGCCGCATATTGCCCGCCTTTGGAAAATCCATTGAATGCTCATTACTCTGATCATTATTGGGGAATTCAAGCCTCTGAAAATTTGAATTTCTGGGACGAGCATTTTCCTCCTGAATATTTGAATTCAAACTTCTGCTTTGATCTGCAAAAAAATCTTGGTGATCTAACCGCATCTGCAAAAGATTACTGAGGGGATTTTTAACTAGAAACCAGAGTCCATTCCTTGTCTTGTTTATCACAATAAAGATCAAATTCCCTTCTGAAATTTGGCCCACCATTTCCCCAGAGAAAGAAATGAACATTGAACGAATCATTGGCTACACCCCCCCCCCCCTTGTTGTAAATCGAGAAACCAACATCTTTGGAGGCCACAGAAAATTTAAAACACCACTGTCGAAGAAATATGACTTTGAAATGCGCAGCATTACCCCCAAAACATGACTGAAGAATCAGACCCACAGAATCCTCATTGAGCATAATTTTGGATCGAGAAAATGGTGCCACCAAAAAAAACTCTAGATGATCCATCTCCAATATGATTTACCTGAGTACCAAAGCTTCTCCTCATCTTTTCCTCAAGCGGAGGTCAGACAACGCCATTTGGAAGAAGCGTAATGATGGCTGATGCAAGTTATGTGGTTGACACGGCCGGAGTGGAGCATGTCAGGAGGAAGGTGGCTGAGGCCGCCGGTGTGGCGAACCTCGGGCAGCTTGTGGCCGCCGCCGGCCGAGCCAACGACGGGGCTAGGAGCGAGGGGCTAAGAGCGGGGTCTAACTTGACTGCTCCGCATACCTAAGTGATATCTTTAGACTGGAAAGTGAGGATTTTTATGTCTGATTGAATGTATTCCATCATGTTTGCATAAATTATGTCCAAATTAATCTGTATTCCAGGCGGAGGGCGATGGGACGCGTTGGATGTCCACTCCCGTATCACAGGAAACGGTGAACAATAATTATGTGAGTTGTACTTTGTTTGTAGTTGTCTTCCGTCTAGGAAATACATAACAATTTAAAAGTTTTCTTTTGAGGTATTGCTAGTATTTGTACTTAATTTGTAGGTACCTCCAATCATAATTAGGAAAACATTGTTAAGTATTTGTATTTTCAACCATTCATCAGGTATTAATAGTCTTGTACAAGTAAGCTCGATTTATGAATTCTTTATTGATGCACTGTCATGTGAACGTGATCTATAAACGCTACAAAAAAGGTTGGATGAATATTAATTGAAAATAATCCATATAGTATAATATTGGTTGGACAAATTGATTTTTTTTCATTGGGCAAAACTATTGAAAAAAGTATGTATTGCCAATTTGTTTTGCCTTTGCACCCTTGCCGGGTGCGAAGTGATATGACCTGCCATCTATTTTAAATTAGGTCTGCGTTGTATAGCTCATAGCCAACACCAATGATGTGAGTGATCGTCTCCGAGCTCCAGGCGTGTAGGGGGATCCCTTCGAGGCTAAGCTGGATGTGGTGTCGTGGTGCCGCATCTCCTCATGCTCGGCTTGCGCCTCCATAATCCACGGCTTGGGTGAAGGTTGAGGTGGCCGCGGCGAAAGCTTCCACGGTCGGCGACGAGGCGGCGACGAGGATGTATGAAGGAAGGTCAGCAGAAAGTCCTCGAAAAAGTGCCTCACCACCATTATGAACTCGGATATTTCTTGAGAATGTACACACTTTTCTCGTATTCCAACGAATGCGCGTTTAGGAACGCGTCGTTATAATTTTGGCCATGGTCTTATTTAAGACGTCCACGTAACACTCTTGTTCTCTATATAAATGTATCAAGGCGTTCTTTTCTCAATAGATAGATGCATCAAAAAAGGGAAAACTTTGGTGTTTACATGAATAACAGAATCATGTGTGATCGATCGAAAATGGAGACAAACTTGCAAAAAATAAAAATGCCATGGTGCTAATGTCTAGCACACTCGTCTTTCTGTACATGGATACTGTACAACTTTTTCTTTTGTACATATGTACAGTTTATAATTTATATAACTTATTATAATATACAACATCTTTTTTTTTGTTGCCTTTGCACCCTTGCCGGGTGCGAAGTGATAGTGACCTGGCGTCTATTTTAAATGAGGCCTACGTTGTCGTGCTAAGCAGTATGGTATAATCGTTTCAGCCCGAACCGCCGATGAAAATTACTACGGAGGAAAACCGACGCTCGTCCTACAGTCCACCGACCACCGCCAACGATCGCCCCACCTCCGACGCTTCGCTGCACGCCGTGCACCCGCTGACCGCTGGTAAGGTACCTCCGAGGGCGTGCGATTGCCATGCGCGCCACCACCGCCGTGCAACCAATCGGATGAACGGCCGCACGGCCTGCCGCGGGAGACCAGGTGCTGCGCACTCGTACCCTGTTTTCTCCTGGCAAAACGCCCAGGACCCAGATCTTTTCCGGCCCTGCCAATGCCAGCACCAAGAAGATAGAGGTGAGCGCAAGAGCTGAATCTAGAGTGACAATGGTGGAGCTAGGATGAATGAAAAACATATAAAATCCGACATCGGAAATAGATTCGGTCCATCAAAAGGGTCGTAAAACATGTAATTTAACAGAGGGGGGGGCGGGGGGCAGTTCACCACTTCCTCGCCGGCCGCTTCCCCTTGCGGCCTCGTCTGTTGTCTACGGAACGGCGGTGGGTGAGGCGGCGGCATCGTCCGTCGTATCACTGTTGTGGTCAGAGGAGGAGCTCACGTCACCCACCATGCATCAGACGGTGCGATTATGCACCGCCGCGAGACGTGTGACTCTGTTCACCGCTTCCGCCTTCTTTCTAGCAAGCTTCTCGGACTCCTCCAGCCCCCGACGAAGCGCTGGACGATGGGTGTCTGTTTCTACCGACGTGTAGGAACGCTGGATTGCAGCAAGGAGCGCCTCGTCAAAGGAGGAGACGGGCGGCAGCGCCTCCGGCGAAGATCTAAATGACCCACAACCTTGCGCCGTCGCCTTCATCGCAAGCCGATAGGCGCGGCCCTCCGTCTCTAGTTGTTGTTGTCACAGCTGCGGGTTGGGCGGTGCAGGCACCAGCACCCAGCGATTCCCAAGAGGGGCAGCTACCGACGATGCCGGGCGCCTTCCCGAAGATGGAGGGGAGCGCGTCAGGCACCGTCGGGCCGCGGCAGAGGAGCTGCCCACCCACGATGACTGCGGCGCCAATGAGGAGGAGATCTCGCACCGGTCCATCCGTGAGCAAGCGATGGAGTGCGAGCTCCTCATCAGATGAGCTCGATGAGTCCGCCGACAACCCCACCAAATCGATGCATCGCGGAAGTCGTGGTTGGAATGGAAACCGACGAGGTTGCTCAAGTAAGGCAGTAGCCCTTTGTGCCGATGTCGAGGTAGCCGAGAGCGTATGGTGGTGTAGCCATGGTCGAGGTAGCCGTGCGAGGGACGCCGTGGTCGATGTCGAGTCGGGATGGCCGGGTCGAGGTAGTCCCTGTGAACCGGGAAGAAGGGCGACGGCGGCTAGGTTAGAAGCGCGGCGGCGGTGCTCGAAGTAAGTGAGAAAGAACCCGACATCGTGACGAAAACCGACATGGACGGTGGCGTTCCCACGCCTAGGAGGGCAGTGCAGCGCATACCACACAGAGGTCGATGCACGTGGATGACAAAGTGGACCACATGCCGCGGCGCTACAGTATGAAGGGGCGATGCAGCAGCAGCGTGCGGGTTATGGCGCGGCGGCGGGGAATACCTCAGAGCGACGGCAGGGACTTGCTGTCTACTTTAAATTAGGTCTATGTTGTCGGCTCATAGCCAATACCAATGACGTGAGTGATCATCTCTGAGTTCCAGGCATGTAGCGGGATTCCTTCGAGGCTAAGCTGGACGTGGTGGCGCATCTCCTCAGTCCTCATGCTCGGCGTGCGCCTTCATAATCCACGGCTTGGGTGAAGGTTGAGGTGGCCGCGACGAAAGCTTCCACGGCCGATGACGAGGCGGCGATGAGGATGTGTGAAGTTCCACGGCCGATAACGAGGCGGCGGTGAGGATGTGTGAAGGTCAGCAGGAAGTCCTCGAAAAAGTGTCTCACCAGCATCATGAACTCGGATACTTCTTGAGACTTGTACACAGGGCCGGTCCTGAGATTTCGGGGGCCCGGGGCGAAACCAGATCCCAGTCCGAAGGGCCTTAACATACACATAGAAAAAATATGAGAAAATATGCTGAATTGTCAGCCAAACAAAATGGTTTTTTTCTCTTATAATTCTTTTTTTTACTATGTATCCAATTGAGATTAACCTAATTTTTGTATGACAATCTAGAAGCGGGTCCATTGGCAAGACTAGCAGATCATTTAAATGCCCATGATCACTGCTTTGATATGTAAAACCTGTCATGTTATTCCTCCATTTCAAGTATCAGCATGTCGCCGCACTAAAAATTGATAGCCCGTGGTATACCTATGTTATACACTATCTAATCTTATACCTATGTATAAACACTATCTAATAAAACAATTATCAGTGGCTAGTTGCCACAGTGAATAGGCAATGTTGATTATCATTTATAATTTTTGATCAAATATCATGGTAAAATCTCATAGGGGATAGACTACATGTATAAGTAGAGATCAGAGACATACCTTCTGTTCTTTGTAGCTTGTATACATTTTTTTGGGGGTCTATGTAACTTGTCTCCGGAGAGTTAGCATGATCAGAGGGGAGGCAGCGGAGTGGTTATCTCCGGCAGCCATGCACGCACAGGAGATGAATATCTAACGCAATCAATCCCCACGCAGGGCGCGATCTGTTCCCTCGATGTTTAGGTCAGTTGTCTCATGGAAGGAAGGAAATTAGGAGATTTTTATTCACAATTACCTCTAATTAATCCCATACAATAAGTGCTACTCCCTCCGTCCCATAATATAAGAACGTTTTTATATTATGGGACAGAGGGAGTACATGTTTCCCAATCGCACCTTCGCTGGTAAGGAAGGAAATTAAGAGTAAACAATACACCTACTAAATAGGATCGTAGTTTAAAGAAGGAAATAGCGGATTATGGAAGGAAATAGTAGCAAAAAAGGAAAAGGGAAATCAATGACAATATGTAAACGTCAGCATTTTGGGGCCCCTCGGGCACTGGGGGCCCGGGGCGGCCGCCCCGTTCGCCCCCCCTCAGGGCCGGGCCTGCTTGTACACAATCCTCTCCTTTTCCAACGAATGTGTGTTTCTCTCAAAAAAAATGCACGTTTAGGGACGCGTCGTTATAATTTTGGTCATGATCTTTCTTAAGACATCCACGTAACACTATTTCTCTATATAAGTGTATCAAGACGTTCTTTTCTCGATAGTTAGGTGCATCAAAAAAGGGAAAACTTTGGTGTTTACATGAAATAACAAAATCATGTGATTGAAAATGGAGACAAACTTGCAAAAAAATAAAAATGCCATGGTGCTAATGTCTAGCACACTCGTCTTTCTGTACATGCTACATACTGTACAACATTTTACTTTTGTACATATCTACAATTTATAATTTATTTATAATTTATAATATACAACATCTTTTTTTTTTCTTTTGCACCCTTGCCGGGTGCGAAGTGATCGTGACCTGCCGTCTATTTTAAATTAGGCCTACGTTGTCCTGCTAAGCAGTATGGTATAATCGTTTCAGCCCGAACCGCCGATGAAAATTACGGAGGAAAACCGACGCTCGTCCTACAGTCCTCCGCCAACGATCGCCCCACCCCCGGCGCTTCGCTGCACGCCCTGCACCCGCCGACCGCGGGTAAGGTACCTCCGAGGGCGTGCGATTGCCATGCGCACCACCACCATCGTGCAACCAATCGGTTGTTTTCTCCTGGCAAAATGCCCAGGGCCCAGATCTTTTCCGGCCCAGTTCCTTGATGCTTGATCAATGAGGAACCTCTCACCGCGCCCTGGTGCACCCCGTGCCAATGCCAGCACCAAGAAGATAGAGGTGAACGCAAGAGCTAAATCTAGAGTGACAATGGTGGAGCTAGGATGAATGAAAAACATATAAAATCCGCCGGCCGCTTCCCCTTGCGGCCTCGACTGTTGTCTACGGATCGGCGCTGGGCGAGGCGGCGACATTGTCCGTCATGCCACTGTTGTGGTGGAGGGAGGAGCTCACGTAGCCCGCCATGCATCGGACGGTGCGATTATGCACTTCCACGAGACGTGCGGCTCTGTTCGCCGCTTCCGCCTTCTTCCTAGCGAGCTCTTGGACTCATCCATTCCCCGACGAAGCGCTGGACGATGAGCATCCGTCTCTGCCGACGTGTAGGAACGCCAGATTGCAGCACAGAGCGCCTCGTCGGAGGAGGAGGCGGCCGGTAGCGCCTCCGGCGAAGATTTAGATGACCCACATCCTTGCGCCCCCGCCTTCATCACAAGCCAATAGGCACGGCCCTCCATCTCTAGTTGCCGTTGTCACGGCTGTGGGCTAGGCGGTGCGGGCACCAGCACCTCCCAGGAGGGGCAGCTACCGACGATGACGGGCGCCTGCCCGAAGATGGAGGGGAGCGCAGCAGGCGCCGTCGGGCCGCAATGGAGGAGCTGCCCACCCACGATGACCGCAACACCGACGAGGAGGAGCTCCCGCACCGGTCCATCCGCGAGCGAGCGGTGGAGTGCGAGCTCCTCGTCGGATGAGCTCGACGAGTTCGCCGCCAGCCCCACCAAATCAATCTCGTCGAAGCCGTTGCCGGCTATGACGAAGGGGATGGGACAGCTTGCGGAGAGGAAGGGGAGGAGACTGGAGAGGAGTGGAGCGGGCGAGAGGAGTGGGGCTAGGGTTGGTTTGCTGGGGGTTTTGTACGGACAATACTGAGGGCGGTGCGGGCCATAGTGGGCCGGTCCGACGTGACACCCATGTCCGGGCACGTCCGAGCCTCCCGCCCTAGATATGGGCCGAATATGGGGATTGCCGAAAGTCCGAGCGTTTGAGCTGCTTATAGGGAGCCCGACTGGGTGCTAGTTTTCGGTCCAGACAGCGGGCCGGGGCATTTGGTTCAGGTATAGCCGTATAGGGCACCCGGTTGTAGATGCTCTTAATGCTTGATTAATGACCTCTTGTGCAATCTCTCAGCGTGCCCTGGTGCACCCGTTGCCAATGCCAGCACCAAGAAGAAGATAGAGCATGTGTCTTCAGAAGAGGAGAGGTGAACGCAAGAGCTGAATCTAGAGTGACAATAGTGGAGCCAGGATGATGATAATGAGCTAGAGGAAGCATAATATGGTCCCAAAATGAACGTTTCTTCTATACATGAACACGCATCAAGTTCTAATCAGTTATGACAAACCAAATATCACCTGCGAGAATAAAACTATAATATACAACATGTCAAAGTGGATCATTACATAATTTCTTTTGTACCAAACAAAAGTAACGGTGAAGACTTATTATTCTAACACTGAGACATCAAGACTTAATAAAAATCACACACATGCACACGCACAAATAGGAGCAGGGCAGGAGAAACGACAATCGGTCATGACCAGCCGACAGCCGGAGACCACCATAAGAAAACAGAGATAATTGCATATATACTCCTCGTACTCGCAAGCGACGTCCAACCTAGTCCTGAAACTTGCGTATTGCTCCAATACGATCTTGGTACATGAAAATACGTGGTCAATACGGTCCCTGAGGTTGAAACACCAGTCCTGGCTCTACACATCACATATGTATCTCGTATTTCTGTAGCGGAGGCCATGTTCGTATGCGGCCCATAATGTCAGTGGGCCGAAAAAATTGAAAAAAAAACACGCAGGGGGGATTCGAACCCAGAAGCTCTGCCCAACCACTGCGCGAGCGGGCCACGAGGCCGAGTGCGTGATCTTGTTTAACATGGAGATGCACTACGTATTAAAAGCATAACAGTGTCTCTTTAAAAATATAAGTGAATTTTAAAATATTCATGAGTTCTTTAGAAAGCAAAAACGTTCATCGACTCACAAGATATAAATGATTAAAAAGTAAAACGTTGTGTCTACAACAAATGTCCGTGGATTTTTTAAAAATATTCAAAAAAATATTTAAAAAATGTTCACTGATTCAAAAATGTATTGATGAATACAAAAATGTTCGTCACAAAAAATTGTTTCTGAATTTCAAAAGTGTTTCACGTATTTCAAGAAATATTTGCCTATGCAAAAAAAACTTGTTGAAGAGTTGCAAAAAACATGTATGCAGTTTCAAAAAATATTCACTAACTTGGATAAGTTCATGAATTCAGAAAATTTCTGCAACTTCAAAATATGGTGAACATTTTGGGAGTGCGTCTCCTCACATACATATAGTGACTGTAACTTAGAAAATTCCAAAAAATAATGTTCGCAATTTAGATAAATTTCGCAACTTGTACAAAAGACTAAATATATAGGGAGTGCATCTCCTCACATATCGCACACACACGCGCGCGCGCACACACACACACTTCGTATACATGAATTGATTTTTTTTATGTTCCTCGATTCGAAAAATGCTCATGATTCCAAAGTAAAAGTTTGTGTACACAAAAAATGTCCTTGAATTTATGAAAGTGTTCAAGAAAATGCATCGGATTTACAAAAATTTATTTCCTAAATTTTGAAAAAATGTTCACTGATTCAAAAAAATATTGATAAATTGAGAAAATGTTCATCACAAAAAAATGTTTCTGAATTTCAAAATTTGTTCAAAAATTAAACAAAAATGTTCGCCTATGCTATAAACAAATTTATTCACAAATTAAACAAAAATGTTCGCCTATTCAGAAAATGTCCATCACAAAAGGGTTTGCTCGCTCCAAACAGGGGACTGCCAAAAAACATGAACACAAAAAAAAAACACAGAAGACAGCTGGGCCGTAGCTATAAAACAAAAGAAATAGGCCCGTACAGCCCCCAAAAGACTGTGAATACCTAATTATATTTCTTTTCACTCAACAAAACTAAATAGATTTCTTATAAGGACCACTGTATATATATAGGATGTGCATCTAAAAAAAATGTCAAGCGCTCACTCTTGGTCTGGTGGCTAGCGTGCTTTTCCCCTGCCCACATATTGCGGGTTCGAACCACAGCGCGTGCGCGCATTTTTTTCTTCTCAATATCCCACTGACATATGGGTCCAACTTGACGGGCGGGGTCAGTCTGACGTGGCATGCGGTGAAATACACAGTAAGTATGCCACGCGTAGAGCCAGGACTGTCGTTGCAACCTCAGGGACCGTATTGATCACGTATTTTCATGTACCGGGACCGTAGTGAAGCAATACGCAAGTTCCAGGACTGACTTGGACGTCGCCAGCGAGTACAAGGACTATAGATGCAATTATCTCTAAGAAAACAACCCCAAGAGCTCACAACATCCAGTTTGTAAGGGAGCTTAGTAAGTGAAGGGATTTTCAATGGTAAACCATTTTTACCAAGGGTCTGTAGTCCAGTCGATGCAAGGGACAGTGAGCCTAAATAAAATCGTTCTAATCTTCCATCACTATCTCCAGCTCTCATGTACTACCTCTGTTTCTAAATGTAAGCTGCCAAAACGTCTTACATTTAGGAACAGAGGGTGTACGTCTGAGCTCGCTAGGTTCATAACCTTAGTATCATCACACCGTAAAATTGCCTATATGACGTTCAAAACATCAAATAGTGCCTGTACTGTGTGAATAGAACTTCAAGAGAGATCCTCTAAGGAAACATATCAGATGTCCAGAAAAATCTCAGATTGTCGAATTACTATTCTTGATCTGGGACTGTACTATATGTACGTCATGCAAACGATGTTAAAATGAACCTCTTTAAGAATACTATGTAGAAAAAGGACAGAAATACACCAGGTATGATCGGTCCAAAATACTGGTGTGGAGATCTATACTCAATCATAGGCATCAGACTGGTATTGCAAAAAAATCGCATGACTCTACTAATTTTTTTCGACTGGTGCATGACTCTACTATTGTGAAACAAAATTACTTGGAAATATTTTGCTGTATAATTGTGTGGGGAATTCGGATTATTTTCAAACATGCATGAACTATTTAGCCACCCAATGGGATTCTGGACTCCGCCAGGCGCCAGCAGTAATGAAGTACCAACGAAAAGGAAGAAATTTGTACCAGCTATGCCTGAAATAAAATTGCAATCGAATTCCCTCTTCAGATGGAGTCCCCATAACCTGCAAAAAGGGATCAAGGAACCCAATGAAATCCTTCCAGATTAAATCACGAAACTGAACCAGGAAGAAAGATATGTGGCCCATCATGCCATGCTAAGTGCCGAAACCATAGAAATCAGAAAGAATGTATATACATTGTTGCCCAATTGCTGTACCAAGAATCACCTCAATTCATGTCTGCGTATCGCCACTCCACAATTTACCAGTTAACCAGGCATAGGGAATCAGAAAATAATCAAAATCATATAGAAGGAAAAGGAGGGCAAATAGCTCGATGGGCAGATCGGTGCAGCAGGAAATCATTGGGGGAAGAAGCAACAATTTGAAGAGAAGTAGAGAGGAGGGCGCATATTGTTCAACGGCGCAGAAACAGAAGCAGCGGCGCCCACCCCAATTTTCTCCTCTTCACCTAGTGGTCAAAGGCACTCAATACCGACATAAAACCACCGCGCTGCTAATGTTTGCCAAGGGTGTCAGGCATGTGAACCGATGCGGTGAAAACAGTTTCCACAGCCACTCGTAGTCGAGTCCCCACACAGTACCCTTCCCCTCCCCACACGACAGCCCCAGCCAACACTGTCCAGCCTCTGACCAAATGAGCCCAGCAGTTACCCACGATCAGGTGAAAATTGTGCACATCGACGAAGATCACTAGACTCAATCGATCCTGGGAGCTCCAGTCCCAGGGAGTTGAATTAAAGGGTGATGTATATATTCATGGTACAGGTGAGACCACTGGAGTAGCATGGAAACAGATGACGTTCTTGCTTCAGGTTTGACCTTAATTTACAAAACCTAAGGTAGGTATGGTTAACCAAGTGGCATTGCAAAACTTCCAGATACTCCTGTTGTGCAGATTTTGTTTGGCTAGTGTGGCGCAAACGCCAGTTCAAACTTTTTCATCGTGTTCGAAAATAGTACTACATGACGTCAAAAGCGCAATGTGATGACAAATGCTAGTACCATAACCCAAGAAGCCCAAATTGCAAATATCACCCACTGGATTATCACATGTCCCTTACAAAAGAAAACTTGGCATATATGAGGAGGCATGGATTATGGAAGGCCTGCACCTGAATATTGTATTGAGCCGGAAATGTAGAAAGAAAGGGAAAAAGCAGCCAACTCATGCATTCGATTAGACTATCGTCCAAGGTGCACCCTGCGTTTCAGCCATCTGATCTCCTCTTGGCCGAAGCTACATCCTTCGTGCTTGAACTTCCACCAAACTTCACGACCCATGGGAACCTTATATACATGAGCCTTGGTGAATTCTGTTTCCGAGTTAGATAGGACTGTGATTAGAGTAAGTTGGGGTGCAGCCAGCCCCCTTTGTAGCAGCCAACTGTACATCAACATCTTAAGTTTGCTAATGTGCACAGTGAACTCTAGGTACCGTGGGAAAGCAGCCACAGCACTCAGGGGATAGCCCGCCACATGCACAAGGAATGATATCTTATAAGCAATGGCGTCCGTCTTCTGATTCAGAATCTGAGGAGCCATCTTCACCATGTGAGTTACATCCTTTGGGTCCAACCCTTCCTCCACTAAATTGTTGTATTTATCTTGCAGGTTGGCACCTTTTCCACGGATAGTTTTGAGTGCCTTCTCCATATCTTCCGAGCCTTCAACAAATCCTATGCGTCTTAAGAATTCCCTCTTCTCCTTGACACAGGGTTCAGGTTTACATCTTGGTAATCTGCTGACCTTTGAGCCAATCTTATAATTCATCAACTGCCGTGGTTCCTCCATTACGATCCTTCGCAGCCGTGCCTTCCCCACATTGAGTTGCCCAAGAATGGTGCTCGCGGCCTTCATGGGGGCAGCGCCGAATATCCATCCATGAGAATTCTGAAACTTCCTCACATCATCATGGCTCATGCCAATGTCACGTAAGAAACGTGTTCCCTTCCATATGTTCTTACCAACATCCCCTCTTTTAAGATTGGAGTAGTTCAGCAAAAGATCAAGTAACTCCCTTTTTCCAGATCCCAGCCTTTGCATGTTGGCAACCACTTCTCGTAGCATGGCACCAGACCATTCCAACAACAAATCTGGATGATTCCTCACCGCTTTACCAATATCATCCTTGGTGAACCCCAAATCACTCAATAACTGAAGAGCTTCAACAATCTTTTGCCAATTATAGGACTGATAATCAGTGAAGAACTGGCCGATCCAGTCTCGCTGAACCCCAGTGTCGTCTAGCCACTACAAGATCGTCTTCAGTTCCACAGCCGGGTCATGAACCAATACGGTAGGAGTAGAGATCACTAGTTTGATCACACTGGCCTTACTGAAGCCTAGACCCTCAAGGGCCTCGAGCTTAGATGCAAGAACGCCCTGGCCAAGACTAAACACCTCGGTAGCCTTCTGGTATATCCTTCCAATCTTGTCATGCGCAATGCCGCAACTGTATAGTGCACGGTAGCTCTCGAGCAGCATCTCGGCATCGGCGAGGAATGTGAGATCCCGTGGCAAGAGGGAATCCCACTCGTCCGGCCTGAGCCCGATGCTCTCAAAGAAGGGCCTGAACTCGTTGACAGGGCGGCGGCGGAACAATCGCGCCAGCGCCCTGCTGACCCTCTTCTTCACCTTCGACCTGAACCTCGGCTCCTCTGCACCCTGATCAGCAGGCTTTGGCACCGCCTTGTTCACCTCCTCCAGCAGCTCGCTGAGGAAGATGGGAGAGCGCTCGCTGATATGCTTGGCGTCAGTGAGGCACAAGCCGCGCTTGACATGGAGGTAGTCCCTGAAAGTTGTCTCCGCGGCGCGGAATACCTATCTGTCCAGCATCTCTTGCCTGGCCTCATCCCCATCCTCCTCCCCGTCGTGGCTGGGACTGGGAGAGGTCGAATAAGGCCGCGATCGAATGATGAGGCCAATCGAGCCGACACGGCCGGATGAGGACGATGAATTTTGCGCACGCCACCTTGGAGCTCCGGACCGGAGGGCTGCCCATGCCCATCCCATCGTCCGCAACAAGCGCGATTGGAGGAGCGCGGCTGAAGCGAGCGGCCGTCTACGCCGCGCTAGGGAGGTGGCCGTGAATGGTGAGGTCCGATGGGTGGAGATGGCAGCAACCGCTTTGGGGCCAACTGGGGACGGCGGCGGCCACCGGTGGCGGCAGACGGAGCTGACTCCAGGCGGCGGGCGGCAGGCGGCGGAGCAAGGTTGTAACACCCGCACTGACCATCAGACTAGGCCGAATGCTATTGGGCCGTGTGGGTCATATGGACATGGGCCTGTAGACCATACGTGGAGCTATAAAAGTAGCCACGCCTATTTATCGCCTATCGCTCAAGCTTTTTCTCTACTTCTCTACTACTTTCTACTACTACTCCCTCTGTTCGGAATTACTTGTCGTAGAAATGGATATATCTAGATGTATTTTAGTTCTAGATACATCCATTTCCGAGACAAGTAATTCCGAACGGAGGGAGTATTAAACAAGCGAACATTATCTTCACTAAGTGCATTCCAGCTAACGTACACACAACAACACCAAGTAATCACAGCCTCACGATTAGGCTAAGTTATTCCAATCTAAGGGTCAACACAACAACTAAATAACCCAAAAAGTACGTTTGGCAATTTAATGTGGCGGACGAAAACTCTGCCAGCGAGCGGAAAAAATAGAAAACTTCAATCGGCAACCACGTAATCCCACCCTTAATTACTGCTAACTGCCCACCTAAACCCACCTCGAAATTAGCGCTAACCCAAAAATTAACCCGGCGTCACAGCCCTCCAAAATCTTGGTCTCGGGAAATTGATGGCTTCTCGTCCATCGTTGGTTACCCCAAGTGGACGGTTTGGGATGCAGTGTAGCGGAAGTTTTTCCTTGACAAAGATACCAAGGATCGATTTTCCCTGAGACTCCCAGTTTCAACAAGAAGGTGTCAACTGCTAACGGCGCCAGATATTAGCAATCAACGTGGACCTGCACACAGATACAAATAACTTTGCTCCCAACGAGTACAGAGAGGTTGTCAATCCCTCCGGTCTTGTCGTTTACAAAGGATCAAACGCAAGTGATAATAGTGATAGGTAATGCTGCAAATAGTAAGTAAAAGCGTAAAGTAAATAGCGGATGTGATCAATGATGGTAATATGGACCGGGGCCCCATGATGTTCACTAGTGATGTCTCTCTCCCAAAAGACGATAAAACAGCTATGTGAGGTGAACGAATTACAGCTGGGCAATTGACAGAGTTATGTGCGCAAACCAATGCTAACTATGTTGCAAGAAAGGTAGAGGTTCAAAGCATGGGCGGTACGCCAAGGCAAGTAGACCGAAATCCATCTGCATCTACTACTAATCATCCACCTTGAGATATCTATCCAGAACATCTCGTTGGTATTAAGTTGCGAGTCCCACCCATAATGTAAACTCAAAGCAACAGACAACTGCATTAAAAGAACTTTGCGTAAAGTAAACAATCCTTGCACCCGCGGGCACAAGCACCGTTGTTTTCCCCCTTGTGGCAACAACACATCCCCTAGACTCATGATTCTGTCACTCAAGCTAGTCATCGAGGGGCATGAACCCACAATCAAGCATAACGTTCCCTCTTGGAGTCACTACCTACTACTTGGCCAAAGCAATAAATAACAACGGAGAACATGCAAGAATTACTTACGAACATAAATATAAAAGAGGTAGATCAAATATATTACTCAAACACAATCTGAACATAATCTCACAATCCATCGGATCCCAGCAAACTCATCATAGCAACAGCATAAGGATTACATATGTGCCTCGATCATGTAGGGCAGCTCACGAGGTCTAATTAGTGAAGCACAAGAACGGGAGGAGAACATCACATAGCTACTGGTCATGGACCCATGGTCCAAGGGAGACTACTCACAACTCATCCGGGAGGCGTCCATGGTGGTGGAGAGGCTCCCGGTGGTGATCCTCCCCTCCGACAGGGTGCCGGGAAGAGTTCTCCTGGTGCTCCCGATCTTGGAAGCGCGGCGGCGGCGAAACAGAGATGAGATCGCGAAAAAGGGTTCCCGTCTCGAGGGTTTCGGGACATGATATAAATATATGCCAAAGGGGGCATCAGCGGAGGCCTGGGGGGCCCAGGCGCCCCCCCTCCCGGCGCGGCCAGGAGGGGGGCCGCGCCACCAGGGCGCCTGGAGCCCTGGTGGCCCCCCTCCGGCTCTACTTCGGGTGCCGGGAAGCTTCTGGAACGCTGGTTTTTTATATAATCTTTCCGGGATTTTTTTGGCAGTTCTCGTAATGGGAAAACCTAAAATAAAAAAACAGCAGAAAACAGAAACTGGCACTGGGGTGCACTGAGTTAATAGGTTAGTCCAAATATGATCAAAAGTGTATGGAAGTGTATAAATATCATAGCAATATCACCCAAAAGAGGCATGAAGCAAGCAGAAATTATAGATACGTTTTGGACGTATCAACATCCCCAAGCTTAATTCCTGCTCGTCCTCGAGTAGGTAAATGATAACAAGAATAATTTCTGTGGTGACATGCTATTAACCATATAGGACTTTTCATAGTCATATGACAAAAGCTTACTGAGACAATGAATCTGTAGTAATTAAGTTGCCTCATGAGAAAATCACAAAGAACTGAAAGTTTTACAACATGGTACTGAAACATCAAATAGATTTGTAATGAGCATGGTGTGCAAATATGATAAAGTGATATCTCGTTTGCCCCCTTTAGTGAAGCAAAACATAAATGCAGGGGCACATCCAAGGTTTAAGTGATGACTAGATACAATAATTTCAGAATAAACGATATCATAATCATGCAAAAGACAATGCTACTTTGGGACAATGCACATTACACTCAGAATGACAATCATGCTCTCAGTAGTTGGTGCTTTAAAAGAAGGTGGAGACTCTCGAACCGTGGCTTTTGTTGGCAAGGTTGAAAACCCGTGGTCGGAAACAAAGACAAAGCATGTACCAGAGCTCTTGATTTTAAAAACAGAGGTAATAATATTTTTTTAGATCATGCATGTTTCGTCAACGAATGCTAGCAGACAACTCAATCACTTCTTGAGATGGACAAGTTTCGAGGAACGGCTCCCGAATGAGGACGATCACATCCTCTTAATCTCCTTTGTTTATCACTGCCAAAGTTTTCTGACTTTTCAATTGTTTAAGTTAGTGGCTGGTTGTCACCTCTTAATTTTGAGATGTTTTCCATAAGCCCACATCAAGCTTATTCTTTCGTTGTTGAATTTCCAACAACTCCGTTCAACCCTTCTTCGTAAGGATGCCTTCAAAATCATTTCTAGTTGAAGAAGTTATTCTTCTTCGATCTTTTCACTCCATTATTCGTTCCAGAGGCTTTGTGATGTTGCTCTCTTTAACCATCATATTGTTTTATCGAGATCATGTTCTTTCCCTTGCTTATCATTTAACCGGAGTGCTGTCTGAATCTTTCTTGCCCCTTGTGCCATTCTTTCAATTGTTCCGGAGGCTGTGTTTTGTTGTTTTCATCAAGTATCATCCCAACTTGGCAAGTTCATGTTCATTCCTTCCATTTCCAGACGGAGTGCTGTCCAAATTCTGTCATTCTTATTCCTTGGCTATACCGTTGCAGTTTCATATTCTTTTGTCATCCGTGAGCTCTTGTTTCATGTCTTTCAACCTACAAGGTTCTCATTGTGTTCCTTGTTCCTCCTTTTACCGGAGTGCTTTCATCTTCGTTCACCTCCGTTGCATTCTTTCTTTCAAATTTGTTCAACCTCTCAAGGTTCATTGGTTTCACTCGTCTGTCAAAGAAGCAACTTTGTTTTACCTCTTCCTCTTCCGTTTCTACCCGGTGATATTTCTAGGATCTCGGGTCGAGATCCTCTGTTAGTGTGGGAGAGTTGTGACGCCCGAGACCGACGTCCCAGAAGATTCCAGAAGATTCCAGATGTTCCGGGTTGCCCGTGTGTTTCTTTTGTGCTTGTGTTTTTATTTTTTCGCATTGCATCATGTCATCATGCCATCATGTCATTGTATTTTGCATCTCAACCTAAATAAATTGTGTGGGCCTTCGGTCCATTTAAATCGAGGGAAGAATGTCTTCTCTTTAAAACATATCATCCCAATATTTTAGGGAGCTATATAATAAATATTCCATTGTTTGGAATTACCCGCAACACACTTACAATATTTCCCCATGTCTATTTCACTTCGAGCTTCTCCTTCAAAACCTTGCCAATATTTCTTTTCGTTGTTTCGAGGTTCCTCCAAAACCCCCCCAACTATTTTATTTAAATTCCTGACATTTTTGTGAGCCCAGGGATATTGACCTCATGTCCTAATTCTTCCCTAGCCACCTCCTTCCTTTTCTTTCTATGGTGTTGTTTTTCTGTTTATTTTCGGAAAACAACAACAGCAATAAGAAGAAAGCCCATCAGCCTTCCCAGCCTCTTGGCCCTTAGGCCACAGCCACCTTTCCAGGCCGCCCTGGCCCGATTCCTCCTGATTCCCACCAGCCCAGCCGGCCCATCCAGGCCGCCTCGGCCCGAGCCGTCCTAACCCTAGCGCAGCGCGCACTCCCTCTCCTTCCTTCGTGCCGCCGCCAGCCTCGTTCCCTCGAGCACCTTCTCCCGATCCCCTTCGTCTCGTCGCCTCTTCCCCTCTGGCCCTCGATCCCATCCCGCTCCCTCTCCAGCACTCCCTCGCCCGAAGCCGCACCCAGCAGTCCGTGGCCACGAGCCCGGACCGCGCCAGGGCCCCGCGGCCGAGCGCCCCTCCGTCGGTCGCCTCGCCCCCTGGCGCCCCGCAAGCTGGCCGAAGCCGACGTGACCCTCCAGCCCGTGGCCTCCCTCCGTTCTCCTCGAGGCCGCCGCCTCGTCGGCCACCCACACACCAGAGGCCCGCGACCTCCACCTTCTGCGCCCGGAGCCGCCTCCCTCCCTTCTCCAGCGACGGGCCGGCCAGCAGCGCGACGGCCGCCTCCATCCCCAGCACCCCGACCGGCCGCCGTGCCCGTTCTTGCCCTGCAGCGCCGGCGATGACTGCGTCGTCCGCAGCGCCTAGGCCGACGCGCCTCGGGCCTCCAGCCACCTCTCCTGTGCGTCCCTCCGTCACCGTCCAGCGGGCGCGCCGGCGCCCGGCCTCGCCTCTGCAGCGTCCAGCGCCGCCTCGCCATGGGAGCCGCGTCTCCAGCAACACCAGGACCTCCGTGGCCTCTCCAGCGCCGCGGCCAGGCCCCGCCTCGCCGTCGTCCAGCACCGGATCCCGCGGCCCTGCCTCTGCCGTGTCGTCTTTTTGCTGCTGCCATGGCCTCGTGGCCCCCTTCACGCAAGACCGTGCTGTCGCTTTTGCTTTCGTTTTGTGTTGCTTGAGTTGTTGACCTTGACAGAGAACCGTGAACGTCTACCGTCGCAAACGAGAACCCCAAGTACCACGACACCGACCCGAACATCTACGGGAAACGAGCTCCAAGTTCGACTACTTCACGGGACCCGTCAAGTCCGACTACTACATGAACGAGTACCTCGACGCCCGATATCAAGTTCGACTCCACGGCGAAACGTCAAGTTCCACTACCTTCGGAAGAAACGAGTACCCCTACCGATGTCAAGTTCGACTACCGTCGCCCTGAGGACGTCCGATGCCGCGACAAGTACCTCTTCGGAAACGAGAACGTCTACTTCCCTCTACGACACGTGTACCACGACTCGCGAGAACGACTTCTTCCTCTACGGCCGTGTACCACTACTTCCTCTACGTCCCTCGACGATCTCGAACCACTTCGAGAGAGAACGCTTCAAAGGTATAACGAGACGACCCCGTGGATGACTCGTGGAATGCTTGTTATGTTGTATGAAAAGTTTTCCCGTGTGTGCTCCGTGCCGTTTCGTCCGTTTGACTTGTTCCTCGGTTGCCTCGTCACCGACTCGTGGGAACCCGGCAACGGGATCACCCCACCTTCATCTTGTTTGACTCGCTCACGCCATCTTTTCTTTTGCACCGGACTCTCAACGAGTTACCGGAACCGATATGTTGCCGTGGCATCATTTTCGGAATTGTTGCCGTGGCACCTTTTCTTTCCACCACGGTGACAATACTTCATATCTCTTATGTCAACTTTTAATAAAAAACTGCATAAACTTGATCATGTCATCCGCATCATATTAACAACATTATAATGTTTAATTGTTGTTTGCTTATAATTACTAAACTTGCTCATGAGGATTTTCCGGACTTGTTGTTGTTATTTCCGGGCTCATTTAAAATGTCTTAATAGTGTAGTTTTATTTTGCTTCACCTCTTGCCATGCTAACAAACATTTAATCTTGTCTTGTAATTAACGAGAGTCTACTAAATAATTAATTGTGGTGTTTTGTCAATATGCAACTCGTTGCATATTGAGCTCCACTTAACTTGTAGTGTTGTTTGTGCACTTTGCCATGCCATGCATATTTAAACCGGACATGCATCATACTTGAATGTGCATCGTATGCCATGTTTATGCTTGCGTGTTTACCGTGTTGTTTCCTTCTTTCCGGTTGCTTCTCTTGATAGCTTCAGTTTCGTTCCGGAGTTGTGAGGATTCGCTCGACTGTTGCTCCTTCTGCTTCATGGATCCATTCTTCTCCCTTGTGGATTCCCAGGCAAGATGATCATACCCTTGGCTACCTTTACTACCATTGCCATGCTTAGTTGTCTCGATGCTATCGTTACATGTCGCGCTACCCATCTTTTTATGTCAGCCCTCTCCTTGTTGCCATGAAACCTCTAACCTTGACACCTTCCTAGCAAAACCACTGTTTGGCTATGTTACCCGCTTGCTCAGCCTCGCTTGCTCAGTCCCTCTTATAGCGTTGTTAGTTGCAGGTGAAGATGAAGTTCGTTCCAGGAGGGAACTTGTTGTTGGATATATCACAATATCTATAATTATTATTAACACACCTATATACTGGGCATGGGTGGAAGGCTTGGCCTTTTGCTCGGTGTTTTGTTCCACTCATGCCACCTTAGGCGCCGATAAACCGGCATTATGTTCCTTGATTTTGCGTTCCTTACACGATGGGTGAAATGGGGACCCCTTGACAGTTCGACTTTGAATAAAACACCTCCAGCAAGGCCCAACATTGGTTTTAATTTGCTCATAATAACAACATAATTAATTAATTAAATTGCATAGGGAGTTAGCGCTACCCGAGGATTCTTAATTCTACATAGCAGAGGGGGGCCAGTGCTGATGGTGTTGGTCCCAAACGGGGAGTCTGCGGGGCCGCCTTGGGGAAACCCGAGGTATCTGGTATACCTGTAGAATCGCCCATCCGGTCGTGTCCTGAGACGAGATACACGCGGCTACTATCAGGGTGTCGACACACCGGGAGGTCTTGCTGGACTTGTTTTACCATTGTCGAAATGACTTGTGCTACCGGGAAGCCGAGCCTGATCGGATTTTCCCTAAGATAAGGAGTGATGATATTATATTTATCACTTCAGCTAATCGTGAGAGCTTGTGATGGGCTAAGTTGGGACACCCCTGTAGGGTTATGATCTTTCGAAAGCCGTGCCCGCGGTTATGTGGCAGATTGGAATTCGTTAATGTCCGGTTGTAGAAAACTTGACAGATGATCCGAAGTAAAACACACAACTGTGTGAGTAACCGTGACTGTCTCTTTTCACTTTGAGAAGAGAACACGGTGGGGTTATGTTTGACTCGTATGTAGTTAGGATCTTTAGTGATCACTACTTTTGCGACCGTTTGCGTAGATGCTCATCTTATTCTGGTACTCGTAAGTTAGCCACCATATTATGCTTAGCCGCTGCTGCAACCTCACCACTTTACCTCTTCCTACCCATAAAGCTTTGCTAGTCTTGATACCCATGGTTATGGGATTGCTGAGTCCTCGTGGCTCACAGTTACTACAACACCAGATGCAGGTTCAGCCGAGTATGAAGCAGGAGCTGGTTCAAGTTCTTCACCAGGAGTTCCATGAAGAGAGTGGCCGTATGTTTGTGACGTTTTCGACGATCAATAGTGGTTTCTACTAGGATTCGATCCTGACCTGTGGCTTTATGTTGTTTTGGTATCTTTCCTTTGGATCTTCATCCGTAGTCGGGTTGTGATGTTTTGAATGATGTTATGCTTATGTAAGGTATTGTGTGAAGTGGCGAGTGTAAGCCAACTATCTCCTTTTGCAATTTAATCCCTCTTTTACATGAGTCGTGCAAAGATACCAAACTTGAGATCATTCTAGGATGGGCTTATACCTTTAAGTCGTGCCTCGACACGTAGGAGGTATAGTCCCATCCTGGGCATTACAAGTTGGTATTCAGAGCCTTCTCCGACCTAGAAGCCCCCACTGATTGATCGAATCGTTGACGGTTGAGTCTAGGCACACACTGAAAACTTTTTGAGTCCTATATTATATCGGAGAGTAGGATTTCTTTGCTTCTCATCCCCTTTCTCTCTGGTGAGGACTCCTGACGACTACTCTTGTCTCTCCTATCTTCAAAAATTGCACAAAGTTTTTTTTAGGAATCCCGCGAGTATTCTGGGATTGTTTCGATGTTCTTGTGACGAGGATATTGTTCTCGATGCCTCCTGTTCCCGGGGAGTTGAGCTTCGGGGTATTGTCGTCACAAGCATATCGCGGCAGTACTAAATACTTAAGACGGCCGACATCGGAAATCTCTCCTATGCGGCCAGTGGCAAGATAACCCCGACATCACCCAGTACTGGGGAGGTAGTTCGGGAGTATTGCCATAGCTTGTATAGTGGATGCGTTTCGAAGGTCCGAGGTAAACAGTTTCCGAGAACAACTGGTTATGTGTTGAAGGATGGATACACCTGGATGTAGGTTTAGAGTTGATTGCGCGGTGCTTCCCGTGTATCCCCAACACCTGATTGCATAACTGGAATCTTTCGGAAATCTATAGGTGGGTTCATCAAGTAGTTCTAGGCATTCTTCCAACGGATGCTCAATATGAAGTTCGGGGTTCTACATTGAGTGAAGTGGTTTTATGGACTTGTTCTGATCGGGAGTTGCATCTTAAAGGGTCCTTGGCTATGCTGATCCGGGGATTGCAAAACCCTTTTGTAACACGTTCCATGAGCTTTCAGCACGAATATGTCGGACGAAGCTTCTATCTTGTATTTGCTCTATCTGATCCTTGTTCCTTTTTTATTTTCATTTTGTTCTCCCAAGTGGCTTCTCGTCAAGTTGATGTACCTACGGAATTCATTCGTTCAATCCTCTGTTCGAATGATGTTGTGAAGATCATGTTGCTTATATATCCTTTGTTTCGTTTTGATTCTGGTATTCGAGTTGCTTCGATGTCAAATGTTGATTCCATACCTTTCCTTATCGGTGTTCTCATATTTCTATGGGAGTGCTAGTCCTTCTTGATCATCAAGATTTTCATGTTAAATCCTTTTCAACCGGTGTGCCTTCTTTTAAAGTTATTCCATACGGACGTCGTTGAGAAATCTGACGATTTGTCTGTTTCATTCATCCCAAGTTCTCTTTGTTTTTCCCCACCCTCCCACCCTTCTTCTTCTCGGAGCTGGAATTCTCAAATAAAATATCCATTTTATTCATGTGATATTTCTTCATTCTTTTCCTTCAATGTTCTTATCCGGTGTTTTATCGTCAAGATGCTCAAGAGCTTCAAGTTCATCATTCTTTTGTTCTCTAAATTCTGCCGGTGGATGTAATTCAAGATTTCGGTGTTGATCTTACCCTTTTTCCTCATTTCACTATGTTTTCTTATTCCGGTGTACCAATTAATCATTCTCCTCTTGCTATTCATATCCGGAGTGTTCAAGGTATCTCAGAAGATTCATAATTCCATTCTTAATCCGTTCAAGCTATTTTGAGATTATCATCTTATTCAAGCCTTTTAATTCAACCGGTGCAATATCTCTTAAGCAATTTTTTCAAACGGTGCTTTCTTTGAGTGGGCCCTAACCCACAGGTCTTTTCCCAGGATCTTACCTGACTCTTCTTTTCTGGAGTTATACTCAAATTCTTTTCAAAGTGTGACGTAAGAATGATTTCCATCAGTCACATGCCTTCTCCAAGATCGCTTTCAAATTCTTTTCATCATTGTTTCAACCTTTTAATTCTTCATTCCAGAGTGCCTCAACAATTCATGGTGGTGTATTTCATCGTCTTCTCTTATTTGAAGACTCGAAGACGAGTTTCTCTTAATCTTGGCCGTTCTCTTGAAGATTCGTGGTTCTAGCTTCATGCCATCCTCATTATTGTTCAAATTGTGAGGAATTCTTTTAACCATCCGAAGCATTTCATGAATTCTTTCTTTGTGATCCTCCGAAGGCCATCATTTCATAATATTTCTTCGTTCTCAGTTTTCAACTTCGTCCTCCAAATATTCTTCATTGATGCCTCTTCGTTCGTCTCCCTATTTTTACGGTGGTTCTTTCAAGATTACTCTTCCGTTGTTATCGTTTTAATTCATTTGTTCTTTTCACAATCCTACCGGTGGTTCATTGAAGATTTACCCAAGCTTGTGCTAGATCTCTCTTTAATTCTTTGCAACGAGAATAAGTAGTATGCCAAATCCTTTGGTTGGATTTAAATTGGTGAAGGAGATGCATGGCATAATTCTTATTCTTATTCCTTCAAGGTGATTTAATTCTTTTGTCTGGAGCTTGTTCATCATAGCATATTCTCGGTTCTAAATTCTTCATCTTGTTTTCTGGAGTTCCAAGTTATTTCAATTATCATTCCAAAGCTCCATCTAATTCATCGCATGCCTTGAATCTTATTCTTTTCATCTTTCACTTCTCATGCTTTCATTACCGGAGTTCTTCATGGAAGTTCATCAAGATTTAATTCATCCTCGAAGTCTTCATCAAGATTCTTGTTCGAGCTCAAGCATTCTTCATCATGCTTTCCAAGTGCAATTCTTTCTCCCTTATCTTTTCAGATGGTGTTATGTCATTTTTGATAATTTTCATTCATGTTTCATGATTCACAAGTTGTCAAGAATGAGATATTTAAACCATCATTTCTTTCTCTTTAGGAGATTCTTTCAATCCCTCTTTTTTTTATCTCTTGGAGTTATCTTGGGTTGTATTTCACCTAAAAGCTTTCCCTAAGGATTGTTGCTAATTATGGTGCTTATAATGACCCAAGTTCTTCATTTATCCTCTCCATGAATTAACTCTTTCGTCTCCTTGTTGATCTCAATCAAATCAATTGTTTAAGTTAGTGGCTGGTTGTCACCTCTTAATTTTGAGATGTTTTCCATAAGCCCACATCAAGCTTATTCTTTCGTTGTTGAATTTCCAACAACTCCGTTCAACCCTTCTTCGTAAGGATGCCTTCAAAATCATTTCTAGTTGAAGAAGTTATTCTTCTTCGATCTTTTCACTCCATTATTCGTTCCGGAGGCTTTGTGATGTTGCTCTCTTTAACCATCATATTGTTTTATCGAGATCATGTTCTTTCCCTTGCTTATCATTTAACCGGAGTGCTGTCTGAATCTTTCTTGCCCCTTGTGCCATTCTTTCAATTGTTCCGGAGGCTGTGTTTTGTTGTTTTCATCAAGTATCATCCCAACTTGGCAAGTTCATGTTCATTCCTTCCATTTCCAGACGGAGTGCTGTCCAAATT
>LR738709.1:97588494-97605499 GCA_902687465.1 Secale cereale
GTGTTGATCAACTTGATTCACTCCTTCACTTAGTCTTGATCAACCTTGAATCTTTCCAACTCTTCATTTGGATGATGTCTTGAAGGTAAACATGAATGATAACACACTCTTCTTCTTCAAGACATGCTTGCAATAAGCTCAACACTCACAAGACCAATCTTTGTATAATTCCTTAATAGCACCTTGGTCATCACAAACTCTCCTTGAAACCAACAAATGAACTCCAAGAAAAGCCTATGGACAAACCCTTCAAATATAACTCAAGGAAACCATTAGTCCATAGAGATTTTCATCAATTACCAAAACCAAACATGGGGGCACCGCATGTTCTTTCAATCTCCCCCATTTTGGTAATTGATGACAATCACTTTCAAGAGAGTTTATATAAGGAATTATGCATCACCATACCATGCAACAATAATGTATGCGCATGAGATGCAAAAGCTTAGGAACAAAACTAAAGCAAGAAGAGCGAAGAGACAACTCTCTAAACTTCCTCACAAAACTAAACTCTCTGAAACTTCTCCCCCATTGGCATCGATTGCCAAAATGGGCGAAGAACTTAGAAGGTCAATATAAATTGTGTTCCTCCATAAATTATGTATTCCTCAAAATAGAGAGTGGAATGCAATACATATATCCAACTGTAAATACTTGGAGGAAGACAAAACTATATTGAGGCCCAAAGATTGCAAAAGAATGATATGCCACAAAGGCATAACAAAGGGAGAAAAACATGCAATCAAGCAATCAAAGGATACCAATTGAATTAAGCTATCAAAAGATACCAATTGACCCAACTAGACCAATGATCCTACATGCCAAATGAATAAAATATATTATGATAAGAGCAAAGGAGTGTTCTAGATAAACTAGAGAAGCTCCCCATGATTTGTGCATAATTTAGTTTTGTATCTGGATACAACGAGCACAAAATAGGATCGTCGCTCCCCCAAGATCAATAGAACTCACGACATAGCAACTGATTTTTCTAAAGACACTGGTGAAGCTCCCCATAATTTGTGCACTCCTTAGAAAATTTTCGTTAGGATACCAAGTGCACAAAATAGGATCATCACTCCCCCAAAATCAATAGAAACTCACACCTAGTGCAAGTGAGCATGAAGGTAACAAAGCCTAGCACTTGCAACAAACAAATGGTTGAGCAACATATAAAAGAGACAACTTAAGAGTATGCTCAACCAAAATGATGTGTGTGAGTCATGGCAAAGCACTTGAGAAGACTAATGTATGGATGAACATTAAGCATCAATATAGTCTTGAATGAAGGAGATACTCGGTGCAAGGCCTATCATTCCCACACACAACAAGCAAATGGGTTCACAAGCTCACTAATAAGCATATAAAGAACCTATGCTTGTGACAACCCGTGGTGAAGATATAAAAGAGAGCGTTATCAAGACGAGGGATACCAATTAATTGGCAAAAGCCTTGTCAAGACAAGCAAGAGACAAAAATATCCTCACCACACAAGAGTGCATCTAGATGCAACAAGATAAGATGCAAAGGCTTTCACGGAGCCACCAAAGAAATGATACAAGAACGACAAGGTGGACGTGAAAGAAGGGGATATCAAATAGATATGCAACTTCTCTCAAGTGTATAAGATTCTAGGTAGATGAAGATCATGATGATATCAATCCACAAAGAAGGATGTACACACGAAATTGTTGCAAAAAGGAATGAATAAGTTATCCCCAAGGAAGTCATAAATATACCAATAAGATATGTGCTTGAAGGCATAGCACATGGCTAGATATGTTCTCATTGTATATAAATGAGTTCCAACAACACGAGCATCAAAGACATCACAAGTATCAACAAGAGATCATTGTTGGGATGCTTTGAGAAAGGAAACAAGTATCATAAGAAGGAATGACTAACAAGCCATGATAGAACCTACACAAGGTTGGTGCAAGAAATGTGTGCATGAAGTAGATGGTGATACTTGTTACCGAGATACCATTGGAAGGATGTAGTAGATACCAATTGAAGGCAGATAGTAGTTCATTGATCATCCTAGCTTGACTCCAATAAGCACATGGTGACACCACCTTCCTTTTGAATGAGCCGAGCTTCCAATGCATCTCCAATTGTTCCTAGAACACCAACACAAACAAAATGGTACCCAAACTCATTGGGAGCAAAGAGTTAGAAACACCAATACATAGGAAAAGCTCCACAAACATATGTGCATTTATATATGAAAATGAATTTCATGCACATCTCATCCAAATTGAGACTAGGTGGAGTTTCCCTTATATATTGGGTTAAAGAAAGAAAGCATGCCAAAGAAAGTACATGAAGTAAATATGCATGCTCAAGACTTTCAAGAAACGAAACAAAATAAAAAGAAATACCAAGTGAAAATAGGATACCAAATGGAGAAATCATCACTTGGAAGATATCTATTAGAAGATACATCAAGGAATGAGATATCCATTGATACATGCAAAAGGAAATATATCAGACTCCCAAAAGAGAGGATGGTTCCAAACAAACCAACCCATCTACAAAGTTTCATGATGGCACAAGTACCAAAAAGAAACGGCTTGCCTTCCATCAACACACACTTGATATGGATCACAAGATGAGTGTTCTATCGAAAATAGGATAGCTCCCCCACGAATTGTGCATTAAAGAGAATTTGCATTTGAATACAAAATGCACAAGGTAGGATCACCACTTTCACTATATCTAGAAAACACTTGACAAAATCAATAAAATAACAAGATCCACAAGTGGCACGAAAGGCAATGGGAGTTGACACAAACTTGGCAAGAGATAAGACAAATAAAACCAAAAGACAATGTAAATATGATCAATAATTTCCACCACATAAATTATTACCAATTGTCAAAGACAAGAGGTATTTTGGAAATAATTCCCGGTGATAGATAGCAATGATATCCAACATCATCTTCACACCAAACACAAGCAAAATGCAACTTGTAGAGCTAACATGCCACCTAGGAACAACATAATTTATACTATCAACTCTAGGTGACAATATCTCAAATTTACACATTTTCTAGGCTTGTAATATGCACATAGAATATTACTCCCCCATAATATGATACCAATGAAAAACTTTACAAGATGCAAAAAGAGAACCAACAAGAGATAATTAATGGAACATTTAGAATTTGACTTTCTCATGAGAAGACATACCACATAGAGACTAGATAATCTTGTAATATCAATACTAGATGGTATTCCTCATGTACACACATTTATAGGATTGTGAGGTGCACAAAGCACATCACTCCCCCAAAATGGGATGTTCCATTAATCTCTCACAAGAGCCAACTAAGATAAAAGCAAGAAGCACAAAGGCTCAACGCACGACACACACATACATGATGTGCAAACCAATATACACATACTTGATTTCTCAAGATATACAAATTGGACGCACAGCATATACAAACACATGCAAGGAACAAAACCAAAACATGCAAAGGGGCAAGTAACTTTCAATGTAGACAATTTAAGCACGAGTTACCGCAAGGAGGAACATTGGATATAAGATAGAAACTTGATAATCCGAATGACTTGGCTTGAGACAATATGAATGACGAAGACCCCTTAATTCTTCATAATGTAGCCAAGTCTCCAATGCCATCCAAAACACCTATTGATCAAGTTTGAGCTAGTTGGTTCCCAACCAAGTTGGGTCCTAAGAGGTTAGTCACAATAGGCTTGGCTACCCAAATGGTTCTTTTCTTGACACCACTTTGAGTACCAAAAAACTTGGCAAACACATTGCCAACATTATCCTTCCCAAGAAAATAGACATCATTAATAATAATTGGGTTGGATAAGTTACCACTAGTGCATGAAGAAGCAAGGTGACCCTTCTCACGGCATAGGTAGCAACATCTACTCTTCACTTTCTTCTCATTTGATTTCTCAAAATGAGAAGCATTAGCATGAGTCTTCTCGGGAAGCGGCCTTTCTCCAACTTGCGGTTGAGCACGAGATTGAACTTGTGGCCTCTTCCCTTGTTGCTTGTCACTAATGGCCTTCTTCTTCAATGGGCAAGATCTAACATGATGCCCTTCAATTTTGCACTTGAAGCAAATAATCTTGGCTGAATTCTTGAGATGTTCTTGGCCCTTCTTCTTGTTGCTCTTGGATTTCTTCTTATTGGAGTTGAATCCAAGACCACCTTTGTCATTGGGGGATTTTTGCACACTCAAGATATTGTTGAGTGTGGACTTCCCTTCATGACACTTTTCCAAGTCTTTCTTCAAGGAAGAGACTTGGGCCATGAGCTCTTTGATTTCCTCTACATGGTTAGTATCAACACAAGTACTAGAGGAAGTATATGCTTCATTGTTAGAGCAACAAGGCAAGGAAAGCAATTCATCACAAGATGTACCAATGTTATGCATAGATGAATTACGACGACTAGCACATGGCAATATAGCATTTTGACTAGAAGTAGTGCTAGCGACCACGTGAGACTCACTAGATGTTACCTTGATGATCATAGCCTCATGAGCTATCTTTAGCACATTATGGGATACTAGAAGATCATCATGAGAGCTTGTGAGCTTTACATGACTATCTTCCAATCTCCTATAATTGCTAGATAGCAACTCAAGTTGAGCCCTTAGCTCAACATTCTCCTTCAAAATAGATGCTTCACTAGAAATAGAGTTAGTAGCACAAGCATCATCAATAATAGCAAGAGGAGAAGGAAACTTGGCAAGCTCTTTAGAATATGAAGCTTCAAGTTGAGCATGAGACTCGGTGAGTTTGATGAGCTCACTCTTAATGACCCTTGAGACATTTTTGAGGTGATCAAAATCCTCAAGGAGTTTAGCATGTGCAACTTCAAGCTTCTCATTTTTAGTTTTAAAATCATTAGCCACCTCGAGAGCTCTATCACGGGATTCCTTTATTCTAGATAGTTCTAGAGCAAAAGTCTCCTCAAGAGATTCCTTGGTGGTTTGTTCAAGTTCAAGAGCTTGCGAGAGGTCGGCGATCTCATTAGCGTAATCACGCTCATGACCTTCCATTTTCTCAATGGTGACCTCATGCTCCTCTAGATGAGATTCCAACTCCTCTATATATTTCTTGCCCTCAATGGCAATAGACATGATTTCCATGAAGTTGGAACGAGCAATTTTATTCTTATGAAGAGCTTTAAAAATCATTTCCCCCTTAATTTTTAAGGAGGCAACATTATCATTTTCTTCATCATTTTCTACATCATCATCATTGTTATCATCACTATCATGACAAGATATATTGGGGTTCAAAGTGGGAGATACCTTTGAAGCCTTAGCCATAAGGCAAAATGCAGTAGATGATGATGTAGGATCCCTTGAAGCACCATTCAAGACTACATCTTGTGCCATGGGGTGTTGGGTTTCCTCTACATTGTTAGCACAACAATTCGAGGGAATAGATGCATTTTTATCATGGCAACAAGACATAGCAAGCATATCATCATGAGTTTTAGTCAAGCAATTTCTACAAGATATGCAAGGACTATCAACACAAGCATGTGAAACATGTAGGGTGCTCGAAGTGTTAAAGTCCAAAGAAGATGCATTGCAATAAGATAGTGATGAGGGATCATCCACAATAAGCATACTATCATCATTGCAATGACCAACACTACTCACCATATCATTACCTTGTGGCAAACCACATGTAGGTGAAGTAGAAGAAGTTGAGAACACAACACGGCCGGAGGTGGAGGGAGAACAATCATTCCTACAATTCTTGGACACACCATATTTATCTTGAAGCTTTGTCCACAACTCATGAGCATCCCGGAATGGCATGAGTTGAAATATAACTACATTGCTCAAAGCATCAAAAAGCACATTAGAAGCTTGAGCATTGAGATAAGAGTTTTTCTCATCCTCTAAAGATAATCTTTGTGGATCCTTTGGAGGAGAAAAACCCATATCTACAATTCGCTCTAAATTTGGGTCCATGACCCTAAAGAGATTAAGCATGCGAATTACCCAAATATCAAAATTTGTGCCATTGAAACTAAGAGTGTCAGAGAATCCTAAACCCCTAGTCGACATCCTTACTCTCTAGGCGGTTAAACCCTATAAAGAGAGACGAGGCTCTGATACCAATTGAAAGATCGTGGATGTCGCCTAGAGGGGGGGGTGAATAGGCGCTTTAAAATAATCACGGTTTAGGCTTGAACAAATGCGGAATAAACCTAGCGGTTAATTTGTCAAGCACAAAACCTACAACAACTAGGCTCACCTATGTGCACCAACAACTTATGCTAAGCAAGATAAACAACTAGGTGATAGTAAGATATATGACAAGAAACAATATATCTATCACAAAGTATAGTGCATAAGTAAAGGGCTCGGGTAAGAGATAACCGAGGCACGCGGAGACGACGATGTATCCCGAAGTTCACACCCTTGCGGATGCTAATCTCCGTTTGGAGCGGTGTGGAGGCACAATGCTCCCCAAGAAGCCACTAGGGCCACCGTAATCTCCTCACGCCCTCGCACAATGCAAGATGCCGTGATTCCACTAAGGGACCCTTGAGGGCGGTCACCGAACCCGTACAAATGGCAACCCTTGGGGGCGGTCACCGGAACCCGTCAAATTGCTCGGGGCGATCTCCACAACCTAATTGGAGACCCCGACGCTTGCCCGGAGCTTTACACCACAATGATTGAGCTCCGAACACCAAGGTTGGGGCTATCTCCCCAACGACACCACGAAGCTTCACCACAATGGAATATGGCTCCGAGGTGACCACAACCGTCTAGGGCGCCCAAGCACCCAAGAGGAACAAGCTCAAGGGTACCAAACACCCAAGAGTAATAAGCTTCTCAACTTCACTTCCACGTATCACCGTGGAGAACTCAAACCGATGCACCAAATGCAATGGCAAGGGCACACGGAGTGCCCAAGTCCTTCTCTCCCAAATCCCACCAAAGCAACTAATGCTAGGGAGGGAAATGAGAGGAAGAACAAGAAGGAGAACACCAAGAACTCCAAGATCAAGATCCAAGGGGTTCCCCTCACCTAGAGGAGAAAGTGATTGGTGGAAATGTGGATCTAGATCTCCTCTCTCTTTTCCCCCCAAAACTAGCAAGAATCCATGGAGGGATTGACAGATAGTAAGCTCGAAGAAGGTCAACAATGGGGGAAGAACACGAGCTCAAAGGATAAGGTTCATTGGGGAAGAAGAGCCCCTTTTATAGGTGGGGAAAAATCCAACCGTTATGCTCACAGCCCGCACAGAGCGGTACTACCGCTCCAGGAGCGGTACTACCGCTAGGGCATTAGTACTCCTTAGAAAAACAACAGCGAGGAGGCAAAAAGTCCAGAAAAACCGTCGGAGCGGTAGTACCGCTTGACCTCACGGTACTACCGTGAGGGGTAGCGGTAGTACTGCTAAGGGTAGCGGTACTACTGCTTGCGAGCGGTACTAAAAATTACATCCGTGCCTACCACCGCTGGACTTGTGACGAGTTTTTGGTCCCGAGCGGAAGTAGCCACGGAAGTAGCCGCGGTAGTACTGCTCCAAGTGGTAGCGGTACTACTGCTTGCGAGCGGTACTAAAAAATTACATCCGTGCCTACCACCGCTGGACTTGTGACGAGTTTTTGGTCCCGAGCGGAAGTAGCCACGGAAGTAGCCACGGTAGTACTGCTCCAAGCGGTAGTACCGCTCCCGAAAGCGGTAGTACCGCTTCCGAAAGCGGTAGTAAAAAATTACTTCCGCTCCTACCCGCGGTAGTACCGCTGCAGCCTTTTCAGTACACCAAAACGTCAATAACTTTTGCATACGGACTCCGAATTCGATGAAACCAAGTTTGTTGGAAAGCTAGCGACAAGGGCTAACACAATCTTGATAGAAAAACCAATAATAAGCAAATTAGAAAAGGCCCATAAGAAAATGGTGAGAACCCTTCCTCGGATAAGACCGGTAAAACACCCAACACCGAAAACATCATAGAAGACACATGTGAACTCCGTTTTCGATGAACTCAAGCTTGTCATCAAGATGACCGTAAGCTCTAAGACTCACAAAGAGAACCAAACAAGAACCAAGAAACATGATGCAAGGATGCAATGGTTTGAGCTCTCTACTAACGATACGATCAAGCTACCAACTTGAGAGCCCCCCTTGATAGTACGGCAAACGATCCTATAACCCGGTCTCCCAACTACCACCACGAGACCGGTAAAATAGAAAACCTATCAAGGGCAAACCTTTGCTTTGCACAAAGTCCACTTGAGCTAGATGTAGACGATCTTGACTTCCTCAAGTTGGACCACCTTTCTTGATTGCGTTGTCTCGGTGAAGACTAGTAGATTGCTCCCCCATACTCCTCTATGGGAGAGCCACTCTTCGGCATATCTTCACAAGTCCATTGTCACGACAATGGATGGCAAGCTTCAAGCACTTGATTTCTTCGTGATGCTCCACTTGAACTTGCACACCGCAACCTAACCCCACAAAGAACTCTCACGAAGACCATGGGTTAGTACATAAAGCGTGATTGACAATGCTTACCATACCATAGGATTGCTTGATCCCTCTCGGTACATCTTCTACGCTTTGTGTGTTGATCAACTTGATTCACTCCTTCACTTAGTCTTGATCAACCTTGAATCTTTCCAACTCTTCATTTGGATGATGTCTTGAAGGTAAACATGAATGATAACACACTCTTCTTCTTCAAGACATGCTTGCAATAAGCTCAACACTCACAAGACCAATCTTTGTATAATTCCTTAATAGCACCTTGGTCATCACAAACTCTCCTTGAAACCAACAAATGAACTCCAAGAAAAGCCTATGGACAAACCCTTCAAATATAACTCAAGGAAACCATTAGTCCATAGAGATTTTCATCAATTACCAAAACCAAACATGGGGGCACCGCATGTTCTTTCACCTTCCATTTCCAGACGGAGTGCTGTCCAAATTCTGTCATTCTTATTCCTTGGCTATACCGTTGCAGTTTCATATTCTTTTGTCATCCGTGAGCTCTTGTTTCATGTCTTTCAACCTACAAGGTTCTCATTGTGTTCCTTGTTCCTCCTTTTACCGGAGTGCTTTCATCTTCGTTCACCTCCGTTGCATTCTTTCTTTCAAATTTGTTCAACCTCTCAAGGTTCATTGGTTTCACTCGTCTGTCAAAGAAGCAACTTTGTTTTACCTCTTCCTCTTCCGTTTCTACCCGGTGATATATCTAGGATCTCGGGTCGAGATCCTCTGTTAGTGTGGGAGAGTTGTGACGCCCGAGACCGACGTCCCAGAAGATTCCAGAAGATTCCAGAAGATTCCAGATGTTCCGGGTTGCCCGTGTGTTTCTTTTGTGCTTGTGTTTTTATTTTTTCGCATTGCATCATGTCATCATGCCATCATGTCATTGTATTTTGCATCTCAACCTAAATAAATTGTGTGGGCCTTCGGTCCATTTAAATCGAGGGAAGAATGTCTTCTCTTTAAAACATATCATCCCAATATTTTAGGGAGCTATATAATAAATATTCCATTGTTTGGAATTACCCGCAACACACTTACAATATTTCCCCATGTCTATTTCACTTCGAGCTTCTCCTTCAAAACCTTGCCAATATTTCTTTTCGTTGTTTCGAGGTTCCTCCAAAACCCCCCCAACTATTTTATTTAAATTCCTGACATTTTTGTGAGCCGAGGGATATTGACCTCATGTCCTAATTCTTCCCTAGCCACCTCCTTCCTTTTCTTTCTATGGTGTTGTTTTTCTGTTTATTTTCGGAAAACAACAACAGCAATAAGAAGAAAGCCCATCAGCCTTCCCAGCCTCTTGGCCCTTAGGCCACAGCCACCTCTCCACGCCGCCCTGGCCCCATTCCTCCTGACTCCCACCAGCCCAGCCGGCCCATCCAGGCCGCCTCGGCTCGAGCCGTCCTAACCCTAGCGCAGCGCGCACTCCCTCTCCTTCCTTCGTGCCGCCGCCAGCCTCGTTCCCTCGAGCACCTTCTCCCGATCCCCTTCGTCTCGTCGCCTCTTCCCCTCTGGCCCTCGATCCCATCCCGCTCCCTCTCCAGCACTCCCTCGCCCGAAGCCGCACCCCAGCAGTCCGCGGCCACGAGCCCGGACCGCGCCAGGGCCCCGCGGCCGAGCGCCCCTCCGTCGGTCGCCTCGCCCCCTGGCGCCCCGCAAGCTGGCCGAAGCCGACGCGACCCTCCAGCCCGTGGCCTCCCTCCGTTCTCCTCGAGGCCGCCGCCTCGTCGGCCACCCACACACCAGAGGCCCGCGACCTCCACCTTCTGCGCCCGGAGCCGCCTCCCTCCCTTCTCCAGCGACGGGCCGGCCAGCAGCGCGACGGCCGCCTCCATCCCCAGCACCCCGACCGGCCGCCGTGCCCGTTCTCGCCCTGCAGCGCCGGCGATGACCGCGCCGTCCGCAGCGCCTAGGCCGACGCGCCTCGGGCCTCCAACCACCTCTCTTGTGCGTCCCTCTGTCACCGTCCAGCGCGCGCGCCGGCGCCCGGCCTCGCCTCTGCAGCGTCCAGCGCCGCCTCGCCATGGGAGCCGCGTCTCCAGCAACACCAGGACCTCCGTGGCCTCTCCAGCGCCGCGGCCAGGCCCCGCCTCGCCGTCGTCCAGCACCGGATCCCGCGGCCCTGCCTCTGCCGTGTCGTCTTTTTGCTGCTGCCATGGCCTCGTGGCCCCCTTCACGCAAGACCGTGCTGTCGCTTTTGCTTTCGTTTTGTGTTGCTTGAGTTGTTGACCTTGACAGAGAACCGTGAACGTCTACCGTCGCAAACGAGAACCCCAAGTACCACGACACCGACCCGAACATCTACGGGAAATGAGCTCCAAGTTTGACTACTTCACGGGACCCGTCAAGTCCGACTACTACATGAACGAGTACCTCGACGCCCGATATCAAGTTCGACTCCACGGCGAAACGTCAAGTTCCACTACCTTCGGAAGAAACGAGTACCCCTACCGATGTCAAGTTCGACTACCGTCGCCCCGAGGACGTCCGATGCCGCGACAAGTACCTCTTCGGAAACGAGAACGTCTACTTCCCTCTACGACACGTGTACCACGACTCGCGAGAACGACTTCTTCCTCTACGGCCGTGTACCACTACTTCCTCTACGTCCCTCGACGATCTCGAACCACTTCGAGAGAGAACGCTTCAAAGGTATAACGAGACGACCCCGTGGATGACTCGTGGAATGCTTGTTATGTTGTATGAAAAGTTTTCCCGTGTGTGCTCCGTGCCGTTTCGTCCGTTTGACTTGTTCCTCGGTTGCCTCGTCACCGACTCGTGGGAACCCGGCAACGGGATCACCCCACCTTCATCTTGTTTGACTCGCTCACGCCATCTTTTCTTTTGCACCGGACTCTCAACGAGTTACCGGAACCGATATGTTGCCGTGGCATCATTTTCGGAATTGTTGCCGTGGCACCTTTTCTTTCCACCACGGTGACAATACTTCATATCTCTTATGTCAACTTTTAATAAAAAAACTGCATAAACTTGATCATGTCATCCGCATCATATTAACAACATTATAATGTTTAATTGTTGTTTGCTTATAATTACTAAACTTGCTCATGAGGATTTTCCGGACTTGTTGTTGTTATTTCCGGGCTCATTTAAAATGTCTTAATAGTGTAGTTTTATTTTGCTTCACCTCTTGCCATGCTAACAAACATTTAATCTTGTCTTGTAATTAACGAGAGTCTACTAAATAATTAATTGTGGTGTTTTGTCAATATGCAACTCGTTGCATATTGAGCTCCACTTAACTTGTAGTGTTGTTTGTGCACTTTGCCATGCCATGCATATTTAAACCGGACATGCATCATACTTGAATGTGCATCGTATGCCATGTTTATGCTTGCGTGTTTACCGTGTTGTTTCCTTCTTTCCGGTTGCTTCTCTTGATAGCTTCGGTTTCGTTCCGGAGTTGTGAGGATTCGCTCGACTGTTGCTCCTTCTGCTTCATGGATCCATTCTTCTCCCTTGTGGATTCCCAGGCAAGATGATCATACCCTTGGATACCTTTACTACCATTGCCATGCTTAGTTGTCTCGATGCTATCGTTACATGTCGCGCTACCCATCCTTTTATGTCAGCCCTCTCCTTGTTGCCATGAAACCTCTAACCTTGACACCTTCCTAGCAAAACCACTGTTTGGCTATGTTACCCGCTTGCTCAGCCTCGCTTGCTCAGTCCCTCTTATAGCGTTGTTAGTTGCAGGTGAAGATGAAGTTCGTTCCAGGAGGGAACTTGTTGTTGGATATATCACAATATCTATAATTATTATTAACACACCTATATACTGGGCATGGGTGGAAGGCTTGGCCTTTTGCTCGGTGTTTTGTTCCACTCATGCCACCTTAGGCGCCGATAAACCGGCATTATGTTCCTTGATTTTGCGTTCCTTACACGATGGGTGAAATGGGGACCCCTTGACAGTTCGACTTTGAATAAAACTCCTCCAGCAAGGCCCAACATTGGTTTTAATTTGCTCATAATAACAACATAATTAATTAATTAAATTGCATAGGGAGTTAGCGCTACCCGAGGATTCTTAATTCTACATAGCAGGGGGGGCCAGTGCTGATGGTGTTGGTCCCAAACGGGGAGTCTGCGGGGCCGCCTTGGGGAAACCCGAGGTATCTGGTATACCTGTAGAATCGCCCATCCGGTCGTGTCCTGAGACGAGATACGCGCGGCTACTATCAGGGTGTCGACACACCGGGAGGTCTTGCTGGACTTGTTTTACCATTGTCGAAATGACTTGTGCTACCGGGAAGCCGAGCCTGATCGGATTTTCCCTAAGATAAGGAGTGATGATATTATATGTATCACTTCAGCTAATCGTGAGAGCTTGTGATGGGCTAAGTTGGGACACCCCTGCAGGGTTATGATCTTTCGAAAGCCGTGCCCGCGGTTATGTGGCAGATTGGAATTCGTTAATGTCCGGTTGTAGAAAACTTGACAGATGATCCGAAGTAAAACACACAACTGTGTGAGTAACCGTGACTGTCTCTTTTCACTTTGAGAAGAGAACACGGTGGGGTTATGTTTGACTCGTATGTAGTTAGGATCTTTAGTGATCACTACTTTTGCGACCGTTTGCGTAGATGCTCATCTTATTCTGGTACTCGTAAGTTAGCCACCATATTATGCTTAGCCGCTGCTGCAACCTCACCACTTTACCTCTTCCTACCCATAAAGCTTTGCTAGTCTTGATACCCATGGTTATGGGATTGCTAAGTCCTCGTGGCTCACAGTTACTACAACACCAGATGCAGGTTCAGCCGAGTATGAAGCAGGAGTTGGTTCAAGTTCTTCACCAGGAGTTCCATGAAGAGTGTGGCCGTATGTTTGTGACGTTTTCGACGATCAGTAGTGGTTTCTACTAGGATTCGATCCTGACCTGTGGCTTTATGTTGTTTTGGTATCTTTCCTTTGGATCTTCATCCGTAGTCGGGTTGTGATGTTTTGAATGATGTTATGCTTATGTAAGGTATTGTGTGAAGTGGCGAGTGTAAGCCAACTATCTCCTTTTGCAATTTAATCCCTCTTTTACATGAGTCGTGCAAAGATACCAAACTTGAGATCATTCTAGGATGGGCTTATACCTTTAAGTCGTGCCTCGACACGTAGGAGGTATAGTCCCATCCTGGGCATTACAAGTTGGTATTCAGAGCCTTCTCCGACCTAGAAGCCCCCACTGATTGATCGAATCGTTGACGGTTGAGTCTAGGCACACACTGAAAACTTTTTGAGTCCTATATTATATCGGAGAATAGGATTTCTTTGCTTCTCATCCCCTTTCTCTCTGGTGAGGACTCCTGACGACTACTCTTGTCTCTCCTATCTTGAAAAATTGCACAAAGTTTTTTTTAGGAATCTCGCGAGTATTCTGGGATTGTTTCGATGTTCTTGTGACGAGGATATTGTTCTCGATGCCTCCTGTTCCCGGGGAGTTGAGCTTCGGGGTATTGTCGTCACAAGCATATCGCGGCAGTACTAAATACTTAAGACGGCCGACATCGGAAATCTCTCCTATGCGGCCAGTGGCAAGATAACCCCGACATCACCCAGTACTGGGGAGGTAGTTCGGGAGTATTGCCATAGCTTGTATAGTGGATGCGTTTCGAAGGTCCGAGGTAAACAGTTTCCGAGAACAACTGGTTATGTGTTGAAGGATGGATACACCTGGATGTAGGTTTAGAGTTGATTGCGCGGTGCTTCCCGTGTATCCCCAACACCTGATTGCATAACTGGAATCTTTCGGAAATCTATAGGTGGGTTCATCAAGTAGTTCTAGGCATTCTTCCAACGGATGCTCAATATGAAGTTCGGGGTTCTACATTGAGTGAAGTGGTTTTATGGACTTGTTCTGATCGGGAGTTGCATTTTAAAGGGTCCTTGGCTATGCTGATCCGGGGATTGCAAAACCCTTTTGTAACACGTTCCATGAGCTTTCAGCACGAATATGTCGGACGAAGCTTCTATCTTGTATTTGCTCTATCTGATCCTTGTTCCTTTTTTATTTTCATTTTGTTCTCCCAAGTGGCTTCTCGTCAAGTTGATGTACCTACGGAATTCATTCGTTCAATCCTCTGTTCGAATGATGTTGTGAAGATCATGTTGCTTATATATCCTTTGTTTCGTTTTGATTCTGGTATTCGAGTTGCTTCGATGTCAAATGATGATTCCATACCTTTCCTTATCGGTGTTCTCATATTTCTATGGGAGTGCTAGTCCTTCTTGATCATCAAGATTTTCATGTTAAATCCTTTTCAACCGGTGTGCCTTCTTTTAAAGTTATTCCATACGGACGTCGTTGAGAAATCTGACGATTTGTCTGTTTCATTCATCCCAAGTTCTCTTTGTTTTTCCCCACCCTCCCACCCTTCTTCTTCTCGGAGCTGGAATTCTCAAATAAAATATCCATTTTATTCATGTGATATTTCTTCATTCTTTTCCTTCAATGTTCTTATCCGGTGTTTTATCGTCAAGATGCTCAAGAGCTTCAAGTTCATCATTCTTTTGTTCTCTAAATTCTGCCGGTGGATGTAATTCAAGATTTCGGTGTTGATCTTACCCTTTTTCCTCATTTCACTATGTTTTCTTATTCCGGTGTACCAATTAATCATTCTCCTCTTGCTATTCATATCCGGAGTGTTCAAGGTATCTCAGAAGATTCATAATTCCATTCTTAATCCGTTCAAGCTATTTTGAGATTATCATCTTATTCAAGCCTTTTAATTCAACCGGTGCAATATCTCTTAAGCAATTTTTTCAAACGGTGCTTTCTTTGAGTGGGCCCTAACCCACAGGTCTTTTCCCAGGATCTTACCTGACTCTTCTTTTCTGGAGTTATACTCAAATTCTTTTCAAAGTGTGACGTAAGAATGATTTCCATCAGTCACATGCCTTCTCCAAGATCGCTTTCAAATTCTTTTCATCATTGTTTCAACCTTTTAATTCTTCATTCCAGAGTGCCTCAACAATTCATGGTGGTGTATTTCATCGTCTTCTCTTATTTGAAGACTCGAAGACGAGTTTCTCTTAATCTTGGCCGTTCTCTTGAAGATTCGTGGTTCTAGCTTCATGCCATCCTCATTATTGTTCAAATTGTGAGGAATTCTTTTAACCATCCGAAGCATTTCATGAATTCTTTCTTTGTGATCCTCCGAAGGCCATCATTTCATAATATTTCTTCGTTCTCGGTTTTCAACTTCGTCCTCCAAATATTCTTCATTGATGCCTCTTCGTTCGTCTCCCTATTTTTACGGTGGTTCTTTCAAGATTACTCTTCCGTTGTTATCGTTTTAATTCATTTGTTCTTTTCACAATCCTACCGGTGGTTCATTGAAGATTTACCCAAGCTTGTGCTAGATCTCTCTTTAATTCTTTGCAACGAGAATAATTAGTATGCCAAATCCTTTGGTTGGATTTAAATTGGTGAAGGAGATGCATGGCATAATTCTTATTCTTATTCCTTCAAGGTGATTTAATTCTTTTGTCTGGAGCTTGTTCATCATAGCATATTCTCGGTTCTAAATTCTTCATCTTGTTTTCTGGAGTTCCAAGTTATTTCAATTATCATTCCAAAGCTCCATCTAATTCATCGCATGCCTTGAATCTTATTCTTTTCATCTTTCACTTCTCATGCTTTCATTACCGGAGTTCTTCATGGAAGTTCATCAAGATTTAATTCATCCTCGAAGTCTTCATCAAGATTCTTGTTCGAGCTCAAGCATTCTTCATCATGCTTTCCAAGTGCAATTCTTTCTCCCTTATCTTTTCAGATGGTGTTATGTCATTTTTGATAATTTTCATTCATGTTTCATGATTCACAAGTTGTCAAGAATGAGATATTTAAACCATCATTTCTTTCTCTTTAGGAGATTCTTTCAATCCCTCTTTTTTTTATCTCTTGGAGTTATCTTGGGTTGTATTTCACCTAAAAGCTTTCCCTAAGGATTGTTGCTAATTATGGTGCTTATAATGACCCAAGTTCTTCATTTATCCTCTCCATGAATTAACTCTTTCGTCTCCTTGTTGATCTCAATCAAATCAATTGTTTAAGTTAGTGGCTGGTTGTCACCTCTTAATTTTGAGATGTTTTCCATAAGCCCACATCAAGCTTATTCTTTCGTTGTTGAATTTCCAACAACTCCGTTCAACCCTTCTTCGTAAGGATGCCTTCAAAATCATTTCTAGTTGAAGAAGTTATTCTTCTTCGATCTTTTCACTCCATTATTCGTTCCGGAGGCTTTGTGATGTTGCTCTCTTTAACCATCATATTGTTTTATCGAGATCATGTTCTTTCCCTTGCTTATCATTTAACCGGAGTGCTGTCTGAATCTTTCTTGCCCCTTGTGCCATTCTTTCAATTGTTCCGGAGGCTGTGTTTTGTTGTTTTCATCAAGTATCATCCCAACTTGGCAAGTTCATGTTCATTCCTTCCATTTCCAGACGGAGTGCTGTCCAAATT
>LR738709.1:97606341-97747504 GCA_902687465.1 Secale cereale
AGGGATATTGACCTCATGTCCTAATTCTTCCCTAGCCACCTCCTTCCTTTTCTTTCTATGGTGTTGTTTTTCTGTTTATTTTCGGAAAACAACAACAGCAATAAGAAGAAAGCCCATCAGCCTTCCCAGCCTCTTGGCCCTTAGGCCACAGCCACCTCTCCACGCCGCCCTGGCCCCATTCCTCCTGACTCCCACCAGCCCAGCCGGCCCATCCAGGCCGCCTCGGCCCGAGCCGTCCTAACCCTAGCGCAGCGCGCACTCCCTCTCCTTCCTTCGTGCCGCCGCCAGCCTCGTTCCCTCGAGCACCTTCTCCCGATCCCCTTCGTCTCGTCGCCTCTTCCCCTCTGGCCCTCGATCCCATCCCGCTCCCTCTCCAGCACTCCCTCGCCCGAAGCCGCACCCCAGCAGTCCACGGCCACGAGCCCGGACCGCGCCAGGGCCCCGCGGCCGAGCGCCCCTCCGTCGGTCGCCTCGCCCCCTGGCGCCCCGCAAGCTGGCCGAAGCCGACGCGACCCTCCAGCCCGTGGCCTCCCTCCGTTCTCCTAGAGGCCGCCGCCTCGTCGGCCACCCACACACCAGAGGCCCGCGACCTCCACCTTCTGCGCCCGGAGCCGCCTCCCTCCCTTCTCCAGCGACGGGCCGGCCAGCAGCGCGACGGCCGCCTCCATCCCCAGCACCCCGACCGGCCGCCGTGCCCGTTCTCGCCCTGCAGCGCCGGCGATGACCGCGCCGTCCGCAGCGCCTAGGCCGACGCGCCTCGGGCCTCCAGCCACCTCTCCTGTGCGTCCCTCCGTCACCGTCCAGCGCGCGCGCCGGCGCCCGGCCTCGCCTCTGCAGCGTCCAGCGCCGCCTCGCCATGGGAGCCGCGTCTCCAGCAACACCAGGACCTCCGTGGCCTCTCCAGCGCCGCGGCCAGGCCCCGCCTCGCCGTCGTCCAGCACCGGATCCCGCGGCCCTGCCTTTGCCGTGTCGTCTTTTTGCTGCTGCCATGGCCTCGTGGCCCCCTTCACGCAAGACCGTGCTGTCGCTTTTGCTTTCGTTTTGTGTTGCTTGAGTTGTTGACCTTGACAGAGAACCGTGAACGTCTACCGTCGCAAACGAGAACCCCAAGTACCACGACACCGACCCGAACATCTACGGGAAACGAGCTCCAAGTTCGACTACTTCACGGGACCCGTCAAGTCCGACTACTACATGAACGAGTACCTCGACGCCCGATATCAAGTTCGACTCCACGGCGAAACGTCAAGTTCCACTACCTTCGGAAGAAACGAGTACCCCTACCGATGTCAAGTTCGACTACCGTCGCCCCGAGGACGTCCGATGCCGCGACAAGTACCTCTTCGGAAACGAGAACGTCTACTTCCCTCTACGACACGTGTACCACGACTCGCGAGAACGACTTCTTCCTCTACGGCCGTGTACCACTACTTCCTCTACGTCCCTCGACGATCTCAAACCACTTCGAGAGAGAACGCTTCAAAGGTATAACGAGACGACCCCGTGGATGACTCGTGGAATGCTTGTTATGTTGTATGAAAAGTTTTCCCGTGTGTGCTCCGTGCCATTTCGTCCGTTTGACTTGTTCCTCGGTTGCCTCGTCACCGACTCGTGGGAACCCGGCAACGGGATCACCCCACCTTCATCTTGTTTGACTCGCTCACGCCATCTTTTCTTTTGCACCGGACTCTCAACGAGTTACCGGAACCGATATGTTGCCGTGGCATCATTTTCGGAATTGTTGCCGTGGCACCTTTTCTTTCCACCACGGTGACAATACTTCATATCTCTTATGTCAACTTTTAATAAAAAACTGCATAAACTTGATCATGTCATCCGCATCATATTAACAACATTATAATGTTTAATTGTTGTTTGCTTATAATTACTAAACTTGCTCATGAGGATTTTCCGGACTTGTTGTTGTTATTTCCGGGCTCATTTAAAATGTCTTAATAGTGTAGTTTTATTTTGCTTCACCTCTTGCCATGCTAACAAACATTTAATCTTGTCTTGTAATTAACGAGAGTCTACTAAATAATTAATTGTGGTGTTTTGTCAATATGCAACTCGTTGCATATTGAGCTCCACTTAACTTGTAGTGTTGTTTGTGCACTTTGCCATGCCATGCATATTTAAACCGGACATGCATCATACTTGAATGTGCATCGTATGCCATGTTTATGCTTGCGTGTTTACCGTGTTGTTTCCTTCTTTTCGGTTGCTTCTCTTGATAGCTTCGGTTTCGTTCCGGAGTTGTGAGGATTCGCTCGACTGTTGCTCCTTCTGCTTCATGGATCCATTCTTCTCCCTTGTGGATTCCCAGGCAAGATGATCATACCCTTGGATACCTTTACTACCATTGCCATGCTTAGTTGTCTCGATGCTATCGTTACATGTCGCGCTACCCATCTTTTTATGTCAGCCCTCTCCTTGTTGCCATGAAACCTCTAACCTTGACACCTTCCTAGCAAAACCACTGTTTGGCTATGTTACCCGCTTGCTCAGCCTCGCTTGCTCAGTCCCTCTTATAGCGTTGTTAGTTGCAGGTGAAGATGAAGTTCGTTCCAGGAGGGAACTTGTTGTTGGATATATCACAATATCTATAATTATTATTAACACACCTATATACTGGGCATGGGTGGAAGGCTTGGCCTTTTGCTCGGTGTTTTGTTCCACTCATGCCACCTTAGGCGCCGATAAACCGGCATTATGTTCCTTGATTTTGTGTTCCTTACACGATGGGTGAAATGGGGACCCCTTGACAGTTCGACTTTGAATAAAACTCCTCCAGCAAGGCCCAACATTGGTTTTAATTTGCTCATAATAACAACATAATTAATTAATTAAATTGCATAGGGAGTTAGCGCTACCCGAGGATTCTTAATTCTACATAGCAGGGGGGGCCAGTGCTGATGGTGTTGGTCCCAAACGGGGAGTCTGCGGGGCCGCCTTGGGGAAACCCGAGGTATCTGGTATACCTGTAGAATCGCCCATCCGGTCGTGTCCTGAGACGAGATACGCGCGGCTACTATCAGGGTGTCGACACACCGGGAGGTCTTGCTGGACTTGTTTTACCATTGTCGAAATGACTTGTGCTACCGGGAAGCCGAGCCTGATCGGATTTTCCCTAAGATAAGGAGTGATGATATTATATGTATCACTTCAGCTAATCGTGAGAGCTTGTGATGGGCTAAGTTGGGACACCCCTGCAGGGTTATGATCTTTCGAAAGCCGTGCCCGCGGTTATGTGGCAGATTGGAATTTGTTAATGTCCGGTTGTAGAAAACTTGACAGATGATCCGAAGTAAAACACACAACTGTGTGAGTAACTGTGACTGTCTCTTTTCACTTTGAGAAGAGAACATGGTGGGGTTATGTTTGACTCGTATGTAGTTAGGATCTTTAGCGATCACTACTTTTGCGACCGTTTGCGTAGATGCTCATCTTATTCTGGTACTCGTAAGTTAGCCACCATATTATGCTTAGCCGCTGCTGCAACCTCACCACTTTACCTCTTCCTACACATAAAGCTTTGCTAGTCTTGATACCCATGGTTATGGGATTGCTGAGTCCTCGTGGCTCACAGTTACTACAACACCAGATACAGGTTCAGCCGAGTATGAAGCAGGAGCTGGTTCAAGTTCTTCACCAGGAGTTCCATGAAGAGAGTGCCGTATGTTTGTGACGTTTTCGACGATCAGTAGTGGTTTCTACTAGGATTCGATCCTGACCTGTGGCTTTATGTTGTTTTGGTATCTTTCCTTTGGATCTTCATCCGTAGTCGGGTTGTGATGTTTTGAATGATGTTATGCTTATGTAAGGTATTGTGTGAAGTGGCGAGTGTAAGCCAACTATCTCCTTTTGCAATTTAATCCCTCTTTTACATGAGTCGTGCAAAGATACCAAACTTGAGATCATTCTAGGATGGGCTTATACCTTTAAGTCGTGCCTCGACACGTAGGAGGTATAGTCCCATCCTAGGCATTACAGACCAACTAAGAGAGCAATGACGGTCATAATCATGCAGAGCGACAAAGCAACATTGAATCAGGCATGGAAGTTATATCGCTACTCAGAAACAAATGATCATCAAGGCTTGACAGACTTTCTTTACAGTCTTAAATATGCGTGAGCATACGCCAAGTCAATCAAAATAAATTCTCGAAGGAAGATATTACTAAACCATACCACATCATAGGCAAACAAATCATGTCGGTACTCCAATAACACATTGGGAACCCCCCAGCTATTTGAGACTAACCATAAGAAAACATGAACTACTAAGCGCCATTATGCATGTAGCATTGATACGTCCAGAACGTATCTATAATTTCTGCTTGCTCCATGCCACTTTTGGGTGATATTGCTATGATATTCATACACTTCCATACACTTTTGATCATATTTGGACTAACTTACTAATCCAGTGCACCCCAGTGCTAGTTTCTGTTTTCGGCTGTTTTTGTATTTCAGGTTTTCACGTTTCGAGAACTGCCCAGAAAAATCCAGAAAAATTATATAAAAAATCAGCGATACGGAAACAACACTGCGTACGAAGGGCAACCTGGGGGGGCACAGGGGCTCCAGGCGCCCTGTGGGCGCCCCCCCTGGGCCGCGCCGGGGGGGGCGCCTCGGCCCCCGAGACTCCTCCGGTGCCCTACTTTGGCATATATTTAAAGGACCCTCCGAAACCCTCAGAACATGACTTCTTTTCGCGATCCCATCTCTGTTCCGCCGCCGCCGCCGCTTCCAAGATCGGGAGCACCAGGAGAACTCTTCCCGGCACCCTGCCGGAGGGGAGGATCACCACCGGGAGCTTCTCCACCACCATGGACGCCTCCCGGATGACTCGTGAGTAGTCTCCCTTGGACCATGAGTCCATGACTAGTAGCTATGTGATGTTCTCCTCCCGTTCTTGTGCTTCACTAATTAGTCCTCATGAGCTGCCCTACATGATCGAGGCACCTATGTAATCCTTATGCTGTTGCTATGTTGAGTTTGCTGGGATCCGATGGATTATGAGATTATGTTCAGATTGATCTTGAGTAATATATTTGATTCACCTCTTTTATATTTTAGTTCATAAGTAATTCTTGCATGTTCTCCGTTGTTATTTATTGCTTTGTCCGAGTAATAGGTAGTGACTCCAAGAGGGAACGTTATGCTCGATTGTGGGTTCATGCCCCTCGATGACTAGCTTGAGTGACAGAAACATGCGTCTAGGGGATGTGCTGTTGCCACAAGGGGGAAAACAACGGTGCTTGTGCCCACGGGTGCAAGGATTGTTTACTTTACGCAAAGTTCTTTTAATGCAGTTGTCTGTTGCATTGAGTTTACACTATGGGTGGGACTCGCAACTTAATACCAGCGAGATGTTCTGGATAGATATCTCAAGGTGGATGATCAGTAGTAGATATTGATGGATTTCGGTCTACTTACTTTGGCGTACCGCCCATGCTTTGAACCTCAACCTTTCTTGCAATGTAGTCAGCATTGGTTTGCGTTCGTGGTCCTGTCAATTGCCTAGCTGTAATTTGTTTACCTCACATAGCTGTTTTATCGTCTTTTGGGAGAGAGACATCACTAGTGAACATCATGAGACTCCGGTCCATATTACCATCATTGATCACATCCACTATTTACTTTCCGTTATTATTTACTATTGCAAAAACTATCTATCACTACTATCACTGCTTTTAATCCTTTGTGAACTACAAGGCCGGAGAGATTGACAACCTCTGTGTACTCGTTGGGAGCAAAGTTATTTGTATCTGTGTGCAGGTCCACGTTGGTTGCTACTAATCTGACGCCGTAGCAATTGACACCTACTTGTTGAACCTAGGAGTCTCTGGGGAATCGATCCTTGGCATCTTTGCTAGGGGAAAACACTTCTACTTACTGCATCTTACACCTTCCACTTGGGGTAACCAACGAGGGGTTCGAGGCCCATCAAGGAGTATTTTCTGGCGCTGTTGCCGGGGACTCCACTCTTCAGGATAGGGGAGTTGCATGCTATCTTTTACCTTTGCTTTTTAGTCTTGTTAGTTTACCTATCATTTTTGCTTTAGTTCCTCTTATCAAAAATCACAAAAATAGTTATCTTGTTCTTTAGTTATCATTATGTCGGGTCCTTTTGTCTTTGACGAGGCAGAAGTTCTCACCTTTAAGCAAAGAGGTGGGGAAAGTTTGAAAGATGCTTGGTATAGAATTAATGATTCACAAAAAAGAGCCACCAAGAAGCAGCCCACTACTATCTTACTTAGAAATTTTTATGTTGGAATTACTTCTTGGAATAGGTTTATTCTAGATACTGCTATCAATGGGAATTTCCTAGAGGCCCCAGTTTGGGAGTCTCTTAGTATTATTGAAAATCTTGTTGGGAGTCCCCCTGTTGTTAGCATTCGAGAGGACATCACCCTAGCTCACATTATGAAAAAACTTGAAAAAATAGAGCTAGAGATGCCAAGCACTAATAAGATGAATGAGTTGGATCGAAAGATACAAGGGAATTTGAATAGACTTGATAGCTCCATGCATAAAATTTTCAAAATTTTGGAGACCGGCAAATTCCATGATTCTGACTTTTCTAGGATGGAAAAGATTGAGGAAATATTTGATACCTTAGGAACTACATTCTCCTCGATCAAAACCGAAAAGGTAGAAACTCCGGCAAAGAGGGAGCCTAAGTTCGTTCACGTTCCAAAGGCTCCCCGTTCTAAAAGTAACCCACCTATTGCCAAAGGGGTTGAAACTGTAAAGACTTTGGAAGAAACACATATCGTTGATGAATTTATAAATGAATCTTCCCTTGAATTTTATCCTTTTGGTCTTCTACCTAGAAGTATCTCTATGAGGCCTTTATTTGAGAGTCCTCTTAAGACTAGTTGTATTATTGAGGAGCTTTTTGATGATCTTGATGATGGTTCAATTGATACAACTTGATCTTTGCATTATGCCTAGCTTAAAGGCATAAAAGAAAGCGCTTTTGGGAGGCAGCCCACATGAATAATTTTTTTGCTTTTGTTGTGTCTTGATGTTGTTTACTGCTGTAGCATCATCATTGTATCTTTGCTTTTCATATTTGTGCCAAGTATAGCCTCTGATTGCTAGAAAGTTCAAAAGTTGTGAGGTGCTGTCCAGGAAACAGATTCTGTCCTTGGATAGAAAATTCGTATAAAATCACCAGATCATCTTTTTGGTCTGAATTTTTTCGACAGCGTTCTCTATATAATTGTCTTTCGTGCGTAAGTTCTGAGTTTTTTTATTTGAGTTGCAGAAGTATCCCGAACAGGTCAATTACTGCCTGCTGTTCTGTTTTTCACAGATTCTGTCATGTTTTGCCTTACCTTCACTTTGCAAATTAAGAACTTGCTTTTTCTTTGCAAAAACCTTTTGGCAATCTTGAGAAACAGTAGAACTTCAAGAATATCCTTATTTCCATCAAGGTATAATTATTTTATTAAGGGTACTAACCTCGCTAATCAGATTATGATGAGTTGTGTATGAAGGGAGTTTTCAAGTGTGCGAGGGAAGATGATAAAAAGATTCAGGAGTGTCAAGCGCTCAAGCTTGGGGATGCCCCCGTGCACCCCCAAGAAATATTCAAGGAGACTCAAGCGTCTAAGCTTGGGGATGCCCCCGTGCATCCCCTTCTCCATCAACACTATCAGTTCGTCTTTCGTTCCGCTATATTTTTATCACTTCATGTGTTATGTGCTATGCTTGGAGCGTCTTGCTTTTAGTTTTCTTTTTAGGTTTTCATAACGAGTCGGAACCCAGCATTCCTTTATGTGGGAGAGAAACACGCTCCACCTCTACCTAGAACATTACATAGAATTTTCATGTCTATCTATGCTGTGTGTGTTCTTTATCTTTTAATAGCTATTATCATACTCTGCTCTTAGTATTCATGCTTATCTTTTCAAGAGCTTTTATTCAGTTGGTTGCTTGAACTCTCTTTAATTACCATGCTCACCTTATTAAGAGAGTTTGCTTCCGTTGCATGGGTTAATGTGTCTATGATAAAGATGCTACTTTCATGTTGGTGCTTAGTAGTTCAGGTTTTCTTTTGGTTAATCTCGAATAGCTGGGGGGTTTCCAATGTGTTATTGGAGTACCAACTTGGTTTGTTTGCCTATGATGTGGTATGGTTTAGTAATATCTTCCTTCGAGAATTTATTTTGATTGACTTGGCGTATGCTCACGCATATTCAAGACTGTAAAGAAAGTCTGTCAAGCCTTGATGATCTTTTATTTCTAAGTAGCGATATAACTACCATGCCTGATTCAATATTGCTTTGTCGCTCTGCATGATTATGACTGTCATTGCTCTCTTAGTTGGTCGCTCCCAGTCTTTTTGCTAACCTCCACCTGTACTAAGCGAACTAACCATGCAATACATAGCTCATGGGAAAGTAGCCTAAAAACTATTGTGGTAAAGAATATGTTGCCTATGTATCTTATTTCTTATGAGTTGCTTGCTGAGCGGTAACCATGTTTCTGGGGACGCCATCAACTGTCACACTCTTGTTGAATATCATGTGAGTTGCTATGCATGTTCGTCTTGTCTGAAGTAAGGGTGATTTACCGTGGGTTCAATAACTATGCATATTGTTAGAGAAGAACATTGGGCCGCCAACCAAAGCCATGCATCATGGTGGAAGTTTTAGCTTGGACCTTAATCCTCAATCTCTCATGAGAATATGCTTATGCATTAAAGAGGAGTCCATCATCTATTTTCTATGTTGTCCCGGTATGGATGTCCTCAAGTTGAGATCTATCAAAAACGAGAAATCAAATGCGATCTATCTCCTTGGACCTTTGTACAGGTGGCATAGAGGTACCCCTTTGTGACACTTGGTTAAAACATATGCAATGCAATGATAACCCATGGGGATCTGAGCTAATTAAGACAAGGAGCGAGCACTATTGGTATTCGATGCATGAGGCTTGCAACTTATAAGATGTTTTATGCATGACACATATGAAGTACTACTACCGTTGACACAATTGCTTCCATGTTTTCAAACAAAAAGCTCTAGCACTTAACCTTTCTTTTACTTTTATGTTGAAGCACCAGCTACTGAGAGCATGATTGTCATTCTGAGTGTAATGTGCATTGTCCCAAAGTAGCATTGTCTTTTGCATGATTGTGATATCGTTTATTCTGAAATGATTGTATCTAGTCATCACTTAAACCTTGAAGGTTCCCTTGCATTTATGTTTTGCATCACTAAAGGGGGCAAGCTAGATATCACTTTATCTTATTTGCACATCATGTTCATTGCAAATCTTTTTGATGTTTCAGTTTCATGTTGTAAAACTTTCAGTCATTTGTGATTTTCTCTTGAGACAACTTAATTACTTTAGAATCATTGTCTCAGTAAGCTTTTGTCATATGACTATGAGAAAGTCCTATATGGTTAATAGCATGTCACCACAGAAATTATTCTTGTTATCATTTACCTACTCGAGGACGAGCAGGAATTAAGCTTGGGGATGTTGATACGTCCAAAACGTATCTATAATTTCTGCTTGCTCCATGCCACTTTTGGGTGATATTGCTATGATATTCATACACTTCCATACACTTTTGATCATATTTGGACTAACTTACTAATCCAGTGCACCCCAGTGCCAGTTTCTGTTTTCGGCTGTTTTTGTATTTCAGGTTTTCACGTTTCGAGAACTGCCCAGAAAAATCCAGAAAAATTATATAAAAAATCAGCGATACGGAAACAACACTACGTCCGAAGGGCAACCTGGGGGGGCACAGGGGCTCCAGGCGCCCTGTGGGCGCGCCCCCCCGGGCCGCGCCGAGGGGGGGGGGCGCCTCGGCCCCCCGAGACTTCCCCGGTGCCCTACATTGGCATATATTTAGAGGACCCTCCGAAACCCTCAGAACAGGACTTCTTTTCGCGATCCCTTCTCTGTTCCGCCGCCGCCGCCGCTTCCAAGATCGGGAGCACCAGGAGAACTCTTCCCGGCACCCTGCCGGAGGGGAGGATCACCACCGGGAGCTTCTCCACCACCATGGACGCCTCCCGGATGACTCGTGAGTAGTCTCCCTTGGACCATGAGTCCATGACCAGTAGCTATGTGATGTTCTCCTCCCGTTCTTGTGCTTCACTAATTAGTCCTCGTGAGCTGCGCTACATGATCGAGGCACCTATGTAATCCTTATGCTGTTGCTATGTTGAGTTTGGTGGGATCCGATGGATTATGAGATTATGTTCAGATTGATCTTGAGTAATATATTTGATTCACCTCTTTTATATTTTAGTTCATAAGTAATTCTTGCATGTTCTCTGTTGTTATTTATTGCTTTGGCCGAGTAATAGGTAGTGACTCCAAGAGGGAACGTTATGCTCGATTGTGGGTTCATGCCCCTCGATGACTAGCTTGAGTGACAGAAACATGAGTCTAGGGGATGTGTTGTTGCCACAAGGGGGAAAACAACGGTGCTTGTGCCCGCGGGTGCAAGGATTGTTTACTTTACGCAAAATCTTTTAATGCAGTTGTCTGTTGCATTGAGTTTACACTATGGGTGGGACTCGCAACTTAATACCAGCGAGATGTTCTGGATAGATATCTCAAGGTGCATGATTAGTAGTAGATATTGATGGATTTCGGTCTACTTACTTTGGCGTACCGCCCATGCTTTGAACCTCAACCTTTCTTGCAATGTAGTCAGCATTGGTTTGCGTTCGTGGTCCTGTCAATTGCCCAGCTGTAATTTGTTTACCTCACATAGCTGTTTTATCGTCTTTTGGGAGAGAGACATCACTAGTGAACATCATGAGACTCCGGTCCATATTACCATCATTGATCACATCCACTATTTACTTTCCATTATTATTTACTATTGCAAAAACTATCTATCACTACTATCACTGCTTTTAATCCTTTGTGAACTACAAGGCCGGAGAGATTGACAACCTCTCTGTACTCGTTGGGAGCAAAGTTATTTGTATCTGTGTGCAGGTCCACGTTGGTTGCTACTAATCTGGCGCCGTAGCAATTGACACCTACTTGTTGAACCTAGGAGTCTCTGGGGAATCGATCCTTGGCATCTTTGCTAGGGGAAAACACTTCTACTTACTGCATCTTACACCTTCCACTTGGGGTAACCAACGAGGGGTTCGAGGCCCATCAAGCATCTTTATCATAGACATATCAACCAATGCAACAGAAGCAAACTCTCTTAATAAGATAAGCATGACAACTAAAGAGAGTTCAAGCAACCAACTAAACAAAAGCTCTTTAAAAAGATAAGCATGAAAACTAAGAGCTGAACATGATAGTAACTATTGAAAGACAAAGAACACACACAACAAAGATAGACATGAAAATTCTATGTTATGTTCTAGGTAGAAGTGGAGCGTGTTTCTCTCCCACACAAAGAAAGCTGAGTTCCGACTCGTTATGAAAAGCTAAAGAAAACTAAAAAGGAAACTAAAAGCAAGACGCTCCAAGCATAGCACATAACACATGAAGTGATAAAAATATAGTGAAACGAAAGACGAACTGATAATGTTGATGGAGAAGGGGATGCACGGGGGCATCCCCAAGCTTAGACGCTTGAGTCTCCTTGAATATTTCTTGGGGGTGCATGGGGCATCCCCAAGCTTGAGCGTTTGACACTCCTGAATCTTTTTATCATCTTCCCTCGCACACTTGAAAACTCTCTTCATACATAACTCATCATAATCTGATTAGCGAGGTTAGTACCCATAATAAAATAATTGTTCCTTGCTGGAAATAAGGATATTCTTGAAGGTCTACTGTTTCTCAAGATTGCCAAAAGGTTTTTGCAAAGAAAAAGCAAGCTCTAGGTTTGCAAAATGAAGGAAAGGCAAAACATGACAGAATCTGTGAAAAACAGAACAGCAGGTAGTAAATGATTTTTTCGGGGCACTTCTGCAACTCTAATCAAAAAACTCAAAACAGACGCACGAAAGACAATTGTATAGAGCACGTTGTCGAAAAAATTCAGACCAAAAAGATGACCTGGTGATTTTATACGAATTTTTCTATCCAAGGACAGAATCTGTTTCCTGGACAGCACGTCACAACTTTTGAACTTTCTTGCAATCAGAGGCTACACTTGGCACAAAGTTGAAAAGTAAAGATACAATGATGATGCTACTGTAGTAAGAACATCAAGACACAACAAAAGCAAAATAAAATTTTATTCATGTGGGCTGCCTCCCAAAAGCGCTTTCTTTTATGCCTTTAAGCTAGGCATAATGCAAAGAGATCAAGTTTTATCAAGAGTAAAAGAATAGCTAGCCCGTATAACGGACTCAAAAGGTAACTTAATCTTCTTTCTAGGGAAGTGTTCCATCCCTTTCTTGAGAGGAAACTGGAATTTTATATTCCCCTCTTTCATGTCAATGATAGCACCAACGGTGCGTAGAAAAGGACGTCCCAAAATAATTGGACACGAAGGTTCACATTCAATATCCATAATAGTAAAATCAACGGGAACGTAATTGTCATTGACAACGATAAGAACATCGTCGATCCTCCCCAAAGGTTTCTTTATGGAAGAATCAACGAGACGAACACCAAAAGAACAAGAATCAAAAGGTTTCAATTTAAGCATATCATATATTCTTTTGGGCATAACAGAGGTACTAGCACCAACATCACATAAAGCATAGCAAGAGAAGTTATTCAACTTAATTTTTATCATAGGATCCCAACCATCTTCTAGCTTTCCAGGTATGGAGGCTTCTACTCTAAGCTTCTCCTCCCTAGCTTTGATAAGAGCATTAGTGATATGCTCCGTGAAGGCAAGATTAAGCGTGCTAGTGTGGGGATCTCTAGACATCTTGTGAAGGAAATCAATAACTTCGGTAAGAGTGCAATTATCAAAATCAAGGTCATTACTATCAAGTAAAGTGGTAGTGGTGTCCTTTAGGTTCACTTGTTTGGTAGTTTCTATAGTCATAACATCACCATTAATAGGTCCAATGGGACCAGGAGTGCATTGGGTGCTAAGAGTTTGGATATCCTCAACAACTTGGATAGTAGCAACAGTGTGGTGGGTAGGAAGGTTCTTAATTCTATCTTCTTCCTCCCTTTCTCTAGCCCATCTCTCTTTAAGTTTAGCCATCATCCTAATATTTTCATTAATTTGCACTTGAATAGCATTCATAGGAGTGACCTTTCTCTCCTCAAGAGGAGAAGTTCTAATTTTAAGCAATTCTACCTCATGGGCTAAATTGTCTACCTTCGAAGAGAGATCATCTAGTTTGTTTAGTTTTTCTTCTACACTCTTATTAAAGGCTTTTTGGGTAGTAATGAAATCTTTAATCATAATCTCTAGTTGAGTAGCGGAGTTCTTGGTGATAGGATAAGCATTGTTGTTCCCATAAGAATTAGAGGGGAACGGTCTAGGATTGCCACCAAAATTACTCCTATAAGCATTGTTATTAAAAAAAATCTAGAGATAAAGTTCACATCTACTTGTTCTTGAGCAATCAAAGAATTTAAAGGAACATCACGAAGATCAACAGAAGATTGCTTCGAAAGTAGAGACATGATCAAGTCAACTTTTTCATTTAGGGAGGAAATCTCCTCGACAGAGTTTACCTTCCTACCTGTTGGAGTGCGTTCGGTGTGCCATTGGGAATAGTTGATCATCATCTCATCAAGAAGCTTTGTGGCAGCACCAAGTGTAGTTGACATAAAGGTTCCTCCCGCGGCCGAATCTAACAAGTTCTGCGAGGTAAAGTTCAAGCCTGCATAAAAAGTTTGGATAACCATCCAAGTAGTCAAACCATGAGTAGGGCAGTTCTTGATAAGAGATTTCATACGTTCCCAAGCTTGGGCAACGTGTTCATTATCCAATTGTTTAAAATTCATTATGTTACTTCTTAGTTGGATAATTTTAGCAGGTGGGTAGTATTTTCCAATAAAAGCATCTTTGCACTTGTCCCATGAATCTATGCTATTTCTAGGCAAAGATTGAAACCAAATTTTAGCTCCTCCTCTCAAGGAGAAAGGAAAAAGCTTAAGCTTAACAATATTACCATCTATTTCTTGGTACTTTTGCATATCACAAAGTTCAACAAAGTTGTTCAAGTGTAAAGCAGCATCATCTCCAGCACCGGAGAATTGATCTTTCATGACTAGGTTCAGTAAAGCAGGTTTAATTTCATACGAAGGTGCTGAAGTGGCAGGTGTAGTGATAGGTGTGCAGATAAAGTCATCGTTGTTGTGACTAGTGAAGTCACACAACTTGGTGTTCTCGGTGGAACCCATAGCAGCAAGCAAGCAAGATAACTATTTTTGTGATTTTCGATATAAGATACTAAAGCAAAACTGAAAGGTAAACTAACAAGACTAAAAAGCAAAGGTAAAAGATAGCGTGCACTCCCCTATCTTGAAGAGTGGAGTCCCCGGCAACGGCGCCAGAAAACTTTGCTTGATGGCTTCTCGTCCCTCGTTGGTTACCCCAAGTGGAAGGTTTGAGATGCAGTGTAGCGGAAGTTTTCCCTTGGCAAAGATACCAAGGATCGATTTCCCCTGAGACTCCCAGTTTCAACAAGAAGGTGTCAACTGCTAACGGCGCCAGATATTAGCAATCAACGTGGACCTGCACACAGATACAAATAACTTTGCTCCCAACGAGTACAGAGAGGTTGTCAATCCCTCCGGCCTTGTCGTTTACAAAGGATCAAACGCAAGTGATAATGGTGATAGGTAATGCTGCAAATAGTAAGTAAAAGCGTAAAGTAAATAGCGGATGTGATCAATGATGGTAATATGGACCGGGGCCCCATGATGTTCACTAGTGATGTCTCTCTCCCAAAAGACGATAAAACAGCTATGTGAGGTGAACGAATTACAGCTGGGCAATAGACAGAATTATGTGCGCAAACCAATGCTAACTATGTTGCAAGAAAGGTAGAGGTTCAAAGCATGGGCGATACGCCAAGGCAAGTAGACCGAAATCCATCTGCATCTACTACTAATCATCCACCTTGAGATATCTATCAAGAACATCTCGCTGGTATTAAGTTGCGAGTCCCACCCATAGTGTAAACTCAAAGCAACAGACAACTGCATTAAAAGAACTTTGCGTAAAGTAAACAATCCTTGCACCCGCGGGCACAAGCACCGTTGTTTTTCCCCTTGTGGCAACAGCACATCCCCTAGACTCATGTTTCTGTCACTCAAGCTAGTCATCGAGGGGCATGAACCCACAATCAAGCACAACGTTCCCTCTTGGATTCACTACCTACTACTTGGCCAAAGCAATAAATAACAACGGAGAACATGCAACAATTACTTACGAACATAAATATAAAAGAGGTAGATCAAATATATTACTCAAACACAATCTAAACATAATCTCACAATCCATCGGATCCCAGCAAACTCATCATAGCAACAGCATAAGGATTACATATGTGCCTCGATCATGTAGGGCAGCTCACGAGGTTTAATTAGTGAAGCACAAGAACGGGAGGAGAACATCACATAGCTACTGGTCATGGACCCATGGTCCAAGGGAGACTACTCACAACTCATCCGGGAGGCGTCCATGGTGGTGGAGAGGCTCCCGGTGGTGATCCTCCCCTCCGGCAGGGTGCCGGGAAGAGTTCTCCTGGTGCTCCCGATCTTGGAAGCGCGGCGGCGGCGGAACAGAGATGAGATCGCGAAAAAGGGTTCCCGTCTCGAGGGGTTCGGGACACGATATAAATATATGCCAAAGGGGGGCATCAGCGGAGGCCTGGGGGGCCCAGGCGCCCCCCCCCCCCCCCCGGCGCGGCCAGGAGGGGGGCCGCGCCACCAGGACGCCTGGAGCCCTGGTGGCCCCCCTCCGGCTCTACTTCAGGTGCCGGGAAGCTTCTGGAACGCTGATTTTTATATAATTTTTCCGGGATTTTTCTGGCAGTTCTCGTAACGGGAAAACCTGGAATACAAAAACAGCAGAAAACAGAAACTGGCACTGGGGTGCACTGAGTTAATAGGTTAGTCCAAATATGATCAAAAGTGTATGGAAGTGTATAAATATCATAGCAATATCACCCAAAAGAGGAATGGAGCAAGAAGAAATTATAGATACGTTTTGGACGTATCAGAAATCCATCGGGGCGCCCCTGCCCCATCCGGCCGCCTCCTCCATGGCGACTGGCTCCCATCCGGCCGCCTCCTCCATGGCGAGAACCGTGTCCAGAGGAAGAGGATGAGCACGACCATGACTTCCCCGTTGTCGTCTCTCTCCGTGCTTAACCAGTGTGCCGACACCCCTCCCCAGCTTCATCTGCTGCTACCCCGACACAGCAGCATGGATCTGACGTCTCCCCGTCGTCCCGAAGCGGCGGCCCATGGGATCCAAGCGAAGAAGAGGCCTCGCGATGGCCTTGGTTCTCCTCTTATGCAGGCTAGATCTTGTTGGCCTCAAGCAGCAGCACCAACAGGATCTAGGCAAGCATGCGGCTCCTCCTCCATCGTCATGTGACGCGTGTAGCGGCCGTCCACCAGGCGAGACCAAGCTCCACGATCACCACCACTCACTTGATGTGCAGGTACGGACAACCACCACATCTCCCTCTTAATCCATTTTTTCTGCCCTCACATGGCTGTGTGTAGAGGTAGAGATTAGAGAGCATGCACTTGCAAGCCTTCCGTGTTGAAGACATGTCTTGGAATCAACTCACTCACGGTACCATTATGTCACCATTTATTTAGGCATCTGCATATTACTGTTGCCACTCAAACTCACACTCATTGCGTCAATGCCGCACACAGGAGTTGCCGCCGCCACGAGGATGTGAACGCACGGCCACTGGCAAATGAGGCCGCACTCGTGCTCACATGGGAGCGGCCGCATCAGTTGTATGCTTGCTTTGATATATGAGTTGTACTGAATTTTGCTATATTCAAATTGATTTGGTCAGTTAGCAGCGCGCCTGTCTCCTAAACTGACATGTGTTTGCTTAATTTAGTGAGGCTCATTATATTTGGTAAATGCGAAATTCAGCAAAGTATACTTTGTGTGCAGGAACTTACCGAGGTAGGCTGACTTACGTACACCCTATAGATTCAAAATTCAGTAATGTGTCATACATCTCAGCATGCATGCTTTATGTGGGATTTACCTGATTGTGCAGTTCAAGGATTGGATAATTTTTCATTGACTTGTTTGAGGACGGGATTTAGGCTTTGTTTGTGTTACGCTCTCACCTCTCACTAACGTGACGCCGGACATCGATCGAGTTGCAGGTCCACACGCCATCGACAAGTCGACCCGTGAAAGAAGCTGGCCCTACCAATCAGGATGACATCGATGAGGAGGAAGCAATGGTGTGACGTCCTGGATCCCACTTGTAAGGGCGTGAGTGTGCGGCTACAGTTTTCTACTATATTGTGAAAACCACGATGTGTTTGGCAGTCACAGTATTTGCCAGTATAATTGGTGATCTGGTCATCAATATGTTCATGTTCTACTACACGCCCTATCGGCCCCGGGCAAAGAATCACACACGTTATCATAGGCGAGGACTGCTCATGGCTATATGCAAGTGTGGTCGCCGACACCCAGGCAGGCTCAACCTATAGCATGCATACACAGGTTCTTTTCCTTATACTATGCACCTTGAATTCTGTGAGATATGCACGTACATTGCTCCCAAGTCATATAGAGGATAATGCTCAATCTTTATTTTATTTTTAAAAAAGTAATTGGTGATGCTTTGTACATAATAGTCAGGATCTGGTTCACATGACTGTGTTGCCTTGCATAAATGATCTTCACCACTCTCTCTATACCCTTCTATATATTGTTTGACATTTGTACTTTTCTATCTGCAGATGAGTAAGAAAAGAAAAATGGGTGTGCCCCTGTTTACATCAAGAGAATGTACCCCATTTAAGGACCTAACCAACACAACTATGAATGGTAGTGCTAATATCCCACATAATCAAACGGACGATCCTAAAAGGAAAAGTGTTCAATCAGGGTATGCAACTGTCGGATGAGAAGAAAGCAGAATACAACACGAAGTGTCATATATCCTGACAACAAACGAGAGTTGCAGCTCTAGGCTGTCTTAACCAGGACCAATTATCACAAACATGTATTTCTCCATTAGACTGTGCTATGGTTCATCTCTACAATAGTTTTCATATCTAACATCATGTGTATCTAAGTGCAGCTTCTGGTCAGGCCCCACTTGTTTCTGGTGATCCCAGGTTCCAGTCAAATGCAATAGGATATGTAATGCTTATTTGCCGCATTCATTCATTATGTATTAACTCTGCTCTCCTGTGACAGCAATGTGGCATAAATTCATCAAAAAATGTGCCACTCCCTCTTGATGCTCCCTCATGGTGCTAGAAAAACTCCCAGGTCAGAAAAATTATCACGGTTGCTTCAACATTTATCTCTTCGAGCTGTAATAATAGTTTTGCGACATGGCTGCCTTGCAATATTTTATACGACCGCATTATTTTCTGGAGACTTTATATTGCCTGGCCATTAATTTGGCTCCAAATGCTCCTGATGAGGCTTGAAAGTTTTTTAAGTGTGGTAAGACCCACTCTCACATTCAGGTTTATTCACCTTTATATTTCTATAAAGGGGCTTGCCAATCCATCTAACATACCATAGGGAAAAATAGTGTTTTCGAGAGAGCATGACAACTGAAATGCATCTTACACACCTTTGGGCAGGCGAACTTTGTCAATCTCTACTACTATTAAACAAGCGAACATTATCTTCACTATTTCCACCCGGGCTAACGTACACACAACAACACCAAGTAATCACAGCCTCACGATTAGGCTAAGTTATTCCAATCTAAGGGTCAACACAACAACTAAATAACCCAAAAAGTACGTTTGGCAATTTAATGTGGCGGGCGAAAACTCTGCCAGCGAGCGGAAAAACTAGAAAGCTTCAATCGGCAACCATGTAATCCCATCCTTAATTACTGCTAACTGCCCACCTAAACCCACCTTGAAATTAGCGCTAACCCAAAAATTAACCTGGCGTCACAGCCCTCCCAGATCTTGGTCTCGGGAAATCCATCGGGGCGCCCCTGCCCCATCCGGCCGCCTCCTCAATGGCGACTGGCTCCCATCCGGCCGCCTCCTCCATGGCGATAACCGTGTCCAGAGGAAGAGGATGAGCACGACCATGACTTCCCCGTTGTCGTCTCTCTCCGTGCTTAACCAGTGTGCCGACACCCCTCCCCAGCTTCATCTGCCGCTACCCCGACACAGCAGCATGGATCTGACGTCTCCCCGTCGTCCCTAAGCGGCGGCCCATGGGAACCAAGCGAAGAAGAGGCCTCGCGATGGCCTTGGTTCTCCTCTTATGCAGGTTAGATCTTGTTGGCCTCAAGCAGCAGCACCAACAGGATCTAGGCAACCATGCAGCTGCTCCTCCATCGTCATGTGACGCGTGTAGCGGCCGTCCACCAGGTGAGACCGAGCTCCACGATCACCACCACTCACTTGATGTGCAGGTACGGCCAACCACCACATCTCCCTCTTAATCCATTTTTTCTGCCCTCACATGGCTATGTGTAGAGGTAGAGATTATAGAGCATGCACTTGCAAGCCTTCCGTGTTGAAGACATGTATTGGAATCAACTAACTCATGGTACCATTATGTCACCGTTTATTTAGGCATCTGCATATTACTGTTGCCACTCAAACTCACACTCATTGCGTCAACGCAGCACACAGGAGTTGCTGCCGCCACGAGGATGTGAACGCACGGCCGCTGGCAAATGAGGCCGCACTCGTGCTCACATGGGAGCGGCTGCATCAGTTGTATGATTGCTTTGATATATGAGTTGTACTGAATTTTGCTATATTCAAATTGATTTGGTCAGTTAGCAGCGCGCCTGTCTCCTGAACTGACATGTGTTTGCTTAATTTAGTGAGGCTCATTATTTGGTAAATGTGAAATTCAGCAAAGTATACTTTGTGTGCAGGAAGTTACCGAGGTAGGCTGACTTACGTACACCCTATAGATTCAAAATTCAGTAATGTGTCATACATCTCAGCATGCATGCTTTATGTGGGATTTACCTGATTGTGCAGTTCAAGGATTGGATAATTTTTCATTGACTTGTTTGAGGACGGGATTTAGGCTTTGTTTGTGTTACGCTCTCACCTCTCACTAACGTGACACTGGCATCGATCGAGTTGCAGGTCCACACGCCATCGACAAGTCGACCCGTGAAAGAAGCTGGCCCTACCAATCAGGATGACATCGATGAGGAGGAAGCAATGGTGTGACATCCTGGATCCCACTTGTAAGGGCGTGAGTGTGCGGCTACAGTTTTCTACAATATTGTGAAAACCACGATGTGTTTGGCAGTCACAGTATTTTCCAGTATATTTGGTGATCCGGTCATCAATATGTTCATGTTCTACTACACGCCCTATCGGCCCCGGGCAAAGAATCACACACGTTATCATAGGCGAGGACTGCTCATGGCTATATGCAAGTGTGGTCGCCGACACCCAGGCAGGCTAAACCTATAGCATGCATACACATGTTTTTTTCCTTATACTATGCACCTTGAATTCTGTGAGATATGCACGTATGATACGTCCAAAACGTATCTATAATTTCTGCTTGCTCCATGCCACTTTTGGGTGATATTGCTATGATATTCATACACTTCCATACACTTTTGATCATATTTGGACTAACTTACTAATCCAGTGCACCCCAGTGCCAGTTTCTGTTTTCGGCTGTTTTTGTATTTCAGGTTTTCACGTTTCGAGAACTGCCCAGAAAAATCCAGAAAAAATATATAAAAAATCCGCGTATCAGGAAAGACACTGCTTCCGAAGGGGAGCCTGGGGGGGCACAGGGGCCCCAGGCGCCCTGTGGGCGCGCCCCCCCTGGGCCGCGCCGGGGGGGCGCCTCGGCACCCCGAGAGCCCCCCGGTGCCCTACTTTGGCAGATATTTAAAGGGTCCCCCGTAACCCTTGAAACAGGACTTCTTTTCGCGATCCCATCTCTGTTCCGCCGCCGCCGCCGCTTCCAAGATCGGGAGCACCAGGAGAACTCTTCCCGGCACCCTGCCGGAGGGGAGGATCACCACCGGGAGCTTCTCCACCACCATGGACGCCTCCCGGATGACTCGTGAGTAGTCTCCCTTGGACCATGAGTCCATGACCAGTAGCTATGTGATGTTCTCCTCCCGTTCTTGTGCTTCACTAATTAGTCCTCGTGAGCTGCCCTACATGATCGAGGCACCTATGTAATCCTTGTGTTGTTGCTATGTTGAGTTTGCTGGGATCCGATGTATTATGAGATTATGTTCAGATTGATCTTGAGTAATATATTTGATTCACCTCTTTTATATTTTAGCTCATAAGTAATTCTTGCATGTTCTCCGTTGTTATTTATTGCTTTGGCCGAGTAGTAAGTAGTGACTCCAAGAGGGAACGTTATGCTTGATTGTGGGTTCATGCCCCTCGATGACTAGCTTGAGTGACAGAAACATGAGTCTAGGGGATGTGCTGTTGCCACAAGGGGGAAAACAACGGTGCTTGTGCCCGCGGGTGCAAGGATTGTTTACTTTACGCAAAATCTTTTAATGCAGTTGTCTGTTGCATTGAGTTTACACTATGGGTGGGACTCGCAACTTAATACCAGCGAGATGTTCTGGATAGATATCTCAAGGTGGATGATTAGTAGTAGATGCAGATGGATTTCGGTCTACTTACTTTGGCGTACCGCCCATGCTTTGAACCTCAACCTTTCTTGCAATGTAGTCAGCATTGGTTTGCGTTCGTGGTCCTGTCAATTGCCCAGCTGTAATTTGTTTACCTCACATAGCTGTTTTATCGTCTTTTGGGAGAGAGACATCACTAGTGAACATCATGTGACTCCGGTCCATATTACCATCATTGATCACATACACTATTTTACTTTTCGCTATTTTACTTACTATTGCAAATTACTATCTATCACTACTATCATATTGCTTTTAACCCTTTGTGAACTACAAGGCCGGAGAGATTGACAACCTCTCTGTACTCGTTGGGAGCAAAGTTATTTGTATCTGTGTGCAGGTCCACGTTGATTGCTAATTGCGCTGTTAGTAGTTGGCACCTACCTGTTGAACCTAGGAGTCTCTGGGGATTCGATCCTTGGCATCTTTGCTAGGGGAAAACACTTCTACTTACTGCATCTTACACCTTCTACTTGGGGTAATCCTACGAGGGGTTCGAGGCCCATCAAGGAGTATTTTCTGGCGCCGTTGCCGGGGACTCCACTCTTCAGGATAGGGGAGTTGCATGCTATCTTTTACCTTTGCTTATTAGTCTTGTTAGTTTACCTATCATATTTGCTTTAGTTCCCTTTTATCGAAAATCACAAAAATAGTTATCTTGCTTGCTTGCTACTATGGGTTCCACCGAGAACACCAAGTTGTGTGACTTCACAAGTCACAACAACGATGACTTTATCAGCACACCTATCACTACACCTGCCACTTCAGCACCTTCATATGAAATTAAACCTGCTTTACTGAACTTAGTTATGAGAGAACAATTCTCCGGTGCTGGAGATGATGCTGCTTTACACTTGAACAACTTTGTTGAACTTTGTGATATGCAAAAGTACCAAGAAATAGATGGTAATATTGTTAAGCTTAAGCTTTTTTCCTTTCTCTTTGAGAGGAGGAGCTAAAATTTGGTTTCAGTCTTTGCCTAGAAATAGCATAGATTCATGGGACAAGTGCAAAGATGCTTTTATTGGAAAATACTATCCACCTGCTAAAATTATCCAACTTAGAAGTAACATCATGAATTTTAAACAATTGGATAATGAACATGTTGCCCAAGCTTGGGAACGTATGAAGTCTCTTATTAAGAACTGCCCTACTCACGGTTTGACTACTTGGATGGTTATCCAAACTTTTTATGCAGGCTTGAACTTTACCTCGCGGAACTTGTTAGATTCGGCCGCGGGAGGAACTTTTATGTCAACTACACTTGGTGCTGCCACGAAGCTTCTCGATGAGATGATGACCAACTATTCCCAATGGCACACCGAACGCGCTCCAACAGGTAGGAAGGTAAACTCTGTCGAGGAGATTTCCTCCCTCAATGAAAAAGTTGACTTGATCATGTCTCTACTTTCGAAGCAATCTACTGTTGATCCTCGTGATGTTCCTTTAAATTCTTTGATTGCTCAAGAACAAGTAGATGTTAGCTTTATCTCTAGAAATAATTTCAACAACAATGCTTATAGGAGTAACTTTGGTAACAATTCTAGACCGTTCCCCTCTAACTCTTATGGGAACAACAATGCTTATCCTAGTACCATGAACTTCAATACTGAACTAGAGACCATGCTTAGAGATTTCATCACTACCCAAAAAGCCTTTAATAAGAATGTAGAAGAGAGACTACATAAACTAGATGATCTTTCTTTCAAGGTAGACCACTTAGCCAATGAGTTAAAATTGCTGAAAATTGAAACTTCTTCTCTTAAGGAGAAGGAAGTCATCCCTATTAATGCTACTCAAGTAAAAATCAATGAAAATATTAGGATGATGGCTAAGCTTAAAGAGAGATGGGCTAGAGAAAGGGAGGAAGAGGAAAGAATTAAGAGCCTTCCTACCCACCACACTGTTGCTACTATCCAAGTTATTGAGAATGTTCACACTCTTAGCACCCAATGTACTCCTGGTCCCAATGGACCTATTAATGGTGATGCTATGTCAACTACCAAACAAGTGAGCCTTAAGGACACCACTACTACCATACTTGATGCTCGTGACCTTGATTTTGATAATTGCACTCTTACAGAAGTTATTGATTTCCTTCACAAGATGTCTAGAGATCCCCGCACTAGCACGCTTAACCTTGCCTTCACAGAGCATATCACCAATGCTCTCATCAAAGCTAGGGAGGAGAAACTTAGAGTAGAAGCCTCCATACCTAGAAAGCTAGAGGATGGTTGGGATCCTATGATAAAAATTAATTTGAATGACTTCTCTTATTATGCATTATGTGATGTTGGTGCTAGTACCTCTATTATGCCCAAAAGGATATATGATATGCTTAAATTGAAACCTTATGATTCTTGTTCTTTTGGTGTTCGTCTCGTTGATTCTTCCATAAAGAAACCTTTGGGGAGGATTGACGATGTTCTTATTGTTGTCAATGATAATTATGTGCCCGCTGATTTCACTATTATGGATATTGAATGTGATCCTTCATGTCCAATTATTTTGGGACGTCTCTTTTTGCGCACCGTTGGTGCTGTTATTGACATGAAAGAGGGTAATATAAAATTTCAGTTTCCTCTCAAGAAAGGGATGGAACACTTCCCTCGTAAGAAGGTCAAGTTACCTTTTGAGTCCGTTGTACGGGCTAGCTATTCTTTTACTTTTGATAAAACTTGATCTATGCATTATGCCTAGCTTAAAGGCATAAAAGAAAGCGCTTTTGGGAGGCAGCCCACATGAATAAAATTTTTGCTTTTGTTGTGTCTTGATGTTGTTTACTGCTGTAGCATCATCATTGTATCTTTGCTTTTCATATTTGTGCCAAGTATAGCCTCTGATTGCTAGAAAGTTCAAAAGTTGTGAGGTGCTGTCCAGGAAACAGATTCTGTCCTTGGATAGAAAAATTCGTATAAAATCACCAGATCATCTTTTTGGTCTGAATTTTTTCGACAGCGTTCTCTATATAATTGTCTTTCGTGCGTCAGTTCTGAGTTTTTTTATTTGAGTTGCAGAAGTATCCCGAACAGGTCAATTACTGCCTGCTGTTCTGTTTTTCACAGATTCTGTCCTGTTTTGCCTTACCTTCACTTTGCAAATTAAGAACTTGCTTTTTCTTTGCAAAAACCTTTTGGCAATCTTGAGAAACAGTAGAACTTCAAGAATATCCTTATTTCCAGCAAGGTATAATTATTTTATTAAGGGTACTAACCTCGCTAATCAGATTATGATGAGTTGTGTATGAAGAGAGTTTTCAAGTGTGCGAGGGAAGATGATAAAAAGATTCAGGAGTGTCAAGCGCTCAAGCTTGGGGATGCCCCCGTGCACCCCCAAGAAATATTCAAGGAGACTCAAGCGTCTAAGCTTGGGGATGCCCCCGTGCATCCCCTTCTCCATCAACACTATCAATTCGTCTTTCGTTCCGCTATATTTTTATCACTTCATGTGTTATGTGCTATGCTTGGAGCGTCTTGCTTTTAGTTTTCTTTTTAGGTTTTCATAACGAGTCGGAACCCAGCATTCCTTTATGTGGGAGAGAAACACGCTCCACCTCTACCTACAACATTACATAGAATTTTCATGTCTATCTATGCTGTGTGTGTTCTTTATCTTTTAATAGCTACTATCATACTCTGCTCTTAGTATTCATGCTTATCTTTTCAAGAGCTTTTATTTAGTTGGTTGCTCGAACTCTTTTTAATTATCATGATCACCTTATTAAGAGAGTTTGCTTCCGTTGCATTGGTTAATGTGTCTATGATAAAGATGCTACTTTCATGATGGTGCTTAGTAGTTCAGGTTTTCTTTTGATTAATCTCAGATAGCTGGGGGGTTCCCAATGTGTCATTGGAATACCAACTTGGTTTGTTTGCCTATGATGTGGTATGGTTTAGTAATATCTTCCTTCGAGCATTTATTTTGATTGACTTGGCCTATGCTCACGCATATTCAAGACTGTAAAGAAAGTCTGTCAAGCCTTGATGATCTTTTGTTTCTAAGTAGCGATATAACTACCATGCCTGATTCAATATTGCTTTGTCGCTCTGCATGATTATGACCGTCATTGCTCTCTTAGTTGGTCGCTCCCAGTCTTTTGCTAACCTCCACCTGCACTAAGCAAATTAACCATGCAATACATAGCTCATGGGAAAGTAGCCTAAAAACTATTGTGGTAAAGAATATGTTGCTTATGTATCTTATTTCTTATGAGTTGCTTGCTGAGCGGTAACCATGTTTCTGGGGACGCCATCAACTGTCACACTTTTGTTGAATATAATGTGAGTTGCTATGCATGTTCGTCTTGTCTGAAGTAAGGGTGATTTACCGTGGGTTGCATTAATATGCATATTGTTAGAGAAGAACATTGGGCCGCCAACCAAAGCCATGCCTCATGGTGGAAGTTTTAGCTTGGACCTTAATCCTCAATCTCTCATGAGAATATGCTTATGCATTAAGAGGAGTCCATCATCTATTTTCTATGTTGTCCCGGTATGGATGTCCTCAAGTTGAGATTTATCAAAAATGAGAAATCAAATGCGATCTATCTCCTTGGACCTTTGTACATGTGGCATAGAGGTACCCCTTTGTGACACTTGGTTAAAACATATGCAATGCAATGATAACCCATGGGGATCCGAGCTAATTAGGACAAGGAGCGAGCACTATTGGTATTCGATGCATGAGGCTTGCAACTTATAAGATGTTTTATGCATGACACATATGAAGTACTACTACCGTTGACACAATTGCTTCCATGTTTCAAAATAAAAAGCTCTAGCACTTCAAGCATCAACTATTGAGAGCATGATTATCATTCTGAGTGTAATGTGCATTGTCCCAAAGTAGCATTGTCTTTTGCATGATTGTGATATCGTTTATTTTGAAATGATTGTATCTAGTCATCACTTAAACCTTGAAGGTGCCCTTGCATTTATGTTTTGCATCACTAAAGGGGGCAAGCTAGATATCACTTGATCATATTTGCACATCATGTTCATTGCAAATCTTTTTGATGTTTCAGTTTCATATTGTAAAACTTTCAGTCATTTGTGATTTTCTCTTGAGACAACTTAATTACTTTAGAATCATTGTCTCAGTAAGCTTTTGTCATATGACTATGAGAAAGTCTTATATGGTTAATAGCATGTCACCACAGAAATTATTCTTTTATCATTTACATACTCGAGGACGAGCAGGAATTAAGCTTGGGGATGTTGATACGTCCAAAACGTATCTATAATTTATGCTTGCTCCATGCCACTTTTGGGTGATATTTCTATGATATTCATACACTTCCATACACTTTTGAACATATTTGGACTAACTTACTAATCCAGTGCACCCCAGTGCCAGTTTCTGTTTTCGGCTGTTTTTGTATTTCAGGTTTTCACGTTTCGAGAACTGCCCAGAAAAATCCAGAAAAAATATATAAAAAATCAGCGTATCGGGAACGACACTGCTTCCGAAGGGGAGCCTGGGGGGGCCACAGGGGCCCCAGGCGCCCTGTGGGCGCGCCCCCCCCCTGGGCCGCGCCGGGGGGGCGCCTCGGCACCCCGAGAGCCGCCCGGTGCCCTACTTTGGCAGATATTTAAAGGGTCCCCCGTAACCCTTGAAACAGGACTTCTTTTCGCGATCCCATCTCTGTTCCGCCGCCGCCGCCGCTTCCAAGATCGGGAGCACCAGGAGAACTCTTCCCGGCACCCTGCCGGAGGGGAGGATCACCACCGGGAGCTTCTCCACCACCATGGACGCCTCCCGGATGACTCGTGAGTAGTCTCCCTTGGACCATGAGTCCATGACCAGTAGCTATGTGATGTTCTCCTCCCGTTCTTGTGCTTCACTAATTAGTCCTCGTGAGCTGCCCTACATGATCGAGTCACCTATGTAATCCTTGTGTTGTTGCTATGTTGAGTTTGCTGGGATCCGATGGATTATGAGATTATGTTCAGATTGATCTTGAGTAATATATTTGATTAACCTCTTTTATATTTTAGTTCATAAGTAATTCTTGCATGTTCTCCGTTGTTATTTATTGCTTTGGCCGAGTAGTAAGTAGTGACTCCAAGAGGGAACGTTATGCTCGATTGTGGGTTCATGCCCCTCGATGACTAGCTTGAGTGACAGAAACATGAGTCTAGGGGATGTGCTGTTGCCACAAGGGGGAAAACAACGGTGCTTGTGCCCGCGGGTGCAAGGATTGTTTACTTTACGCAAAGTTCTTTTAATGCAGTTGTCTGTTGCATTGAGTTTACACTATGGGTGGGACTCGCAACTTAATACCAGCGAGATGTTCTGGATAGATATCTCAAGGTGGATGATTAGTAGTAGATGCAGATGGATTTCGGTCTACTTACTTTGGCGTACCGCCCATGCTTTGAACCTCAACCTTTCTTACAATGTAGTCAACATTGGTTTGCGTTCGTGGTCCTGTCAATTGCCCAGCTGTAATTTGTTTACCTCACATAGCTGTTTTATCGTCTTTTGGGAGAGAGACATCACTAGTGAACATCATGTGACTCCGGTCCATATTACCATCATTGATCACATACACTATTTTACTTTTCGCCATTTTACTTACTATTGCAAATTACTATCTATCACTACTATCATATTGCTTTTAACCCTTTGTGAACTACAAGGCCGGAGAGATTGACAACCTCTCTGTACTCGTTGGGAGCAAAGTTATTTGTATTTGTGTGCAGGTCCACGTTGATTGCTAATTGCGCCGTTAGCAGTTGACACCTACCTGTTGAACCTAGGAGTCTCTGGGGATTCGATCCTTGGCATCTTTGCTAGGGGAAACACTTCTACTTACTGCATCTTACACCTTCCACTTGGGGTAATCCAACGAGGGGTTCGAGGCCCATCAACGTACATTGCTCCCAAGTCATATAGAGGTTAATGCTCAATCTTTATTTTATTTTTAAAAAAGTAATTGGTGATGCTTTGTACATAATAGTCAGGATCTGGTTCACATGACTGTGTTGCCCTGCATAAATGATCTTCACCACTCTCTCTATACCCTTCTATATATTGTTTGACATTTGTACTTTTCTATCTGCAGATGAGTAAGAAAAGAAAAATGGGTGTGCCCCTGTTTACATCAAGAGAATGTACCCCATTTAAGGACCTAACCAACACAACTATGAATGGTAGTGCTAATATCCCACATAATCAAACGGACGATCCTAAAAGGAAAAGTGTTCAATCAGGGTATGCAACTGTCGGATGAGAAGAAAGCAGAATACAACACGAAGTGTCATATATCCTAACAGCAAACGAGAGTTGCAGCTCTAGGCTGTCTTAACCAGGACCAATTATCACAAACATGTGTTTCTCCATTAGACTGTGCTATGGTTCATCTCTACAATAGTTTTCATATCTAACATCATGTGTATCTAAGTGCAGCTTCTGGTCAGGCCCCACTTGTTTCTGGTGATCCCAGGTTCCAGTCAAATGCAATAGGATATGTAATGCTTATTTGCCGCATTCATTCATTATGTATTAACTTTTCTCTCCTGTGACAGCAATGTGGCATAAATTCATCAAAAAATGTGCCACTCCCTCTTGATGCTCCCTCATGGTGCTAGAAAAACTCCAGGTCAGAAAATTATCACGGTTGCTTCAACATTTATCTCTTTGAGCTGTAATAATAGTTTTGCGACATGGCTGCCTTGCAATATTTTATACGACCGCATTATTTTCTGGAGACTTTATATTGCCTGACCATTAATTTGGCTCCAAATGCTCCTGATGAGGCTTGAAAGTTTTTTAAGTGTGGTAAGACCCACTCTCACATTCAGGTTTATTCACCTTTATATTTCTATAAAGGGGCTTGCCAATCCATCTAACATACCATAGGGAAAAATAGTGTTTTCCAGAGAGCATGACAACTGAAATGCATCTTACACACCTTTGGGCAGGCGAACTTTGTCAATCTCTACTACTACTAGTAAGCATGCACGTGCAACGCACGTCTGTTAGGATATAAAATTATAATTTTTTAATATGCAATAATAAAAAAAAGCGGATTCTCGTCTTCAACAAAGACTTTCTTTTATAGACCGTTGGATATAATTGTAGCGATCTCTCCTTCAACCAATGGAAGAATATAATGTAACAAAAAATAACAGGATAATGAGTGAATTTATAATAGAAAAAGAAAATTTATAAATGTCTGCCATTATGCTATAGAAGGAAATATGAGGAGAAGCCTTATCAAATTTGCACCGTGTAATTTTAAAGAGAAATACAATAATTTGTTCCTTCACGTATAAGAATGAAATTTCTATTACCTCCGTCCCAATTACTTCTTTTACATTTATCTAGATACAGATCTAACACGTGTCTAGATAAATCCATATCTAGATAAATTTATGACGAGTAATTCGGGATAGAGGGAGTATGTAACAAAGAAATATCATGACTATCATGTCAAGTGAAAGAAATTTCCAGGAGAAAGTGTGCTGCTATATCACCAATTAAAGCAGTACATGTACACATTCCTCTTCGTATTTTGTACATGGACAAAATTGCCTCCTAGGCGAACTCAATGCTCGTTTCCTACTGCTCCGGCCATTGTTGCCTCCTCTGATCCCGCTATCAACGATTCTGCTCCCGGCCACCAGCTCCTCCACTTCTCCCGGACCCGCTCCACCCAACTGTTGCGCCGCTGCTTCCTGTGCTCGTCTCAGCCACCGCTTCCACTCCAACGATGATAATAGGCTTTCAAATTCATTAGCCTACATAATTCTCGTCTTGTTTTTGTAGGATAACAATCAGAACCCAAAAATAAAGACATCAAAAACTTAGTTTACATCTAATACATGGAATAATATTGGGTATATTTTCTCTGAACCCCATCTAGCCCTGCCAAAAATGGACATGGACAAACCAAAAGGGCATGGCCAAGATATTGGAAAGTCTCCGTTGTTTAGTTTGTAGCTATGTCACCTACCATTGTTTGATGGCAAAATCATAGACTTCCATTTGGTTTGAAGCCAAATGCCTTCACAACATTTCGCAATATACATCGGCATGAGTCTGCGGTTTGGTACTGAAATTCAGATTTTCAGTGATGAGGCAACAAAAGACAGCTAATTAGATATGTTATCACTGGACTACAACATATAATAGTATAGATGCAAGCAAGACTAATTGTAGTTTCAGTCGACATGGTTTTATACATGTATTATCTAGCCCATACCTTGGTAATAACATCAGACCCAATGTACAAGCATGCATCAGCTTTGTTGCCTCGTCAATGCAATTCATGTACTGCCAGCAAGAGGGATGGATACAATTTCAACCTTCAACAAAAATGACAAAGGATCCATCACGTTCAAAGTTTAGGAATTAAGGATCCATCAAGTTCGAAATAACATAGTTGACCAAATCACATGCACATGCTAGTTCAAGAGTAGTTTTTCTCTGTTGATAGAGTTGCACTTCACATAGCACCCATCACTGGCCCTGTACCATCAGCACTGCCAAAACCACGCCAGGAAATCAAATTTCAACTCCAGAAGCATGCTAAGGTACCAATGATGCGGAATACTTACTATGAAAAGTTAAATTGTACATTTGTGTGAAAAAACACAAATGAAATCAGTATAGCTGCCTCATTATAAGTAAGCTTAGTTGACTGGAAGTAGAATGAAAATGAGATGATTCCACATTCCTCTCATAGATTCATGCATACCACAGCTGATAACAACCAGGAAGATTGGGACATGAAAGCAGGTAAACCCAAGTGTCTGCAAGGCATGTAAAGTAGAGGATATAACACTCACAAGGTTAAGTGACTCTGCTCCGTCAAGGCCCACATACACTGAATAATTCCCCCCAGCCTGCAAATTCCAAAAGGCATTGCTATCAGACTATCACCAATTTCAGACAAATATTTATGATTTAACTACAAATTCGCACTGAGATAACTAATTCAACAGCAACAGACTAAATGGTGCCTTGGTGCCTCACCTCCATAGTAATGCTGGTAGACGTCAGCGCCAGCACCATACATGTTGGCATTCTTGTAATCCTGCAGCCCCATGGCTGGCCACTGCCCCGCCGACGCCACCTGAGGGCTTGAAGACGCCACCACGTCGTTCAGCCTGCCACTGGGTGCTGCCAAGACCTGCACCGCGATTCAGAATTCAGACTATGGAACACAACCATAACATCATCACAGCGACACAACGAGATGGTACAGACTACAGAGAGAGGCGGGCCATAACTTCTTCTGCGCCTCTTTGGTGCCCTGGCCGGTCATGCCCTTGGGATCTCGGCATGATACTGTATTTGGAATTTTCAAAGTTCTACACAAAGTTCTAATTCCTGGCCTCTACAAATGATTTGAATATTACGTTTCATTAATCAAAGCGCCTTGTGTATCCAAATTCATATTGTATAAATGTGTCACATCAATCAATTATATAATATGTTGCACACATGCACATTTTCCCCAATGGAAGATGCTGCAAGCGCTTATTTGATGATTTATTCAAGCTGCAATAATATGACAAATATCACTCTTCCACCTTTGTATTGTTACCACATTTACAAATACCCATCTGATCATAGCTACACATGGATCTTAATATTGAGAAACTGAATTCTTAAATGTTGCAAACCAGTAAGTCTAAACTCTCAAGTCTTGATTGGATTCAGTGAAACAAGTAGACTCTCAAGTCTTGCTTGGATTCAGTGAAACAAGTAAACTCTCAAGTCTTGCTTGGATTAAGGGAAACAAATAAGGTTTTTGCATATAAAAAGTACATCTAAAAAAGTGACAAAAGGTGACTTGGATTCAGCAGATTCCTGACATCATTTAGAACATAATTTCAGTAACACAATATTTTTTGTCAACCATATTAAGAGATGAGAAACTAAAAAAATTAGACTCTAACCCTTTCAATGTTGCGTTTGGCATTGCGATGGATCATGATATTTCACCTTAATCAGTGTAGTTCCATGGCTATTATCCTACAACAATGCTACTTAACCAAGGCAATTATTTTTCTGTGTGGAAGGATCCCATTGCTGTTCTATGACCACCTAGCTGTTCAAAATGCGTTTATGAAGTTGCTCAATCCCTTTGGTTCAAACGCAAACACTGGCAAGTGGCAAATGTGAAATAGAGTATAAGAGGGCCAAAATTCAGAACGAAAAAAGGTGTGTAGTCTGCTTACTTGATACGCTCGCCTTTGGCCGGGAAGGGAGCGGGGCTTGGGCGGCGAAGGGCGCGGGCGAACGGAGCAGGAGGAACGGCTCCCGCTGACCGCAGCTCCCGCGGCGAAGGGGGCGGCGGGCGGCTCGCCCGGCGGCGGGCTGGCGGCTCCGCGGTGAAGGGCGGCTCCGGCGGCCCGTCGCGAAGGGCGGCGAACGGCGCGGCAGGAACGCCTCCGGCGGCCCGCGGTGGCGGCTAACGGCTGCGGGAGAAACGGCGGCGGACGGCGTGCGGGAGGAACGGCCCGTGCTGTGGCGTCCGTTGGAGGAAGGACGAGGGAGCATCGTGCGGGTCGTGCGTGCGTTGTTGGATTGCCGACCCCTCTCTCGTGGAGATTTCGTTAGCGAGGGGAAGATTTCGTTAACGAAAATTTTCGTTAACAGAGATTTTAGACCGTTAGATCGTTAAATAGATGGTTAATATGTTGAGTTGGATCTGCCTTCTCGTGTTTTTATAATGGTAGTAGATTAAACAAGCGAACATTATCTTCACTAAGTGCACCCCGGCTAACGTACACACAACAACACCAAGTAATCACAGCCTCACGATTAGGCTAAGTTATTCCAATCTAAGGGTCAACACAACAACTAAATAACCCAAAAAGGACGTTTGGCAATTTAATCTGGCGGACGAAAACTCTGCCAGCGAGCGGAAAAAATAGAAAGCTTCAATCGGCAACCACGTAATCCCACCCTTAATTACTGCTAACTGCCCACCTAAACCCACCTCGAAATTAGCGCTAACCCAAAAATTAACCCGGCGTCACAGCCCTCCCAGATCTTGGTCTCGGTAAATCCATCGGGGCGCCCCTACCCCATCCGGCCGCCTCCTCCATGGTGACTGGCTCCCATCCGGCCGCCTCCTCCATGGCGAGAACCGTGTCCAGAGGAAGAGGATGAGCACGACCATGACTTCCCCGTCGTCGTCTCTCTCCGTGCTTAACCAGTGTGCCGACACCCCTCCCCAGCTTCATCTATTGCTACCCCGACACAGCAGCATGGATCTAACGTCTCCCCGTCGTCCCGAAGCGGCGGCCCATGGGATCCAAGCGAAGAAGAGGCCTCGCGATGGCCTTGGTTCTCCTCTTATGCAGGCTAGATCTTGTTGGCCTCAAGCAGCAGAACCAACAGGATCTAGGCAAGCATGCGGCTGCTCCTCCATCGTCATGTGACGCGTGTAGCGGCCATCCAACAGGCGAGTCCGAGATCCACGATCACCACCACTCACTTGATGTGCAGGTACGGCCAAACACCACATCTCCCTCTTAATCCATCTTTTCTGCCCTCACATGGCTGTGTGTAGAGGTAGAGATTAGAGAGCATGCACTTGCAAGCCTTCCGTGTTGAAGACATGTCTTGGAATCAACTGACTCACGATACCATTATGCCACCGTTTATTTAGGCATCTGCATATTACTGTTGCCACTGAAACTCACACTCATTGCGTCAACGCCGCACACAGGAGTTGGCGCCGCAACGAGGATGTGAACGCACGGCCGCTGGAAAATGAGACCGCACTCGTGCTCACATGGGAGCGGCCGCATCAGTTGTACGCTTGCTTTGATATATGAGTTGTACTGAATTTTGCTATATTCAAATTGATTTGGTCAGTTAGCAGCGCGCCTGTCTCCTGAACTGACATGTGTTAGCTTAATTTAGTGAGGCTCATTATATTTGGTAAATGCAAAATTCAGCAAAGTATACTTTGTGTGCAGGAAGTTACCGAGGTAGGCTGACTTACGTACACCCTATAGATTCAAAATTCAGTAATGTGTCATACATCTCAGCATGCATGCTTTATGTGGGATTTACCTGATTGTGCAGTTCAAGGATTGGATAATTTTTCATTGACTTGTTTGAGGACAGGATTTAGGCTTTGTTTGTGTTACGCTCTCACCTCTCACTAACGTGACGCCGGACATCGATCGAGTTGCAGGTCCACACGCCATCGACAAGTCGACCCATGAAAGAAGCAGGCCCTACCAATCAGGATGACATCGATGAGGAGGAAGCAATGGTGTGACGTCCTGGATCCCACCTGTAAGGGCGTAGGTGTGCGGCTACAGTTTTCTACAATATTGTGAAAACCACGATGTGTTTGGCAGTCACAGTATTTGCCAGTATATTTGGTGATCCGGTCATCAACATGTTCATGTTCTACTACACGCCCTATCGGCCCCGGGCAAAGAATCACACACGTTATCATAGGCGAGGACTGCTCATGGCTATATGCAAGTGTGATCGCCGACACCCAGGCAGGCTCAACCTATAGCATGCATACACAGGTTCTTTTCTTTATACTATGCACCTTGAATTCTGTGAGATATGCACGTACATTGCTCCCAAGTCATATAGAGGTTAATGCTCAATCTTTATTTTATTTTTAAAAAGTAATTGGTGATGCTTTGTACATAATAGTCAGGATCTGGTTCACATGACTATGTTGCCCTGCATAAATGATCTTCACCACTCTCTATACCCTTCTATATATTGTTTGACATTTGTACTTTTCTATCTGCAGATGAGTAAGAAAAGAAAAATGGGTGTACCCCTGTTTACATCAAGAGAATGTACCCCATTTAAGGACCTAACCAACACAACTATGAATGGTAGTGCTAATATCCCACATAATCAAACGGACGATCCTAAAAGGAAAAGTGTTCAATCAGGGTATGCAACTGTCGGATGAGAAGAAAGCAGAATACAACACGAAGTGTCATATATCCTGACAACAAACGAGGGTTGCAGCTCTAGGTTGTCTTAACCAGGACCAATTATTACAAACATGTGTTTCTCATTAGACTGTGCTATGGTTCATCTCTACAATAGTTTTCATATCTAACATCATGTGTATCTAAGTGCAGCTTCTGGTCAGGCCCCACTTGTTTCTGGTGATCCCAGGTTCCAGTCAAATGCAATAGGATATGTAATGCTTATTTGCCGCATTCATTCATTATGTATTAACTCTTCTCTCCTGTGACAGCAATGTGGCATAAATTCATCAAAAAATGTGCCACTCCCTCCTGATGCTCCCTCATGGTGCTAGAAAAACTCCCAGGCCAGAAAAATTATCACGGTTGCTTCAACATTTATCTCTTCGAGCTGTAATAATAGTTTTGCGACATGGCTGCCTTGCAATATTTTATACGACCGCATTATTTTCTGGAGACTTTATATTGCCTGACCATTAATTTGGCTCCAAATGCTCCTGATGAGGCTTGAAAGTTCTTTAAGTGTGGTAAGACCCACTCTCACATTCAGGTTTATTCACCTTTATATTTCTATAAAGGGGCTTGCCAATCCATCTAACATACCATAGAGAAAAATAGTGTTTTCCAGAGAGCATGACAACTGAAATGCATCTTACACACCTTTGGGCAGGGGAACTTTGTCAAACACGCCATGGTCATGAAACTGTCTTAGAAAATGAATTTATAATGAGAAGTTATGTTCTAATTTGCTCCAGGTTTACAATTTTTGAAGATGTCAAGCCTCGAGGCTCTTTTGTTCAGTGTTGCACATGTCAAGTGTCTGTCCTAAAAAAAAGAAACAACTTCAGTTTCTGAAAGATAATATGTACATAGGTACATTCTTGAAACAACTTTAGTATCTAGAAGATACTATATACATTCTTTATTATTTTGGCAAGTATAGGTTATTTATGGTCCACATTTACTTTTTGTAAGTTGAGATCTAATTTTTTGGATGAAGTTGTGATTATTCCCACAATTATTCAATGTCTTTATTACCCCACTTACAATTTTGTTCATTTTATTGATATATTTTCTTCCTAGGACGGTAGATAAAAACATACCATGATAATACGTGCGTTGCACGTGCATGTTTACTAGTTCTCAAAAAAAGAGGAAAGAAATGCGCGAGAAGGAGGGATCAAACCCGGGTGTCCACGGGTAACGCAGGCCGCGCTAACCACCAGGATTTAAATCCTGTGGTTGAGATGGTTAGGTGGACAGTGGTATTGCCAACCCACGAGGGTTCAAATCCTAGTGCTCACATTATTTCTGGATTTATTTTAGGATTTCCGGCGATGCGTTTTCAGTGGGAGGAGACATTCCCGTCGACGACGAGGCACCTACGGTGACTTCGTAAATCTCAAGATGATATGCCGGCTCGGTCTCTCGGAGGTGCTCATAGGGGTAGGGTGTGCGTGTATGCGTTCATAGGGATGAGTGTATGCGTGTGTATATGAGCGCTTTGCATCTGTACTGATGCTAAAAAAACCGGGTGTCCAGGGGTAACGCACGCCGCGCTAACCACTACACTCCCAACTGCGGGGTTCACTCCAACTTTTCTCTCGCCAACCGCTCGGCACAAGCAATCTGTCTGCCTCCTTCCTTCGCCGGTGTGGCTGCGGGTCCTCGGCCTCTTCAGCTACCGCTCCGGCGGCCCGAGGGGCTTGGGACCCTGGCGACTTTGCTCCGACGACTAGATAGGATAGGCTTAGTTTTTCTCGGAGACGTTGCATTTGTGGTGGAATCAACGCTGCGTCGGAATAAGATGACTCTGCTTCTTTTCCACCCTGGTGATGCTTCGATCAGCAACGCCGGGAAGCAGGTAGCCCTTGTGTCTCGTCGGACTTTGGTTTTGACGATGTTAGGTTGTGGTGGCTGGTGCTTGGCGTCTTGTTGGACGACATTGTTGGCTGGTCCAAAGTATGCGAGTGTCTTGGAGTGTGGTGTGTGGATGGTGGCTTGTGGCGGCGCTCTCTTCTCCGATCATGTTGGATGAAGATAACGTCGTCAAGATCTGGCAGACTTGGGGATGCTCCCCGACCGACGTGCCACAAAGATTTGGTTCAGTTGACTCTAACGGACCGTTTAATCGGTTCACAAAGCAGCATGGTCTGCAATGGAGTGCTTTCAGATCTGGATGTGGAGGCTATTCGTGTTTTTCTCCGACGACGCCATGGTGACGATGGTGATCGACCTCGGGTGATGATTAGGTTGGGCATATGGATCTCCAAAACTAAAGTTATAAAATTTATTTTTTGGAGCCCTTCGTGCAAATCTTCACGACACTAGACACTATGTTTGTCTCATGAAGTGACCACGTATGTACTCATTGTAATTTTTTTGTTTAATGGACAATGTGGCAATTCCTCAAAAAAAATCCCTTTATTTTAGTGGTAAAGAAACAAGCGGTACGTTCTACTTGAGGCTACTCTAACCGTTTCCTTCGGGGCGTTCTTTTTCTTTTTTTCTTTTTGTTTTTTGATATGGTTTTCTTCGTATTTTCCTTCTTCTCCATATTTGCTTGATTTTCTTTTTTTTCTCTTAATTTTTGTTTAGTTTTCTTTTTTCTTCTCCATATTTATCTGGTGTTCTTTTTCTCTCTTAATTTTTTGTTCGATTTTATTTTTTCTTCTCTATTTTAGTTTTTCTTTTGTATTTCCTATATTTGTTTTTGTTTTCACTCTAAATTTTCGTATATGTCAAAAAAAAAGTGATCAACATTTTTTATATACACGTTCAACATTTTTGAACGCTTATTCAACATTTTTCAAATACTTATTCAACATGTTTAAATATGTGATCAACAATTTTCAAATACATGTTCAACATTTTTTAATACTTATTCAACATCATCAAATACTCATTGAATGCTTTTAATACTTATTCAATATTTTGAAATACTTGCTCAACATTTTTGAAATACTCGTTCAACAATTTTTAATATTCGTCCAGCATTTATCAGATAATTATTCAAAAAATTAATATTTATTCAACATTTTCTGAATATTTATCCAATATTTTTCAAATACGTGTTCCACATTTTTCAAATACTTTTCAACATTTGTCGAAGAATATAGAATGAAACACAAAAACTAAGAAAGAAAAAAAAATGTTGATCACTTATTAAAAAAATGTTTTTGACATATACGAAAATGTTGATTGAAAACGAAAACAGACATAAGAAAAAACAATGTATGGAGAAGGAAAAATAAGACCAAACAAAACATGGAGAATAAAAAAGAAGAAAGAAGAAGAGAGAAAAGTGAGAAAACAGTCTCTAGTTGCCTTAATAAGGACGCCTCCTTCGACTATTCACCAAGTCCAGGTGGGTGGAGTGACTAACAGCGATGTACTTTTTACATGGTGTACCGGGATCAAACCCTAATGAGTGCATTTTTCTCTCTTTATTTCTTTTGATTTGAAAAGAGTGCGGTCATGGGTATCTGAACATCGTAACCGTACTTTATTAGATATGGTGCGATCTATGATGTCTCTTACCGATTTATCATTATCGTTTTGGGGTTATGCATTAGAGACAATTGTATTCACGTTAAATATGACACCATCTAAACTCGTTGAGATGACACCGTATGAACTGTGGTTTGGCAAAAACCAAAGTTGTCGTTTCTTAAAGTTTGGGGTTGCGATGCTTATGTGAAAAAGTTCCAGCCTGATAAGCTCGAACCCAAATCAGAGAAATGTCTCTTCATAGGATACCCAAAAGAAACTGTTGGGTACACCTTCTATCACATATCCGAAGGCAAGACTTTTGTTGCTAAGAGCATCTCCAATAGCTTGTCTATATGGATGTCTATACTTGTTTTGCACAACGTGAGCCCAAAATAGACGTCCAACAGTCTGTCTATATGATCGTCCAAATATACACATTCTCTAAATCATCCTCCACAATGTCCACGCCTAGACAATGTGAAGGCGTTGTCTAAACTCAGCTGTAGTTATGATTTCTTTCTCTTCCCAGCGACGGCCCACCTGTCATGGTCCCTGTATATAGACGTTCTGATGCAAAACTGGATGTGTATATGAAGGAATCTTGTTAGACCATTGTCTATATGAATATATAGACATCCAAATATACACATGCTATTGGAGATGCTCTAAGAATGGATCCTTTGTAGGGAAGGAGTTTCTCTTGAAAGAAGTGAGTGGGAGGAAAGTAGAACTTGATGGGGTAATCCACATCTGAGCACGGGCTCATCTGCACCCGCTCAGAAAAAAAATTCAAAAAAATACTAAAAAGATTCAAAAAATTCCAAAAAAAAATTATGTAGTAGATCATTTGATGCGTGAGGTTCGCTCCAAATTTCAACTCATTTGGACATCTGAGCAATCCTGGGCAAAAAAGACAAATCGGGTCAAAAACAGTTCCTGAACAGTACACTGTTTTACAGACCCCGATTTTGTCTTTTTTGCCCAGGAATGCTCAGATGTCCAAATGAGTTGAAATTTGGAGCGAACCTCACGCATCAAATGATCTACCACATAATTTTTTTTTGGAATTTTTTGAATCATTTTAGTATTTTTTTTGATTTTTTTCGTGAACGCGGGTGCAGATGAGCTCGGGAGCGGAATAGCCGCACTCAACTTGATGAGCTAATTGTACCTTCTCTAGAATTGGAGAATAGCACATCACGGAAATTGTTCCTGTGATGCCTACACCAATTAGTGAGGAAGCTAATGATGATGATCATGAAAAATCGGATCAAGTAAACTACCGAACCTGATAGATCAACCAGAGTACGTTCTGCGCCAGAGTAGTATGGTAACCCAGTTCTGAAAGTCATGTTACTAGACCATGACGAACCCACGAACTATGAGGAAGCGATGATGAGCCCAGATTCTGCGAAATGGCTTGAAGCCATGAAATCTGAGATGGGATCCATGTATGAGAACAAAGTGTGGACTTTGGTTGACTTGCCCGATGATCGGCAGGCCATAGAAAATAAATGGATCTTTAAGAAGAAGACTGACACTGACGGTAATGTGACCGTCTACAAAGCTCAACTTGTTGCGAAAAGGTTTTCGACAAGATCAAGGAGTTGACTACGATGAGACCTTCTCACCCGTAGCGATGCTTAAGTCTGTCCGAATCATGTTAGCAATTACCGCATTTTATGATTATGAAATCTGGCAAATGGATGTCAAAACTACATTCCTTAATGGATTTCTGAAAAGAAGAGTTGTATATGATGCAATCAGAAGGTTTTGTCGATCCTAAAAGTGCTAACAAAATGTGCAAGCTCCAGCGATCCATTTATGGACTGGTGCAAGCATCTCGGAGTTGGAATATACGCTTTGATGAGGTGATCAAAACATATGATTTTTTACAAACTTACGGTGAAGCCTGTATTTACAAGAAAGTGAGTGGGAGCACTACAACATTTCTAATAAGTATAAGCGAATGACATATTGTTGACCGGAAATGATGTAGAATTTTCTGAAAGCATAAATGATTGTTTAAAATGAGTTTTTCAATAAAAGACCTCAGTGAAGGTGCTTACATATTGGGCACCAAGATCTATACAGATAGATTAAGACGCTTGATAAGATTTTCAATGAGTACATACCTTAATAAGATTTTTAAGAAGTTCAAAATGGATCAGTCAAAGAAAGAGTTCTTGCCTGAGTTGGAAGGTATGAAGTTGAGTAAGACTCAAAACCCGACCACGGCAGAAGGTAGAGAAAGAATGAAAGTTATTTCCTATGCCTAACCATAGGTTCTATAAAGTATGCCACGCTGTGTACCAAACCTGTTGTGTACCTTGCCATGAGTTTGGCAAGGAGGTACAATAGTGATCCAGGAGTAGATCACTGGACAGCAGTCAAAATTATCCTTGGTTACTGGATGACTAAGGAAATGTTTTCTCGATTATGAAGGTGATAAAGAGTTTGTCGTAAAGATTTACGCCGATGCAAGCTTTGACACTAATCCAGATGACTTAAGTATCAATCTCGATGCGTATTGAAAGTGGGAGCAATTATCTAGAGTAGCTCAATGCAGAGCATTGTAGACATAGAAATTTGCGAAATACATACGTATCTGAATGTAATAGACCCGTTGACTAAACTTCTCTCATAAAGCAAAACATGATCACACATTAGTACTCTTGGGTGTTAAATCCCATGGTGGTGTGAACTAGATTATTGAATCTAGTAAACCTTTTGGGTGTTGGTCACATGGCGATGTGAACTAGGGATATTAATCACATCTCGATGTGAACTATCGGTGTTAAATCACATGGCGGTGTGAACTAGATTATTGACTCTAGTGCAAGTGGGAGACTGAAGGAAATATGCCCTAAAGGCACTAATAAAGTTGTTATTTATATTTCCTTATATATCATGGTAAATGTCTTTTATTCATGCTAGAATTGTATTAACCGGAAACTTAATACATGTGTGAATACGTAGACAAAACAGAGTGTCCCTAGTATGCCTCTACTAGACTAGCTCGTTAATCAAAGATGGTTAAGTTTCCTAACCATAGACATGTGTTGTCATTTGATGAACGGGATCACATCATTAGGAGAATGATGTGATGGACAATACCCATCCGTTAGCTTAGCATAATGATCGTTTAGTTTTATTGCTATTGCTTCTTCATGACTTATACATGTTCCTCTGACTATGAGATTATGCAACTCCCGAATACCGGAGGAACCCTTTGTGTGCTATCAAACGTCACAACGTAACTGGTTGATTATAAAGATGCTCTACAGGTGTCTCTGAAATTGTTTTGTTGAGTTGGCATAGATCGAAAATAGGATTTGTCACTCCGGGTGTCGGAGAGGTATCTCCAGGCCCTCTCAGTAATACACATCATAATAAGTCTTGCAAGCAAACGACTAATGAGTTAGTCACGAGATGATGTATTACGGACCAAGTAAAGAGACTTGCCGGTAACGAGATTGAACTAGGTATGATGATACCGACGATCGAATCTCGGGCAAGTAACGTACCGATGACAAAGGAAACAACGTATGTTGTTATGCGGTTTGACCGATAAAGATCTTCGTAGAATATGTAGGAGCCAATATGAGCATCCAGGTTCCGCTATTGGTTATTGACCGGAGATGTGTCTTGGTCATGTCTAAATAGTTCTCGAACCCGTAGGGTCCGCACGCTTAACGTTCGATGGCGATTAGTATTATGAGTTATGTGATTTTGATGATCAAAGTTTGTTCGGAGTTCCGGATGAGATCATGGACATGAAGAGGAGTCTCGGAATGGTCGAGAGGTAAAGATTCATATATTGAAAGTCTATATTTGGACATCGGAAAGGTTCCGAGTGATTCGGGTATTTTTCGGAGTACCGAGGAGTTACGGGAATTCACCGGGGGAAGTATTGGGCCTTATTGTGCTTTAGTGGAAAGGAGAGAAGGGCCACAAGGGAAGGCAGCGCCCCCCCCATGGGCTGGTCCGAATTGGACTAGGAGGGGGCGGCGCCCCCCTCTTTCCTTCTCCCTCTCATCCTCCTTTCCTCTCTCCACCTCTTGGAAAGGAAGGGGACTCCAACTAGGATTGGAATCCTAGTTTGACTCCCCCTATAGGCGCGCCCCTCCTAGGACGGCCTCCTCCTCCTCCCTCCTTTATATACGTGGGTAGGGGGCACCCCAAAGGCACAACAGACAATCTCTTAGCCGTGTGCGGGCCCCCCCTCCATAGTTACACACCTTGGTCATATCGTTGCAGTGCTTAGGCGAAGCCCTGCGCCGGTAATTTCATCATCACCGTCACCACACCGTCGTGCTGACGAAACTCTCCCTTGTCCTCAACTGGATCAAGAGCTCGAGGGACGTCATCGTGCTGAACGTGTGCTGAACACGGAGGTGCCGTACGTTCGGTACTTGGATCGGTGGATCGTGAAGACGTTCGACTACATCAACTACGTTACTAAACGTTTCCGCTTTCAGTCTACGAGGGTACGTGGACACACTCTCCCCGCTCGTTGCTATGCTTCTCCTAGATAGATCTTGCGTGATCGTAGAAAAGTTTTGAAATACTACGTTCCCCGACAAGGAGGAGGCAGACCAAGGGGAGGTGGCGTGTGCCCCCCCATGGGTCCGAATTGGACTAGGGGAAGGGGACGGCACCCCCCTTGCCTTTTCCTTCTCCCTCTCTCTTTCCCTCTTTCCTTCTCTCTTACTCCGAATAGGAAAGGGTTTCCTACTAGGACTTGGAAGTCCTAGTAGGACTCCCTACTCTTGGCGCGCCCTAGATGGCTGGCCTCTCTCCCTCCCTCCTTTATATACGTGGGCAGGAGGCACCCCAAAGGCACAACAGACAATCTCTTAGCCGTGTGCGGTGCCCCCCTCCACAGTTACAAACCTCGGTCATATCGTTGTAGTGCTTAGGCGAAGCCCTGCGACGGTAACATCATCATCACCGTTTCCAAGCCGTCGTGCTAACGAAACTCCCCCTCGTCCTCAACTGGATCAAGAGCTCGACGGACGTCATCGTGCTGAACGTGTGCTGTACACGGAGGTGACGTACGTTCGGTACTTGGATCGGTTGGATCGTGAAGACGTTCGACTACATCAACCGTGTTACTAAACGCTTCCGCTTTCGGTCTATGAGAGTACGTGGATACACTCTCCCTCTCGTTGTTATGCTTCTCCTAGATACATCTTGCGTGATCGTAGGATTTTTTTGAAATACTACGTTCCCAACACAAACTGCCCCGCCGCCACCCTCCTTGGGCACGCCCGGACTACGCCGATGTCCCCTCCGAGTACGCCTCGGATTAGGTGGCTAGTCCTCATGTGTTTGGGAGTCATGCTTTGATCAACCTTCTATTTAGTTGGATGATCCTCCTTATTATACAATATTGTAGTAAATCCGGTGGATGATGTAATGGTGAATCGGAAGTAGTGATCTATATTTATATCTATAACTATATACCTACTATAATAAAGTAAGGTGCGTTTATCCGATTTTTTTCATCCGTTCACCGCCAAAAAGTTTTTCCCTATCCAACGTGGTACTAAATTTTTGTGTGTCTATTTCCTAGAAACAAAAAACTATTTGCGTACATGGGTCATGCACGTTGTGTCCCGACGAAGCCAATCCACTTATTTCCCTGCCCACACAGCTGGGAAAACCCTATTTATCGCACTTGGCCACAAATAGTCTAACCTTCGGACATGGCGCAAGACTGTGCCGGCCCATTTTCGTTTTTTTGTCTATGTTCTATTTTTATTTTGTTTCTGGTTCCTTTCGCTATTTTTTTACTTTTCCATGACAACTTTATACTTTTTTAAAGACAATTATTTTTTTAAAATCATAATTTCCTTTCGCGTTTTCAAAATTTATAGAAGAAAAAAAATCCAATTTCCAAAATTTTATTTCTGTTTTAAAAAATGTTCAAAACTTGATATTTTTGTCATTCCAGATTTTGTTAACATTACAAAAAACAATCCCTTTTTTCTAAAAATGTTTGCAAAATATGTCCTCCAAAATATTGAGATTTTAAAAATAAAATTTCATTTTAAAATATGTTCCAAATTCTATAAATATTCTTGTTGAGTGAAATGTCCACGGATTCAAAATAAGGTTTGTGGGTAAAAAAAAATTATAAATGTTCAGAACATGTTCCTGTTTTAAAGAATTGTTCCAAATTCAAATAATGTCAGTGCGTTTCCAAAGGTTCTTGTTTTCCATAAATGTTTGTGAATAAAAAAAATTCTATTTCAAATGGTGTTCATCTTTTTCCAAAATGAACAGGATTTTGAAAAACTTCTCAGGATTTAAAAAACTGTTCATGTTTCCAAACATATTTTGCAATTCATAAAAGTTAATTTATTTTTGGAAATTTTCCAAAAAAATAAAAAATAAGGTTTTGAATATGGTGATCTAGTATGTTCTTAGATGTTCGCGCTAGTCACTGGTATGCAGGACACGTTTATTCGAGTGGCTAGCACCCAGTGGTCGAATTTGTAGGTAATAAGTTTGATCCTTCAACTAGTACTCCCTCCGTCCCAAAATTTTTGTCTTACTTTGTCCAAATACGGATGTATCTAGTTACACTTTAGTGTTAGATACATCCGTATCTAGAAAAATCTAAGACAAGAATTTTGGGACGGAGGGAGTAGTTTTTTGGATTTATACTCGTGCCTTACAAACACATGTCCTTTTGGTGCCTGCCAGTGGGCTGGCCCAGACGCGAACAGTTTTGCATCCCATGCGCTATTTGACGATAAAAGAGAATGTGCCTTTTAACTATAATTGCAAGAAATTGTGGGTACAAGTCAATAAAAGAGAATATACGGATTTGGCTCTAATAAAAAGAACTGTAGGCACGTAACCGCTAAAATAATCAAAGAGAATAAACCTGATAAAGAAGGGACTGCATGGTTATGCGTGAATTATGCACTACAATTAGTAATTCATCCGATTACATCGTAGTAGGAGAGAGTGGCGAAGCAACCGTGCCCTGAAGATCGCCGCGCAGCCACCAAACGAGGAGGGAGCCACAACCCCGACACGGGGGCGAACCTAAAGGAAAAAATGGGTACAAGTTGGTTGCTCGCCACCACACTGACTAACCCCGTCACTATCAAGATATCGCGGGCCAAACATGATCCATGAGAAGACCACAACTCCTCGCTCTGTCACCCCACTGCTGTGCTGACTGTTTTTCGTGCACACATCAATTGCTTATCTCGCTGCTTCTCAAAAGAAAAATATCTACCATTGCAACGCACGGGCATGTGCTAGTAAAGGTTAAAGAAAATTTATGTAAAAAACATGATCCGTATACCCTTGATATGGTTCAAAAAATACTTTTCATAAATTTACCAGCAGAAGTTGAGGACTAATATTACTCGACATCATTTCATCCAATCAAACCCTTTGCATCTGATATTGCCACATATGTAAATCTTTTCATCAAATCAACGTGCACGACTAATATTTTTTTTAACACTGCACAACTAATTTTCGCAACAAAAAAAAAAAAAAACTGCACAACTAATACTTGGGAGGACAAAAAAGAACGATGCGTGTGTTTTATGCGTGGCGAAGCACTGAAGTAGTGAACTATGTGCGCTCAATTTGTACATCCGAGGTGAGCCCCTGCATCAGACGTCGGGAGAATCGGCGACAGCATCAAAGGGCAGCGCCGCTCTCCTTCAAGATATACCGACCGTCTTCCCCAGCAGCCACATGACGAGCGAGAACTCGATCATGAAGAGCGCGTGCAGCCATGTGCGGTCGACGACGAAGCCGTACACCGTGATGCCCGCCCGGTTGTTCTCCAGGTAGTTCACTGAAAAGGAAAACACCGGCCGCCATTAGCATTTAGCAACCAGCAAGAAGCTAAGCCAGTGGATCTCGGTTCCTGCGTGTGCGCTTGCGCTTACCGAGTGCCTGCCTCTTCTGGAAGCACATGTTGTTGACCTGGAAGGGCACGAGCTTGGATTCGTCCATGGAGTCATCGCTCATGTTGTCATCGTCATCGTCGTCGTCCCCATAGCCGTCGGACTCCTCGCCGGGGGCCACCCGGTAGGCGTTGGCCGGAGCCAGGTAGCCGGTGGCGGCCGGCAGGGCGGGGTCGGGGTCCTCCAGGTCGTTGTCGAAGGCGTGGATGGTGGCGTCCGCGTGCCACGCCGCCGCCACGCTCGTGATGGCCTGCGTCTTGTGCGTGATCTTGGCCGCGCTGTGGAGACAGACCAGCAGCCCTGCCACGAGGCTCACTGAGCAGAGCTGCATGCAGGCAACAATGGAGATCCTGGTCAGTGCACTGCTGGCATGCATCGTGGCCAATGCAGGGATTTGCCGTTAGGTTAACTGATGAGTGATGACACTCCACAAATATATCTAACAAATGAGACTCGACAGATGCTAATCAAATGAGACTGTAACTAGACAAATTCTAGTCATCCCCATTTTCGATTGGATGTCTCTATATATATCCTATCCATATCCACCAGCCAGCATATTTATGTTTCACGGATACTCGGTGCGATACTGCTTACTTTTAAATGCACCGCATATATATTTGATGGCAGAATTTGTGTCTGACATGGACATGTATTGATAGCTACAACCACGGGTTTCTTCATTTCGAACACCACATAATTGTTATCCGATTAGCTGGAGACATGATAACTGTTTTTTTATTTTGTCTGATTCGATGGAAATTTGTCTACTGAAATCGCAGAATTACGTGGCGAAATTTCATCATAGATCTTCAGAAATAATAATACTAGATCTCTGTCTACAATGCAATATATATAGTAGTAGTGGACTAGCGGTACTCACCGCGAGCTCGCCGGCGGTGGCGATATTGATCCGTGCATGGGGCCTGGTGGTGGCGAGCAGGGCGGAGAACTGGCTGGCGGTGACGAGCACGAGGCAGAAGATTATGAACCGGCGGTACCTGTGGCTGATCCTGCGGAGCTGGTCCCTGATCCGTCGGTGGTGCTCCAGCACGACGGCGACGTCGGCGAACCTGCCGAACTCGCGCGCGAAGCCGACCATGCGCAGCACCTGCAGGTAGCAGATGACCCGGAAGAGCACGCAGATCATGAAGAAGACGGCGGTGCGGTAGACCCAGGAGGCGGCCTCGAGCGCGCAGGCGGCGGCGTTCCACCATGGCGAGCGGAAGGGCGCGGCGGTCCAGTACCAGTAGACCTTGTAGGCGGCGTCGGCGAGGGAGCATGGCGCGAGGAAGCAGGCGAGGACGCGGAAGGAGCGGTTGAGCTGCGCGGTGTACCCCGCGCGCACCTCGTCCGAGTCGTGGCGGAGGCGGTCGATGCAGAGCAGGCGGCGGAGGCCGACCCGGAGCAGCGAGCAGAGGGAGAGGAAGGCGAGCGTGGCGGCCAGGGTGAGCGAGACCTGCACCTGCCCGTCCAGGGGCCGCTGCGGCGCCGATGCCGGGAGGGCCAGGGTGATCGCCACCGGCGCGGCGACGGCGAGGAGGAAGAAGACCGTCCAGGAGCCCGCGGAGCGCGGCCCGTCGGTGTGGTCGATGCACATCCAGCGGAGGCAGGCCCGGAAGCTGCGCAGCTCGTCCCCCGCGTGCGACGCGCTGCGGGTGTACTGCGCCGCCGACGACGACTTCTTCCGCGGCAGCAGCAGCGGCCCCACCGCCGCCGCCGCCGCCGACCTGTTGTCCGCCATGGCGCGCGCCGTTCTCGGATCGGCAGATGGTTGAGCGAGCGGGAAGAGTCGACAGGGCCCAGTCGCGGGCGGAGAGTAAAGTGCGGGAGCGGGAGCGCCTCTCCGAGTGCCGTTTACGGCTTCCGACTTCGCTAATCTAATCTCTGGGATTTGTTTCTCTCCAGGCCAGTAGGAGGAGTGGACGCTTATAGAAGAAAGAAGAGAATAAAAATACTAGTACTACCCAATAATGGTGGCGCCGCGGCGATGGGTTGCGTGATGCGGCGGACGGGATCACGGAGGATCATGTGCCGCTCCTCCCTTCGATTTGCATAGACAAATGGGAGAGAACACAGGTCCGGTTTTGTGTGGCGAGCCTGAGTTGGTTATGTGATGAAAGGGAAAATCATGTGCGTGCCCACCTGCTGACAGCCAGCCACAGACCACAGGTGGAGTGGTCGATTCGTATTTAGTGTTTATTATAGGCCTCAATCATCGGGCAGCTCGGGTAGGCGTGCAAGTGTCATTTTGTTTGCGTCGCTGGCAGGGGCCGACCGGCCGGGCAAATACGAGGTGTCCACCGTGTGAGGAGTCATGGATATGGAGATATACTCCCGGAAAAGAACAAGAGATGGAGAGGGGGGCGGGACCGTGGCCGTGAGAGGGGTGGTTGGCGGTTTGGCATCCCGGACTACGGGCCGCATGTCGTCGTCGTCGGGTGTGATTGTGAGGACTAACCTGGCCAAACCTCGGGCCGGGTCGGGCTTCGGGCCGGGCCTATCAAAGCCCGGTGCAAAAAACCCAGGCCCGAGCCCGGCCCGGCCCGGCCATCGGGCCTAAAAATCGGGCCCAAACCCGGCCCATCACGCTAAAAGCCCGACGTGCCTCGGGCCGGGCCCCTTCGCTAATCTGCAAAAATGACGGCCCGGTCCCGGCCCGGCCCGGTCATCGGGCTTGAAATTTAGGCCCGAGCCCGGCCCGTGGACAAGGTCGGGCCGGGCCGGGTCGGGCTTTTTCGGGCAGGGCTACTTGTCGTCGACCACCTGTCGTCGTCGTCGGGCTTGTGATTCTGAGGACCCTCAGAAGCAGGACCTGAGAAGAAGAGAAGGAGAATTATGAAGATCATGACAAAATGCAAGAATGATTTGGTGGGGAGATGGCGATTTGGCGTTCGTGGTGTATGAATGACGAATTGGAAGGGGGAACCATATCTCATGGACGCATTTTTCTGAAATGTGGGGGAGTTATAATTCTACCCGTGTCTTTTGGCTTGTGGTTTGGTTCCGAGTCTTGAGGGTCGGGGATAGTAGGGTAACTTTGCTTCTCCCAAATAGCTTGTCAAAGATTTCTGTTGGGTATAATGTATATTTAGGAAACATATGATAGCATAGGATTTATTCCGCCTTGCCTTTTACTCCAAGATGATTATGTACTCCTATAGATATGCTCGCGAGACTCAAGCAATAAACAACGATTCCACCAAACCTCTCTATCCCTTCTAACATGGTATCTGACTAACCGATTCAACCCTGGCCGCCGCCGCCGCTTCCACCCCGCGCGCCGCCCCCGGAGTGGTCGGCCTCCATGACCGCCGCCGGAGGCGCGTCGTCCTTATCTAGGGTTAGTCCGCCGGTCGTGTTGATCGGTTGTCTTAGAGAGTCTTTTCCCCGATTTGTTGATCTAGGTTTTTCTCTCTCCCGTTCTCTTTGGTTTTCCGATATCAAATCGGTTTGCGTTGTCCGTCGTCGTTCATCATCTACATCGTGCCTCCGCTTTGACATCAGATTTGGAACCGTTGCTGCACTGCACCCGACTTTGATGCATGCATCGGCGTCCTCTGTGCTGATGCGGCATGCAGCTCATCACGTCGTCGAACACATCCCGCGCGCGGGTGTGGTGTGCTCCCACACGGCCACGCCCATCCACCCTGTTGATGCATGCCGTGTCTAGGTCTTTGTGCATCAGGTGCTGGTGTACTCACGCCGAGCAGCTACTTCAACCCCGCAAGCAGTTGACTTGATCACTCGAAAAGCACGTCATCCACTCCATCCTCGTCGCATGCTCGGTCTACAAATATATTATCTTGGACGTCTTTTATGATTGTGAATACTCATTAATTATTTTCAAACTTGAGCAAATGAGTTGAAGTTTGAAAAGGAAGGCAACTTAATGAGTTATGGTTGGGTATATTTGTATAGAAGTTATATTGTTATGGAACCTCCAACATGCGGTGCTAGAATCTTGAGCCAAGTTTCTTCCACGGATGTCCATCATATATACCTATATACGATATTACCCTGCCATTCCAAGTAAATTTGCATGTGCCATCTCTAATACATTCAAATAAACATATGTTTTGTGTGCGCATACTACTCATGGAGCGAAAGGGTGGTCAGTATCTTCCATGCTAAGTGGGTTATTCTCATGATGGATGTGTATTCACTTGTCCTTGCACGAGGGAGGCTGATAATTGGGATGCCCAGTCCCTTAAATAAAAAGATAAAGAAAGATATAATAAAACAACCCCCTGGAAAGTTGATTGTTTGAAGGGCACCCATGAATTCGACCAGCCATGGCTTGTGATTGTATGGTTGAGGGGGAGTAAACTTTTCATTTCCGCATAGGAACCGACAATAATGTGTTTAGCATGGAAGATATTAAAATCATTAGTCGTGACGTTGACAGGAAAAGCACACCACTCAAAATGTATTTGTCTCTGTTTTAAGCAATGAGCTATGGCACCTATGCAAATCCATGCTTCCCTCTGTGAAGGGCTTATCTTTGTACTTTTATGTTAATTTATTTTTGTCGAGTCAACTTATTATTAAAATATATTCTTTAGTTGGCAAGCATCATGTGGTGGGAAAAGATCCAGCAGTGGTACGTGTCGGTGCTATACAAACGGTTTTTAACCCCATTCTGCGAAGGCATTTGGGACCGTCGCCAAGTGAGTATGGGCGATATGGGGTCCTTCCCACACGACCCAGAAACCATCGAGGATATGGAACAATGATCCAGAGGCCTTCCAAAATGTAATCATGTGCGATGCAACACACACTAAATTCATTCACACGTGTGGTGTCGGTGATTAAACGTTTCTAATGATGCAGTGAAACCAAACGGTGTGTCGTAATGAACCGTTTGGGAAACATTATGTAAGGCACACGGGCTCACATATGAACCGTGTGCGATTTGTGCCCCATTGCACACGAGTTTCTACGTTACCCGTCTGCCATGCAAGACTTCATCGCACACATTTCCCAACAATTACCGTCTGCGATAATGTTCTATCACAAACGGTTCAGGAGCCCCTTCGCACACATACAAGTGTTGTAGACTGTTTGTGATTTGTTGTGTATCACCGACGGTTGCGGAAAGAGTGATGTGTGCTTCTCCTTTCGGATCCCACATGTTTCCTGAAAAAATTACGACTGCGATTGTATTTTACATTTGGCACAGTTTACTCCGAGTTCTCGTGTGCGATAACGCGATATCACAAATGGTTCCGGAGACCCTACGCACACGTAGTAGCGCTGCAAATCGTTTGTGATCTGCTGTTTATCACCGACGGTTCCGCTAAGATTGACATATGCTTTCTGATGTGGATCGCACACACTCATTTAGTTGAACAGTGTGCAGAGCAATTGCCACGTTAAAACAAAAATATCCCATTTTGAATCGGCATGCAAAAAGTGAATTCGCAACAATATTAAATTGAACAAAGAAATAAAAATATCCCATTTTGAATTGGCACGCAAAAAGAAAATTCGCCACAATATTCAATTGAACAAATAGTGTCCACAGGAAGAACATTCATCAGATTTCGCAATAATTGCAATTGAACATATGGTAGCTAAATTCCAATGATTTGTCCACACATATATGCATTACGTAATTAATCATAGTGTACGAAATACGAAGACCTCATCAGATGGAAAACAATGGATCCATGCGTATATGTTTAGCGCCTAACTCTTACTCAATGGTTCAGGAGAACTCATGCTGAAATCTTCATTATCACAAGTGGGATTGATGTTAGTGATTCAAGAAGAAGTCGCTTATAAATGTCTGAACCATCAGCAATTCACCAGCCGGGAGCGGTTCAGGGGTCCTCGGTTTTAAGATGAGCTGCAGTATTTTTAAGATCAGAATGTGCTATATGAGTGGAGTAGAAGATATTAATTAAGATAGACTTACTGGTACTTACCAAATCGGACATCTAACAAGAGTGGCATCGAGCTTGTTGAAGTTTAAGAAGAGATGTAAGTCCTTGAAACTCACATTGATGGAACCAGCATCGTGTTGGAAATATCTCTGTTGTAGTGGACTAGCAAACCATGATGACCTGCTGACATTTGATCGATGCAATATTCATGTAACTCGCGGCAACTGAAGCTACACTCATCAAAGTATTCGCCAACAAGAAATGGCTGGTCATGGACGTAATTGCATGCTTCAAGTATGTCCGCTTTACTTTTAGCAAGCTGCAAAGCTATTTCTTCATCATCCATGCCTTCAGAAATAATATTACTCCCCGATTCGATCAAGCTGTTGTTAATTTGGTTCTGGGCGATGAGTGCTTTAAGTAAGAGGCAATCATTATCTTTCCTCTTCACTCTCCCGCTGCGCTTCCTCGTGGGTGTAGCCTTTTTGGCCACTTCCTTCTTGGTACTTGTAGCATTTCTAGCAGAACAACTGGTTGGCTGCAAGGTAGACTGCCGAGCAGACGGTGAAGCTTCAACGGACCGCTTAGTAGACGGTTTATCTATGTCGGACCACTGAGCTGGCGGTGCTGCTGTGACGGGCTGCTGGGCTGTAGGAGCAGAGGCATCAGACTGCTGACCATGCGTTGAAGCTGTGTCAGGTTTCTGCGCAAGTGGTGCCAACTTGTCGATGTGCTGAAGAGACCGTGCCAACGCGTTGGTTTGCTGAGCAGGAAGTGCTGACGCATTGGTATGCTGATCACGCGACTGCGGACCGACGGACTGATGATCACTCAGTTCTGGACCTATAGACTGCTTAGCAGGCGGTTCGGAAGCATTAGACTGCTTAGCAGTCCGTTTCACCAGGTTGGTCTGCTGAGCATGTGCTGCAGCTGGGTCTCCCCCCGCTGCTTCAGCGGTCGGCATCTGAACCGGAGGTGCGTCTTCAGCAGTTGTAGGCCTTGCCACTAACTGCTTTGGGGCGGAGGATGACATGGCATGTACACCACAAAGTCGGGCCGGCTGATCATAGGTTGATGCATCAGCCGTCGGATTACGAGTATTAGGTTCTTTGGGGGAAGCACGCGAGAGCTGCTGTGGCAAGGAGAGTGTCACCGGTTGAGGGGCGACATTGATTTCTCTTGGCGGGGCTTCAGGGATCTCATTGATGAACTCTATTTCCTTTCATAGCCACTGGATGTGATGTAACAGTGTTTCTCCCAAGGTCCTTTGCTCATCAAAGTCTCCTAGGACATTCTTCAGGGCCAATTCATTGAATCCAGGCTTTACTCCAGTCACGTAACACTTCACACAGCCTGGCTTCAATGGCACATTGTCCAACAAGAGGCCATCTTCCAAGAAGGGTGGGCAAACCCAGGCTGTTGCACATTTTAATGTACCTTCATAATGTGTAAGCACACCCTTCAGTCTGTCTTTCATTCCAGATAGATCAGATATAGCATCATCACGAGCAGCTGGAGTCTCAGTGTCGCTGGAGTTAGCCGATGCACAGCTACTCTTGTGCAGTGTTGTCGCGCAATAACCAACATCCTCCATGCCCACCTCCCCTCCCATATGCTGGCTATCTGTCAGTGTTAGAATCTTCTACATCATCATTGACTCCTCAACATCCTTTCGAACAGCCGGATACATCTCCTTCCTCAACCTTTCATACAATGCATTCTGCTTCATTTCACTCCTCGCTTTTTTCATGCTGAGCCTCTCTTCTTGGCTGAGTGTGAAAGCCCTCTTTTGCGGGACATTAACACCTATACCCCTTGCACGGCCAGGGGGCTCTTTTGTTTCCAGAGCAACGGACAGAATGTCACATGGCCCTGAGTTCCTGTAGAACCTTCCAGGCCTCTAACATCACTTGATACAGTTCTTCATCATGTGAGTTTTTAAAGTAATAAGTTCTGTCATCACGCCTCCTTGCACATGCGCGGAAGTAGTCTCTGGCGCGTTGGCCCCTGATTCACTAAAGGCCAGATTCCCACCTGCCGCTATTGCTTCTTTGTCCTCCTGGTCCCATATCAGTTTCATGCAGTAGTATCCTGCCACACCCATACGGTGGGGGTGTATGTTCTTCTTCTGAAGTTCCGATTGCTTGAAACTCTTCTCAGCAAACTCTTTAGTTGCCCTGACCCTTTTGAATTCTGCCTGGTCCGCCTTTGTAATTTCGGGGTATGCGGGGATTGGGTCCTTGCCTTCACTCAACTACTTCTTGCACATCATGTGCTTCCAGTTTCTCCAAGCATCCCTAGCCTTCTTCAGTGCAGCGTGTTCCACCTGCATTCTCCACTGCTTTGGAACATTGAAGTGATCCATGATCTCCGGGACTATCCTTCATTGTATTTCTGTGTCAGCCTTCCGAAACCCCGGCAGATTAATATTGAGCCTTGCCCTGCCAACAAATCCACACACACTCCTGAACCTTGTGTGTGCTTTATCTGGTTTAGTTGGAGCCCAAGACTTTAAATCAATCTGTGACGCCCGAAGACCGACGTCCTAGAAGATTCCAGATGTTCCGGGTTCCCCCTTGTGTTTCTTTTGTGCTTGTGTTTTTTTTTTTGCATTGCATCATGTCATCATGCCATCATGTCATTAATCTTTGCATCTCAACCTAAATAAATTGTGTGGACCTTCGGTCCATTTAAATCGAGGGAATTCACTAGTGACTTCTCTTTATAACATATCCTCCTAATATTTATGGAGCTATTATAAAAATATTCCAATTGTTTGGGATCACCGTAACACACTTGCATTTATTCCACAGGCCTCTTTTGCTTCAAGTTTCACCGCCAAACCGTCTCTACTATTCTTTTCCCTTTTATCGAGGCTCCTCCTAAAGTCTAGACTCCTTTCAAACTCCTTTAAGGCAAGCTAAATATTTTGGTTTGCACTTCCCTATTTTGTTGGAACCATTTTTGTTGGGTTGGTAATATTCCTTAAAGCCTTACAAAAATGTTCCATCATTTATTTCTTGTTCACGGCCTCTTTTCTCAATATTTTTTGAACTCTCTCTATTTTTTTCTGCTAAAGAAATAAATAGAGGGAAGGGATGGCCCAACAGCCAGAGCCAGCCGAACTCAGGCCCTTCTGGCCAAGCGCACCGGCCCATCCCTCCCTATGGCCATCAGCCTCCAGGCCTCCCTAGGCCGTTCAGGCCCATCTGCAGCCCATCCTCCCCTAAGCCCACCTTACCTTCTAAACCCTAGCCCGCACCCGATCCCCTCGTCCAGTCCTCTCGATCTCTCCCCCTCGCGCCGCCAGCATCGCTCACCCCAGCGCGCGAACCCCCTCGCTCTCCCCTCGCTCGCCCCAGTGCCCGATCCCCCCGAGGCTCTCCTCTCGATCTCCCTCTCCCTCTCGTCACCCCGTGCTGCCCTCCGTCTCCAGGCCGCCAGCGACGACCAGCCAGCGCCCCGCGCCCCGTCCTCAAGCCGCCCCCGCGCCGAGCGTCGCGAGGGCCTCGTCCCCCCCGCGCCGGAGCAGCCCGGCCGGCCAGGCCCGCCTCCTCGTCCGACGCGCCTCCATCTTCCATCCCCGAGCGCCTCCCTCCTACCCATCGGTCGAGGCCCCGAGCACCCCGAGCCCCAGTGCTCGCGCCCTCCGTCTCCAGCGCGAGGAGCTGCGCCGTCCCTCCCCGCGAACTGCGCCTGCGCCTCGCCCCCGAACGGCTCCCTCCGGCCTTGCCACGTCCCTGCCATGGCCTCTGCCCCAGGCCCCTGCCGCGGTCTGCTGCCTCACCGCCGCTCCGCCATGGACGCCCACCGGCCGCCTCTTCCCGACAGCGCCGGCGACCGAGCCCTCGAGCAGCCTCCAGCGCCTCCATCGCCATGCCGCTGCCATGGCCTCGTCGCCCCCGTGCTGCCGCTTTTGTTTGCTCTCTTGTGTTGCTTCGTTTTGGATCATCAAGACCGGCAAGATCGACAAGTACCACGACGACCCGAACATCTACAGAAAAACGAGCTCCGTGTACCACTACCGCCGCCAAGACCAAGATGGCGCCAAATGACAAGACGACCAGTGAATGACTACCGTCGACCCTCGAGGACCCCGTGGAACATACGGACATCAAGTACCACTACGAACCGCCAAGTACCTCAACGCTCGATGCCCGAACGACTACCTTCGGTGAAGAAACGAGTACCACTACGCTCGGCGATGCGACAAGTACCCCTACCGATGACCGTGAACGACTACTTCCACTACCGTCGCCGAGGACCCGTGTAATGCAAGCGTCAAGTTCGACTACCGTCGCCGTGTACCACTACTTCCTCGACGAACGTGAACGACTACTTCCTTTTGGCAACGTGGACGACAACTTCGACAACGACCGCCTCGAGAACGTCTACTTCCACTACTTCCACTACGTCCCTCGACGACTCGAACCGCTTCGAAAACGAATGTTTCGAAGGTATAACCCCGAGACGATGACCTGTGGAATGCGTGTTATGTTGTATGAGATGTTACCCTTGTGTGCACCGAGCCCGATTCGTCTTTTGTCATGCTCCTCGGTTGCCTCGTCGCCAACCCGTGGGAACCCGGTGATGGGATCACCCCACCTTTTTCATCTTGTTCGACTCGCTCACGCCACCTTTTCTTTTGCACCGGTCTCTCAACGAGTTACCGGAACCGAGATGTTGCCGTTGCATCATTTTCGGATCGTTGCCGTGGCACCTTTTCTTTCCACCACGGTGACAAATACTCCTTATCATCTTCTTATCTCTTCATGTTAACCTTTAATTAATAAATTGCATAAAACTTGATCATGTCATCCGCATCATGTTAACAACATTAAAATGTGTGAATTGTTGTTGCTTAAGATTGCTAAATATGACATATGGGGTTTTACCGGAATTTGTTGTTGTTATTTCCGGCCTCATTTAAAATGCCTAAATAGGTAGTTTGCTCTTGCTTCACCTCTTGCTATGTTAAAAACATTTAATCTTGTCTTGTAAATAAACGAGAGTCAATTAAATAATTAAAATGTGGTGTTTCGTCAATATTCAACTCGTTGCATATTGAGCTCCACTTAACTTGTAGTACTTGTTTGTGCACTTTACCATGACATGCATATTTAAACCGGACATGCATCATACTTGGATGTGCATCGTATGTCATGTTTATGCTTGAGTGTTTACCGTGTTGTTTGCTTCTTTCCGGTTGCTTCTCTTGTTAGCTTCGGTTTCGTTCCGGAGTTGTGAGGATTCGCTCGACTATGTTGCTCCGTCTACTTCATGGACCCGTTCTTCTCCCTTGCGGGAACCCAGGCAAGATGATCATACCCTTGGATACCTTTACTACCATTGCCATGCTTAGTTGTCTCGATGCTATCGTTACATGTCGCGCTACCCATCTTTTATGTCAGCCTCTCCTCGTTGCCATGAAACCTCTAACCTTTGACACCTTCCTAGCAAAACCATTGTTTGGCTATGTTACCCGCTTGCTCAGCCCCTCTTATAGCGTTGTTAGTTGAAGGTGAAGATGAAGTTCGTTCCCGGAGGGAACTTGTTGTTGGAATATCACAATATCTATTATTATTATTTAACACACCTATATACTGGGCATGGGTGGAAGGCTTGGCCTTTTGCTCGGTGTTTTGTTCCACTCATGCCACCTTAGGCGCCGATAAACCGGCATTATGTTCCTTGCTTTTGCGTTCCTTACACGATGGGTGGATGGGAACCCCTTGACAGTTCGTCTTTGAATAAAACTCCTCCAGCAAGGCCCAACATTGGTTTTAATTTGCTCATAATAACAACTTAATTAATTAATTAATTGCATAGGGGGTCATGTCCGCGGGTTCTTAATTCTACATAACAGGAGGGGCCAGTGCTGATGGTGTTGGTCCCAAACTAGAGCCACTTGCGGTGCCACCTAGTTATCTGGGGTCTTCGGTTACTGTACGTAGCGCTCATCCGGACGTGGCCTGAGACGAGATGCGCGCGGCTACCATCAGGGTGTCGGCACGCCAGGAGGTCTTGCTGGACTTGTTTTACCATTGTCGAAATGTCTTGTGCACCGGGATGCCGAGCCTGATCGGATTTCCCTAAGATAAGGAGTGATGATATTATATTTATCACTTCAGCTAATCGTGAGAGCTTGTGATGGGCTAAGTTGGGACACCCCTGCAGGGTTATAATCTTTCGAAAGTCGTGCCCGCGGTTATGTGGCAGATTGGAATTTGTTATTGTCCGGTTGTAGAAAACTTGAAAGAGGATCCGAAGTAAAACACACAACTGTGTGAGTAACCGTGACTGTCTCTTTTCACTTTGAGAAGAGAACATGGTGGGGTTATGTTTGACTCGTAGGTAGTTCAGGATCTTTAGCGATCACTACTAGTTTGCGACCGTTTGCGTAGATGCTCATCTTATTCTTGTACTCGTAAGCTAGCCACCATATTATGCTTAGTCGCTGCTGCAACCTCACCACTTTACCTTCTCCTACCCATAAAGCTTTGCTAGTCTTGATACCCATGGTTATGGGATTGCTGAGTCCTCGTGGCTCACAGATACTACAACACCAGATGCAGGTTCAGCCGAGTATGATGCAGGAGATGGATCAGAACTTCCGGGAGTTCCATGAAGAGAGTGGCCCTATGCTTGTGACGTTTCGGCGATCAGTAGTGGTTTCTACTAGGGGCGATTCAGACCTGTGGTTTTATGTTTTGGTATCTTTCTTTTGTATCTTCGCCCATAGTCGGGTTGTGATGTTTTGAATGATGTTTGCTTATGTAATGCATTGTGTGAAGTGGCGAGTGTAAGCCAACTATCTCCTTTTGCATTTTCATCCCTATTTTTACATGAGTCGTGCAAAGATACCAAACTTGAGATCATTCCAGAATGGGCTTATACCTTTAAGTCGTGCCTCGACACGTAGGAGGTATAGTCCCATCCTGGGCATTACAAGTTGGTATCAGAGCCTTCTCCGACCTAGAAGCCCCCACTGATTGATCGAATCGTTGGCGGTTGAGTCTAGGCACACACTTGAAAATGTTTTGAGTCCTATATATATATCGGAGAGTAGGATTTCTTTTGCTCCTCATCCCTTTTCACTCTGGTGAGGACTCCTGACGGTTACTCTTATCTCTTTTACTCTCAAAAATCCACCAATTTTTTTTTAGGATCACGCGAGTATTGTTTTGATTGTTCCGATGTCTTTGTGACGAGAACATTGTTCTCGATGCCTCCTGTCATTAGGGTTTGTGGCAGTGTCCCGGGGAGTTGAGCTCCGAGGTGTTGTCGTCACAAATATATCGCATCAGTTCTGGAATACTTAAGACGGCCGACATCGAAAACTCTCCTATGCGGTTAGTGGCAAGATAACCCCGACATCACCCAGTACTGGGGAGGTAGTTCGGGAGTATTGCCATAGCTTGTATAGTAGATGTGTTTTGAAGGTCCGAGGTAAACGGTTTCCAGAAATAACTGGTTATGTGTTGAAGGATGGATACAGCTGGATGTAGGATTAGAGTTGAGTGCGCGATGCTTCCCCTGTATCCCCAGCACCTGATTGCATAACTGGAAACTTTCGAAAATTAATAGGTGGGTTATTCTAGTAGCTCGTAGGCATTCTTCCAACGAATGCATGATATGGAGTTTGGGGTTCTACATTGAGTGAAGTGGTTTTATGGGCTTGTTCCGATCGGGAGTTGCATCTTAAAGGGTCCTTGGCTATGCTGATCCGGGGATTGGAAAACCCTTTTGTAACACGTTCCATGAGCTTTCAGCACGAATATGTGGGACGAAGCTTCTATCTTGTATTTGTTCTATCTGCTCCTTGTTGCTTTTGTTTACCTTTTCTTCTCCCAAGTGGCTTCTCGACAAGTTGATGTACCCGCGGAATTCATTCGTTCAATTCTCTGTTCGGATGATATTGTGAAGATTCTGTTGCAACATATCTATCCTTTGTTTCGTTTTGATTCTGGTATTCGAATTGCTTCGATGTCAAATGTTGATTCCATACCTTTTCTTAATCGGTGTTCTCATATTTCTATGGGAGTGCTAATTCTTCTTGACCATCGAGATTTTCATGTTAATCCTTTTCAACCGGCGTGCCTTCTCTTCAAATTATTCCATACGGACGCCGTTGAGAAATCTGACGATTTGTCTGTTTCATTCATCCCAAGTTTTCTTTGTTTCCCCACCCTCCCACCCTTCTTCTTCTCGGAGCCAGAAATTCTCAAATGAAATATCCATTTTATTCATGTGATATTTCTTCATTCTTTTCCTTCAATGTTCTTATCCGGTGATTTATCGTGAAGATGCTCAAGAGCTTCAATTTCATCATTCTTTTGTTCTCAAATTCTGCCGGTGGTTGTAATTCAAGATTTCGGTGTTGATCTTATCCTTTTCCTCATTTCACAATGCTTTCTTATTCCGGTGCACCAATTAATCATTCTCCTCTTGCTATTCATATCCGGAGTGCTGAAGATTCATAATTCCATTCTTAATCCGTTCAAGCTATTTTGAGATTGTCATCTTATTCAAGCCATTTAATTCAACCGGTGCAATATCTCTTCAGCAATCTTTTCCAACGGTGATTTCTTTAGTGGGCCCTAACCCACAGGTCTTTTCCCAGGATCTTACCTGACTCTTCTATTTTTCTGGAGTTATACTTAAATTCTTTTCAAAGTGTGACGTAAGAATGATTTCCATCAGTCACATGCCTTCTCCAGGACCGCTTTCAAATTCTTTTTCATCATTGGTTCAACCTTTTTAATTCTTCATTTAGGAGTGCTCAACAATTATTATGGCATTTCTCGTCTTCATTCTCAACATTGGAGACCGAAGAAGTGTTTCTCTTAAATCTTGGCCCGTCTTCTTGAAGATTCGTGGTTCTAGCTTCATGCCATCCTCATTATTGTTCCGATTGTGAGGAATTCTTTTATACCATCCAAAGCATTTCATGAATTCTTCTTATTGTGATCCTTCGAAGGCCATCATTTCAGAATATTTCTTCGTTCTCAGTTTTCAACTTCGTCCTCCAAATATTCTTCATTGATGTCTCTTCGTTCGTCTCCATATTTTACGGTGGTTCTTTCAAGTTTACTCTTTCGTTGTTATCGTATCAATTCATTTGTTCTTTTTATAATCCTACCGGTGCTTCGTTGAATATTTATCCAGGGTTGTACTAGATCTCTCTTTAATTCTTTGCAACGAGAATAAGTAGTATGCCAAATCCGTTGCTTGTCATCAATTTAATTTGGTGAAGGATAAGCATACAATAAATCTTATTCTTATTTCCCCGAAGTGACTAATATCTTTTTCCGGAGCTTGTTCATCATATCATATTCTTGGTCCTAAGTTGTTCATCTTGTTTTCCGGAGCTCCAAGTTATTTCAATTATATCATTTCAAAGCTCCATCTAATTCATCGCGGGCCTTGAATCTTATTCTTTTCATCTTTCGCTTCTCATGCTTTTCATTACCGGAGTTCTCATGGTGGTTCATCATGTTTTAATTCATCCTCGTAGTCTTCATCAAGATTCTTGTTGGAGCTCAAGCATTCTTCATCATGCTTTCCAATTGCAATCCTTTCTACCTTATCTTTGAGATGGTGTTATGTCATTCTTGACAATTCCTTCATGTTTCATGATTCACGAGTTATCAAGAATGAGATATTTAAAAACACATCATTTTCTTTGTTCAGGAGATCTTTTCAACTCTTCAATTATTCGTTCGAGTTATCTTGTGTTATAATTCACCTAAAAGCTTTCCTTGAGAATTGTTGCTATTATGGTGCGTATAAGTGACCCAAATTCTTCATTTATCATTCCAACAAAATAAGTTTATCGTCTCCTTGTTGATCTCATTGCGATCAATTGTTTCCGTTAGTGGCTGATTGTCACCTCTTAATTTTAAGATGTTTTCCATAAGTTCACATCAAGCTTATTCATTTCGTGTTGATTTTTCCATCAACCCTATTCAACCCTTCTTTGTACAGAGGATTTCCTAATTCATTCGTGGGAGAAGTTGTCTTTTTCTTCTACGTTCTTTTCTTTCCAACGATCTAGCTTATATTCTTTCATTCCGGAGGCATTGTGATGTTGCTCTCTCCAAACCACCATATCGTTTTTTCGAGATCATGTTCTTTCCCTTGCTTATCATTCAACCGGAGTGTTGTATTCTTCATTCAAGTTCCGTCATCTTATCTAGTTTTGCCTCACTTTTCAACCGGAGTGCTGTCTGAATCCTTCTTACCACTTGTGCCATTCTTTCAATTGTTTCAGAGGCAGTGTGTTGTTGATTTCATCAAGTATCATACCATCTTCTCAAGTTCATGTTCAATTCCTTCCATTTTCAGACGGAGTGTTGTCCAAATTATGTCATTCTTATTCCTTGGCTATACCGTTGTGGTTTCATATTCTTTTGGTTCGTAAGCTCTTGTTTCATGTCTTTCAACCTACAAGGTTCTCGTAATGTTCCTTGTTCCTCTTTTCTAACGGAGTTTTAATGTTCGTTCATCTCGGTTGTATTCTTTCTTTCAAGATTGTTCTACCTCTCAAGGTTCATTGGTTTCACTCGTCTGTCAAAGAAGCAACTTTGTTTACCTCTTCTTTTTCGTTTCTACCCGGTGCTATCTCTAGGATCTCGGGTCGAGATCCTCTGTTAGTGTGGGTGAGTTGTGACGCCCGAAGACCGACGTCCCAGAAGATTCCAGATGTTCCGGGTACCCCCTTGTGTTTCTTTTGTGCTTGTGTTATTTTTTTTGCATTGCATCATGTCATCATGCCATCATTTCATTAATCTTTGCATCTCAACTTAAATAAATTGTGTGGACCTTCGGTCCATTTAAATCGAGGGAATTCACTGGTGACTTCTCTTTATAACATATCCTCCTAATATTTATGGAGCTATTATAAAAATATTCCAATTGTTTGGGATCACCGTGACACACTTGCATTTATTCCACAGGCCTCTTTTGCTTCAAGTTTCACCGCCAAACCGTCTCTACTATTCTTTTCCCTTTTATCGAGGCGCCTCCTAAAGTCTAGACTCCTTTCAAACTCCTTTAAGGCAAGCTAAATATTTTGGTTTGCACTTCCCTATTTTGTTGGAACCATTTTTGTTGGGTTGGTAATATTCCTTAATGCCTTACAAAAATGTTCCATCATTTATTTCTTGTTCACGGCCTCTTTTCTCAATATTTTTTGAACTCTCTCCATTTTTTTTCTGCTAAAAAATAAATAGAGGGAAGGGATGGCCCAACAGCCAGAGCCAGCCGAACTCAGGCCCTTCTGGCCAAGCGCACTGGCCCATCCCTCCCTATGGCCATCAGCCTCCAGGCCTCCCTAGGCCGTTCAGGCCCATCTGCAGCCCATCCTCCCCTAAGCCCACCTTACCTTCTAAACCCTAGCCCGCACCCGATCCCCTCGTCCATTCCTCTCGATCTCTCCCCCTCGCGCCGCCAGCATCTCTCACCCCAGCGCCCGAACCCCCTCGCTCGCCCCAGCGCCCGATCCCTCCGAGCCTCTCCTCTCGATCTCCCTCTCCCTCTCGTCACCCCGTGCTGCCCTCCGTCTGCAGGCCGCCAGCGACGACCAGCCAGCGCCCCGCGCCCCGTCCTCAAGCCGCCCCCGCGTCGAGCGTCGCGAGGGCCTCGTCCCCCCCGCGCCGGAGCAGCCCGGCCGGCCAGGCCCGCCTCCTCGTCCGCCACGCCTCCATCTTCCATCCCCGAGCGCCTCCCTCCTACCCGTCGGTCGAGGCCTCGAGCACCCCGAGCCCCAGCGCTCGCGCCCTCCGTCTCCAGCGCGAGGAGCTGCGCCGTCCCTCCCCGCGAACTGCGCATGTGCCTCGCCCCCGAACGGCTCCCTCCGGCCTTGCCGCGTCCCCGCCATGGCCTCTGCCCCAGGCCCCTGCCGCGGTCTACTGCCTCACCGCCGCTCCGCCATCGACGCCCACCGGCCGCCTCTTCCCGACAGCGTCGGCGATCGAGCCCTCGAGCAGCCTCCAGCGCCTCCATCGCCATGCTGCTGCCATGGCCTCGTCGCCCCCGTGCTGCCGCTTTTGTTTGCTCTCTTGTGTTGCATCGTTTTCGATCATCAAGACCGACAAGATCGACAAGTACCACGACGACCCGAACATCGACAGAAAAACGAGCTCCGTGTACCACTACCGCCGCCAAGACCAAGATGGCGCCAAATGACAAGACGACCCGTGAACGACTACCGTCGACCCTCGAGGACCCCGTGGAACATACGGACATCAAGTACCACTACGAACCGCCAAGTACCTCGACGCTCGACGCCCGAACGACTACCTTCGGTGAAGAAACGAGTACCACTACGCTCGGCGATGCGACAAGTACCCCTACCGATGACCGTGAACGACTACTTCCACTACCGTCGCCGAGGACCCGTGTAATGCAAGCGTCAAGTTCGACTACCGTCGCCGTGTACCACTACTTCCTCGACGAACGTGAACGACTACTTCCTTTTGGCAACGTGAACGACAACTTCGACAACGACCGCCTCGAGAACGTCTACTTCCACTACTTCCACTACGTCCCTCGACGACTCGAACCGCTTCGAAAACGAATGTTTCGAAGGTATAACCCCGAGACGATGACCCGTGGAATGCGTGTTATGTTGTATGAGATGTTACCCTTGTGTGCACCGAGCCCGATTCGTCTTTTGTCATGCTCCTCGGTTGCCTCGTCGCCAACCCGTGGGAACCCGGTGACGGGATCACCCCACCTTTTTCATCTTGTTCGACTCGCTCACGCCACCTTTTCTTTTGCACCGGTCTCTCAACGAGTTACCGGAACCGAGATGTTGCCGTTGCATCATTTTCGGATCGTTGCCGTGGCACCTTTTCTTTCCACCACGGTGACAAATACTCCTTATCATCTTCTTATCTCTTCATGTTAACCTTTAATTAATAAATTGCATAAAACTTGATCATGTCATCCGCATCATGTTAACAACATTAAAATGTGTGAATTGTTGTTGCTTAAAATTGCTAAATATGACATATGGGGTTTTACCGGAATTTGTTGTTGTTATTTCCGGCCTCATTTAAAATGCCTAAATAGGTAGTTTGCTCTTGCTTCACCTCTTGCTATGTTAAAAACATTTAATCTTGTCTTGTAAATAAACGAGAGTCAATTAAATAATTAAAATGTGGTGTTTCGTCAATATGCAACTCGTTGCATATTGAGCTCCACTTAACTTGTAGTACTTGTTTGTGCACTTTACCATGACATGCATATTTAAACCGGACATGCATCATACTTGGATGTGCATCGTATGTCATGTTTATGCTTGAGTGTTTACCGTGTTGTTTGCTTCTTTCCGGCTGCTTCTCTTGTTAGCTTCGGTTTCGTTCCGGAGTTGTGAGGATTCGCTCGACTATGTTGCTCCGTCTACTTCATGGACCCGTTCTTCTCCCTTGCGGGAACCCAGGCAAGATGATCATACCCTTGGATACCTTTACTACCATTGCCATGCTTAGTTGTCTCGATGCTATCGTTACATGTCGCGCTACCCATCTTTTATGTCAGCCTCTCCTTGTTGCCATGAAACCTCTAACCTTTGACACCTTCCTAGCAAAACCATTGTTTGGCTATGTTACCCGCTTGCTCAGCCCCTCTTATAGCGTTGTTAGTTGAAGGTGAAGATGAAGTTCGTTCCCGGAGGGAACTTGTTGTTGGAATATCACAATATCTATTATTATTATTTAACACACCTATATACTGGGCATGGGTGGAAGGCTTGGCCTTTTGCTCGGTGTTTTGTTCCACTCATGCCACCTTAGGCGCCGATAAACCGGCATTATGTTCCTTGATTTTGCGTTCCTTACACGACGGGTGGATGGGGACCCCTTGACAGTTCGTCTTTGAATAAAACTCCTCCAGCAAGGCCCAACATTGGTTTTAATTTGCTCATAATAACAACTTAATTAATTAATTAATTGCATAGGGGGTCATGTCCGTGGGTTCTTAATTCTACATAACAGGAGGGGCCAGTGCTGATGGTGTTGGTCCCAAACTAGAGCCACTTGCGGTGCCACCCAGTTATCTGGGGTCTTCGGTTACTGTACGTAGCGCTCATCCGGACGTGGCCTGAGACGAGATGCGCGCGGCTACCATCAGGGTGTCGGCACGCCGGGAGGTCTTGCTGGACTTGTTTTACCATTGTCGAAATGTCTTGTGCACTGGGATGCTGAGCCTGATCGGATTTCCCTAAGATAAGGAGTGATGATATTATATTTATCACTTCAGCTAATCGTGAGAGCTTGTGATGGGCTAAGTTGGGACACCCCTGCAGGGTTATAATCTTTCGAAAGCCGTGCCCGCAGTTATGTGGCAGATTGGAATTTGTTAATGTCCGGTTGTAGAAAACTTGACAGAGGATCCGAAGTAAAACACACAACTGTGTGAGTAACCGTGACTGTCTCTTTTCACTTTGAGAAGAGAACACGGTGGGGTTATGTTTGACTCGTAGGTAGTTCAGGATCTTTAGCGATCACTACTAGTTTGCGACCGTTTGCGTAGATGCTCATCTTATTCTTGTGGTCGTAAGCTAGCCACCATATTATGCTTAGTCGCTGCTGTAACCTCACCACTTTACCTCCTCCTACCCATAAAGCTTTGCTAGTCTTGATACCCATGGTTATGGGATTGCTGAGTCCTCGTGGCTCACAGATACTACAACACCAGATGCAGGTTCAACCGAGTATGATGCAGGAGATGGATCAGAACTTCCGGGAGTTCCATGAAGAGAGTGGCCGTATGCTTGTGACGTTTCGGCGATCAGTAGTGGTTTCTACTAGGGGCGATTCGGACCTGTGGCTTTATGTTTTGGTATCTTTCTTTTGTATCTTCGCCCGTAGTCGGGTTGTGATGTTTTGAATGATGTTTGCTTATGTAATGTATTGTGTGAAGTGGCGAGTGTAAGCCAACTATCTCCTTTTGCATTTTCATCCCTATTTTTACATGAGTCGTGCAAAGATACCAAACTTGAGATCATTCCAGAATGGGCTTATACCTTTAAGTCGTTCCTCGACACGTAGGAGGTATAGTCCCATCCTGGGCATTACACAATCTCAGTTACTTCATATACACCTTTAGGCTGGTGTGTGGCCTTCCTTGGAGCGTGCCTCCGTGTCCTGACCAGAAGGGTAATTGCTGCAGCTCTATCCCGTTCAAGATTACTTGATCCCTCACAATCTGCTTGAGACCTAGGGTTGTCGGAATCAGATGAAGATACATCGCCTGAAGCATGAGTGTTGTCGCTGCTACTCGGCATCTACAGAGAACACATGTGAAACTAAGGAAAGGAGGGTAAGCATAAGACTAACAACTTGGTATCAAGCTTTCTAAACATGGCATGCAATAATTTAGAAAACGTATGGCTAATTTATTAAGTTTATGTGACTCGGGTGCCTGCGATATGTAAATAGGCAGTAACTTATTGGAACAAATACAACTTATATGTAGTTAGGAAGGTAGATAATGAACATATATACGCTCTCCGTTATTTTATAGCCAATTTGGGAACATACGGAACGAAATAGGAAGAGGGATTGCGAGGAAATATGCCTCACCGCGATGGAGAGCAGTAACTAACAGGCTTCTTAATGCAAACCCGGCCGGACCACAGGAGAGGCGAGGGTTACAACATCGATATTCTTGAGGGTGGCTAGCGAGCAAACGAAGACGGCGAGGCGTGAGCAGCCGTGTGTTGGGAACGGCAGTGGAGGTAGGCTTGACGCCGAAGAATGGGCACACGGCCAGGGTGAGCACGACGGCGCCGGAGAGGGTTCCGCTGAGCTGGCAATGGAGATTGGATGGACTAGTTGAGTGAAACGCGGGCGGGCGATTGGGGGGGGGGTGTTGGCGGCCTAGGTGAAAAGGGTGAAAATATCCCCGGTCACCGCGCGGAAAGGCCTATGCAAATGGTTGCCTCTAAGCGCTCGTGTGCACAAAGAGTATAATTTTGTTTGAAATGAAGACGTACTAATTTTGAAATGAAGACATGAGTTCATCGTTTAGCCTCTAAAATTTTCCCACGTTAAGACATCACCATTATACCACGGGTTTGATTTGCGGGCGCATTTCAGGTCTCGTGTGCTATATGTAAGACATTTTTTTGGCATTTACCGTGCATTTTGGCATATAAATCAATTCCTAGCCGGACTGCATTTCCTGTCGAAAGGGGCGAGGATTGCCGTTCGATCTAGGAGCATCCAACGGTGTAGACGTATGATCCGTGGGGTTTGGGTTCTGGTCAATCAGAATGCATGACTCAGATCGCGCGCGCAGCAGAGGGGGGGCATCGGCCACGTTTGGTAGGCACACGGCTTTCCTGAGTGAATCGTGTGCTATTTGAAAACAATTTTTTTGTGAGGGGCTATTTGAAAACATTTACATGAACTAACAACACATTTTCGTTTGAATGAAAACAAGAGTTCATCGTTTCGCCTCCAAATTGTTTTCCATGGTAAGGAATTACCATTGTACCTTATGGTTCGATTTCTAGTGCATTTGAGGTATCGTTTGCTATATTTGAGCCGTTTGCTATAGTCGCAACTACACGTGGGTGCTAGCTAGCAAGCAAGATCATTTGTGTGTCGCTTTGGAAGTTTTAATTCATTGTTCGAGAAAACGGGAAAAAATTCAAACTGTCCGGCCGTAGGGTGCGGCCAGCTGTTGGTATTCTAATTACAGGAAATGCATATAGAGTGCGGAAATAACAAAAATCGGTGTGTCACCGTGCCGTGTTCTCAGGATCACATGGAAATTTTTTGGTAAAGACGGCACCAGTTTTGATGCTCACACCTTCCAAATCAGAGCATCTCACAAGAAGGATCATAGTTTCCAAAAGGAGATGCGTCACTTCGGACTCCAATCGTCACTGACTACATCATTGCGCTTTGAATTATTTTCATGGTAAACAATCACCTATATACCCTAGGTTTGATTTTCTGGCCCATTTCAGGTCTCGTTGCTATATTCAAGTCATTTTTTTGCACTTACCTTGCATTTCGTGCGTATAATTAAATTCAAAACCGTTCTACAACTACATCTAGGGTGTTAGTTAGGAAAGAAGGTGTACAAATCATTTGTGCGTCGCTTTGCGAGTTTTCATCCATTGTCTAAGAAACGGGGAGTAGTTTCAAACATTTCGGCCGCGAGGTGCTGCCACCGGCGTAGGCCTAGTTGGTATCTTAATTACTGAGAATTCAGATGGAGTCCAGACTTCATCAAGATCGGTGTGTGCCCGTGGCGTGCTCTCACGAACCCGGGGGAATTTTTCAGTAAAGTTTGGCACAGTTTTTGATGATCACTCCTTCCAAACCGGAGAATCTCACATTAAGGACCATGGTTTGAAGGAACATGTCAATTCAAACTCGAGTGGTCGGTGACTTCATCGTTTGTCCTCATAAATTTTTCCACGGTACGCATTCACCATTATACCACGGGTTTGATTTTCTAACGCATTTTCAGGAATCGTTTGCTATATTTAAGCCATTTTTTGAATTTAACGTGAAATTTGTGGATATAAATAAAATCACAACCGGAACTGCATGTGATGTCGAAAGGGATGAGGATTACCGTTTGATCAAGGATAATTCAATGGTGCAGACGTACGATCTGTGGGGTTTGGGTTCTAGCCAATCAGAACGCACGACTCAGATTGCACGCGTGGCAGAGGGGGTGGGGGGCATCAGCCACGATTTAGTGGACACACGGCTTTCGTGAGTGAACAATGTGCTATTTGAAAACATTTACATTACCTAACAGCATATTTTTGTTTGAATGAAAACATGAGTTCATCGTTTCGTCTCCAATTTTTTTCCACGGTAAGATTGTACCCTATGGTTCGATTTCCTGGTACATTTTACCAGGGGCAGGCCTCGCTAGCAATCTCAAACTTTGAATATGCAAAAAAAGATCTCATTTGTATGTATATATATAGTCGCAACTACATGTGCGTGTAAGCAAGATCATTTGTGTGTCGCTTTGCGAGTTTTCATTCATTGTACGAGAAACGGGAAAAAACTTCAAACAGTTCGGTTGCAGGGTGCGGCCAGAGGCGTAGGCCTTGTTGGTATTTTAATTTTAGGAAATGCATATAGACTCCGGAAAATAATGAAAATCATTGTGTCACTGTCGCGTGCTCTCATGATCGCATGGATTTTTTTGGTAAAGTTTGGCACAAATTTTGGTGCTCGCACCTTCCATACTGGAGCATCTCGCAAGAAGGATCATAGTTTCCAAAAGGAGACGCGGCACTTTGGAGTACAAATCGTCAGTTACTAGCTACATCGTTTCGGCCCATCTCACGTCGTCAGCTATGTTTAAGTCATTCTTTGCACTTACCTTACACTTTAGTGCATATAATTAAAGTCAAAAACCCTACTACAATTACATGTGAGTGTTTTAGTTAGGCTATACTTAGGCTACTCATAGTGGAGAGTGCCATATACTAGTATCATGCATATATATATGATACTAGTGTATGATACTATCTTTAATTATAGCGCATAGTATAATACATAGATAATAGTATCATAGATATTTATTGCCAGGCATGACACAAATTAGCATCGCATTTAACATGATACAGTATCTACCTATATGTAACTCTAACCCTATCTATATTTAATTCTTTGCCACATCAGCATACTTGCTATTTTCGAGTGCATGATATCGTCGGCTATGATACCACCACTATGGCCAACCTTATATTGTGGGGTAGTATCATATACTATAATATCATGCATACGATACTAGTGTATAATACTATGTACGTACCTTCATAGCGCATATATAGTATCATATATAGAGTAGTATATATCATAGATATGACCTTATTTACGGCCATGCATGACACAAAGTAGTATAGCATTTATTATATATGTGACGGTATCTACCTATGTTACTGCTTCTTTGCCACATCATCATATTTGCTATTCCCAAGTGCATGTGATACCGGCTATATATGATACCCGACCCCCACTATGGCCACCCTAAGGCTGGTCGTAATATGAGAGTATCAAACGGTATCACGCATGCCAACTAGACTTTTTGCATGATGTGGCACACAGTTAAATGAGGAAAGAGAGGGTGTGGTATCATATCATGATATTGTATCATATTAAATAGTGTACTACTTTGTGTCATGCATGTCAATTAATAAGGCAACCTAAGATACTAACTTATGATACTATACGCATTACGGAGGTATTATGGATCATATATATACTTGTATCATCCATATACTATATGATACTAGCTAGTCTATGATATACTAGCTACCTCACTAAGAGCATGGTTAATAATACAACCAACGGACGGCTATAAGAAGTTGCCATGTCATATACAGTCAACCTCTTAGCCGACATCTACAATAATAAGTTTTAAATATGTACTATAGTTTATCAATAGTTGGCCCACCTTACATCCTCACAGAGTGTCTTGGGTCTCGTGTTGTAGCTGGCTACTAACCAAGAGCACGCTTCTCTTCTCTCTCCTCTTCTCTTTCATCCAACTAAGCACATATATATATATATTTCTATTCCTTATAGCCTGCTTATGTCACTCTATTGTAATTGCTCCAAGACTAGTCACAGTGGGGAGTCACTTAGATTAGTAACATGCATACGTTAGTAGTCTATGTTACTACCTCCACAGTGGGTAGTAACCTATGTGTTGTGTCATGCATCACTTTATTTATTAGGTTGTAGACTCATCTTTTCTTGATATGTGTGATGTTACAGTAACTAGCTATGTTACCACATGCATCTCTTTCTTCATCATCTATTTTGCCTAGATAAGTGTGATGTTATCACCTATATATGTTACTTCCATTATGGCTAGTCTAATGCATAGTATCATAGAGTAGTATCATGTAGTACTTTATTTATTGTCATGCATGACACATAGTATCATAGCATTTATTATGATACGGTTTCATGATATGATACTTAACCCTCTCTTTCTTCATTTAATCCTATGATAGCTCATCAAAATTTCCTAGTTGGCATGCATGCATGATACTAGCTATGATACCCCCGTACTATCAGCCTAGCAAAGAAGGTGTATAGATCATTTGTGCGTCGCTTTGTGAGTTTTCATCCGTTTGTTCGAGAAGCGGGGAGAAGTTTCAAACATTTCGGTTGCGAGGTGCGGCCACTGGCATAGGCCTAGTTGGTATTTTAATTACAGGAAATTCAGATGGAGTCCAGACATCATCAAAATCGATGAGTGCCCATGGCATGCCCTCACGACCCCGTGGAAAAAAATGGTAAAGTTTGGCACAAGTTTTGATGACCGCTCCTTCCAAACCAGAGCATCTCACATGAAGGATCATGGTTTCCAAAAGGAGACGTGTCAATTCAAACTCCTGTGGCCGGTGACTTCATCGTTTGGCCTCATAAAAAAATTCACGGTACGCAATCACCATTATACCACGGGTTTCATTTTCTGGCGCATTTCAGGTATCGTTAGCTATATTTAAGGCATTTTTTAGTTTAACGTGCATTTTGTGCATAAAAATAAAATTACAACCAGAACTGCATATGATGTCGAAAGGGATGAGGATCGCCGTTCGATCTGGGAGCATCCAACGGTGCAGACGTACGATCCGTGGGGTTTGGGTTCTGGCCAATCAGAAAGCACGCCTCAGATCGTGGGAGGGGTTTGGTCGACACACATCTTTCAACAACGAACCATGTGCTATTCGCAAACCAGATTGCACATTTTTGTTCACACATACTTTAGTGAGATCACTTGCGTGTGCTACCTCTATGATATAATAATAATAATAACAAAAAACAGTTCATATTCATTGCGTGAGCTGACATCATATCAAGGTCAACATATTAACAGTTCTTACATCAACAGAAAACTGGGCATAACTCACAAATTCAGTACACGCGATAGTTCTAAATTGAACGAATTAAGTTGCAGGGTAGGCATAAAGACTAGTCTTATGGCTTAATTCCCATGTACATGGGGGAACTGGGATCATTAAGTTGACCCCAAATGAACTTGGGTTTTCTGATGATTTTACGCTTCTCTGTTACACTGGTGCGTGATCCCTTAACTAGCAACTCATCAAATTCATCGTACTCGTCCTCATCAGCAACATCGTCGACACCCAGCACCCTTCTCTTCCCATGCATCACTACATGACAGTTCTTATGCAAGGGGTCTTCCACAAAGAAAATCTGGGTAGCATCACTGGAAAGATGAACAGGTCCGCGTGATATGACATCGTTGTCCTGTTAACACATGTCTTGCTATAATCATCAACCTTTACATGACCAAGAGGGATCCATGTGCACCTGAATAATGCCACCTTAACTTTCACATAGTCTAGCTCCCAAATCTCTTTGATGGTACCATAGTATACCCTTTTATCAGCTTCATCTACAGTCATGCATTCTATTCGAACAACGATGTTCTGATATGAGGTCTTCTGATCATGTCCTCAATGTAGAACATGTATCCATTTATGTCATATGCTTGGTACATCAACACCATAGGTGATGGCTTTTGTGCCAACCACATAGCAATGTCATCGATGGATCCTTGTGACAATCGATTCTTCAGCCATTCGGCGTAGTTCTTAGTGTGCTCCTTCATCTCCACATCTGATGAAGGCACCATTGGTAAGAAGCTTTGGCGCATCTCCACCAAGTGTTCTTCGACATAAGCACTGAGAACTCGGCTGTTAAGCAGTACTGTCAAATGGGCTTTCTCTGCCAATTCTCCGGGTGCAGCCATTTGTGTGCTAGAAAGGACCGGCTTACCTTTCAGCCTTACCTCGTGGCGAGAGAGGGGCAAACCTATAGGTCTTCGTTTCATGTATTCGGTGAAAAACTCAACCACCTCCTCCGCGGTATAACCTTGTAGGATGCTTGCCTCTGGATGGTTTTGGTTCCGACAAAAGCGCTTTAGTATTCCCATGAACCGCTCGAAGGGATACATGCTGGGAAGAAACACAGGATCACAATACTTTATCTCGTCGACAAGGTGCACAGTGAGATGGACCATGACATCAAAGAATGACGATGGGAAAAACATCTCTAGGTTGGACAATATTCTTGCAATATCATCTTGCATATGACCTAACTCTTCAGGATCTATAGCTTTCTGCCATAGTTGGTTGAAGAAATCACAGAGGTCAATGAGCGTGTTTCTTATATCTTTATCCATCAGATTCCTGATGGCCACTGGGAGGATTTGTGTCAACATTACGTGGCAATCATGTGACTTCATATGTCCCAACTTCATTTTACCTGAGCTCACATCCATGAGACTTCTGATGTTTGAGCAGTAGGAAAAGGGTGTCTTAACTGACAACAAATAGGTGAAGAACTGTGTTGCTTCTTTTGTACTGAAATTGTAACTCTGGCGAGCTTTGATGGATTTGTCATCATCTGCTGCTTCACTCTTGTGTTGTGATTGATCAGCAAGCATATCGAGCCGTGAACCGTCACCATCCTTTCTTTTACCTTTAATCTTGAGCAGAGTACCAAGGATGCTTTCACATACGTTGTTCTCTACATGCATGACATCGATGCAGTGACGTACACGAATCTCCTAGTAAGGTAATTTCCAGAACACCGATTTCTTCTTAAACACTTGATCCTTCAGTCGTCAAAGGGTGGTTCTTGCCAAGCACAACATTATTTTTTTAGCCATGTTGTGGACCACCTCCCCATCATAGGGTCTTGGGGCCACACCTGCCTCTGTCATACCATCAAATTCAGCTTTCATCTTTCGGTATGGGTGATTCATCCATGCATGTGACACACCCTACATCTCCCCTTGTTTTCTGCCCCGATGTGTTGCCTAATGCCGGCATATCTTGAATGGTGTGCACCAGCATCGCATGTAGATCGAAAATCTCCTTTCTGTCAGAATCATAACATTTTATAACAGGCGCATCTATCCACACTGTTAGCAGTTCTTCTACCAGTAGCTGAAAGTAAATGTCGATGTCATTTCCAGGTTGCTTTGGGCCTTGGATAATCATTGACATCATAATGTAATTTTTTCTTCATACACAACCAAGGAGCTAGGTTATATATGCAGAGAAGCACATGGCATGTGCTGTGATTAGTGCTCATATCGCCAAAAGGATTCATCCCGTCAGTACACTCCCTGAGCCTTATACTTCTAGGATCCTTGGCAAATTTTTCAAACTTGTTGTCGATTAATTCCCACTAAGCCCCATCTTTCGGGTGCCTCATAAACCTATCCACAATTCACTCATCATGATGCCGCCGCAACCTCTTTGCCTCTCTAGGGTTTGCAAACAAACGCCTCAACCTTGGAATTAAAGGCAAGAACCAAACAACCTTGAATGTGATTCCTGTCTTGATCTCGTCGTCGAATTTGTACTTGTCCTTTGCTCTCCCGCGCTTGTATCGTGCATGCTTGCCTATGGGACATGCATGAAAATATTTGTACTCACCACAGTACAATATACAGTCATTCACACTAGCGTGTATCTTCTGTACTTCAAGTTCCAATGGGCAAACAATTTTCTTCGCTTCATTCGTGCTTCTGGGGAGCACATTATCTTCCGCAAGAACATCTTTGAACATACCTAAGATCTCTGTGAAGCCCTTGTTTGATAGACCGTTTGCTACTTTAAATCTGAGAAGCGCCGGGGTGGCACTCAACCTGGAATATATTTTTTTGCAACCTGGATACAATTCTTTCTTGGAGTCAACATCAATGGTTGGCAGATCCTTGTACCCAATCATATCCTTTTTTGGGCCCTCGGAATTTGCAATCATAGCAGCAAAATCTGGCATATCAAGATCGTCATCATCTGCGTGGACATCTTGGTTTTCCAGTGGGCGTTTCAGCTCTGGTGTTCCATTGCTAGCTTGACGCCTCTGCCCCGATGTTATATTCAACATCCATGTGACACTGATCGGGGTTCGGCATCTTGTTGCCCTGGGTATCTTCATCCATGACCTCCTCTTCACCGTGTCTGGTCCAACGTGTATATCCATCCATGAATCCCCTAGAGACTAAGTGCATTTGGACATCTGCAACTTCATGTGACTCTATATTAGCACAATCAGTACATGGACACAGGATGTAATCCGCATCACCAATTCTCCTCTTTGTACTTTCAGCCAAATTCATGAACTCTGTCACGCCACTGATAAAATCTGCGGTTTTCCGATTCTTCATCCATCGAGATCGTTCCATCTGCAGCAAACGAATGGTAACTAAAAACAAAACAATAACATTACTACACGGATTAACTGTTGCCCAGAGATGCCTGCATAAATCACAAGGTTTTATTTTAATAATTACTGAGGGCGCTCCATGTTGTTATCCAGACGTGCAACGACAAAAATTAATGGCTAGTCAATTTACACGCAGAGTACTAGTACAACACAACCCTCAGGAATTGAATACCTTAATTAAGCAACTCACGAAAGTAATACCTTAATTAATTAGCTGCATGGCGACCTCCACCCAACAGACAGAGAAGCACGATGCGGTGGCACGCCGAGACAGCAGGGTCGAGGAGCAAAGCTTAGTGCAGCTGCCACCTCAAGTTTGACCTCACTATCCTGCCATCAACTGCGATGGATGTTCTCGAATCACGCCGCCGCCGACCTCGATGGTTGAGATTCTCCTATCTCCCGCCACAGATTTACCTCCTATGACACCGCTACCACCCACGGATCGAGGATTGACCTCTTCTCCGATAGCCGCTGCCTAGGCCACTGTCGGTGTCAAAACCGGCGAATCTCGGGTAGGGGGTCCCAAACTATATGTGTGAGGATCGATGGTAACAGGAGGCTGGGGACATGATGTTTATCCAGGTTCAGGCCCTCTCGATCGAGGTAATACCCTACTTTCTGCTATATTAATATGGATGAATATGAATACAAGAGTTGATCTACCTCGAGATCGTAATGGCTAAACCCTAAGTCTAGCCTGTGGATATATTATGATTATGTTCTAGCCTCTACGGACTAAAACCTCCGGTTTATATACACACCGGAGGGGCCTAGGGTTTGTACATGTTATCTAGTAGAGGAAGGAAAATTTACACCCGAACCTAAAACTTGCCATTACATGAACATAGGAGTCATATCCGGATACGAGAGATGATCTTCGGTTATAATCTTCACGGCCCACCAGTCCAGCCCATCAGGAGTTTATCCGGCCACATGAGGACCCCCCCCCCCGATCCAGGACTCCGTCAGTAGCCCCTGAACCTATCTTCAATGATGAAGAGTTCGGCTTCCGTATTGTCTTCGGCATTGCATGGCGGGTTCCTTCTTCCGAATATATCTTCTGCAAAAAGGTGTATTGTGTTCGGCTCTGCAAGATTAGTACTACCCTTAGCCTCAAAGGCAAGGCTCTTAAAAGAAAATGAATAGTGTGTCTCCACTGATAACTTTTGGGTGAAGCATCGCGTCCAACCCACTAACACATCGAACCATTTTATTTGGTCCTAGTTTCGCGTTTCGAGGTATATCCTCATTGACACGTCCCATCAGAATAGAGATCGTGCCCGCTTATTGTGGGATCCTTATCAATATGACGTGAGCACCCACGCTGCGCGTTACGCACGACCGCTTTGGGAACCGGCGAGGTTTATGGCTAAAGTGGGGGGACACTTTGTATTCGCAGCATTATAAAAGGACACTGATCCCTTTCATCAGCCCCACGCCTTTCTCAAGCTCGAGCTCTCCAATCTCCCTAGCCCCAGTATTCTCACCTCCTGCGCCCTCCGCTCTTCGTTCCTCAACCTCCACTCTCCTTCCCAGCTATGGCTGGATCCGACGCCAGAGGCAAGTGGGAGGCTTCCACGGTCACCGAAAAGACCGTGGAGGATTTACGGAGCGCGAGATATCTCGCCAGCAACATCGCACACCGAGTCCCTCATAAGGGCCAGGTGATTCCCGTCCCAAAGGCGGGCGAGAGGGTAGTTTTTACCTCTCACTTTGTTAGAGGGCTAGGGTTTCCACTCCAACCGTTTGTTCAGGGTCTTTTGTTCTTCTACGGGATAGATTTCCATGATCTAGCCCCGAACTCAATCCTCCACAAATCCGCTTTTATAGTGGTATGTGAAGCCTTTCTCTGCATCCCCCACACTTCGTCCTATGGCTTAAGACCTTCAAGATGAAGCCGAAGGTGGTGGACGGGGAACACGCGGAGTGCGGGGGCGCCATGATTAGCAAGCTCCCGAATGCAACTTGGCCCAAGGGCTCATTCATGGAGACGAATAAGGTCTGGCAGCAGGAGTGGTTCTACATCACCGAACCCCGTGACGCCAAGTGGGCGGCGGAGCCTGCTTTCAAATCCAGACCCCTAGAGAGGCTGACCTCTTGGACTAAAAAGGGTCTAGACTAGGGGTTGCGTACTGATGTGAAGACTCTCGTGAGCCGTGTGTCCGGCATGATCTCCGAGGGGCACCTGCTCTCCTTCGTGGTCCAGGTGATGTTAACCCGGCTTATTCTCCCTTGCCAAAGCCAGGACTCCTCCCTATGGGAGTTTGATCTGGCAGGAGACAAGCCGCTGAAGCATCTCTTCGGCTTTACGTACAAGGAGATATGGAAATATCTCTTCAAGAGCCAGAAGGAATGCCCCGCAGAGACCGAGGATGCGGGCTACAGCACTGTAGTTTCTGCCCTAGAGGAAATAGAAATCCTTGCCGAACACCTACCCTTTCCCTTATTTAATGATAATAGGAATTGGAATTTTTGCGTGATATACAGGGCTGGACGAAGAAGGCGACCCGGATCAAGTGTCCGGCGCCTCTGCCCGAAGACCCAGCATTGCCTCTATTGACGAAGATGCTGGTCCTGGCGTCGTACAAGGCGCCGACCAAGAAGCCCAAGAAGACGAAGGGCAAGGGGACCGGTGATAGCCCCCGTCCCGTGGGCAAAAAGCCCGAAGACCACCATATCCTATCCTCTGACGAGGTGGAGGAAGATGATGAGGAGGAAGAGGAAGAAGAAGTGTCCCCTGCGCAAGGCAGGGGGAAGAAGAGGGGGGCCATCACTGACGTGGGTATGGCTGTGTCCCGGAGGAAACTAAACCTCGAAGCTAGTTCGGATTCATCCGAACATAGCTTTGTGGTGAAGCCCAGGGTTAAATCCCTGCCCGAATCGTAAGTCAATCCGGATTCAAGTGCCGCACCTTTGCTTATTCAGTACTTTTGATGCTTACTTATCATTTTTCTTGTGCTAACCTACAGCCCTCCCGGTGGACACCCCGATGCTATCTCATCGGAGGGGAACTCTCTCGCGCTAGGAGAGACGGAGAGTGACCCGCCCGCCCGAGCTCCATCGCCCGTGATCGGCGGGGACACCGAAGTGTCCTCCCAACGGGTGCCCTCCGCTCTAGGGGGAGAGGGCGGGGCAGGCAACAAGGCGGCCGGGGATAATACCTCGGCGGCTGCCGACCATGGCGAGACAATCCCCATGGAGACCGAAGACGTGGGGCCCAAACAGTCTAGGGCCCCACCGAATACTATCCCAAAGCCTAGTGCGGCTCCGGGGTCCGAAGACCCGACTCCTCAAGCGGAGAAGGGTACAGCGGCGCCCGGGGTCAATCCAGAGGCGCCGGACTCTATGATGGGGGCACTGCAAAGCGCTTCGATCGTGGAGGAGCACCGCACCGTGATGGGTGCGGTGATGAAGAAGATTCAGTCCGTCAAAGGCGGACAGAATGCAGCCTTCAACAACATGTTACCAGGCTTTGAGGTAAGCAATGTAATGCTTTTTATAGAATTTATTATTTTTAATGCACATACATAACCAGTAGCCCCTGATGCTTTATGTGATTCTGAAAAGAATCGGATGAAGTATCCATAGTATAGCATATTTACAGAGCTGAACTGTTGTGCATGCTTCACTAGTTACGGCAACTGCGCGAGACACAGAGGTTGCCGAACTAAATCGGAAGCTCGAGTTGGCCAACGCGGACCTCGACCGCATCAACCGGCGTTTGGATGAAACGCAAGGTATGCGGATTTGAAATGTCAATAAGACTTAATTAATTGAGTATATTTATAAACTCTACTATTGTATTCTGTGTTACATAGTTGACACCACTGAGCTCGAGGCCCTCAAGGGCGAGGTTGCCAAGGCCAAGAAGGAGGCCGAAGCGAACAAGGTGGCCGCTGACAAAGCGGCTGTTGATTTGGAGGCCGAGAAGGTGGAGTGCAAGAAGCACCGGGCTCGGGTGTCTGAAGTCGAGACAGAACTTAACGACGCCATTCTCAAATGTGAGGCATTGGAGAAGAAGTCTTCGGAACAAGCGACCGAGCTGTCTGCGGCAGTGAAGACTGCCCAGGATGCGCAAGGCGAGTCGCGCAGCGCCCGTCAGGAAATCGAGCAGGCACAGCAGATAGCATCTGGTAAGACATTTCTCTTACAGAGCATCTTTGGAGGGTAGAAGTACATTGGGCTGACACGATTATGGAGTTCTGCAGGCGTGTTTGCTGATCTTCCGAGGAGCAGTGTTGATGCCGCCCTGTACTTCTGAGCCCTGCAGGGGAACAACATGGAGAAGCTGTTTTGGTCGTAGTTCTATGCGCCAAAACATCCAGTGCCCCTCCACGACCAGATGAAGTAGCTGGTCGAGCTGCACAACATGGCGGGTTCGGCCATAAAGGACTTAATAGTCCAGCTATGGCCCGCTGAGCCAATCCCAAGTAGCTACTTCGGATTGGTGAAGCGGCTCGTCGAGGCGAGTTTGTGGGTCGATGCACTAACGCGTTCGGCCTGCATAGAAGGTGCTCAGATGGCCTTCGCTTGTGTCAAAGTGCACTGGGCGAAGATGAATGCAGTGCATATAGATACTGCTGGCCCGCCCGCATGCAAGGAGCACCGCAAACCGGAGAAGTACTTCGAGGACGTCATCGAGGGCGCCCGCCTTGTAGAAGGCCAGTGTTCGAAGGATGTTGTCTTCGAGTGATTGTATCTGGATGTAAAGACTATGCTTATGAATCCAGTGTATATAAATTTTGCACTATTTATGATATTAGCGTCTTTTACCTCCCGTGTGACTGTTTATCTAAATCTGAAAGTTTCCAGTCATCGGCTTCAGCCCCCACGTACATAATACTGGGGTGTTCTGTCATATGCATATACACTCTTTATACAACGTCTTGGTCCATATAGGAGGTGTATGCGGAGCGAACCAGGCAATCAGACTGTGCGGCGTTATTGCTTTCACTTAGTCGTAGGAGTTTGACATGTGGAGCTAGGTACTAGCCCCTGGTGCGGATGTGGTATTCCTTTACATAAGGTATCCAATTGCACCTGGCTGGGCGAAAAACCAACCCTTTGTATAACATGGGGTAGATCTCTCTCGATCATAGTATAAAACTAAGTCACCGGATTGCAGACCAGGTTCTTGCTTATCATGACAGTCAGTTTTCGGCTTTCTCTACTGAGGTACTTGACCGGACTAGCCAGAAGTACAATCGCAGTAGGTCTCCCTTTACACCCTAGTCGGACAATCGGGAATGTAGGGGTAAGCACAGGAGCCGGGCAACCCAACTATTGACCCAAGACATAATTCGGAACTGATGCATATAAGGCAAACATGCAGGACGCCAAACACTCCCTATAGGTGTTCGGTCTTTTCAACATATAACAGGGCTGAATATAGCCCCTGGTAATACACCCTTGTTCACAAGGCACATATGGCAATCTGATACGAGAAGAGAACGTATTATGATGAGTGAATAAAACTCCGAGCATAATGCGAATAAAACTTGTTCTATTAATATCCCTCTATATTACGACGAGCCGTCATCTTACAAACAATGCAGAAACACCTTTTTTGGACATTTTACATGCCAAGAAGGTATATAACAAGAAAGAGAAAAAAGGTTTACACATGGTCTTAATCTAAAAAAGAAACCTTAGTGCAGGTCCCTGCTGCACGTCTGCACTGTTTCCTCCTCTGTAATGTGTCCTTGAAGGGGTAAGAGTATGATGGCCGCCTGTAAAATGAAAAAAGAAAAAACCTGGAAAAGAAAAAGATATCCAATGTGGCCATAATAAGTCTGGTTCATTTGATGAACCTAAAGAATATAAGTTTAGAGTCCAAATAGGGTCCAGCCGAACTATGGACTATATGCAGTCGCCCCCAGTCGCCGCCTAAGGAATTTTTAAGGCATAATTATGTACTCGAGGCACATATGCTATCACATTATGGGGTAGTCGACAGGGGCGTAGCTGTTAATCTTGCTCAGGTTCATCTGAGCTGCCGCACTGAGGCGTGTGCCGGACACATTTCGTTGTGTCCGCTATTGATAGATTATTCGACTTGAATAGGCCGCATTGGACATCGGCTGCTAAGGCCGCAGTGTCCTCCTCCGTACGGAGAGAGCGCTCCATATTTCCATTGACCGTGATAACGCCACGTGGTCTAGGCATTTTAAGCTTTAAGTAGGCGTAATGCGAGACTGCATTAAAGTGGGCGAAGGCCATTCTTCCGAGTAGAGCGTGATAGCCACTTCGGAATGGAGCTATATCGAAGATTAGTTCTTCGCTTCGAAAGTTGTCGGGAGAACCAAATACAACTTCCAACGCTAAAGAGCTTGTGCAGCGGGCTTCAACACCCGATATCACTCCTTTAAAGGTCGTGCTGCTTGGCTTGATTCTTGACGGGTCGATCCCCATCTTGCGGACAGTATCCTGATATATCAGATTGAGACTGTTGTCGTCGTCCATAAGGACTCGGGTTAGATGGTATCCATCAATAATTCGATCGAGCTCTAGGGCAGCCGAACCCCCATGCCGTATACTAGTCGGATGATCCCTGCGATCAAAAGTGATCGGACAGGCTGACCATGGGTTGAATTTGGGGGCGACAGGCTCAACGGCGTAGACATCTCAGAGTGCGTGCTTGCGCTCCTGCTTTGGGATATGAGTGGCATATATCATGTTCACTGTTTTGACCTCCGGTGGAAATTTCTTCTGCCCCGCTATATTTGGCTGGCGACTTTCATCCTCGTCTTCGCTCTGAGGCTCCTTCCCTTTGTGTTCGGCGTTTAGCTTGCCGGCCTGCTTGAAAACCCAACAGTTACAGTTGGTGTGGTTGGCAGGTTTCTCTGGGGTGCCATGAATTTGGCAGGGCCTATCTAATATTCTGTCCAAACTTGATGGACCATCTTTGTTGCCTTTAAATGGCTTCTTCCGTTGACTGGGTCTGGAGCCACTGAATCCTGCATTTACCGTTGTATCATCTGGGCTTCCAGAATTGTTTCGACGCTTGTTTTTGTGACGTCATGGCTTTCCATTGCCATCCCTGACTTCAGATGTTCCAGGGTCGCTGGTACTGCTACGAGCTAACCAGCTATCCTCACCCGCGCAAAAGCGAGTCATGCTTGTAGTTAAGGCTGCCATTGTCCTCAGCTTTTCCTGTCCAAGGTGTCTGGCAAGCCATTCGTCCCGGATACTGTGCTTGAATGCCGCTAAGGCTTCAGCGTCCGGACAGTCGATGATCTAGTTTTTTTTAGTGAGAAACCAATTCGAAAGCTTGCGGGCTGACTCCCGGGTTGTTGGATAATGTGACTTAAATCGTCAGCGTCCGGGGGGCGGACATAAGTCCCTTGAAAATTGTCCCAAAAAGTGTCCTCAAGTTCTTCCCAGCTCCCAATGGAGTTCTCTGGGAGGCTGTTTAGCCAGTGCCGAGCTGGTCCTTTCAGCTTTAGGGGTAGATATTTGATGGCGTGGAGATCATCTCCTCGAACCATGTGTATGTGAAGAATAAAGTCTTCTATCCAGATGGTGGGATCCATCATTCCATCGTACGCTTTGATATTCACGGGTTTGAACCCTTCTGGGAAATCATGACCCAGCACCTCATCGGTGAAGCATAGAGGGTGTACAGCTCCTTTGTATCTTGCTATATCATGGCGTATGTCCGATGGTTGTAGTGTTCGGTATTGACCCCGAACTGGTATGTCACCGGCGCGATTGGCTTGAAAGCCGCCGTCCCGTGCGGGAGCCCGGTCCCTAGGTTCGTAGATAGACCTGGTCTTGCTAGCTTTTATGTTCAGGTCCTCATGTAGATCGTGTTTTCGCACTTGAGCCGCACCCTCCTTTCCTTTACGCAGTGGTGGTGCGGGCTTGAGTACACCGTTGCTAGCGACTCTGTCCCGTCCGCGAGGTGGTCGGTCCGGCTTGTCGGCGATCTTATTCTTATGTGGGACCGGCACAACAGCCTCGTTGTCGAATTTAGGCAGCAATTTACACTTGGGATAGCCTTTGGTTTGGCCGTTAAAGCCATGTTTCTGTTCGGTGTCTAGCACCTCATTCCATCTATCATTGAGCGTGTCATGTGCGGCTCGAAGCCGTCTCTGTTGCTTTTTCAGGCTCCTTGTGGTGGCAATAAGCCTCCGGTGGAAGCGTTTTTGTTCTGAGGGTTCTTCTGGGACGATGAATTCGTCATCACCCAGGCTAACCTCTTCTTCGGAGACCGGTTCATAAGTACCGTCTTCGGCATCGCTGTCATCGGACTGCGGCTTCGGACTATGCTCGCCGTCCTCTCGCTCTTCCTGCTCCATCGCTAGGTCTGCGGGGTCTTCGGCTTGTTCCGGAATGTCACCGTCATTAGTCACAGTGTTGATATCCTTTCCTTTACGGGATTTAGTTCGGTGTTTTGGACGCCGACGCTTGGGAGGTTCTTCGGCGGGCTTGTCCTCTACGAGATTGTTTTCGCCATCGCCCTCCGCCTCTTTGGGTGTATCCACCATGTACACGTCGTACGAAGACGTAGCTGTCCACCGCCCGATTACGGGACGGCCTTGATCTGGATCCACTTCAGTTTCGAGGTCCATCCCTTTGAAGTCTTCGGAAGCATAGTCAAGTAGATCAGTTAGATCTTCGACCGTGGCTATCAAGTGGGTGGTGGGTGGGGAACGAAATTCTGCATCAGCCTCCAGTTCGAACCGGATATAATGCGGGTGTATGTCCTCTTCTAAGGAGAGGTATCTTAACGATTTTAACATGTCACAAAAGGGTGAGTGCTAGAAGATATCCACAGCACTGAATTCGGTGATAGACGCCTGATCGGGTTTGAAGGGCGCATATGCGCGTGATTCAGAATCTGGGGCTGGAGTTGAGTCCGGGTTTCCGGTAACACAGACCCCGCTCGTAGTTGGGTCCGTGTGCGGCTCCAACGCCGTAGAGTCTACGACTCCCGTTGTGGGGTTGAGCTTCTCGTCCTCGGGTGATGCGATCTATTCTGGATCTAGGGCCAGGACCGTTGCATGTGTTATTTCCTGATCTAATGACAGAGTTAGGTCATGCTCATCGTGGTGGCAGAGAGAGGTTGCCGCCGGCTCGAATTGGGCGAAGATCAAGTCTCCGCGGATATCAGCAACGTAGTTCAAGCCTCCGAATCTAACGTGATGGCCAGGGGCATAGCTCTCAATCTGCTCAAGGTGGCCTTTAGTGTAGGCGCGGAGCCCGAAGCCGCCGAACACGAAGAGTTGGCCAGAAGGGAAAATTCCCTTGGTGTTGCCGTTGCAGTTGACGACGCGATCCATCGGTCCTTCCGTCGATAACATAGTGGAACTCTCAATGAAAGCACCAATGTCGGTGTCAAAACCGGCGGATCTCGGGTAGGGGGTCCCGAACTATACGTCTGAGGATCGATGGTAACAGGAGACTGGGGACACGATGTTTACCCAGGTTCAGGCCCTCTCGATCGAGGTAATACCCTACTTCCTGCTATATTAATATGGATGAATATGAATACAAGAGTTGATCTACCTCGAGATCGTAATGGCTAAACCCTAAGTCTAGCCTGTGGAGATATTATGAATCTGTTCTAGCCTCTAGGGACTAAACCCTCCGGTTTATATACACACCGGAGGGGCCTAGGGTTTGTACATGTTATCTAGTAGAGGAAGGAAAATCTACACCCGAACCTAAAACTTGCCATTACATGAAGTCATGAACACAGGAGTCCTATCCGGATATGAAAGATGATCTTCGATTATAATCTTCACGGCCCACCAGTCCGGCCCATCAGGAGTTTATCCGGACACATGAGGACCCCCCGATCCAGGACTCCCTCAGCCGCCGTCGCCATATCTATATGCAGAGCAGCTGTTCTTTTTATGGATATCCGCACCCCAGTTGTTTACATGGTATCACTGTAACTCAATTATGTGGACAGGGCAGTACATCACATACGATTATGTAACGGCAACCATGTCTAACCTACGTTGTCTTCTCACACGGTTTGGTGCGGAAATCGTGTGTGACATTGTAATACCTAACACAAACGACATGTATAAACAGTGTGCCGTATACAACATATAGTACCATAAGTAGTTCCTGACCGTTAGCTTATCCCCATAGTTTCCCCATTTCCTCCGAATCCCTACATAGCCTTCAAATTCCCTCGCGTGGCGCTGACATTGGGGGAATGCAGACGAGTGGTGGTGATGGTTTTGGCGCGACTGCTCCTGCTCGTATCGCCGCCACGACGGCGGTCGCCGCCGAGCACTTGCCTAAGGTCATCAGAAGGCATGTGTACTACGGATCCGAATCATCCTGCCAGGTTCCAATCTATCCCGACCTTTTTTAGCATGTCCAAAGTATAGCTCCTTGTTGAATCCGTCCTAAATGACCCCCCCTAGGAAAGCGATCTGCCACCAGATCCGGAGCATGACTCCAGACTCCCGTAACACGATTTACTCCGAGTTTTGCGCCACCGAGAAGTTCCAAAAGCTGAGTTGTGTGCACGGGCACACTACAGCTCGACGTGTATACACAGAGGGATTTGACATTGGCATGCGGTTTCTCAGCTGCCCCTTGGAGGTTAGTGCTAAGTTAATCATTTTACTTCAGTTAGTGCCACCTCTCATCCTGAATACTATTTAACATTGGCAGGGATATGAGGCTTGTGCCGTTGTTAACTGGCTGGATGAAGAATGGCATGGCAGGTCTCGGAGTGTTATCACCAAGCTCGCAGAAGATAACGTAAAGCTGAAGAAGAAACTAGCTGATCTGGAATGTACAGTCAGTACGATGAAGCAAGAAAGAATCAATCACAGGCAACAGATGAAAGCAAGAGACAAAAAGGAGCTAGCATGTGTAGTTGTGGTTGTCGCATTAGCCATGTTCTATGCGCTATTTGCAATGATTTAGGGGTTTTGTTTGACAGTATTGCTAAAGCACATCTAGATGTGCTCTAAGTAATGCACATCTAGTTCCTATGCCATTGACGTTACGTGAAGATTCGTGCATATATTTTCCTTTGTCTTTTTTTCTTTTCCTTTGTAGTTTGATTTTTACTGGCTTTATCAATAAGAAGAGCTCAATGTATTGCTTGCCAACTGTCCTACTCCGTTCGTACCAGTACCGATGCATAATCCAAAACTCGTTCCTTCTTTTTGTCCTGAAAAATAAACCAGCCAATAGGAGTCCTGCGGAACCCTCGGAATTTGGAGCGACTGGGTACAAATAACTGAGGTTGATTATATCAGTGGTTAGATAATACGTGAACCCCCACTTCAATTGGCATTTCCTCTTCTCTGCATACCCCGCTTAAGTGTCCACCACCTTCATCGTCCCCGGCAGGCCACGCTACACACTGGCACACAATCTGCAGCCATGTCGAGCGACAACGAGGATGATAGTTCGGCGACCAGTCTGGTGTCCGATGATAGGTCAACATTGAAACCATCCAGCTCGTCTTCCATGAGTCCGGCGTCAAGCCCAGACCTCTATTATATCCGGATCATGGAAGGGACGCCGTCTACGCCGTCGTCAGATGACAACCATACGGACGAGGAGCTATCGGAGGATGAAGAAGAGGACGACGATGATGCTGAGGAGGAATGGTCGAACAAGGAGGACGACGAGGACGACAACAACGACAATGACGACGACGGCAGCGATGAAAAGCCAACCGTCAGCAGCAAGAATCGTCCTCGCCAAGATGATGCCGCGGTGCCATCCAACAACAACAAAAGAAGAAGAAGTACTAAATTAAGTAGACTGTACATATCTCTATTTCCGTTCGCTCATATTAATTTGTTATCTCTATTTATCCTGTCAATCTCATCGCAGACGGTTAGTAATACGTATTCAACAAAGATCTTCTACATTATCGCCCACATGTTGGTTTGTTGAACTGTGTGCCCTGACGAGCACATGATTCACAAAAAAACACCGTATGGGCTGTCTATAATGATCGCAGACAATTCTGATTACCGACATGTTTGCCGGGTATCACACACATCTTGTTACGCTGAATCATTTGTGTTCACCTCGATCATCGCAAACAGTTCATCTGAGCGAACTATATTCCGTATATCGCACACACATTGATATGGATGCCCGTTTCTGTTGTTCTTTCTAATCGCAAACAGTTCGTATGGATCAACCGTATGCCCTGCATCGCACACGCAACTAAAATCTGAACCGTGTTTGATGTGCCCACCATCGCAAACGGTTTGCACCTTTTTTGACGGTTACTTTACACCACCATTTGTGATTATTGCATCGCACACAGTTTCGTCGAAGGGTCTCTAATCGTAGTGTCGCGTTAGCAGCATCCTGCACTAGTGCAGGCACATATTGCTACTCAAATATATTTGATCATGAATTATTATTGTAGATAACTTTCTCTATGATAAATGAGTTGGGAGGCAAAACATTAAGCCCCTATCAACCGCTCTATTCGGTGGATGCCATTTGTTCTAAAAATATGCTTTGAGTATAGCAATGATATAAGACTATATGATAATTGAGTATGTGGATCTTTTACTTAGACTTTGTTGAAATAAGATGCATAGAAATTGTTTGGTGACTAAGAAAATAGATTGTTAAGTTTCAAGAGAATGCTTTGTTTGAACCAGATTACTACTTTATCATGATGAGTTTTATGAGAAAGAGTTATTGTTTATGATGCTAGGAAAAGTGATTGAAATTATCATTGATCAAACTTATGCATTATGCTAGCATGCACACTTCATAAATTATTTCTTTTATCATTTACCTCCTTGAGGATGAGCAGAAATTAAGCTTGGGGATGTTGATACTCTCAACGTATCTATAATTTATGAACTATTCATGCAATGTTTACTTCAATTTTATATGATTTTGATTCACTTTTATATGATTTAAATGGAACTAACCCGGACTGACGGTGTTTTCAGCAGAACTACCGTAGCATTGTTTTTTGTGCAGAAATAAAACTTCTCAGATTGGGCTGAAAATTTACAGTGATTTTTTATGGACCAAAAGAGACCCCCCGAAGCCTAAGAGCAGGACAAGATGATGTCCAGGGAAGCGACAAGCTCAAGGGGCGTGGGTACCACCTAGGGCGTGCCTACCGAGTATGTCGCTCCCTTGTGGACCCCCCTTGACGTGAGACCGACACCAAAAAATTCTATAAATACCAAAAAACCCAGAAAGAAACCCAGAACTTTTGCTCCACTGCTGCAAGCCTCTGTACCAAAGCGATCTCATCTATAGCCCTTTTCCGGCAACCTGTCGGAGGGGGAAATCATCACCGGAGGCCATATTCATCATCCCAGCAGTCTCTATGACAAGGAGGGGGTAGTTCACCCTTGGGCTGAGGGTATGTACCATTAGCTATGTTTGATCTCTCTCTCTCTCTCTCTCTCACTCTCTCACTCACTCTCTCGTGTTCTTGATTTGGCACGATCTTGATGTTAGTAAGCTTTGTTAATATATTTAGATCATATGGTGTTCTTCCCTCTCTACCTTGTTGTGATGAATTGAGTCTCTTTGAGGTTTCACTATTATCAGATTGAGTATTTTGGATTTGAGAACACTTGATGTATGTCTTGTATGTGGATACCAGTGGTGACAATGGGGTGTTGTATTGATTCACTTGATATATGTTTTGGCAATCAACTTGCGGATTCCCGTGGTGACATTGGGGTAATCTAGACATAGAGGTTGATGCACGTTTTCATCTTACTTTCACCGATAGAAACTTTGTGGTACTCTTTGAAGTTCTTTCCATTCGATTGAATATTATGAATCTGAAGTTGTTTGATGCATATTGTATAATTGGCTCACAGATATTTGTGGCGTCATTAGAGTATCTAGGTGATATTAGAGTTAATTGATGCGTATCATATGGTGTTATTTTAGTACGAACTCTACGGTTGTTTGTGACACTTATAGGGATGGCTCAATAGATTGATTGGAAATAATAACTTTGAGGTGGTTTGCTACCTACAACAATTCCTTCTTATGTTCTCCGCTATCGATAGTGATTCTTTGCCGCACGTGAGGGATTATTATATGATCCAATTATGTTAGCAATGTTCGAAGATTGCACTAGTGAAATTATGAACCCTAGGCTTTGTTTCTAAGCATTGCAATACCGTTTGTGCTTCATTTTATCAGTTGCTACCTTGCTATTTTTATATTTTCAGATTGCAAAACCTATATCTACTATCCATACTTGACGTGCGCTTGAGATGCGTCGGTATTTCCCCAAAGAGGAAGGGATGATGCAACATAGCGACGGTAAGTATTTCCCTCAGTTATGAAACCAAGGTTATCGAACCAGTAGGAGAACCACACAACACTATGTAAACGGTACCTGCACACAAAGACCAAATACTTGCAACCCGACGCGTTAAAGGGGTTGTCAATCCCTTTCGGGTAACGGTGCCAGAAATTGACGTGTTGATGAGATAAAATTGCAGTAGATTAAAAGATGCAAATAAAAGCAAATAAAACGCAGAAAGGTATTTTTGTGTTTTTGATAATATAGATCTGAAAACAAAAGTTGCTAATAAAGGAAAATGCAAATGGCAATATAGATCTGAAAGTATATGATAGAAAAATAGACCCGGGGCCGTAGATTTCACTAGTGGCTTCTCTCGAGAAAATAGCATGCAGAGGGTAGACAAATTACTGTTGGGCAATTGATAGAAAAGAAAATAATTATGATGATATCCAAGACAATGATCACGTCCAAGATTAGTAGACCAACTCGTGCCTGCATCTACTACCATTACTCCACACATCGATCGCTATCCAACATGCGTCTAGTGTATTTAGTTCATGGGAAAACGGAGTAATGCAATAAGAACGATGACATGTTGTAGACAAGATCTATTCATGTAGGAATGGACCCCGTCTTTTTATCCTTAATAGAAATGATACATGCGTGTCTCGCTGCCCCTTCTGTCACCAGGAAAGGACACCGCAAGATCGAACCCATCACAAAGCATATCTTCCCGTTGCAAGATAAATAGATCAAGTTGGCCAAAAAACCAAATATCGGAGAAGAAATACGAGGCTATAATAATCAAGAATGGATATTAAGTCAAGGAAAATCTGACCATAAACTCACTATTCATCAGATCCCAACAAACACACCGCAAAAAGTCATTACATCAAATGGATCTCCAAGAGAGCATTGTATTGAGATACAAAGAGAGAAGAAGTCATCTAGCTCCTGCCTACAGACCCATTACACCTGTAGGTTTGTGGTAAACTACTCACGCATCATCGGAGAGGCACCAATGAGGATGATGAACCCCTCCGTGATCGTGTTCCCCTTAGGCGGAGTGCTGGAAAAGGGATCTAGATTGGATCTCGTGGTTCTAGAACTTGCGGCGGCTGGAACAAAATTTTGTCGACTCCCCTAGGGTTTCTGGAGTATGGAGGTATTTATAGAGTGAAGAGGCGGTGCGGGAGGCCACCGAGGTGGGCACAACACACCTGGGCGCTCCAGGGGGCCCAAGTGCACCCCGGTGGTTTGTGCTCCCCTTGGAGCTCCCCTGTGGTACTTCTTCAGCCCATGTTGTGTCTTCTGGCCCAGAAATAATCTCCAAAAAGTTTTTTTGCATTTGGACTTCGTTTGGTATTGGTTTTCTGCGATGTAAAAAATGAGCAAAAAAACAGCAACTGGCACTGCGCAGTATGTCAATAGGTTAGTCCCAAAAAATGATATAAAATGATTGTAAAACATCCAAGAATGATAATATAACAGCATGGAACAATCAAAAATTATAGATACGTTGGCGACGTATCAGCATCCCCAAGCTTAATTCCTGCTCGTCCTTGAGTAGGTAAATGATAAAAACAGAATTTTTGATGTGGAATGCTTCCTATCATGTTCATCACATATTCTTTTCTGTATAGCATGGACATTTGGACTTTTATATGGTTCAAAGGAGTAGTCTAGTTTTGACATGAAGACTTTAATACTCAAGCATACTAACAAACAATCATGTCTTTCAAAATATCAATACTAAAGCAAGTTATCCCAAGCCCGTCAGGCTCAATCATTGATCCATTCATGAAACACACTCGCATATTAGCTACAATCAATGCTCAAGTACGATCGTAGTGCCCCTTAGTTGGTGCTTTATAAGAGAAGATGGAGACTCAAATAAAAATAAAAATTGCATAAAGTAAATGGAAATGCCCTTCACAAAGGGAAGTAGGGATTTGTAGAGGTACAAGAGCTCGTAGCTTAAATTGAGAGATTTTTTTTTGGAGGCATACTTTTCCCGTTAACGAAAACAACTTAGAGTTCTCAATACTTTCCATGCTAGATATATCATCGGCGGTTCCAAAATAGAAATTAAAGTTTATTCCTTTTCCACCATTCTTTCACAATCCATGGCTAACCGTATCCATGGGTGCCCTCCATACCAACACTTTCCAATGAATTTATTATTTGACAACATAAAGTAAATTTATTTTCCATTTCGGGACTAGGCATCCCTAATACCTTTGTCGTACTCTCGTGGAATGACAAGTGAATAAACACTCATCTTGAGAATAACAAATCTAGCATGGAAAAATATCGGTCACCCCTCACCGCCTCGTGAGTGGTACGGGCACACAAAACATGAGTTTATTTTGAAATTTAGAGATGGAACATACAAATTTGCTTAGAACGGCAAGGGAATACCGCATATAGGTAGGTATGGTGGACACATATGGCAAAACTGGGTTAAAGGATTTTGGATGCACAAGTAGTATTTCTACTTAGTATAAGTGGAAGCTAGCAAATATATTGAGAAGTGACCAATAAAGAAACAAAAAATCACATAAGCGAGCATTGAGCAGAACTAAGACCGAATAACGGACCACAAGTAGGATGTAATTTCATTGCATAACTATTGACTTTCGTGCTTGCATAGGGAATCATAAACCTTAACATCAGTATTTTTACTAAAACATAACTACCCATTATCATGGCTCACATATCAAAACTATTACAGAGAATCAAGTTTATTTTCTCCAATGATCTTCATGAAAGTTTTTATCATATCCCTCTTGAATATCTATCATATTGGAACTAGTTTTATGTGTTGCTTTTGATAAGCTCAAACAAATATAAGTGAAGAACATGAGCATAATATTTTCTCTCTCAAATTAGTCTAAGTGATGCATGAGAGACTTTCTTCAAAAATAACAAAGCACACCGTGCTCGAAAATATATAAGTGAAGCACTAGAGCAATTCCATAGCTCTCAAAAAATTTAAGTGAAGCATATGGAGCAATTCTAACAAGTCATAGCATAATTTTGGCTCTCTCAAATGGGTGTGTCCAGCAAGGATGATTGTGACAAAATAGCAAACAAAACAAGCAAAGATTCATATCATACAAGACGCTCCGAGCAAAACTCATAATATGTGAAGAATAAAAATATAGTCTCAAGTTAGATACCGATGGTCGTCAGAAGAAAGAGGGGATGCCACTCAGGGGAATCCCCAAGCTTAGTTGATTGATACGTCTTGAACATTATCTTGGGGTGCCTCGGGCATCCCCAAGATTAGCCTTTTGCTAATCCTTATTCCTTCATCCATCGTGATCTCACCGAAAACTTGAAAACTTCAATCACACAAAACTCAACAAAACCTCATGAGATCCGTTAGTATAACAAAACTAATCTTTACTCTAAGTACTATATAAAACCAATTAATATTTTGTAATTGTATTATATCTACTATATTATAACATTTCAATGGCGAAAACTCTTCAAAAAGAAACCATAGAATAATCAAAACAATCACATAATACAACAAAAACAGAATCTGTCAAAAATAGAACAGTCAGTAAAGTTGCGATTTATGATCATACTTCTGTAACTCTGAAAATTCTGAAAAATTAGGATAACATGGACAATTTGTATCCAGATAACATGTAAAAAATGCAAGAGTTTATCACGCTCCAGTAATCGTCAGAAATTCTAACTCTGGACGCAAAAGTTTCTGAATTTCAACGCAATCAAATCAACTATCAACCAAATCATCCCAAAGGCTTTGCTTGGCACAAACACTAATTTAAACCACAAAAACACATCTAATCAGAGGTATAATTGGGTATTTTATTGAAAACAACAAGAAAACCAAAAGGCAAAAAGATACAAGTTGGGTTGCCTCCCAACGAGCGCTATCGTTTTACGCTCCTTGCTAGGCATAACACCAAGATCTCAAGTGTTGTCATCCTTGGTGGATGATCCATAGGTTGCCCTCATTATAGATTCATAAGGCAATTTGATCTTAGTTCTAGGGAAGTGTTCCATGCCCTTTCTCAAGGGAAATTGAAATTTAATATTGCCTTCTTTCATATCAATCACTTCACCAATAGTGCGTAAAAACGGTCTACCAAGTATAATAGGACAAGACGGATTGCAATCAGTGTCAAGAACAATAAAGTATATGGGTGCATAGTTCCTATTTGCAAGAATAAGAACATCATTGATCCTTCCCAAAGGCCTTTTAATAGTAGAATCAGCCAAATGCAAATTAAGAGAACAATCTTCAATATTGGTAAGACCAAGAACGTCACAAAGAGACTTCGGAATTGTGGAAACTGGAAACACTAGCACCCAAATCACATAAAGCATTGCAATCATAATTTTTAATCTTGATTTTGATAGTAGGTTCCCATTCATCATGTAATTTTCTAGGAATTGACACTTCCAATTCCAACTTTTCCTCTAAAGCTTTCATCATGGCATCGAGAATATGTTTAGTAAAAGCTTTATTTTGTTCATAGGCATGAGGTGAATTTATCATGGATTGCAACAAAGAAATACAATCAATCAAAGAGCAACTATCATAATTAAAGTACTTGTAATCCAAAAGAGTGGGCACATCACTAGTTAAAGTTTTGTCCTTTCCAAACCCATTTTTATCAATTTTCCCAACAAGATTTTCACCTTCCGAAATATCGGGACGCCTTCTAGCTAAAGTTGACTCTTATTCACTCCCTTTATCATCAAGTTTAACTTTACTAAACAAGGAATAAATAGAAGAAACACCAATCATTTTAAGATCTTCATCATTTTTATGAAAGCAATCACTAGGAAACGCTCTTTCTAAAAATTCTCTTTTAGCTCTAAGCATAGCGGTTCTTTTCTTACTTTCATCCATATAAACATAAAGAGCCTTAACTGATTCCTAAACCTTAGGCACAAAAAATTTCAACTTGAGATTTTCCACATCATGAGAAATTCTATCAATACTTCTAGACATATCATCAATCTTATTCAATTTTTCTGCTATAGAAGCATTTAAAACCTTTTGAGTATTGATAAATTCTTTAATATTGTTCTCTATATCAAAGGAATTCCTATTATTATTATGACAAGAATAACCATAAGTATTAGAGGAATTTCCAAGAAAAGGCCTAGGATTAAAATTACCTCTATAAGCATTATTATTGAAATTATTTCGCGAGATAAAATTCACATCTATGGCATCACTATTTTGCTCAATCCAAGTAAACAAAGGTATATCATTAAGACCAATAGGATCACTTTTACTAGCAACCATTTTCATAAGAGCATCAACTTTTTCACTCAAAGAGTTAATTTCTTCGACCGAGTTAACATTTTTACTAGTAGGCGCCCTTTAGGTATGCCATTGCAAATAATTTGCGATAATATTATCAAGCAATTTAGTAGCTTAACCCAAAGTAATTTCCATAAAAGTACCACCCGCGGCGGAATCCAAAAGATTTCTAGAAACAAAATTCAACCCTGCACAAAAAAATTGTATGATCATCCAAAGATTTAACCCATGAGTTTGGCAAGTCCTTGGCATCAATTTCATCCTTTCCCAAGATTGTATAACATGTTCATGATCAAGTTGCTTGAAATTCATGATCTTGGTTCTAAGGGAAATAATTTTTGCGGGCGGAAAATACTTGTAATAAAAGCATTGATACGTCTCCAATGTATCTATAATTTTTGATTGTTCCATGCTATCATATTATCTGTTTTGGATGTTTAGGGGGCTTCAATATACACTTTTATATGATTTTTGGGACTAACCTATTAACCCAGAGCCCAGTGCCAGTTTTTGTTTATCCCTTGTTTTTGAGTATCGCAGAAAAGGAATACCAAACGGAGCACAATTGACCTGAAACTCAACGGAGGATGTTTTTGCACCAGAAGAAGCCCAAGGAGTACCGGAGATGGACCAGGGGAGTCCCGGGCTGCCCACGAGGGTGGGGGGCGCGCCCACCCCCTGGGCGCGCCCCCTATCTCATGGCCGCCTCGGGGATCCCCCTTACTTGTTCCCGACTCCAACACCCCCTATATATACAGAAACCTCCAGAAAATAACCTAGATCGGGAGTTCCGCCGCCGCAAGCCTCTGTTGCCACCGAAAACCAATCTAGACCCGTTCCGACACCCTGCCGGAGGGGGAATCCCTCTCCGATGGCCATCTTCATCATCCCGGCGCTCTCCATGATGAGGAGGGAGTAGTCCACCCTCGGGGCTGAGGGTATGTACCAGTACCTATGTGTTTGATCTCTCTCTCTCTCTCTCTCGTATTCTTGAGATGACACGATCTTGATGTATCGCGAGCTTTGCTACTATAGTTGGATCTTATGATGTTTCTCCTCCTCTATCTTCTTGTAATGGATTGAGTTTTCCCGTTGAAGTTATCTTATCGGATTGAGTCTTTAAGAATTTGAGAACACTTGATGTATGTCTTGCACGTGCTTATCTGTGGTGACAATGGGATATCACTTGATCTACTTGATGTATGTTTTGGTGATCAACTTGCGGGTTCAGTGACCTTCTAAACTTATGCATAGGGGTTGGTACACGTTTTTGTCTTGACTCTCCGGTAGAAACTTTGGGGCACTCTTTGAAGTTCTTTGTGTTCGTTGAATAGATGAATCTGAGATTGTGTGATGCATATCGTATAATCATGCCCACGGATACTTGAGGTGACAATGGAGTATGTAGGTGACATTAGGGTTTTGGTTGATTTGTGTCTTAAGGTGTTATTCTAGTATGAACTCTAGGATAGATCGAACGGAAAGAATAGCTTCGTCTTATTTTACTACGGTCTCTTGAATAGATCGATCAGAAAGAATAACTTTGAGGTGGTTTCGTACCCTACAATAATCTCTTCGTTTGTTCTCCGCTATTAGTTACTTTGGAGTGACTCTTTGTTGTGTCTTGAGGGATAGTTATATGATCCAGTTATGTTATTATTGTTGAGAGAACTTGCACTAGTGAAAGTATGAACCCTAGGCCTTGTTTCCTAGCATTGCAATACCGTTTACGCTCACTTTTATCATTAGTTACCTTGATGTTTTTATATTTTTCAGATTACAAAAACCTATATCTACCATCCATATTGCACTTGAATCACCATCTCTTCGCCGAACTAGTGCACCTGTACAATTTACCATTGTATTGGGTGTGTTGGGGACACAAGAGACTCTTTGTTATTTGGTTGTAGGGTTGTTTGAGAGAGACCATCTTCATCCTACGCCTCCCACGGATTGATAAACCTTAGGTCATCCACTTGAGGGAAATTTGCTACTGTCCTACAAACCTCTGCGATTGGAGGCCCAACAACGTCTACAAGAAGAAGATTGTCTAGTAGACATCAAACATCTTTGCACTTATCCCAAGAATCGATACTTTTGCGAGGCAAAGACGAAAAGCAAATTTTAGCACGATCACGCAAAGAGAACGGAAATAATTTCAACTTCACAATATCATTGTCCACATATTTTTTCTTTTGAATATTGCATAAATCCATGAATGTGTTAAGATGGGACGCGGCATCCTCATTAGGAGTACCAGAAATTTGATCTTTCATGACAAGATTCAACAAGGCGGCATTAATATCGCAAGATTCCACACTAGTGGCGGGAGGAGCAATCGGAGTGCTAATGAAATCCTTGTTGTTGGTATTGGATAAATCACACAACTTAGTGATCTCTTGTGTCATCTTGAGCAATTGTAAACAAGAACACAAGTAGGCGACAAATCCGACTGGAAAACGGCGAACGAAAAAGAGGGCGAATAAAAATGGCAAATTTTTGTGAAGTGGGGGTGATGAAAATGAGAGGCAAATGGCAAATAATGTTAATTGCAAGGAGATGATAATTGTGATTAGGAACCTAATAGATGTTGGTGATGTCTCGCCAGCAACGGTGCCAGAAATTCCTTACACGTGCGCTTGAGATGCGTCGGTATTTCCCCGAAGTAGAAGGGATGATGCAGCACAGCGACGGTAAGTATTTCCCTCAGTTATGAAACCAAGGTTATTGAACCAGTATGAGAACCAAGCAGCACTATGTAAATTGTACCTACACACAAAGAACAAATACTTGCAACCCGACATGTTAAAGGGTTGTCAATCCCTTTCGGGTAACGGTGCTAGAAATTGACGTGTTGATGAGATAAAAGTGTAGTAGATTGAAAGATGCAAATAAAAGCAACAAGGTATTTTGGTGTTTTTGATAATATAGATCTGAAAACAAAAGTTGCAAATAAAGGAAAAGGCAAATGGCAATATAGATCTAAAAGTATATGATAGGAAAAAATAGACCCAGGGCAGTAGTTTCACTAGTGGCTTCTCTCAAGAAAATAGCATGCGGAGGGTAGACAAATTACTATTGGGCAATTAATAGAAAAGCAAATAATTATGACGATATCCAAGACAATGATCATGTATATAGGTATCACGTCCAAGATTAGTAGACCGACTCCTGCCTGCATATACTACTATTACTCCACACATCGACCGCTATCTAGCATGCATCTAGTGTATTAAGTTAATGTAAAACGGAGTAATGCAATAAGAACGATGACATGATGTAGACAAGATCTATTCACGTAGGAATAGACCCCATCCTTTTATCCTTAATAGCAACGATACATGCATGCCTTGCTGCCCCTTCTGTCACTGGGAAAGGACATCACAAGATCAAACCCATCACAAAGCACCTCTTCCCATTGCAAGATAAATAGATCAAGTTGGCCAAAAAACCTAATATCAGAGAAGAAATATGAGGCTATAATAATCAAGAATGGATATTAAATCAAGCCAAATCTGATTAAAAACTCACAATTCATCGGATCCAAACAAACACACTGCAAAAAGTCATTACATCAAATAGATTTCCGAGAGACCATTGTATTGAGATACAAAGAGAGAAGAAGTCATCTAGCTACTGCCTACGGACCCGTAGGTCTGTGGTAAACTACTCACGCATCATCGGAGAGGCACCAATGACAATGATGAACCCATCCGTGAACGCGTTCCCCTCTGGCGGAGTGCCGAAAAAGGGCTCTAGATTGGATGTCGTGGTTCTGGAACTTGCGGCGGCTGAAATAAAATTTTGTCGACTCCCCTAGGGTTTATGGAGTATGGAGGTATTTATAGAGCGAAGATGCAGTGAGGGAGGCCACCGAGGTGGGCACAACCAACCTGGGCGCGCCAGGGGACCCAGATGCACCCTGGTGGGTTGTGCTCCCCTCGGAGCTCCCCTCTGGTACTTCTTCAACTCATGTTGTGTCTTCTGGTCCAGAAAAAATCTCGAAAAAGTTTTGCTGCATTTGGACTTCGTTTGGTATTGATTTTCTACGATGTAAAAAACAAGCAAAAAACAGCAACTGGCACTGGGCACTATGTCAATAGGTTAGTCCAAAAAAATATAAAATTATTCTAAAATGATTGTAAAACATTGAAGAATGATAATATAACAGGATGGAACAATGAAAAAGTATTGATACGTTGGAGACGTATGTGACGCCCGGATAATTAAGCTACAACGGACCTCTGTTAATGATGCCACGTCACCACGATTAATGTTGTTAATCTCACGATGATTCGAATCTCGTTTGAATTAAAATTTGAAATAAAGTTAAATAATAAAAGTTTTCAAAAGTCAAAACTAAAATGTTCTGAATGTAGAAAATATTTCACAAGTAATTATTGTGAAGAAATCACATTTTTATAACATGTTTAAATGCACTAAATAATTGAAACAGTGGCTAATTAGATTAACTAAATGCATACAATAAATTATAAAATAATAAAATATTTTATTAGGAATAAGAATTAATGTGGAAGTAATATATATTTATAAGTACTAGTTTAGGTGCTATTGGTAAAATTTTGTAAAACTTAAATAAAAAAAAGGATAAAAAAAAGCACTATGCACTAACTAGGCCCAGCACATACTGTACACATAGAGCCTACTGGTACAGTGCAATAAGGCCCAGCCCATGCCGGCCTTTCCCCTACCTCTGTACAGAGGGGAGGCAGGGGCATGGCGTGGCAGCCATCCGGCCGCCATGGCCGCGCCTTGGCCCCGTGTCGCCCATCTGCGACTCCCCTCGAGGATAAGAGCCTCCTCAACCCCGCGAACGAACCCTAGTCCCCTAACCTCCTCTCACTCCCTCCCCCTCTCACTCCCAAGCTCGCAGCCGCACTGCCCTCACCGCGCCCTCGTCGATCTCGCGGCCACCGACTACCCCGAGCTGCGCCACGGTGTCCAGGACTTTGCCATCGTCATCTTCTCCGCCCCCGCCTATGGATTGAGGAAAAGGCACTTCGTACGCTCGCCATCGCGCTCGTTTTCGCGCACGGTCGCCGACGTTCGTCATCGGATGCCGCTGCTCCGAGCCGCCCCCGACCTACCCGACCTCACCATCGAGCTCATGGTGAGCTTCTCGACCGATTCCCCCTCCTCCCGGCCTCAATTCGTGCCCCTATACGTCATTAGTTGACGCTCCCGCAACCTCCCATGGACGTCCCCTACTGCGATGTGGCCAACCCGAGCCCCGCGCCGCCTGCTCGCGGCCCTGCCTCGCCTATGCGCACGCGCGCCCAGCCTCGTCGCCCCGCTCGCCACTGCCTCGCCGGCTCGCCGTTGGCCGCGGCCAAGGCCAGCGCCCCGCCGTGGCCGTCGACGTGCTCTGGCGCCCGCGCGCCGCAGCTCCGGGCTCTGCTCCCGCCGTCGCCGCTGCACGGCCTCACCCAGCTACGCTCCTCTGGCCGCCACCGCACGGCCTCGCCCGCACCCCGGCGAGCCACCCTCCCCGCACGCAGCTTCCCCCTCGTAGCTCCCTTGCCGCCCGGCCTCCCTCCGCCACCGCGCCTCGCTCGGCCGTCCCGATCACTATATGCCCGCCGCCGCCGCTCCTGTGGCTCCGGCCGGCCGCCCAACTCCGGCCGCCGCGGGGGCCGCGGCCAAGCCCCCCGCGCCCGACGCCGGCGCCTCGGCGCGCCCTCACGACCAGGCGTGATGAGGCGGACGCCCGCACCCATGCCCGTCCGCCCGTTAGCCCGCCCCGCTGGGCTGGCCTGCCCAGTGGACCCTGCCCCAGCGCCCTGTTAAAAAAAGGAAAGAAAAAAAAAGTTTAAAAATAATAATAATTATAATAAAATGATGTTAATTAATTAATTGATTAATCAGGTAATTAATTAACTTAATTAACCTGGCTTAATTAGCCTAATGAACTAGATTAGTCTATTTAAAAGGGTTAGTTAATCTGCACCTATGACAAACGGGTCCCACCTGTCAGGTTTGACCAGTCAACTGGTCAGTTGACCTGCTGACGTCATGTTGCTGTCATGATGACGTCATCATTTACTATTCTGGATAATTCGAATTTAAACATTAAATTAAATTCCAGAAATTAATAAAAACTTTAGAAAATCATATCTTTTAAACCGTAACTCGGATGAAAATACATTGTACATGAAAGTTGCTTAGAACGACGAGACGAATCCGAATGCTTCGTCCGCCACACATCTCTATCATACCGAACATGCAACATTCCCCCTCTGTTTCATCTGACCAAAAATGCCTAACACCGGGAATACTTTCCCGGATGTTATTTCCTCTTCGCCTGTATCACCGAGCACCGCGTTAGGTCACACGTAGCACCGCCTTTTGCCATGTTATGCTTTGTGATGCTATTGTTTGCTCTGTTATTTATTTGTTTCCCCTTCGTTGCTTATTTTCGGTAGACTCCGATACTGTGATAGACCCCGAGACCATTGATGCCTCGGTGTTCGACTACGGCTACGCCTCCGGAGATTCCTTTCGTCTGCAGGGCTTCCAGGCAAGCCCCCCCTTTGATCACCAGATATCGCCTATTCTTCTTTCTACTGCTTGCATTAGAGTAGCGTAGTATGTTACTGTTCGGTTACTCCTATTCTGTTGCATAGCCTGTCTTTGCTGCTACAACTATTGATACCTGTACCTGCCATCCTAATGCTTAGTATAGGATGCTAGTATTCCATCAGTGGCCCTTCATTCTTGTCCGTCTGCCATGCTATACCATTGGGCCGTAATCACTCGGGTGGTGATCACGGGTATATACTATATACATACTTTACATACACATGATGATGATTCGGAGATGGGGGCTGAAGGGGCAGGTGGTTCCACCCAGGTAGTGGTGGGCCTGGGTTCCCGACAGCCCCCTGATGGTTACTTTGTGGCGGAGCGACAGGGCAGGTTGCGACCACCTAGGAGACAGGTGGGCCTGGCCCTGGTCGTTGTCCGCGGTTATGTCATAATAACACGTTTATCGAGATCTTGGTATTTGATCTGAGTCTGGCCAATTGGTCTATACGCACTAACCAGCTACGTGGGAATAGTTATGGGTACTCGACGTCGTGGTATCAGCCGAAGCCTTCTTGACGTCAGCGACTTAGCGGCGCACGCCGGATTGGACCGGAACGCCTACTCTGGTATTAGGAGAGGCTAGGTCTGCTTACCGGCCGCCCTCGCAACGTGCAGGTGTGCATTGGGCGATGGGCCCAGACCCCTGTGTGCTTAGGACTTAGACCGACGTGCTGACCTCTCTGCTGTGCTTAGGTAGGGCTGCGACGTGTTGATCTTCCGAGGCCGGGCATGACCCTGGAAAGTGTGTCCGGCCAAATGGGATCAAGCGTGCTGGGTTATGTGGTGCGCCCCTGCAGGGAAGTTAATCTATTCGAATAGCCGTGTCCCTGGGTAAAAGGACGACCCGGAGTTGTACTCTGACCTCATGACAACTAGAACCGGATACTTAATAAAACACACCCTTACAAGTGCCAGATATAACTCGGTGGTTGCTCTCTCACAGGGTGATGTGCGGGAGGATCGCCGGGTAGGTTTATGCTATACGATGTTACTTGGTGAACTTACCATCTATTCCCTTCTACTGCTTCAAGACGGAGGCTGCCAGAAGCGAGGATACTTGTTACTTCCAGCTACTCTCTTCTTCTGCTGCAAGATGGACGTTGCGAGAAGCGTAGTCTTCGATTGGATTAGCTATCCCCCTCTTATTCTGGCATTCTGCAGTTTAGCCCACAGATATTGCCCCATTACACTTATTTCATTGCATATGTAGTGTAGATCCTTGCTTGCGAGTACTTTGGATGAGTACTCACGGTTGCTTTTCTCCCCCTTTTCCCCTTTTCTCCCTTCTTCTCGGATGACGCAACCAGATGGTGGAGTCCAGGAGCCAGAGGACCCCGATGATGTTTCTACATGGAGTTCGGCTTCGAGGAGTAGTTAGGAGGTCCCAGGCAGGAGGCCTTGCCTTTTTGATCGTTGTTGCTTTTGTGCTAGCCTTCTTAAGGCAAACTTGTTTAACTTATGTCTGTACTCAGATATTATTGTTGCCGCTGACTCTTGTGTATCGAGCTTATGTATTCGAGCCCTCGAGGCCCCTGGCTTGTAATATAAAGCTTGTATTATTTTAATTTGTGTCTAGAGTTGTGTTGTGATATCTTCCAGTGAGTCCCTGATCTTGGTCGTACACATTTGCGTGCATGATTAGTGTACGGACAAATCGGGGGCGTCACAACGTATGAATACTACACTTGTATCACTATCTCTTCGCCGAATTAGTGCACCTATACAATTTACCATTGTACTGGGTGTGTTGGGGACACAAGAGATTTCTTGTATTTTTTATTGCAGGGTTGTTTGAGAGAGACCATCTTAATCCTGCGCCTCCCAAAGATGGATAAATCTTAGGTTATTCACTTGAGAGAAATTTTCTACTGTCCTACAAAACTTTGCACTTGGAGATCCAACAAAGTCTACAAGAAGAAAAATTATGTAGTGGACATGGAATGACAATGTAGTGTTCCAATTTTGTCAGTGTAAGTGAAGGGCACCAAGATGCAATCAACCTAAGCTGACTTGAAAGATCTTGCATGCGTTTGGACTTGACATCTCTGCTACCATGTCCAAGTTCATCCCATGATAAGGCATGATTGACCCGGCTGTTGTAATGCTAGTTAAAATTTTCACATGAAAGTGTACATAATTGTGTTCCCATTTCCACACTGTAGTTTATTAGCCTGTTTCTACTTTGCAGTTATGAGTTTGGAGATCAAATGTAGTTCATGTGTTAAGTATTTCCTCTAAATCTGTGAATACATGTATGTTGCATTTATCGATAAACAAATATGTAAAAACTTCTTTGGCAGATGTGTTAGCATAAAATTGAGCCATAGATACATGTTGTTTCCTCTCTTATTAAATTGATTTAATTGAAGAAAAGTGTCATATTCGTGCCTTAAGAATGTTTTTTTCTAGACGCAAAACTAGAATTGCCATGGTGTTGTGCTTAACTATAACCTAACTTTGCTTCGCTCTTAGAAAACTAACATCCCAGTGATCATAATAAGGTAAGACGTGAGTAACAAATAGATTGGCACATAATGTGCATAACCAAGCTAGAAGCACACAAGAACGCCCCAAGAAGCGTGAGGGCGCGCCTCGGCTACTAGATGGGGACAAAATACCCTAAATTTCACACAAGGGCGCAACCACATAGCCTAGAAAATCACCAAAAGCAAATGACATAGCTTCCCATATCCCTCGTGCAGCCGCGACCGCACTGCTCACCATAATAAATCAGATGAGCACTAGGGCCCTCCCGCCGTGATGATAACAACATAAATTGCAACAAACATGCAACCCTACTGCAATTGATAGCAATTCGGACCCCCGTCATGTCATGACGCCGCCCCACCGGTAATCCATGTCTCTAAACCCTCAGACACCACGATGACCCACAAACGACCACCATCTCCATGAGCACCCGCTCCATTGCCGTTGAATCCCTAGCACCCAAAATAGGAGAAACAAGAAATCATCCACGACGTATCTCGAAGCCCATAACCAAATGTTGCCTGCACTGCAGTGGAAAAATTGACGCCGACGATCGACAGTTCCTGACTCACCAGTGAAAATTTAGAACCATGGTGTTGCTTGCGGACTCTGATACGTCCATTTTGCATCATGTTTTTATATTGATATTTATTGCATTATAGGCTGTTCTTACACATTATGGCACAATACTTATGCCTTTTCTCTCTTATTTTACAAGGTTTACACAAAGAGGGAGAATGCCGGCAGCTGGAATTCTGGACCGGAAAGGAGTAAATCTGAGAGACTTATTCTGCACAACTCCAAAAGTCCTGAAACTTCAAGGAGAATTATTTTGGAATATATCAAAAATATTGTGCGAATAAAGCACCTGAGGGACCCACCAGGCATCCACAAGGGTGGGGGCACGCCCTACCCCCTGGGTGCACCCCCTGCCTTGCCGTCAGCCTGGCAGGCCCCCGGTGCCCATCTTTTGCTATATGAAGGGTTTTTACCAGGAAAAATAAGGAGGAAGCTTTCGGGGTGAAGCGCCAATGTCTCCAGGCGGAACTAGAGCAGAACCAATCTAGGGCTCCGGCGGAGCTGTTCTGCCGGGGAAACTTCCCTCCAGGAGGGAGAAATCAAAGCCATCATCATCACCAACAATCCTCTCATCTAGAGGGGGTCAATATCCATCAACATCTTCACCATTACCATCTCCTCTCAAACCCTAGTTCATCTCTTGTATCCGATCTTTGTCTCAAAGCCTCAGATTGGTACCTGTGGGTTGCTAGTAGTGTTGATTACTCCTTGTAGTTGATGCTAGTTGGTTTATTCGGTGTAAGATCATATGTTCAGATCCTTAATGCTATTTAATACCCCTCTAATTATGAACATGAATATGCTTTGTGAGTAGTTATGTTTGTTCTTGAGGACATGCGAGAAGTCTTGTTATAAGTAATCATGTGAATTTGGTATTCGTTCGATATTTTGATGAGATGTATGTTGTCTTTCCTCTAGTGGTGTTAGGTGAACACCGACTACATGAAACTTCACCATTGTTTGGGCCTAGGGGAAGGCATTGGGAAGTAATAAGTAGATGATGGGTTGCTAGAGTGACAGAAGCTTAAACCTTAGTTTATGTGTTGCTTCGTAAGGGGCTGATTTGGATCCATATGTTTCAAGCTATGGTTAGATTTATCTTAATTCTTCTTTTGTAGTTGCGGATGCTAGCGAGAGGGGTTAATCATAAGTAGGAGGCTTGTCCAAGGAAGGGCAACACCCAAGCACCTGTCCACCCACATATCAAAGTATCAAAGTAACGAACACAAATCATATGAGCATGATGAAAACTAACTTGACAACAATTCCCATGTGTCCTCGAGATCACTTTGCTTTATATAAGAGTTCGTCTAGGCTTACCCTTTTCTGCAAAAAGGATTGGGCCGCCTTGCTACACTTTAGTTACTTTTGTTACTTGTTACCCATTACGAATTATCTTATCACACAACTATCTGTTACCTATAATTTCAGTGCTGTTGCAGAGAATACCTTGCTGAAAACCGCTTATCATTTCCTTCTGCTCCTCGTTGGGTTTGACACTCTTACTTATCGAAAGGACTATGATAAATCCCCTATACTTATGGGTCATCAAGACTCTTTTCTGGCGCCGTTGCCGTGGACTGAAGCGCCTTTGGTGAGTGGAATTTGGTAAGGAAAAAATTATATTATGTGCTGAAATTTACTGTCACTTGTCACTATGGAAAATAATCCTTTGAGGGGCTTGTTAGGGGTATCTTCACCCCGACCAAAAGAATAAAGAGTTGCTCCTCAACCTGCTGCACCTACTGAAAATATTTATTATGAAATTCCTTCAGTTATGATAGAGAAACTGCTAGCTAATCCTTATGCAGGAGATGGAACATTACATCCTGATATGCACCTAATCTACTTGGATGAAGTTTGTGGATTATTTAAGCTTGAAGGTTTGCCCGAGGATGATATCAAGAAGAAGGTCTTCCCTTTATCTTTGAAGGGAAAGGCTTGACATGGTATAGGCTATGTGATGATATTGGATCTTGGAACTACAACCGATTGAAATTGGAATTTCATCAAGAGTTTTATCCTATGCATCTGGTTCATCGTGATCGGAATTATATCTATAATTTTTGGCCTCGTGAAGGAGAAAATATCTCTCAATCTTGGGGAAGGCTTAAGTCAATGTTTTATTCAGGCCCCAATCATGAGCTCTCAAGAGAAATTGTTATTCAGAATTTTTATGATGGGCTTTCTCGTAATGATCAATCCATGCTCGACACTTCTTGTACTGGTTCTTATATGAAAAAGTCTGTTGAATTCAAATGGGATTTATTAGAAAGAATTAAACACAACTCTGAAGATTGGGAACTCGATGAAGGTAATGAGTTAGGTATAAACCTTAAGTTCGATTGTGTCGCATCTTTTATGGATACCGATGCTTTTCGTGAATTTGGCACTAAATATGGACTTGACTCTGAGATAGTAGCTTATTTATGTGAATATTTTGCTACTCATGTTGATCTCCCTAAGGAGAAGAGGTTTAAATATCATCCTCCCATTGAAGTGAAAGTAGTAGAACCTATTAAAGTTGAAGAAGAGACCATTACTTATAATGTTGACCCTATTGTTCCTAGTGCTTCTATTGAGAAACCACCCTTTCGTGTTAGAATAAAGGATCATGCTAAGGCTTCAACCGTGGTTCGTAAGAGTAATACTAGAACACCTACACCCCCTGAACAAATTAAAGTTGAACCTAGTATTGCTATGGTTAAAGATCTCTTGGTTGATAATATTGATGGGCATGTCATTTATTTCTGTGATGAAGCTACTAGGATTGCCAAACCCGATATTAAAGATAAACATAAACCTATTGTTGGCATGCCTGTTGTTTCTGTTAAAATAGGAGATCATTGGTATCATGGCTTATGTGATGTTAGTCCTAGTGTGAGTGCAGTTCCTTTTACTTTATATAAAGAAATTATGAATGATATTGCACCTGTTGAGATAGAAGATATTGATGTTACTATTAAGCTTGCTAATAGAGATACTATATCACCAATTGGGATTGTTAGAGATGTTGAAATCTTGTGTGCAAAAATAAAATACCCTACTAATTTTCTTGTTCTTAGGTCCCCACAGGATGATTTTTGTCCCACTATATTTGGTAGACCTTTCTTGAACACTGTTAATGCTAAGATAGACTGCTAGAAAGATATTGTTACTATCGGTTTTGGGGATGTGTCTCATGAGTTTAATTTCTCTAAAAAAATAGACAACCCCATTATAAAGAATTGCCTAGTAAGGATGAAATTATTGGTCTTGCTTCTATTGTCGCACCTCCCTACTGATCCTTTAGAACAATATTTGCTAGACCGTGAAAATGATATATTTATGAATGATAGAAGGGAATTAGATGAAATATTCTTTAATAAAGGGCTTGTTTTGAAACACAATTTGCCTGTTGAAATACCTGGGGATCCTCCTCCACCCAAGGGTGATCTCGTGTTTGAGCTTAAACAATTACATGATACCTTGAAATATGTTTATCTTGATGAAAAGAAGATATATCATGTTATTATTAGTGCTAACCTTTCAGAGCATGAAGAAAATAAATTATTGAAAACTCTGAAGAAGCATCGTGCCGCTATTGGATATACTCTTGATGATCTTAAGGGCATTAGTCCCACTCTATGTCAGCACAAAATTAATATGGAGCCTGATGCTAAACCGATTGTTGATCATCAACGACGGTTGAATCCAAAAATGAAAGAAGTGGTAAGAAATGAAATACTAAAGCTCCTAGAGGCAGGTATAATTTATCCTATTGCTGATAGTAGATGGGTAAGTCTCGTTCATTGTGTCCCTAAGAAGGGAGGTATTAGTGTTATTCCTAATGATAAGAATGAATTGATCCCTCAAAGAATTGTTATAGGTTATAGAATGGTAATTGATTTTCGCAAATTAAACAAGGCTACTAGAAAGGATCATTACCCCCTACCTTTTATTGATCAAATGCTAGAAAGACTATCCAAACATACACATTTTTGCTTTCTAGATGGTTATTCTAGTTTTTATCAAATACCTGTGTCAAAAGAGGATCAAGAAAAAATCACTTTTACTTGCCCATTCGGTACTTTTGCTTATAGACGTATGCCTTTTGGTTTATGCAATGCACCTGCTACCTTCCAAAGATGTATGACTGCTATATTCTCTGACTTTTGTGAAAAGATTGTTGAGGTTTTCATGGATGATTTCTCTGTTTACGGAACTTCTTTTGATGATTGCTTAAGCAACCTTTGTAACACCCCCTTGTATTAAGCACTGTGACACTCTGCTAAGTATGCCATGTCATCAGCATTAGCAATGCATAATCACAGTGGTTAAGCTTACAAGTTCACAAACTCCCCTGAAAATTCAAATTCAAACTTCAAGTGCAAAATGAAGTTGTTCCAAAATTTTTGGAAAAATGTCCATGTTGCTGCAAAATTCCCAAAACAAATGATGCTGTTGAAAGCAACATCACCAGCAACCCCATTAAAGGGCTAGAGCATTTAAAACAATGCAAAACAGCATTTTAAATGCCTAAAACATTTTTGAAAATTCCAAAAATGTTCAATTAATGTCCAAACCATTTTCTAAAAAATTCAGAATATTCCTAAGTAAAGGTGTGGCCAAGTCCCACATTTTTACTAACTGTTTTGACTTTCCAAAATAATGCAAAGTGGCTCTGTGAATTAAAACAGAAACATAAGCTAAATAGAAAAAGGCCTCAGGCCTACTGTGCACTAAGGCCCAGCCGGCCCGGTCCGGCCTCCCTCACCTGCTCCCCGTCCTTCTCCCCTCCGTGTCGCCACCGCCGTGGACGAACGGCGCCGGCCGCCCGCAGCTCGCCACCGCGACGAGGGCAGGTGGGAGGGGATAAGACCGGCGCCGAGCCTCCCCCCCTGGCCTCCATCTCATTCCCCCCTCTCTTCCTCGCTCGCCTCGCCTCCTTCCTCCCTCCAGATCCGGGGCCGAGCGCCTCCGCCGCCGCGCTCCGGCCGCTACCGCGGCCACCGTCGTCCTCCAGCCCAGCCAACGTGTCCGCGAGCCCCGCCACTCGCTGCTACCTCGTCCTCGACCACGAGCAGGAGCCGAGGACCCTCCCAGAAGCTGCACGTTGCCGCCCCCTTTCCTCTCTGTCTCCGGCCAAGCTCCGGCGACGGCGCGCCACTGCTGCTACTAATCTGACAACGGCCTTACGTGCGTGCCGCTAGGTGAGCCACCGATCTTTCCCGCGTCTTCTTTGAGCTCCGCCGTGCCCGTAGCGACCACTCCACGCGAGCCCGAACCCACCGCCGCAGAGCTCGTCGCCGGCGAGTCTCTGATGGCCCTACTGGCTCGAGTTCTTGTCGAACGAGCTCTCCGCGCACCGTAGTTTCCCCCTGGCTCCTCTGTTTGGCCGCGCGAGCGTTGTGGCCTCGGGCCCGAGCTCGCCCGAAAACCCATCGCCGCCGTAGCTCGTCTCCGGCGAGGTTCCGGCCACCTCCGGCCCTACGACCCCCACCACTGGATGCGGCTTCGAACGGCCGATCCAACGCGCCCAAGAACGAGCCGAACGGCGCCTTGTAGCGCATTTCCGAGCCGCTCCGGCGAAGCGCCGCCGCTGGAGAGGTCGCCGGAGCCTTCTCCGGTGGCCGGCCGGCGTGGCTGACCTGGGGCCACACCCCCAGGGTCACTGCCCGTGGGCCCCAGGGCCCCGTTGACTGGGTTGACCAGTCAACGTGCTGACTGGGCAGCCCCAGTCGCTGACACGCGGGTCCCACCGCCCTTTTAATTAACTAAACTGTTTTAGAAATAAAAATATATAAATTAAGTTTAATTAGTCACTGACAGGTGGGGTCCAGTAGTTAAATAGGATTAGTTTAGTTTAAAAATAACTCTGTTTTATAACAGAGGCTGACAGGTGGGACCCACTGGTCAGGTTTGACCTGACCAGTGCGGCTGTTGACCGCTGATGCATTGCTGACGTCATGCTGATGCAATAATCCTTTTCTGTTATTTAAATAATTCCAGAAATTCAAATAAACTTTGAAAAATCATATCTTTTAATCCGTAACTCCGATGAAAATAATTTATATATGAAATTTGATCAGAATTTCGATACGAATCTAGATACGCCCTCCGTGTTCCCGTCAGATGCCCCTAGCTAGATGAACATGGAACTTTTGACCTGTTTTCGATAAATGAATAGTGCTCAACTTTAATAAAATAAATCCAAACAATTTCCTAAAATAGCTAAATAACTTAGACATGTCTTTAGACAACCCTGCACTGCATCCTAGCCGTCACCTACCTCGAACTACCTGTACGTGAAACCGTTCCCCCTCCGGTTCATCTGTCTGACAGACGTCCGGAACCGGGAATAATTCCCGGATGGGTTCCCCTTCTCCGCTATCGGTAGCACTGCGTTAGATCGTCATGCTTTGTGATTACTTTCGTTACTGTGCATTTATATTGTTTCCTCTCCCCCTTTCTTCCCGGTAGACCCCGAGACCGCTGACGGTGCCCTGGTGATCGACTACTTCACCGCCGTTGTTCCTTTTCAATTGCCAAGCAACCAGGCAAGCAACCCCCCCCTTGAGCATTTCCGATATCGCCTATGTCTATTCTCTCTTATTCTTGCATTAGAATTGTTGCTACTGCTACTGCTCCTATTACTATTGCATAGCCTGTCTTTGCTAAATTGTTGATACCTGCATTTATTCATAAACTGCTTAGTATAGGTTGGGTAGCACTGCTTGGACCCGCACTCCCGTAGTTGCCTCGCATAGTATCCTTGCCTCGATCAACTGATCGAGCCCCTTCCCCTGACCTTCTTCACTTCACCGCACAACCCCCCTATTATGCTCGACTCCGCAGAGTTAACATCGGGTGACGAGGGTGATACCTCCGAACTCACTTCTGATGTTGTCCCTGTGTTATAGCTAGCTCGTTGTGGGTTACCGAGGGTGATTCCTCTTCCCACTTCCGACTTAGCTTTTGTCGTGCATCCGCTATGGTGATTACCGCCGAGGGTGATTCCTCCGGTATCACCTTATCGGGACTTGTCGTTTAGGAGTCCAACGAGGGTGATTCCTCGGATTCCTCATCGGCATGTAAACCACACGGATGCCCTGTTTCACCCTACCGTGTTTAAAGACGTATCGATCCCCGAGGCCGGACGTCGCCAGGAACAAAGGCGTGCGGCCAGAGGTATCGTGCGTCTGAAGACACTTTGAAGTTTACCGTGTTTAAAGACGTATCGATCCCCGAGGCCGGACGTCGCCAGGAACAAAGGCGTGCGGCCAGAGGTATCGTGCGTCTGATGACACATTGAAGTTACTACTACACATGTTGGATGGAGGCGGGTTGACCCAGAGGGGTACCCGCGAGTGCCTTGAGGCGTGAGCTGTGGAGTCGGGTGACCAGTGAGGGTACCCGCGAGATAACTACGAGGCGTGGCCGGTCTTTCCCAGTCCTTGTCACAAGTCCTCGAGACGGGACGACGGGGCCAACAGTATCGTAGGCTCTGCTCGTTACCGCGCGCTCCCAACACACTAAGCGATTTGGATATTTGATCCGAGGGCCTCCGGGCCGATAGCACTAACCACCACGTGGGTGTGAGTGGGTGCTCTGCGTCGTATACATCAGCCGGAGTCGTCACGACGTCAGCGATTGAGCGGCCCGTTCGGATTGGACTTAGGATGCAACCGCGCTTGTATAAGGGGTTGCTAGGTCTGCTACCGAACGTCCTCGCAACGTACGGAGTGTCCGGGGCGACGGCCATGACCCCCGGGGGCATAGGATTAGTCCGACGTGCTCGATCCTCTCTGGCGGTATCCGGTCGGGTTGCGGCGTATTGTTTAGCCGAGGGCGGGCACGACCTGATGGTGTGTCCGGCCGGAGTTAAGCGAGCGTGGTGGGTAACTTGGTGCACCCCCTGCAGGGAAGAAACAATCTATCGATAGCCTGTCCTACGGTAACGGACACTCGGAGTTGTATCCACTTCGGTACAACTAGAACTGGTGACTTGAGATATGAGATATGAGATGATGTTGCTGCAAACACTATATATTATTATGATGCAACTATTCTGTTTCCCTTCTCATTGCTGCAAGACCCTGAAGATGCTAGTCTTCGTCAGGACTAGGCTTTTCCCCTCTCTACTCTGGCTTTCTGCAGACTAGTCCACCCACATAAAGCCTCCTTTGATAATGATGCATTGCTAGTATAGATCTGATGTAAGTCTTGCTGAGTACTTTGGATGAGTACTCACGGTTGCTTTGCTCCCTCTTTTGTCCTACCCGCATGATATACCAGACGACGGAACCATGGTGCCCGCAGCCCCTGTTGACGACTACTACTTCCAGCCCGAGGCTGGCTACTACTACTACCCGGCCGGCGAGTACTACTACGAGGAGCCGGCGGACGACGACCAGGAGTAGGATCGGAGGTCCCAGGCAGGAGGCCTGCGCCTTTTCGATCGTAGCTTTTATTTTGCCCCGCCTCATATGAGGCCTATCTGTTCTTGTGATCTGTATCTGTACCCAGATACCTAACGCTTCCGCTGACTATGTGTGAGACATCATGTTATGTATTCGAGCCCTCGAGGCCCTGGCTTGTAATATATGACTTGTATGTATTTATTTATGTTTTAGAGTTGTGCTGTGATTCCTTCACGTGAGTCCTTAGGCTTGATCGTGTGCATTTGCGTGTATGATTAGTGCACGGTCGGGCCGGGGTCGTCACAGGTTGGTATCAGAGCCGACTGCCTGTAGGAACCCCCTTTCCAACTCCTTGGCCGAAGTCGAGTCTAGAGGTCCAAAAATGTTTTACTAACTTGGCTGTGTGGCTTATGACCCCACGTCGCCAATTGGGTGGTATTAGGATCTTTTATTCCTCGTCTATACTCTGGGACTCTTATCTCTCTTCTATTCGGGTTAAATGATTTACTAACTCCATTAGGTTCTCGTTTTCACATCTACCCGGAGAGCTGGATATCAGTGCGGTTCCTTATCATTGACCTGATTATTCTGATAATCATTCCTTTCCATTTGTTTGTTTAACCTTTCTTATCAAGTCCTGATGATAATTGACTTGACAAGTCTGTATCTTTCTCTTCCAGATGGATCCTCTGTTTCCACCCCGCCCGGAGACTCAGCTTGTGCTTCGCACCTGGGCTCGAGATGCCCCTGGGTTTCCGGCCATTCTAGTCGCTCTCCTGACCAGACTGGGCTACCGCTGGTACCCCGAAGTACTTCTTGTACTCCGAGAATCCTTTGAGTCTACTGCCGTGCAACTTCTTTCGCACTGCGGGTAATTCCTCACAACACCGATGATCCATTCATCCCCAGTTGTTCCTGTGTTCCATGAAATACTTCGTATTGCTGTCTGATCTCCCAAGAATCCTCTGCAGACTCTAGCTCTTGAAATTTTTGACTGTCTACATCATGGTTAATTCCATATAACCTTCGTTGACATCCTTGTCGCTATCATTTTTGCGTCCCTTGATTCAATATGATGCGAATGCTCGCAATCATCAGTCGTTTCCTACTAATCTATCCTTTCGGCTCAGACGTCACTCTGGATATGAGCTGGTTCTCGGTAAATCAATCCATGATTGATTGGTCATCAAATTCTATTCAGTCTATCCTCCTTTTGATCAGAGCCTTTGCTTCTGGTCCTTCGTCTTGGAATTATAATTTCCCTGTACCCAAACGTCGAATTATTCCGGTGTTTTCCAAACTCGACTTGAGGTTGGGTTATCACCAGATCCGTGTTCGCGAAGAGGATATTCCAAAGTCTGCATTTGTTACTCGCTATGGTTCTTATGAGTACACTGTCATGTCTTTTGGACTGACTAATGCTCCAGCTACCTTCTCCCGCCTGATGAATTATATATTCATGGATTACCTCGACAAGTTTGTCGTGGTATATCTGGATGATATACTGGTATTCTCAAAGAACAAGGAAGAACACGCCGAACATCTTCGCCTTGTTCTGGAGAAGCTGCGAGAGCATCAGCTTTATGCTAAGTTTTCCAAATGCGAGTTCTGGCTTTCCGAAGTGACCTACCTTGGACATGTGATTTCCAAGGATGGCATTGCCGTTAATCCGGAACGAGTTCAGGCTATTCTTGACTGGACTCCTCCGAAGAATGTCAAGCAAGTGAGAAGTTTTCTCGGCCTTGCAAGCTATTGTCGTCGCTTTGTCGAGAACTTTTCCAAGATTGCCAAGCCCCTGACTAATCTGCTTCACAAAGGCGTTAAGTTTGAGTGGACAGATAAATGCCAGGAAAGCTTTCAAGCTCTTAAGGACAAGCTCGTTTCTGCTCCAGTGCTTGCTCCTCCAGATTCTTGCAAGGACTTTGTGATATATTGTGACGCCTCTCGTCAAGGATTAGGCTGTGTCCTAATGCAAGAACGAAGAGTAGTTGCTTATGCATCGCGTCAATTGCGTCCGCATGAAGAGAATTATCCAGTGCATGATCTTGAACTTGCTGCAGTGATCTTTGCATTGAAGCTATGGCGACATTACCTTCTCGGTAACCGGTGTGAGATTTATACTGATCACCAAAGTTTGAAGTATTTATTCACTCAGCCGGATCTTAATCTCCGCCAACAGCGATGGTTGGAAACTATTTCTGAATATGACTGTGGTATTTCTTATACCCCTGGCAAGGCTAATGTGATGGCCGATGCCTTGAGTCGCAAGTCATACAGCACCAACCTCAAGGTTAAGCGAGCTCAACCTCGTCTTTATGAGGAATTGCGCAAGCTGAATCTGCATATCGTTCCACATGGTTCGCTCAATGACCTTGTGATACAGCCGGATCTTGAAAAGGCTGTCAAGGTAGCGCAAACCAAAGATGCTTTCGTTGATGTTATAAAACAAGAACTGCATCTTCCGAAATACAGGGATTTCTCAGTATCCGAAGATGGAACCTTGTATTTCCGAGGCCGCATTGTGGTAACTCGTTTCGACCTAATGACTGACAAGGTCATGAAGGAGGCTCATGATACACCGCTGTCTATCCATCCTGGTAGTACCAAGATGTATCGTGATCTCCGCCAAAGGTACTGGTGGCCTAATATGAAGCGGGATATTGCTCGCCATGTTGCTAAATGCGATGTCTGTCGTCGCGTGAAGGCAGAGCATCAGAAGCCTGCTGGACTCCTGCAACCTCTTCCTATTCCGCTGTGGAAATGGGATAAGGTGCAGATGGATTTCATTACTGGATTTCCTAAGTCCCAGAAGGGTAACGATGCCATTCTTGTCGTCATCGACCAACTCTCGAAGGTTGCACACTTCCTACCAGTCAAGGAGACTATCACTGCTAGCCAGTTAGCAGAACTGTATATCTCCCGAATTGTATCCCTCCACGGAATTCCGAAGGAGATCAGTTCGGACCGTGGCTCCCTGTTCACTTCCAAGTTCTGGGAGAGTTTTCAAGAAGCTTTGGGAACTCATATCCGCTGGAGTACAGCTTATCACCCCCAGTCCCAAGGTCAAGTTGAACGAGTCAATCAAGTGCTTGAAGATATGCTGCGAGCTTCTGTAATATCATTCGGTAAGAAATGGGAAGAATCTCTTCCATATGCCGAGTTCTCGTATAACAACAGCTATCAAGCAAGTTTGAAGATGGCTCCCTTTGAAGTTTTGTACGGACGAAAGTGTCGAACCCCTCTGAATTGGTCAGAAACTGGGGAACGACAAGTTATTGGTCCGGACATCATTCAACACGCCGAAGAGCAAGTCCGTATCGTGCGTGAAAATCTCAAGGCGGCTCAAGACCGTCAGAAGAGCAACTATGATCGCAAGCGATGGGGTCTGACTTATCATCCCGGTGATCAAGTTTATCTTCGAGTCACCCCTATGAAGGGCACGCACCGTTTCGGTATCAAGGGCAAGTTAGCTCCACGCTACATTGGTCCCTTTCCCGTGGTTGCTAGACGTGGATTCGTGGCTTACAAATTGCAATTGCCACCGCAATTCTCTCATATCCACGATGTGTTCCATGTGTCGCAACTTCGTCGATCTTTCAAGGAGTCCCCGCATCGTGCTGTGGATCACGAGATGCTCGAGCTTCACGATGATCTGTCTTATAAGGAGCATCCGATCCGTATCCTCGATCAAACTGAACGTCGGACCCGTCAGAAGACGACCAAGTTCCTGAAAGTGCAGTGGTCAAATCATACTGAAGAAGAAGCCACTTGGGAACGCGAGGAAAATCTTCGGGCGGAATACCCCGACCTCTTTGCTTCTACCTCCTAAATTCTCGGGACGAGAATTTCTTTTAGAGGAGGAGAATTTGTAACACCCCCTTGTATTAAGCACTGTGACACTCTGCTAAGTATGCCATGTCATCAGCATTAGCAATGCATAATCACAGTGGTTAAGCTTACAAGTTCACAAACTCCCCTGAAAATTCAAATTCAAACTTCAAGTGCAAAATGAAGTTGTTCCAAAATTTTTGGAAAAATGTCCATGTTGCTGCAAAATTCCCAAAACAAATGATGCTGTTGAAAGCAACATCACCAGCAACCCCATTAAAGGGCTAGAGCATTTAAAACAATGCAAAACAGCATTTTAAATGCCTAAAACATTTTTGAAAATTCCAAAAATGTTCAATTAATGTCCAAACCATTTTCTAAAAAATTCAGAATATTCCTAAGTAAAGGTGTGGCCAAGTCCCACATTTTTACTAACTGTTTTGACTTTCCAAAATAATGCAAAGTGGCTCTGTGAATTAAAACAGAAACATAAGCTAAATAGAAAAAGGCCTCAGGCCTACTGTGCACTAAGGCCCAGCCGGCCCGGTCCGGCCTCCCTCACCTGCTCCCCGTCCTTCTCCCCTCCGTGTCGCCACCGCCGTGGACGAACGGCGCCGGCCGCCCGCAGCTCGCCACCGCGACGAGGGCAGGTGGGAGGGGATAAGACCGGCGCCGAGCCTCCCCCCCTGGCCTCCATCTCATTCCCCCCTCTCTTCCTCGCTCGCCTCGCCTCCTTCCTCCCTCCAGATCCGGGGCCGAGCGCCTCCGCCGCCGCGCTCCGGCCGCTACCGCGGCCACCGTCGTCCTCCAGCCCAGCCAACGTGTCCGCGAGCCCCGCCACTCGCTGCTACCTCGTCCTCGACCACGAGCAGGAGCCGAGGACCCTCCCAGAAGCCGCACGTTGCCGCCCCCTTTCCTCTCTGTCTCCGGCCAAGCTCCGGCGACGGCGCGCCACTGCTGCTACTAATCTGACAACGGCCTTACGTGCGTGCCGCTAGGTGAGCCACCGATCTTTCCCGCGTCTTCTTTGAGCTCCGCCGTGCCCGTAGCGACCACTCCACGCGAGCCCGAACCCACCGCCGCAGAGCTCGTCGCCGGCGAGTCTCTGATGGCCCTACTGGCTCGAGTTCTTGTCGAACGAGCTCTCCGCGCACCGTAGTTTCCCCCTGGCTCCTCCGTTTGGCCGCGCGAGCGTTGTGGCCTCGGGCCCGAGCTCGCCCGAAAACCCATCGCCGCCGTAGCTCGTCTCCGGCGAGGTTCCGGCCACCTCCGGCCCTACGACCCCCACCACTGGATGCGGCTTCGAACGGCCGATCCAACGCGCCCAAGAACGAGCCGAACGGCGCCTTGTAGCGCATTTCCGAGCCGCTCCGGCGAAGCGCCGCCGCTGGAGAGGTCGCCGGAGCCTTCTCCGGTGGCCGGCCGGCGTGGCTGACCTGGGGCCACACCCCCAGGGTCACTGCCCGTGGGCCCCAGGGCCCCGTTGACTGGGTTGACCAGTCAACGTGCTGACTGGGCAGCCCCAGTCGCTGACACGCGGGTCCCACCGCCCTTTTAATTAACTAAACTGTTTTAGAAATAAAAATATATAAATTAAGTTTAATTAGTCACTGACAGGTGGGGTCCAGTAGTTAAATAGGATTAGTTTAGTTTAAAAATAACTCTGTTTTATAACTGAGGCTGACAGGTGGGACCCACTGGTCAGGTTTGACCTGACCAGTGCGGCTGTTGACCGCTGATGCATTGCTGACGTCATGCTGATGCAATAATCTTTTTCTGTTATTTAAATAATTCCAGAAATTCAAATAAACTTTGAAAAATCATATCTTTTAATCCGTAACTCCGATGAAAATAATTTATATATGAAATTTGATCAGAATTTCGATACGAATCTAGATACGCCCTCCGTATTCCCGTCAGATGCCCCTAGCTAGATGAACATGGAACTTTTGACCTGTTTTCGATAAATGAATAGTGCTCAACTTTAATAAAATAAATCCAAACAATTTCCTAAAATAGCTAAATAACTTAGACATGTCTTTAGACAACCCTGCACTGCATCCTAGCCGTCACCTACCTCGAACTACCTGTACGTGAAACCGTTCCCCCTCCGGTTCATCTGTCTGACAGACGTCCGGAACCGGGAATAATTCCCGGATGGGTTCCCCTTCTCCGCTATCGGTAGCACTGCGTTAGATCGTCATGCTTTGTGATTACTTTCGTTACTGTGCATTTATATTGTTTCCTCTCCCCCTTTCTTCCCGGTAGACCCCGAGACCGCTGACGGTGCCCTGGTGATCGACTACTTCACCGCCGTTGTTCCTTTTCAATTGCCAAGCAACCAGGCAAGCAACCCCCCCCTTGAGCATTTCCGATATCGCCTATGTCTATTCTCTCTTATTCTTGCATTAGAATTGCTGCTACTGCTACTGCTCCTATTACTATTGCATAGCCTGTCTTTGCTAAATTGTTGATACCTGCATTTATTCATAAACTGCTTAGTATAGGTTGGGTAGCACTGCTTGGACCCGCACTCCCGTAGTTGCCTCGCATAGTATCCTTGCCTCGATCAACTGATCGAGCCCCTTCCCCTGACCTTCTTCACTTCACCGCACAACCCCCCTATTATGCTCGACTCCGCAGAGTTAACATCGGGTGACGAGGGTGATACCTCCGAACTCACTTCTGATGTTGTCCCTGTGTTATAGCTAGCTCGTTGTGGGTTACCGAGGGTGATTCCTCTTCCCACTTCCGACTTAGCTTTTGTCGTGCATCCGCTATGGTGATTACCGCCGAGGGTGATTCCTCCGGTATCACCTTATCGGGACTTGTCGTTTAGGAGTCCAACGAGGGTGATTCCTCGGATTCCTCATCGGCATGTAAACCACACGGATGCCCTGTTTCACCCTACCGTGTTTAAAGACGTATCGATCCCCGAGGCCGGACGTCGCCAGGAACAAAGGCGTGCGGCCAGAGGTATCGTGCGTCTGAAGACACTTTGAAGTTTACCGTGTTTAAAGACGTATCGATCCCCGAGGCCGGACGTCGCCAGGAACAAAGGCGTGCGGCCAGAGGTATCGTGCGTCTGATGACACATTGAAGTTACTACTACACATGTTGGATGGAGGCGGGTTGACCCAGAGGGGTACCCGCGAGTGCCTTGAGGCGTGAGCTGTGGAGTCGGGTGACCAGTGAGGGTACCCGCGAGATAACTACGAGGCGTGGCCGGTCTTTCCCAGTCCTTGTCACAAGTCCTCGAGACAGGACGACGGGGCCAACAGTATTGTAGGCTCTGCTCGTTACCGCGCGCTCCCAACACACTAAGCGATTTGGATATTTGATCCGAGGGCCTCCGGGCCGATAGCACTAACCACCACGTGGGTGTGAGTGGGTGCTCTGCGTCGTATACATCAGCCGGAGTCGTCACGACGTCAGCGATTGAGCGGCCCGTTCGGATTGGACTTAGGATGCAACCGCGCTTGTATAAGGGGTTGCTAGGTCTGCTACCGAACGTCCTCGCAACGTACGGAGTGTCCGGGGCGACGGCCATGACCCCCGGGGGCATAGGATTAGTCCGACGTGCTCGATCCTCTCTGGCGGTATCCGGTCGGGTTGCGGCGTATTGTTTAGCCGAGGGCGGGCACGACCTGATGGTGTGTCCGGCCGGAGTTAAGCGAGCGTGGTGGGTAACTTGGTGCACCCCCTGCAGGGAAGAAACAATCTATCGATAGCCTGTCCTACGGTAACGGACACTCGGAGTTGTATCCACTTCGGTACAACTAGAACTGGTGACTTGAGATATGAGATATGAGATGATGTTGCTGCAAACACTATATATTATTATGATGCAACTATTCTGTTTCCCTTCTCATTGCTGCAAGACCCTGAAGATGCTAGTCTTCGTCAGGACTAGGCTTTTCCCCTCTCTACTCTGGCTTTCTGCAGACTAGTCCACCCACATAAAGCCTCCTTTGATAATGATGCATTGCTAGTATAGATCTGATGTAAGTCTTGCTGAGTACTTTGGATGAGTACTCACGGTTGCTTTGCTCCCTCTTTTGTCCTACCCGCATGATATACCAGACGACGGAACCATGGTGCCCGCAGCCCCTGTTGACGACTACTACTTCCAGCCCGAGGCTGGCTACTACTACTACCCGGCCGGCGAGTACTACTACGAGGAGCCGGCGGACGACGACCAGGAGTAGGATCGGAGGTCCCAGGCAGGAGGCCTGCGCCTTTTCGATCGTAGCTTTTATTTTGCCCCGCCTCATATGAGGCCTATCTGTTCTTGTGATCTGTATCTGTACCCAGATACCTAACGCTTCCGCTGACTATGTGTGAGACATCATGTTATGTATTCGAGCCCTCGAGGCCCTGGCTTGTAATATATGACTTGTATGTATTTATTTATGTTTTAGAGTTGTGCTGTGATTCCTTCACGTGAGTCCTTAGGCTTGATCGTGTGCATTTGCGTGTATGATTAGTGCACGGTCGGGCCGGGGTCGTCACAACCTTGATCGAGTTTTGCAGAGATGTGAAGAAACTAATCTTGTCTTGAATTGGGAGAAGTGCCACTTTATGGTTAATGAAGGTATTGTATTAGAGTATAAAATTTCTAAAAGAGGTATTGAAGTTGATAAAGCTAAAGTAGATGCTATTGAAAAGATGTCGTGTACTAAAGATATCAAAGGTATAAGAAGTTTCCTTGGTCATGTTGGTTTCTATAGGAGGTTTATTAAAGACTTCCCTACAATTTCTAGGCCTCTCACTAATCTCATGCAAAAAAGATGTCCCTTTTCTTTTTGATGATGATTGTGTAGAAGCATTTGAAATACTTCATAAAGCCTTGATTTCTGCACCTATTGTTCAACCATCTGATTGGAATTTATTCTTTAAAATCATATGTGATGCTAGTGATTATGCTGTTGGTGATGTTCTAGGGCAAAGAGTAGATAAGAAATTGAATGATATTCATTATGCTAGAAAAACTCTAGACAGTGCCCAGAGAAATTATGCTACTACTGAAAATGAATTCTTAGCAGTTGTTTTTGCTTGTGATAAGTTCAGATCTTATATTGTTGATTTCAAAGTAACTCACTACTGCAGGGTGCTGCTAATGCGACACTACGATCAGAGACCCTTCGACGAAACTGTGTGCTATGCCATAATCGCAAAAGAGGGTGTAAAAAACCGTCAAAAAGGTGCAAAACATTTGCAATGGAGGATGCATCAAACACGGTTCAGATTTTGGTTGCGTGTGTAATGATGGGCATACGGTTCAATTCAATTGACTGTTTGCGATGAGGAGGAACAAAAGAAATGGGCTCCCAGATGAAGGCGTGTGCGATGTACATCATACGGTTCAGTCGGATGAACTGTTTGTGATTAAGCAACACAAAAGAAACGGTCAGTCAGATCAAGGTGTGTGCAATATACGGCATGCGGTTCACTCGGATGAACTGTTTGCGTTGAGAGATGAGAACAGAAACGGTTAAACTTAACAAGATGTGTGTGATACACGGCAAATAGGTCTGAAATCGGAAACGTGTGCGAAGACCTATAACAACACAGATGGTCACAGCTAACAAGCCGTGTGTGTTGAGAACAAACGATTGCTGGTATACACTTGTGAGTGATTGATGAAAACATCACCGACGGGTTCCATTGTTTAGTCCGTGTGCAATGTGATTTTCTTTGTCCGCACAACATATATGCTTTGTCTACAGAGCATCAACATATATACTTCAAAAGACAGCATTGCATAACCAAATTAAGCATACAATTACACAAGTGACTACACATGTCGGGGAAATGACACCTATGGGATCCCGGGGATCCCTACTACGGTTGGCAGGGCGTAGTGCTGCGCAAAGAGCAGGTCTAGTCGATCAACGCGTGGGAATTTTTACCCAAGTTTGGGCCGCAAGTGATGCGTAAAACCCTAGTCCTACTTGTCGGGGGTCTTCGTTCGTCCCCGGCAAGGCTCTTGCCAGGGGTCTTCGTCTTCTGGTCCTTTCCTAGACTCACGGGCCTTTGGTCTCACAAAGATCTGCATGCCACCATGCAGGCACCCCTGAATCTTGGTCTTGACGTTGTCGATGGTGTCAGAGCTCTCAGATCCAATGGTGGCGGCCTTGTTGGTGTTGGGCAAGTTACCCCGGCAAGACTCTTGCCGGGGCTATGTAGGCCACCCTGGCAAGGGCGTTGTCGGGGGGATTCCACCTTGCCCCTTTGCTCTTCATGCCTCTGGCTCGAGTCTTGCCTTGGCAATCTCGTGCTTCTCCTTCTTTTGCTCCGCCAAGTGTGGTCGTAGGTGTGGCTACAACTGCCCGTGCACAAGTAAAGGGGTGCAAAAGGGCCCCTAATTTTGTACACCGACAGGAGCCCCGGGGGCTTGGGCCACACATAAGCGTGAAGCGTTGTTGGGTCAGGCCCAGAACGGTGCGCGGGCATGCGTGGCAGAGTTTTAACTGCGACGATTCCTTTGCCAATTGCGCTTCCGCATGACTTGCATTAGGCGTGTGACATGGGGGTCGTGCGTGGAGCGGTTACAACGTGCTTGCATCACATTGCGGTTAATAGTAAAGAGGTGGCCCACGCCTTCCCCATAAAAGAGGAAACCGCAGGGGCGCTGCTCATTTACCCTCTACGTCTTTTCCAATCTCGGAACCGTTGTTCCCCTCTTCTTCTCCAAGCGCAAACCGGAGTTCTTGCCTCTGCTTGCCGCTATCGCACCCTCATTGCCCTTGATCCCCTGCCCTCCCTCAGCCAAAATGGCGCCCAAGGTAGGCAAGGGCAAGGGAAGGACTAAGGATGCCGGGGAAGGAGTCGCTGGAGAGCGCGTTGGTGGAGCTGCGGACGTAGTTCACACTCTTCGACCCGACGGTCGACGTGCTCACGCTTAGGGATAGGTTCAAGTGCCTGTGGGGGAGGGAGACGACATGGCAACCTGCCACACGCGTCGTCTCTGCCTTCTGCTTTGCCAAGGGCGGTCCAAATCGGTACCCTTTCTTCATCGATTACTTCTCCTGCGGGCTCTGCCCCTTTTCTCGGATTTCTTCAGCGATGTCATGTACACCTACGACTTCTGCCTTCTGGACCTCACGCCGAATGCCGGGGCGTGTATGTCCTTCTTCACCCATCTTTGTGAGGGCATCGCTGGAGTGCTCCCCAGCACGACGCTCTTTCGCCATTACTTTACTCCTCGCATCCAGCCAGGGGGCGCCATTTTGGGCTGCATTGCTTGGATTCCGAGGCAGCGGATCAAGGGCACGTACCCGGAGGGTGCCACGAAGGAGAGGTGGGAGGAGTGGCGAAGCCGATGGTGCTGGATCGAGGAGACACATCCACCAGAGTTCTGCCGGGTCCGTCGGAAGCCGCCGGTCCATAGCAAGGACTGGGACGATCTCGACGCCGACGAACAGAAGCTCACAATTGCCACCACCAGGATCCACCGCCTTGTCGTGGCCGGGCTCACTCTTGAAATGGTCGGGGCCGATTTCTTCCGCCGCCGGATTTCCCCACTACACAACAAGGGGAGGCCGGCCTGGAATTTCAGGAACGCAGCCGACATAATGAGGCTCCGCCCTGGTTTAAACCACAACTTCACGGTGTTGCAGCACGCTCATCTTTGCCAGAGGCTCTTCCAGCTCAGGGTCGATGAGATCGGCAGGGTTGAGAGGACCGGCAAGGCCGAGAAGCCCGGCAAGGCTGAGAAGGCTGGCAAGGTCGCCGGGGCCGCCAAGCCCGACAACCTGATCGGGTTGCCAGCGGGGGTGGTCCCGCTGAGCAACAACTCTTGCCAGAACGCCATCATCGCCATGATGCCGGTCTTCGACGCACACGGCCTCGATCCGACCTGGGCCGAGCCAAAAGCGGAGCTGGTGCAGGAATTCTTCGACAACTTATCGGAGAAGTATGTCCGTGACAAGCCGCAGCTTATTTGCCCCACCACCGAGGAAGAGTTCGCATACATCGCTGCCAGGGCGGAGGAGGCAGCTCTTGCCAAGGAGGCCGGCAGCCTCGGCACCGTGGAGGACGAGGCCAATGCGGCTGCGGAGGAGAAAGAGTTCGCCGAGTGGGCGGGGTCCATCGGGGAGGCCAACATCGCCGGCGCTGGGGCTCCCCTATTGAAGAAGGGGTCGAGGAGTCGGTCGAGGAGTCGGTCGAGGAGGAGACTGATGCGGATGACTCCCCGGCCCCAGGGAAGAAGAGCGTCTTGCCGCGGGCGGGCTCTGGCGAGCCAGTCCGGCCCGGCAAGTCCACGCAGTGGCATGAGGCCCAGGTGCCACCCGCATGTCAAATGAGGGCTGCGATAGTAAAGAAGGCTACGGCCACCGCTTCTTCCTCGTCCAGGCGTCCTAGGACCCCATCCCCTTCTCCTCCGCCTGCCGACGCCGCCCCGGAGGCCGATTTCGATCTCAGGTCCTTTGGCCTGAAGAGGAAGAGGAGGCCAGAGGAGGAGGAGGATGAGTAAGCATTTTGCCCCCACCATCTCTTAAACCTCTACCTGCACTATCCTTCATTGACTTGATTTAATTTTTGCAGCAACATGGAGACGCTGGCTTAGAGGGCGGCAAAGAGGGCCAAAGCCTCAACGGGCGACGAGCCCCCGGCAAGCGCTCTGCGCACGCCGATGTTGGTGGTGATCAGCCCGGACAACAGCCCTCAGCGTAGCCCCCATTCCACCCCCAACGTGAGTCCATTATTCACTCTCCACTAACGGGCGTTGGGGTGTGTACTCTTGGCACTGACCTTGCTGGGTTTGCAGGAGGAGAGCAGCAACCGGAGGAGCCGCTGGGGGCCGCCCCCGACACGCCATCCCCGTCAACCACGCCACCCAGAGGGGCATCACCGGCAAGGGCATCCACCGCCGAGCCCATGCGGACGGAGGAAGAGGGGGTAGGCACAGGCGCTGGTGGCTTTGTCTTGGCAACAGACGTTGGCGGTGAGGGAACCACTTCTCCTTGGCTCGGCATGGGTAAGTCTCCTGCTTCCCGTCCCCCATCATCTCTGCCATGTGATGTTCTTTCTCTTCTTTGTTCTGAACCTTTGGTCTTGACCTCGCCTCATCTTCCTTTCTGGTTTCCAGGCTCTCCCTTGATGGACCAGGTGGACGTCGATGCTGTCACCGAGGAGGTCGGCAAGGATGCCGAAGTCGAGGCCACCGAGATCACGGCTGGGGAAGCCACCGCGTCCGCCACCGAGGAGGCCACGAAGGGGCATGCCGGGGACAACGTCGAAGTGCCTGCCGGTGAGGCCGGCAAGGCTGCTGCCGAGGAGGTTGCCAAGGGGCCTGCCGAGGACACCGACAAGGCTGCTGCCGAGGAGGCCGCCAAGGAGCCCGCCGGGGAGGAGGTGGCCAATGACCAACCTTCCTCCTCTGCAGCTCCCGCCCCGGCCAAATACTTGAAGGTGGGCGACGATCTATTCGTCCTCCTCCCAGGGACGACAAGCACCAGAGCGCCAGCCGAGGGGGAGGTTTTTGATGATGAGGTCCTTGCCACCGCCGGGCTTCAAGTTGTCGACGAACCGAGCGCCAGTGGCGGAGGTTCCCAAGAGGAGCAGCTCCTTCGGGCCATGAGGGCCAATTTTCAGAAGCTTCAAACGCTCTACCGTGCCCGCCAGGATAAGGCAAATTCTAGGATGGTGGCCATGGACAAAGTGGAAGCGACTTTTGAGGAGCGCGTCGCTCAGACGCAAGTCTAGTTCGGCGAGGTTCGGGAGGAACTGAGCGCCATCCAGGACCAGCTGGACCAGCGCAAGCGAGAGCTCGCCCTAAAGAAGGCTGACGTCGAGAAGGCCCAGGAGCTGGCGAAGGAACATGCCGCCAAGGTCGAGGCTGCCCGGAGGTAGAAGAAGGTTCTTCTGGACGCCCAAGAGGAGGACCTTGTTGCTCGTGAACATGCGCTTGCCGCCACGCTCCGCGGCAAGGATGAGGAGATAAAGAAGCTCATCGCGCAGCGGACCCAGGCGCTAGAGCAGAAGCACAAAGATGCACGTGATGCTCTAGCCCTGGCCCAGGCCGGCAAGGTGGAGGAGCTGGAGCTGGAGCGGGAGGGGCTGAAGGAGAAGATCTTGAGGCTGACGGAGGAGAGGGACGTGAGGAACCACACTCTGGCGGATTTGCAAGTCACCGTCTCCAACAAGACCAGACTGCTCTCTGACGCCAACGTCTCCATCAATGATCTGAAGCTGAAGCTGGACACCTCGGATGGGACGCTCTCGGAGGTCCAGGTCCATGAGGAGACCCTGAACAAGGCCCTTGAGAGCGAGAAACAGCTGTGGCAGGACGACGCCACTGCCTTCAAGGACTATGTGGACAGGGTACAACTCTGAACCAACGACCTTATCGACATCGCAGAGAGGCTCAGCACGCAGCTATCCATCATGGGTATGTCGGACTTCAAGTACTCCCAGGAGGCAAGCGTAAGCCCCAGCGCCAGGCTGACCCTGTTCTTCGGGTGCGTCCTTGAGGCCATGGAGCAACTCCGCTCCAATCGAGCAACTTATCTGTCCAATGAGGTCCGGAAGCTTTGCCGGGGCGCCCTAACCAAGGTGCTCACCAAGGTGGCGTTCTGGAACCCCCGGCATCAACTTCGCCAACGTGCTTGAGAGCTTGCTGGAGGGTGTGGACCTCGCGACACTTGAGGAGCGCATCGAGCCCATCATCAGCTGTGTTGACGGAGTCAAGAGGTTAGAAGGCCAGCGCCGGGACTAGCCACCCCGCTTCTCAATGTCGCTGCGAGTTCATGCCCAAGGCAAATTTATCTTAAGTTAGAACTGCGGCAACCACTGATGTAATATAACTTCGCAGTATTTTGAAACAATGCATGTTATTTTCCTGTTTGATCTTTCTTTGTATGTACGCACCCTACGCTTAGTTAGATAGGCTTGCCGGCGCGTAAACCCGTGACGCGGCGCTTTGAGGACGAATCCTTAGTAGCCTGCCGGGGGCGCTTGCTGCCGAGCAAGCCACCTTGCCGTTCTCGGCGCAGCCACTTGAACTGTTGAGCGGACTCGAAATAGAACAAGGGTGTTGCCAATAGCGAAAAGGTTCCTTTGCGTGCAGGTTCTCCATACAAGGAGTAGGATCTTTCGAGGAAAATAACCCTATAGAAAGGAAATTGATCATGTTTTTTGCGTGACTTAGCTTTTTCATCGCCATGTAAATGGTGGTTGCGGCTGCAGACGACAACGCCCGCTTGGTCGATGGCACCAAAACGATGGGGATGATGTTGACCTCCTCTTCCTTCTTCTTCTTTGCGGCCATCGCGATAAAGGAGGTGGTGTGTTCACTCCCAGACCAGATTTTCACAACCTAGCGCCCCTTACCTGGCGCGCCAAAGATGTCGGGGAAACGAGACCTATGGGATCCCGGGGACCCCTACTACGGTTGGCGGGGCGTAGTGCTACGCAAAGAGCAGGTCTAGTCGATCAACGCGTGGGAATTTTTACCCAGGTTCGGGCCGCAAGTGATGCGTAAAACCCTAGTCCTGCTTGTCTGTGTATATCTGGTGTTCTTGAGCTCTTGAACTGGCTACTATGCGTGCCTGTCCAAAAAGTCCGAATCCGCTCACAGTACGCCTCGGGCCTCCTTTTATATGACAAAGGGGTTGCCACAGCGGCACACAGGAGGTAGAAAGTATATACAGTGTACAAGTTTATCTCCTGACATCATAGGACAAATGCATTTAATGCGCCGTCTATGTGTCCTCTAGCTTTATCGGCAACAGAGCTTGTCCCGCCCGTCGCCGCCTCGCCTCGCCCTGACACGCGTCCAAGCTGACAAGGCATGCATCGCCACGCTAGCTGCTGGCCGATGTGCTGGTGCAGTGACGGGGTCTTCACTAAGATCTGCATGCCACCACGCAGGTGCTTGGCTAGTTGGCTTAGAGGCCGCATGCTGCCACGTAGGCACTTGTCCAGTTGGCGAGTTTGTTTCCGCGTAGGAGCGGACGTGGGGCAGCGAAACCTTGGCGAGCGTGAGCCTGGCTGTGGCCCCACAGACACCCCCGGCAAGGGGTCTTGCTAGGGTCTCGTGGCTGTCCCCAGCAAGGATCTTGTCGGGGGTCTTCGGTCGTCCCCGGCAAGGCTCTTGTCGGGGGTCTTCGTCTTCTGGTCCTCTCCTAGACTCACGGGCCTTTGGTCTCACAAACATTTGCATGCCACCACGCAGGCACCCCTGAATCTTGGTCTTGACGTTGTCGATGGTGTCAGAGCTCTGAGATCCAAGGGTGGCGTCCTTGCTGGTGTTCGGCAAGTTGCCCCGACAAGACTCTTGCCGGGGCTATGTAGGCCACCCCGGCAAGGGCGTTGCCGGGGGGATTCCACCTTGCCCCTTTGCTCTTCATGCCTCTGGCTCGACTATTGCCTTGGCAGTCTCATCCTTCTCCTTCTTCTGCTCCGCCAAGCGTGGACATAGGCGTGGCTACAACTGCCCATTGATACGTCTCCAATGTATCTATAATTTTTTATTGTTCCATGCTATTATTTATGAAGTCTTGGATGTTTGATGGGCTTTATCATTCACTTTTATATCATTTTTGGGACTAACCTACTAACCCAAGGGCCCAGTCTAGATTGCTATTTTTTGCATGTTTCAGGGTTTTGCAGAAAAACAATATCAAACGGAGTCCAAACGGAATGAAACCTTCACGAGAGATATTTTTGGAGAAAATCACGCACGCGGAGCTTGAGAACCACGTCAGGGGACCAAGAGGTGGCCCACGAGGGTGGGGGCGCGCCCCCTTCCCAGGGCGCGCCCCCTGCCCCGTGGCCCCCTCGAGCGTCCCCCGGTTCCCTCCTTCTTCCTATATAAGTCTACGTACCTCAGAAACTCCGAGAACAGAGAGAAAACCCTAATTACACCGCCGTACCTTCTGTTCCCTAAAGATCCCATCTTGGAGCATGTTCCGGAGCTCCACCGGAGGGGGATCCATCACAGAGTTTTTCATCAGCATCATCATCGCCCTCACCATGAGTTGTGAGTAGTTTACCACAGACCTTCGGGTCCATAGCTAGTATCTAGATGGCTTCTTCTCTCTCTCTGGATCTCAATACAAAGTTCTCCTCGGTCTTTAATCTTGTGGTGTCATTTCCCAGTGACAGTAGGGGCAGCAAGGAACGTATTGTATTGTTGCCATCGAGGATAAAAATATGGGGTTTATATCATATTGCTTGAGTTTATCCCTCTACATCATGTAATCTTGCTTAAGGCGTTACTCTGTTCTTATGAACTCAATACACTAGATGCATACTGGATAGCGGTCGATGTGTGGAGTAATAATAGTAGATGCAGAATCATTTCGGTCTACTTGTCTGGGACGTGATGCCTATATACAATGATCATGCCTAGATAGTCTCATAATTATTCGCTTTTCAATCAATTGCTCGACAGTAATTTGTTTACCCGCCGTAGAATATCGATATCATGAGAGAAGCCACTAGAGAAAACTATGGCCCCCTGGTCTATTCTCAACATATCAATCTACATCTACTTTACTTTTATTGCTTTTATTTGCTGTTCTTATAAACTAAAAATACCAAAAATATAAACTATCATCTCTATTAAATCTCACCTTCGTAAGTGACCGTAAAGGGATTGACAACCCCTTATCGCATTGGCTGCAAAGTTCTTATTTGTTTGTGCAGGTGCGAGGGACTCGCGCGTAGTCTCCTACTGGATTGATACCTTGGTTCTCAAAAACTGAGGGAAATACTTACGCTACTATGCTGCATCTCCCTTTCCTCTTCGAGGGAATACAACGCAAGCTAGAGAAGTAGCAAGAAGAATTTCTGGCGCCGTTGCCGGGGAGGCTTATGCAAAAGTCATATACCAAGTACCTATCACAAACCCTTTTCCTTCACATTACATTTATTTTCCTCTCGTTTTCCTCTCCCCCACTTCACCCTTGCCGTTTTATTTGCCCTTCTTTCGTCGTGTGTTTATCGTTCGCTTGCCACTTGTTTGCTTGTGTGCATTGCTTGCCGGATTATCCTCATGTCTGAGATGAGGGATGATTTTATCGAGAAGGGTAGCAATGTCGAGGGCAACGTCCATGTTGACCCCCCAGATGAAGCTATCACTTTACATATTAAGAAGTTCTGGGTTGGTAGTGGTAATATTATTGGAAAAGGAGTTCTTCAAGACTTCTTTACTTGTGCCGGTGCTTTGCCCACTATGGGTGGCTCTAATCTTCACAGAACTAGTAGCCTTGCAGATGATGTATCTATGCTCATAGTAGAAATTGAAAGGCAATTTATCCATATGCATCCCTGTATTCAGAGAATATTTTTGGAGTTCTCCAATATTGAGCATTCTCCTGTTAAGCGTGCAGCTACTATCTTATTGGCTCATGAATTTAGATATATCATGAAAGAGGCCAGAGAAATCTTTGCTCATTACGGAGTAGATGCCGGTCGACCTCCTATAGAGGCTATCTTGTTCAATCAAGAAGACCTAATGCGATTGCGATCTCCTGATCATGTTGCTTTTAATGAAAACCTTAGAAAAAAGGTTCCTATTGAAATCTTGATTGATAGAATTTCTGAGATAAATGATGATTTTGCTGTTCAAAATAATGGGTTGGGCTTCTCCCTTGAGCAAAGGCTTATGACCTTCTGCCAAAAGAATGCCTATAATGATGAATTGGTTATCCACTACAAAGGGCCAAAGGAGGAACCTGTTCCTCCCGAGATTGATGTAGGGGACTTTTGTCCCATTAAATTTAGCCCTTTTGATTACTTTATCTTGCCACAAAGGAAGCTTTCTGCTGAACATAGGGAATATGAGATGAGCTTTCACGACATATCGTACCACTATGGCTATCCCTAGATTTATCTTGTATCGTGCCTAGATAGGGGCGTAAAACGATAGCGCTTGTTGGGAGGCAACCCAACTTTATATTTTTTGTTTTTGTTGCTGTTAGGGAATAAATATTGCATCTAGCCTCTGATTAGATGTGGTTTCATGTTTTGTTTAGTGTTTGTGCCAAGTAGAACCTTTGGGAAGACTTGTGTGAAGTTTATGTGATCTTGCTGTGAAAAACAGAATCGTTAGCGCTAGCTAAAGTAGTCCTCAAATTTTACTGGAGCGTGCTTTTTAGTTGATTCTTTTTGCAGATGATTGGTAGACAAATTCCGCAAATTTACCAATTTAGTTAGTATTTTTTGGAGTTCCAAAAGTAGGCGAAACCTGCAGATTACTACAGACTGTTATGTTTTTGACAGATTCTGTTTTTCGTGTATTGTTTGCTTATTCCGATGCATCTATGAGTAGTATTGGAGGATATGAACCATAGAGAAGATGGAATACATTAGGTTTAACACCAATATAAACAAAGAATGAATTCATTGCTGCACTTTTGAGTAGTGGTTTGCTTTCTTATACTAACGGAGCTCACGAGAATTTTTGTCTAAGTTTTGTGTTGTGAAGTTTTCAAGTTTTGAGTATTGCTTTGATGGACTATGGAACAAGGAGTAGCAAAGGCCTAAGCAATGGGATGCCCATGGCACCCCAAGTAAATTCAAGATAATCAAAAGCCTAAGCTTGGGGATGCCCCGGGAAGGCATCCCCTCTTTCGTCTTCATCCATCGGTAACTATACTTGGAGCTATATTTTTATTCGCAACATGATATGTGTTTTGCTTGGAGCGTCTTATATAATTTGAGTCTTTTATTTTTAGTTTGTCACAATCATCCTTGCTGGACACACCTATTTGAGAGAGTTAAATATGGCCTAGAAATTGTTAGAACACTCTATATGCTTCACTTATATCTTTTGAGTTGAATAGTTTTTGCTCTAGTGCTTCACTTATATGTTTTAGAGCACGGTGGTGGTAATATTTTGTAGAAATTGTTGAACTCTCATGCTTCACTTATATCCTTTTGAGAGTCTATTAAAACAACATGGTAATGTGTTTAGGCTAAAGAAACTAGTCTTCACATGATAGACATCCAATGTCAATGTAGTAAAAAAAATCACACTAAGTGAATTGAATATGATGAGATGTTGGATGCTTGATAATTGTTTTGAGATATGAGGATAATGATATTAGAGTCATGCTAGTGGAGTTATTATGAAATTGAGAAATGCTTGTGTTAAGGTTAGTGATTCCCGTAGCATGCACGTATGGTGAACCTCTATGTGACGAAGTTAGAGCATGAGGTATTTGTAGAGTGTCAACCTTTGTGTGGAGGTCGGGGGTGCGCGATGGTTAACTCCTACCAACCTCCCCCCTAGGAGCATGCGTTGACTGCTTTGTTTTGATGACTCGTAGATTTTTGCATTAAGTATATGAGTTCTTATGACTAATGTTGAGTCCATGGATTATACGCACTCTCACCCTTCCACCATTGCTCGCCTCTCTTGTACAGCGCAACTTTCGCCGGTGCCATAAACCCACTATATATCCTTCCTCAAAATAGCCACCATATTGTTCCTCAAAACAGCCACCATACCTACCAATCATGGCATTTCCATAGCCATTTCGAGACATATTGCCATGCAACTTTCTACCGTACCGTTCATATGACACGCATCATATTGTCATATTGCCATTGCATGATCATGTAGTTGACATCGTATTTGTGGCAAGGCCACCATGCATAATTTTTATACATGTCACTCTTGTTTCATTGCACATACCGGTAGACCGCCGGAGGCATTCATATAGAGTCATACTTTGTTGTTGTAGTATCGAGTTGTAATGAAAGTGTGATGATCATCATTATTAGAGCATTGTCCCATGGGAGGAAAGGCTAAATCTACAAAGCCCCTCCGCAAAAAAAAGGCCAAAGAAAAAAAAGGCCCAAAAAAAAGAAAAAAGGGAAAAAGAAAAGAAAAAGGGAAAATTGCTACTATATTTTTTTCCTCACTTGTGCTTCAAAGTAGCACTATGTTCTTCGTTGTAGAGAGTCTCATGTTTAGTCACTTTCATATACTAGTGGGAATTTTCATTGTAGATCTTGGCTTGTATATTCCAACGAGTGGCCTCCTCAAATGCCCTAGGTCTTCGTGAGCAATCAAGTTGGATGCGCACCCACTAGTTTCTTTTGTTGAGCTTTCATTCATATTATCTCTAGTGCATCCGTTCCATGGCAATCCCTACTCACTCACATTGATACCTATTGATGGGCATCTCCATAGCCCGTTGATACGCCTAGTTGATGTGAGACTATCTCCCTCCTTTTTGTCTTCTCCACAACCACTTCTATTCCACCCATAGTGCTATGTCCATGGCTCATGCTCATGTATTGCGTGAAAGTTGAAAGGTTTGAAAAGATAGAGTATGAAAACAAGTGCTTGGCTGAAATCGGGGTTGTGCATGATATGAATATTTTTGTGTGATAACGAGGGAGCATAGCCAACACTATATGATTTTGTAGGGATAACTTTCTTTAGCCATAGTATTTTGAGAAGACATGATTGCTTTGTTAGTATGCTTGAAGTATTGTTATTTCTTATGTTAATATAGACTTTTATCTTGAATCTTTCAGATCTTAACATTCATGTCACAATTAAGATAATTACATTGGAAAACTATATTGGTTAGCATTCCACATCAAAAATTCTTTCTTTATCATTTACCTACTCGAGGACGAGCAGGAATTAAGCTTGGGGATGCTTGATACATCTCCAACGTATATATAATTATTGATTGTTCCATGCTCTTATTTATGAAGTCTTGGATGTTTAATGGGCTTTATCATTCACTTTTATATCATTTTTGGGACTAACCTAGTAACCCAAGGGACCAGTCCAGATTGCTGTTTTTTGCCTGTTTCAGGGTTTTGCAGAAAAAGAATATCAAACGGAGTCCAAACGGAATGAAACCTTCGCGAGAGATATTTTTGGAGAAAATCACGCACGCGGAGCTTGAGAACCACGTCAAGGGATTAAGAGGTGGCCCACGAGGGTGGGGGGCGCGCCCCCTGCCTCGTGGCCCCCTCGAGCGTCCCCCAGTGCCCTCCTTCTTCCTATATAAGTCTACGTACCTCAGAAACTCCGAGAACAGAGAGAAAACCCTAATTCCACCATTGTACCTTCTGTTCCCCTGAAGATCCCTTCTTGGAGCCTGTTCTGGAGCTCCACCGGAGGGGGATCCATCATGGAGTTCATCATCATCATCATCGCCCTCACAGTGAGTTGTGAGTAGTTTACCACAGACCTTTGGGTCCATAGCTAGTATCTAGATGGCTTCTTCTCTCTCTAGATCTCAATACAAAGTTCTCCTCGGTCTTCGAGGAGATCTATTCGATGTAATCTCTTTTTGCGGTGTGTTTGTCGAGATCCGATGAATTGTGAGTTTATGATCAAGGTTATCTATGAAAGATATTTGGTTCCTCTCTGAACTTTTTATGTGTGCTCATAATATCCTTGCAGGTCTCTTCGAATTATTGGTTTGGTTTGGCCTACTAGATCTATAGTTCTTGCAATGGGAGAAGTGCTTGGCTTTGGGTTCAATCTTGCGGTGTCCTTTCCCAGTGATAGTAGGGGCAGCAAGGCACGTATTGTATTGTTGCCACCGAGGATAAAATGATGGGGTTTATATCATATTGCTTGAGTTTATCCCTCTACATCATGTCATCTTGCTTAAGGCGTTACTCTGTTCTTATGAACTCAATACACTAGATGCATGATGGATAGCGGTCGATGTGTGGAGTAATAGTAGTAGATGCAGAATCGTTTCGGTCTACTTGTCTCGGACGTGATGCCTGTATACAATGATCATGCCTAGATAGTCTCATAATTATTCGCTTTTCTATACATTGCTCGACAGTAATTTGTTTACCCGCCGTAGAATATCGATATCATGAGAGAAGCCACTAGAGAAAACTATGGCCCCCGGGTCTATTCTCAACATATCAATCTACATCTACTTACTTTTATTGCTTTTATTTGTTATTCTTATAAACTAAAATACCAAGAATATAAACTATCATCTCTATCAGATCTCACTTTCGTAAGTGACCGTAAAGGGATTGACAACCCCTTATCGCGTTGGCTGCGAAGTTCTTATTTGTTTGTGCAGGTGCGAGGGACTCGCGCGTAGTCTCCTACTTGATTGATACATTGGTTCTCAAAAACTGAGGGAAATACTTACGCTACTGTGCTGCATCTCCCTTTCCACTTCGAGGGAATACAACGCAAGCTCGAGAAGTAGCACCCATGCACAAGTAAAGGGGTGCAAAAGGGCCCCTACTTTTGTACACCGACAACACACATAACATTTCCTCACACCAAAGTAAGCAATTACATGCATTCTAATGTAGGAGAAACGAGGATCTAATCATCTACTTATTGTTGCAATGACGCTCGACATTGCTCTGCTTATGGCTGGATCCCTTGCCGTTTTGGGGAAGGTGGCACTTCCTCATGTCAACGATCCGCCTATACATGTCGTAGCTCGTGTAGGCCTCCTTGGTCACGTACATGACGTGAGCTTCGTCGAGTTTCTCCATCCAGGCTGAGTGCTAGGCACGCTTGTCCTTGTTGGACGAATCCTTCATGTCTCTGTGGTAGGGGTCGATGATGGCCTCGGCGAGGTGAACTAGTGAGTCCTTCTCATGATCCTTGCTACCCCAGATCTTGTATTGGCCCTGGATGTCGACAAGATTCTGGCAGGCGATGCCCGAATTCTCGAGCGCCTTTACATCGTTGGTGATGTCCACCGTAGCGAACATGTAGTGGGGGCTGTTGACAAACCTGGCGAAATGCTCGCAAGGCCTTGTGGCCAGGCAGTAGTGGCTCGCCTCCCGGTGAGCCTGCGCACCGGACTGCTGGCATGCCTACCAAAGTTTCACACAGCTAGTCGCACCTCCCGATGACACTGCGCAGCGAGCACACCACTGTCAATTCACACACCTGCACGCACGCCTCCCCGTCTGCCTGCGCGGCGGACTGCTCGCATGCGTCCCATCAACTCACGCCTGCTCGGATGGCACACAGGTCGCGCAACGACACGTATATTATTTTTATATTTGGATGATTAATGCTGCCGCTTTATTGCTTAACCGAAGCATGACACGTATCCATTGTTAGTCTAACGATCACAGTTCGAATAAATAAATCCCTTTGGGATATTGGTTCCCAATTATTAACAATCTCCAGTTTGTAATTAGATAAAGATTATATCAAAACTGGTCTCAAATTTGACAAAAATAGTACAATGCCACTTTGTATTGGTGTCCATATGACAACATGATAAGTTTCATGAACTTCAAATAACTTTTGGATGTACTAGAATTTAAAAATCAAGATTTTCAATGTTTGAAATTTGTTGCACGGGGAGTAAACATGCACCCAGTGAGACACATGTGTTTTTGCAATCCATTTAGGTGCACTGTCACGTGTGCATGTAGCTCAATTTTGAATTTTGCACATTATACCCGTTGAAAATCAATCAATTACTGTACTAAAACATTTTAATGATCTCTGTGATTTTTTTGAAATTAAAATGTCCCTCCTTTGGTAACATATGTTCACCGCGGGATAATTAATTTAACATGCAACGTAGTTGCAGTGGGGATTTGTGGTGGGTGTGTGGGTGTGTGCGTCTGGGGATGGCGGGTAACTTGCAGTACACTACGAGTTGTGAGCCACCGTGTGGGTTGGTCGTCTTGTTAGGCAGGCCGGTGCCACATCAGAGTCGTGAAATCGTTATTTAAAACATTACACAACCCTTTCATACATACATGTTTTGGCCACATGCAGTCGATGGTTTTCCTACACGACACTCGATACTCGCGTGTGACGCATTCTGTGGGTTGCGAGGTCGTCGTCCATCACTCTGATGAATAGCCAGCAGTGAGGTTAATTTGACCAGCAAGGTAGAATCTTTTTTGTTTGTGTTATGGTGGGATATAGTACGCGTCAAAGAGGTGGGAGGGGACTAGCATATATAGTATGCATACGCGACCGTGAACAAGTACACCTCACTCAGTGTTGGGACTTTTTGGTTTCCGAGGCACGTGCCACATCAAAATTGTGAAATTGGCTATTCAAACATCACACAACACCTCTTTGGGCCACATGCGTGCACGCGGTGGTTATCCTAGCTAGCTAGGACACTCACGTGTGACGCTTCCATCTGTGGGCCCACGGGGCCATCATCGATGCATGCATGCATCACTTTGACCTACATCAGGAGAGGTTAATTAATTTTACCATCGATGAGGATTCTTTTGGGTTGTACATATTATGGCAGGAGCATATAGTATGCGCGGTGAAGAGGGGGGAAGGGGACCATCATATTTAGTGCGCTTCATGAACCTCGCTCTGTGTGGGTAGATGGTTTACGATTTTTGAGGCATGTGGCACATCAAAGTTGTGCATTTTGGGTATTCAACATATATATGTTTGGCCCACATGCAAAGCAGTGGTGGTTGTCCTCTCGCACCCACTTAAGCGGTTATCAGCGATATCGATGCTTTCCATCTGTGGGCCCGCTTGGTCCATCACTACTTTTTGCCTGACAACAAGAGAGGTTACTTAATTTGACTTAGGAGGGGATTATTATTTTTGCTTGTAATACGGTATATATATAGGTCATGCTCTGGGATGACATGCATGCATGATACAGTTGAGCATACACACATGCATGTGTACGCATGAATCCTCCCATCGAGTCGAAGTGGCTAGTATAACGACACGTCATGAACCGATCTCGCTCTGTGTGGAGAGCTAGTGTACGATTTTCGATGCACGCGCCACATAAATGTTGTGAAATGGTATTCAAACATGCACACACATCACCTCCATACATATGCATGTAGTGGTTGCCTTCGAACGGTACATTCCCTCACATGGCTACCGACGGCAAGCCTATATATTCGTGGGTCCGCGTGGACATCCATTATCACCCTGACCAACAACAAGATAGGTTGCCATGGCGGATTCTACATTAGGTTCGTGTTATCATAGTATAGGTCATGGTGAGATTCAGACCTTAAGTTTGAGCGCATATACTATGCACGCATGCATGCATGAATCCCCGTCGTTGGCTTGAAGTGTGGTGTAACATACATATGCATCGTCAACCTAACCCTCACTTAGTGTGGCGATTTCTAGTTCGAAATCATGGTGCCACATCAAAGTTGTTCCATTGTTACTCAAAAACACACCTCTTCATACATATGTTTGGGCCACATGCATGCAGTGGTTGTATTCGAGGACTAGCTACTTGCGTGATTATTGGTGAGCTAGCCCATCTCCGGGGTCGCATGGACGTCCATCACTTTGACCAACAACAAGAGAGAGGTTGTACGACCAAGGTGCATTATTCTTGGTCTATTTTACGATCCATCTTGGTGAGATATGCCTCTCTGGCCCGCCGACTGAAAGTGTGTGTGTGGGGGGGGGTGCTATTTCGCACTTTGCTAGGTGAAGCTCAGTTGGGGGGGGGGGCATGCATTCATAGCTTAGGATTCCCTTC